>JAOTON010001328.1:0-600000 GCA_034440635.1 Lepas anatifera
CGTGCGTGCGTGCGTGCGTGCGATGCTGCGTGCGTGCGGCGTTGGCGTGCGTGCGGTGTGTGTGTGTGTGTGTGTGTGTGTGTGTGTGTGTGTGTGTGTGTGTGTGTGTGTGTGTGTGTGTGTGTGTGTGTGTGTGTGTGTGTGTGTGTGTGTGTGTGTGTGTGTGTGTGTGTGTGTGTGTGTGTGTGTGTGTGTGTGTGTGTGTGTGTGTGTGTGTGTGTGTGTGTGTGTGTGTGTGTGTGTGTGTGTGTGTGTGTGTGTGTGTGTGTGTGTGTGTGTGTGTGTGTGTGTGTGTGTGTGTGTGTGTGTGTGTGTGTGTGTGTGTGTGTGTGTGTGTGTGTGTGTGTGTGTGTGTGTGTGTGTGTGTGTGTGTGTGTGTGTGTGTGTGTGTGTGTGTGTGTGTGTGTGTGTGTGTGTGTGTGTGTGTGTGTGTGTGTGTGTGTGTGTGTGTGTGTGTGTGTGTGTGTGTGTGTGTGTGTGTGTGTGTGTGTGTGTGTGTGTGTGTGTGTGTGTGTGTGTGTGTGTGTGTGTGTGTGTGTGGCGCAAATCGAGCGGCATTTCCTGCAGTTCTGTGTGCAACTGCGTACTTAGAGCGGGGTGAAGTTCGGAATACACCACTTACAATTCTCAGGGCCTGATTTTGGATCATATCCAGCATTCGCTTTGATGCTTCTGTTGCAGCGCTATATACGGCACTCGTATATTCTGGTTTTGATATAATTACAGTACAGTTTTGATATAATTACAGATCTGTACAGTGTTAGCAGTGTTATTCTGACCGTAGGTCCAGCCACCTGACAACCTGTTTCCTACCTGACCGCGGCCCGTAGCTCCTCGTAGACGTTCTCCTTGTCGAAGCCCAGCTTGTGCAGCATGCATACCAGGAAGCGGTCCTCCTCCTCCGTGTAGTTCTTGCCCTTGTTGGTGCCTGTTGAAGCACGCACAAAGTTGCAGCAACGCCAACGGCAAGCGCCTACCAGATATCGCAAAGGTGTCCGACTGGTACGCTTACCAAAAACAATCCGATGGACTTTCGTGGGGACGGCTTGGCATGCCTTGTCAGACCAGACAGCTTTTCCATTCAAAGAAGGCTTCTTAAATTCTTGAACGCAGCTGTAGATTTTTGCCAAGCCCATTCATTAGTGTCCTCAAATTGGCAATGTTACGTGAAAGACTATACCCGCATTTGATTAATTTGGTGCATTCTTTAAAAAACCTTGTAGTGGTTGCTTCTAAGTAAAAATACAGCAAAACAACATGCTATCTTCGTGGCGACATATGAAGTAGGAATATTGCAATTTTAGCACAAAAATGTAACGCGTTCAAATATCGATAATTTTTAAATAACGATAATTCAGGTCACGTAATTTGACCAATGATGACATTACAAAGTAAAGTATTTTTTTCCTTGGAAAATTACATTCGAGGTCTTGGCATTCCGTTGTGAAAAATTGGAAACAGGTTTTTCCTCAAAATTGTTTGATGGTATCTTTAAATTAGTGATGCAAGCGCAATGGGCCCAATCATTGTCTAATATCCGTCCTAGCAGCCCTCGATACTCATGCTATGGGAATTGCAGTTTCAAATATGACCTTCAAAGAATACAATAACTCATAACATAACTCTAACTTTCAACTTCTGTACGTTTTAACATGCAACCCCACGGGGGGCAGCGAAATCCGCCCCCCTACTGGTTTTTGCCAAATAAAGCAAAACGAAGAAACATGCACCTGACCTTTCTTCGTTTTTGCGTTATTCATATTGGTTTCACGCAGCAACTGTTCAACAGCAAGCGCAGATCACAGGATGTGACGTCACACCTCGTCACATATAGCATGGGAGGTTTTTTATGTTTTTAAATGATTAATTGTCCAAATTTTTGCAAAAGGCCTCCGGATTCAAAGATGAAATGCTTATTTGTTGCATTTGGGATAAACATGGTTACCGTGCATTCTCACAAATTCGTAGCAGCGGCATTAGCAACAGTTTACCATGCGATTCAAAGATGAGGGAATGCCTCCATGCCTGTGTGACGTCACTCAGGCGTGAAGGAATCTTTCTTGAACGTACATACCTTTAAGTAAAGGTATCTTGGGCTTCATGCACCTGACCCGGATTTTTTAGGTCAGGTCATACAAGGTCCAGGAATTACTCAAGGTCAAGCAGCCCAACCTCAAAACCCAAAATCACCACTTTGAAGCGGCGTCAAAAAAAGTGACAATCTACCAGTTCCAACCTATCATAATATGATGAGGTCATTAAGATCGTCTACAAATTTGTTATCTGGAGATTTTCAAATTGTTGACCTAAGATGAGATTAATTGTTTGCTCAGCCCATTGTAATTCTAAAATATAAACGGCTGACCTTTAGCAAATATTTGATAGATCAAGATGAAAATTAATATACCATGTATTCTCACCACGATTTTGACCATTAATTGGAGTTTTTGAGCATATGACCTTTCAAAGGCCATGCAAGGTAACATGAACATACAGTGATTACTTTGCCAATAGCTTTGCATGTACTGAGATAAAGCTTCCATTTTGCTTTCATTATGCTTATCTTGTCACGGGGAGTTTATTTATATGCAACATGACTATAACATGTCACCAGGTGGCAATGACCTAGCCTGAGGCCAGGTCATTCTTACCATTTAAACCTGCATTGTAATATCATGTATAATCGATTTGTCGCGGTCAGAAGACTCCAATGATGCCTAAAGATTTTCGCTATCTACGCTTAGTAAAAATATGAAGCCATCACACGTTTATTACGTACTCGTCATTTTAAGGTTAAAAAGTAAAAAGACAATAAAAACGGAGTCGTCTTCACACCATCAGCGGACACAGGCAGCGATGGACCATCCAGCAACTGGGCGCCATCAGGCGCCATGGTCCGCGGACGCCGACACTGACACTCAGCGGAAGCTAGACTCTGGACAGAGGGGGAGACGGATACAAATATGTACTCTACAGCAATACCTACAAAGCCCTGATTTAAGGATATGGAATATTCTTGTGCATGGTGCTTTATATTTGGACAGCAGAAAGACGCTATATATATATATATATATATATATATATATATATATATATATATATATATATATATATATATATATATATATATATATATATATATATATATATATATATATATATATATATATATATAATTGACAGAGGGTGGCAAGTCCAAAATTCTGCTTCGAATCCGTTATGAAGCAAATATACTAGCAGACTTCCACTCTCACCACAACAAGTTTTTTTTACAGGGAGCCCAAAATATACCAGGCTTATATATCAACCTAGAAGCAATAAGTATCAAATTTCACGCCATGCCAGATAACAGCCAGACTTTTAGCCCCTTCTCCCATTCAGCAGACATTACTGTGTAATGACTAAAACCCAGCATTCTTTTATTTATGCAAGATTATTTTATATTATATATGCAAGATTATTTTATGCAAGATGAGCATCTTGCATAAAATATTCAAGAAAGGATCCGTTTGTATATAGTATGAACACGAGGTTACCATCTCCTCCATCGTAATCTTAAAAAAAACTCTCTGAAAAGTTAGAATTCCATCATTCATATCCATTACACACCAACACAGAATGGCATGCTGAAAAAATGTCGTAGCATTATACTCATCAATGGGAGTAAGCCTGTAGAGTGGTTGAATTCCTTTCACCGTTCGTGACCTATGGAACTTGATTATTTTGATCAAGATGACTATTTTGATCAGGATTATTTTATGCAAGATGTTCATCT
Organism: Lepas anatifera; assembly: GCA_034440635.1. Taxonomy (NCBI): domain Eukaryota; kingdom Metazoa; phylum Arthropoda; class Thecostraca; family Lepadidae; genus Lepas; species Lepas anatifera. Next base: position 3,776 of record JAOTON010001328.1, read on the forward strand.
TGCATAAAATAATCCAGAGTGCTGGGTTTTTAGTCATTACACAGCAATGTCTGCTGAATGGGAGAAGGGGCTAAAAGTCTGGCTGTTATCTGGCATGGCGTGAAATTTGATACTTATTGCTTTGTCTGAAGGGCATGAGCATGAGCACCCTGTGCGCAAAAATTCTGTACCGACCGGGGGAACGGACCAATCGACTCATGTATCCGGATACTTAGTTCAGTTTTGCCACTCGACTCTAGAAGGGGGAATTTGGGCTTAGTTCGTATTATGGGCGCTATATGACCACAGTCAGCAGTAGGCAAAGGAATTCTACAAGAACAGTTTTGACGAAGTTTGGACTTGGAATATAATAATTTAATTAAATATCTGCTATTTCACAATAAATATTTAAGCAAGAGAAATACTTCTCAGATTAAGAGCCTACGTGCACGTTTCATTTAAATACAATTAATAACAATTTATCTTTTTTAACAATGGTCCTTTCTGCGTCGCCATATTTCGTATTGGTCGTGCAATATTTCGTCTGTCTCGTGCATTACGTCACAGTGCATACCGAGGGCCTTGGTACCAAGGATGCTCACGTATCTCGGGTAAATGAAGGCGGGGTCACAAATATCTGTCCCCTTGTTTTGTCGCCCGCTGGCTGGGATCCCTCGTCTCATATCTCCCCTGTTAGCAGCACGGAAGCGCCATTGGGGGGGGTGGGTGGGGGGGGTGGGGGGGTTGCAACTCGGGAAAATCGTAAAAACATAGTGTTATTTTAAGAAAACCAGTCAAAATTTCGCCGTTCTGGGGGGAAGGGCCCCTTGGCCCCACCCTCTGGATCCGCTAGTGGTTAGAAGTGGCTTCACCACTAGCAGGCCCGGCGGTGAATGATCATCGGGTGGCCTGATATTTACCACTTTTTACCAGCTTTTTCTAAATGCTGCTATACCAGTGTATAGTTGGATAACAATTTTAAGTTTTTGAGCACCATCATCGAGCATGCAACAGCTATTTTCCAGACAAGAATCGCACCAACGTCAGCCGTATCGCGCGCTGTGATGGCACCTCTTCCTAGCCTCGGGTGAATAAAGACGCTAGGACACGTGTGATTTTATGGGTCTATTCGTCATCTCTATGCCCGGGCATACCCAAAAATTTAATTACGGAATGTGAGCAGAACAGTGATGCCGCTCACAAGGTAGGGCTGAGTTTAAAAAATGTCTGATAGAACAAGGTCATTGCAAAACGAAGATAGTGTAAATATGCTGATGTCCTTATATATACTCGACAAAATCCAAATACAATTAACCATGTGTTTTCTTTCGAGACTGTGCCGTTCGCCTGAAAGAAACTCTTGCTTCATTCATTACCAAGGTCATGATGATTGAAAGTATGCGATACTTGGCTATAATGCACCAGCAGTAGAAATGGCAAAATATAATTAAAAATTCAATAAAAAACTTCTCCAATTTTTTTTAGCACAGAAGCCTTATAACCCAAACACAATTTTTCCAAACAAAAAACTGTAGATTGTTAGCGGAATTCTTAAGAAATCATATGACCTGACCCTTGGTCACAGGTAAACTTCTGTCTTTATTTCTAAATCTTAAATTTTGACACCAGCACATTATTATTTAGGTCCTAAGAATTCCGGAGACGTATGTTCTATACAAATCTCATGATTGGTTTTGGAGATATAGCTATTAGAAAAATAGGGTTAGCATTATATCGAGATTTCCGGAGCCGATAACTAAGAAACCGCCCGAAGGATAGGGCCAAAAATGCCTGCCGCCCGACTTCAACGCGGACGTTTTAATCTCCTGTCGTGTCTTTTTAAACATACCTGCATTTGTATGTACAAATACATGTCATGGCTACAAAAAATGTCACAACATGAACCAGTGCCTAAGAGAACCCCATATACATAGTTTCGCTAAAATACGAGATGTAGGGTGTGATTTTAACATTTTTTGGTCGCATTGTCGCGGAATACCCCAGCTCCATGTAACTTGAGCTATGTTTTGATTATTCGGATAGCTTGTGGCGGCATGATGGAGAGAAAGATGTAGAAGATATTGATCATTAGCATGCCAATATATTTTACATTAACATGGGCATTCCACAACATTTCAGCACACTCGATGGTCGATGGCTTTCGATGGATAGTTTTCGAAAAGTAAGTGATGGGTGAAGGTTTCAGCATTTTATTGGAACTGTTAAACTATTTCGATAATAAGTGAGTGGCCTCCCAAATTTTGCCGAAGATACAAAAAATAATTGACAGTTTCGTAATCAGGATTTTTCAAATAGCGAGAAACCACAATTATAGTTTTCGCGTATCTCCCTTCAAGCACTTCATTGTTTCAAATATCACGCCAAATAGGTATCTTGCTTTGTTATCCTCCCACCTCAACGCCCAAGGGCACAGTTGCACGTACGGCCAAACCTGACTTTGTGTCCTGAGGCGTGCTGGGAACGAACCCAAAGTGAAATTAGACCTAAATTTTGGAGGTTGTAACAATTGTACCATCGTTTTAGAAGTATAATTTGATGTTACAGTCCGCCATCATGGTAACAGCGAAGTATTTTACGTATTTATAGCAAATGTTGGGGATTCTACCAATGCTTCCTTCCCACGAGGGCATGGGGAAGAAAAGTTATAAACCTCGTCAGCTAACGAAAAACATAGCTGAAATATAATCACTTGAATCAGTATAAGCACTGCTTTACGAAACGTGTTGGAGTGATTCAAGAAACATGTGGGTAACTGGCGAGAGAGTGCTTAAACATTTCTTATGAACAGTTATCGTACGTGAGTTATTATGCGCTTGCAAACACATTTCCACAGTTTTAGGCTTTGATCTCATCATTTTGAGACGTCCTTGGTTAATTGCTAGTGTAAGTTTTCAGATACAGGGTGAAGAACACATTTCTAACGAACTTACTGGTTGTTTGGTTGTTACTGGTGCCTAGAGCTCTTAGACAGTAGTTTCAATCGCTAAAACAAAGTGTAAAAAGCGACTAAAATGATTGGAAACAAAGGTCTTCTGTCAACGCACAAAACCTTGCTCCATCAGCAATTATCTTCAGGTCAATGTCACGGCGCCTACGGTATAGGAGAAAGCAAACGTGCCATAGCGCACCGCGCGGGGTGCGCTAACAGCACGTACCCGTAATATCTTTTGTTAGTTTTTTTCATGTCTAGAAGCAAATACCCACGGTTTTTATATGTGATCTTAATACTTTGAGACATGCTCTTTTACGTGTTATGATCAGTTTTCAAATCGACGCTGAATAACATATTTTTAAAACTACTTATATTTTTTAATAATTACAACTTTTTCAATGAAAAAAAAGATATTGCCACCATTGTGTTTATTGGCTTATTTCCCACATTTTTATATTTATAATTTTGCCATTTTATCAATATTTTAATTGGAGAAAATACCTGTAGAAGAAACTGCCGCGCCGACAAATTGTAAAAATCCCGCAGGCTATAAATCCTAAACCGTTGCATCTAGCGAGCTAAAAATATCACCGGCGTGTTCTGGGCTGTCGATAACTCCATGGGAAGGTTTGAAAAATCGGAGACATGAGGGTGTAAGGCCTTTAAAGAAATGTCGTGGAATGACCCAGATACAAATGGCCAAAAAAATCAAGACAATATTTCGCTGACAACAGCTTCAAAAGGTCTCTTGGAGACCAGTTGATGCTGGTTGATGCTGGTCAACAGGTCTCACAGACCTGTTGATGCTGTTGTCTGCGAAATGTTGTCTCGATTGTTTCCTTTTTGTATCTAATGTTAATGTAAAATATATTGGCATGCTAATGATCAATATCTGCTATATCTTTATTTGAAGGGAATGTGGCACCTTGGTCGAATCCCGGAATTTAGTGTAATTAGGCGTACTTTTGGCCGAAAATAATGAAACCACTTATGCTTTCTCTGAAATATGTACAATAAGCTCAATATTTTGATTAAAAAAACTCCTCTAGGAAAATAAATATCAGCCTCTGGATGATGTCATGACCTGGCAACCACTACCACACTTGAAAGGCTTCAAGGGCTTCAATTGGCTGATGCTCATCGTGACGTCAGCATTTGTCGTCACACCAACAGCCATGACAATTGTGACCTGCTGCTAGGGGTACATGAGGGGTACATTGCAGGTAGGTTTTAGCTTTTTCTACGGAAATCTCGAGGTCCAAGACTAATGATATATTGAGTACCGGGTTTTCCGACTTGCTTTACAAGTTGGCTATCTCAGTTAAAATCACGTTACGAAGGTGCCATCTTCCCTTTCACTTAAGTTGAAATCCCTCACTGCCCTATCCAATAGCCATAATACCAGTCAATTATACCACAACATCGCAAAATACGAGTAGCTTATTTACAGCATAGGAAACTTTATACGTCTATTTTGAAATGCAAGTTGGCTGAATGTGTGTTTTACCTGTTTTATATCTGTCAACATCAAATTTGTCACAGGAAACTGAACTTGGACTTTGCAATTAGCAGTGATACACATCAGAGGTGAACGTCTGAAAATAAGCCAATCAGAGTGCTGCGCAAGTCTGGCCTGACCAACTGCGAGAGCCGGGCCGCCGTACCGTACGAGATGCGCATCTGGTGGAAGGGCGCCCGGTAGCGCGCCATCTTGGCGTCCAGCGCCTTCTTGATGCCGGCCCGCCGCTGGATCTTGGCCTCTCCGCGCTCGATCTGTGCCATGATCTTCTCCACGTCCTGCAGCTCGTTACAGCGCTCCCAGAACACGGACGAGTACTCCAGCACCTCCTCCGGCGTTTTCCCTGAGGCCGACACCGCCGAAACACACGGTCAGCGGCAGCCACCAACACCACACATGCACAGCAGTACGCAACTCTCCACCGCCGAAACTCACGGTCAGCGGCAGCCACCAACACTACACATGCACAGCAGTACGCAACTCTCCACCGCCGAAACTCACAGTCAGCGGCGGCCACCAACACCACACATGCACAGCAGTACGCAACTCTCCACCGCCGAAACTCACAGTCAGCGGCGGCCACCAACACTACACATGCACAACAGTACGCAACTCTCCACCGCCGAAACTCACAGTCAGCGGCGGCCACCAACACTACACATGCACAGCAGTACGCAACTCTCCACCGCCGAAACTCACAGTCAGCGGCGGCCACCAACACTACACATGCACAGCAGTACGCAACTCTCCACCGCCGAAACTACAGTCAGCGGCAGCCACCAACACTACACATGCACAGCAGTACGCAACTCTCCACCGCCGAAACTCACAGTCAGCGGCAGCCACCAACACAACACATGCACAGCAGTACGCAACTCTCCACCGCCGAAACTCACAGTCAGCGGCAGCCACCAACACTACACATGCACAGCAGTACGCAACTCTCCACCGCCGAAACTCACAGTCAGCGGTAGCCACCAACACCACACATGCACAGCAGTACGCAACTCTCCACCGCCGAAACTCACAGTCAGCGGTAGCCACCAACACTACACATGCACAGCAGTACGCAACTCTCAGAGGGCGCCGTCTATATTTTACACACACAAAGGAATACACAGCACAATTCAAAGTCTTAGTTTACTTTCTTCGTTTCCCTCGGATTTCTATGCCTCAATGCCTCCATCTACCAGCAATTTCATCATTTGCAGGCTAAAGCTGCACTGCTCGTGCACCAAACCTGCATTAACAATATAGTCTTGTGTGCCATAGGCGTATTCAGAGCGATGTAAAGAGAGAATTTAGAGCGCCTCTATGCAGCCTTAGATGCTCGTGAGGAATAGTCCATAAATTACATAGCGCCTATCTGTGTGATCCTCCATCCCCACGTAACGCTTCATAACGCACAGGCAGACCTCAGAAATAACGTAACGCTGGATTAAGAACTCCTCTGAAAAGAACGAGATTTGAAACGATAAACATATATTACTATCATCATACACACACATTCAGACGATGTGTGGCAGGACGTGAAAAACCCGACCAACAGCATCGCCACATTTGTCGGGGGGAGAGCGACCAACATGACCTGAAAAAGATGGGAAGGGTCGACGTCGGCGCGGGTGATCCACCATCAGTAGAAAGGAGGCGCAGACCTGAAAGAAGAAAAGAACGCGCCGAGGTGTTGTTTATTATTGCAGGGTGTTTGCTGGGACGTCGCGTCGCCAGCTTACGCTGCCACAGTGGCAGCGGTGCTAGTTTCGCAAAACTATAGCCAGATTTGCCAAAGTTTAGTTTAAGCGAGTATTTTGCCACAACAATCTTCGAGAAGAAGCTGGTGGTAGGTGATTTGCTTGGAGGCTGGGTGCGCGCCCACCAGTTGTACATTGTCTGGCGAGGGCCGGCCCGTGTCGCAGTGTTTGTAAGTGGTCGGCGTGCAGGAGATCGGACGGCGGTGAGAGTCGCACCGTTTCTGAAAAGCCGACACTGTTGACGATAACGACTGAGCGTCATCGACCGACTCAGCTCACGCGGCAGCAGACCCCCTGGAGGGGCAGACGCCGGTCCCCGGCAGCAGACCCCCTGGAGTGGCAGACGCCGGTCCCCGGCAGCAGACCCCCTGGAGTGGCAGACGCCGGTCCCCGGCAGCAGCCCCTGGAGTGGCAGACGCCGGTCCCCGGCAGCAGACCCCTGGAGGGGCAGACGCCGGTCTCCGGCAGCAGACCCCTGGAGTGGCAGACGCCGGTCCCCGGCAGCAGACCCCTGGAGTGGCAGACGCCGGTCCCGGCAGCAGACCCCTAGAGGGGCAGACGCCGGTCCCCGGCAGCAAACCCCTGGAGTGGCAGACGCCGGTCTCCGGCAGCAGACCCTGAAGTGGCAGACGCCGGTCCCCGGCAGCAGACCCCTGGAGTAGCAGACGCCGGTCCCCGGCAGCACACCCCTGGAGTGGCAGACGCCGGTCTCCGGCAGCAAACCCCTGGAGTGGCAGACGCCGGTCCCCGGAGCAGACCGGGGACCGGCTTTGGATTGCACATTCTCGTAGCAATATGGACCAGTGCAGGTTTATGGCCCCGGATCCTTCCGAATCCTTCGACATATAACGATCCGCCCGCCGACATGAAGGTGCTTTCAGTACCAGCTTTCTACCGTGCCCTTAAGCGCCATCTCATGTCACAACGGACTCACGGTGTCCTGGGATGTGATGGTGCGCTGCATGTAGAGCGAAAGTAGGATATTCTATATCAAGTGTCGGCAGTTTTTGTGATGATGTAGGTATTATTGAATTGAACAGAAGTGGCACCGTGTGAATGAGCCATCCCACTCCATCTATCAACAGGGTGACGTGGTGCGTAGCAGCGAGAGCTGTTCGGATAGCTGCGGATGACTCCAGATACAGTCTTTGTCTGACCACTGGGACGCCACGCCGGAGACGGACCCAGTGTCCAGGGTTGGAAAAAACCGGGTTTTTGCAAAAACCCGCTGGTCTGGGTTTTTGCGGGTTTTTTTGTGGGTTTTTTCCGGTTTTTTGTAGTTTTTTCCTACATTGTTTCTAGATTCCTTCCACAGTAAGAACATGGATCAAAACTTTGATGGCATCAATATAATCGCTGCTTATCAGTCTGCCTCAGGTGGAGGGGAGGGATCCCATATTCCCAAGCTGTTCCGAAGTAACCGATTGACGACAGCGTGCCTAGTTTTATGGCCACCAATTTAAGAAAATTGAATTCACTTTTGAGCCGAATAACACTTTTGGGTTTATTAACGCAACCACTGCTATGGTAATACGGCGTCGTCAACTCTTGTTCCTGTTGTTCTCTAAGTCGCCGAATTCTACCTACTCAGGATATCCACCGGACGTAATCCCGGAGCAACCGCGTAGCAAGCAAATGTCAGATGCACCACACCACCGCGTCCCACAGGAATTTATTTTATATTTTCCTTTAAATCAGTAGCTCATATTCCTCACAGGGTCAAATGCTAGCGCTGAAAGTCTTACTCCGGCACACCAATAAAGGCCAAATCACAATTATCAGAGCATAGCAGGGCGTACCCATGATTTGCGCAAGGGGCTGTGGTGGAGGTAGGCTCGGGGGCACTGCACGGGGCCCTAAGTGCAAAGGTCGCTGACGAGAATAAACAAGAAAAGTCGGCGGTGTCATGGGATCGTGGAGTGAATCAGTCTGCTTCACGTGACTTTAATTGGCTGTCTTTACCTACTTTGCTTGTTTTGTTGCCTATCTAGCGAAAAAAACGCGTAGTATCATGCATTTTTCATGTAACCCGAGGACCATCTCTGGAGTGCTCCCAACACGAATTCTTTAAATTTCCCCAGATTTATTTGAGAAAAATTACCCGCCGCCTTAAGATAAAATCTCCCTCGCTCCCGATAAACTCTTTGGTCGCCCGAGAACGACCCTTGGGGCCCAAAGACCAACTCTGTGGGCCCCGAGAACAAATCTTGGGGTCTCGAGACCAACTCCAGGAGCCCCAAGGACCGAATCTGGGGACTCCCCGAAACCAACTTTCAGCCAGGTCCGAGACCAGCTCTGAACCCTCGCCCCGGTGGGGGTGTTTGAACACCTCCACCGGGTTTTTCCGGTGGCACAAAAAGTCTTACTTTGAATTGAAGCGAATGGTTGAATCTATCGGATTGAAACTTACACCACACAATAGGCCCACCGAGTGCTACAAAATATGTACTGGGATTTTGTATATCGATGACCTGAGGTCAGGTATGGACCATGACCTCTCCATTGGAAATACATGGGAAAACAGAAATTGGGCTGTATTTGTGTAAATATAGCTGAGAATACCTTCATATTCTCTAAATTGTTGTATCCTGGGCCCCTTTCCAGGTTCATAATGCAGTTTTTGACCTGTGACCTCTGGAGAGGTCGTCTGGGGCTGCTGAAGCAGGTTTTAGACTTGGTCAATAATTTTGAATGAAATGATGATTCGGCTTTTATTTAGATACCATTGCGTTTGGATTGCTATTGCAAGCCGATTGATATGCACATTGACTATGCTAGGTTAAAAGTGACGTTGACCTGACCTGAGGTCAGGTCATTTTTGTGTTTGGACCTAGTATGGTCATATTAGACATCATTCGATTTCTTGTGACGAGAGGAAGCGAATGGTGCCCAAAAATGATTCTAACTCAACTCTTTCAGATGCTAGAGCCCAAAAACTCAACTCAAAATGACCTTCTTTGACCTGTCATGCCCTCAATATTGACCTGGGTCAAAGTGACTTCTATAGTTTCTTCATCCATTTGTATGAGCTATCCACCAGCTTTCGCGCTTTTTCGCTATACCGCATAGGGGCCGAGTTCGAGGGGATGTGTTCAAACAGCCCCCCACCAGGGCGAAGGTGGCTCGGAGGCCCTCGAAACCAACGCTGAGGCTCCCGTGACAAATTCTTAAAGGCCATTCGAAAGCAACCCTGGGCACCCCGAGAAAAATTTTCGGATCCCTCCCCGAGACCAACTTTTGGGCCCTCAGAGATCAGCTCTGGGCGCCCCCTTGACAAACTCTTGAGGAACCCCCAGAACAACTCTGGGAGCACCTGAACACTTTTGGGGCTCCAGAGGTCAAGTCTGGGGGCCGAGATATCAAATCTGGCGTTCCGAAAGTCGAATCTGGGCCCCTAAATAAGACTTTGGGGGCTCTGCCAGCCACGCTTGGAGCCCCGAGACATGCTACTGAGACTATCGGAGACAAACATTCTGACGGTGCCCGTGTTGTTATAATAAAATTTGGGAATCTAAATCGGGAAACGAGGGGGCCTTGCGGGAAGCACTTTACGGTGCTTAAGCTCAGCCAAAGCGAGGGGCAGGCGCCCAATTGCCAGCGCGCCTGGATCACAGCACCATGTGATTCCACCACCATAGGCCTTAGAGGTTTCATGAGCTGGACAAAAACTAGCTGTATGTCTCGGGTCAAAGTCAGTCATGGTCAGTTACAGTGAGTGCTACTTTGGCATATTTTGACCCTGCAGAGATGTCTATAGAGCTCGACACGACGATGATGGGAATTTGTATGAACGAACAGCGTGGGGCGTAGGGGGTGACATTTAGTCCCCGAAATTTGACCTTGCCATCGAGTCCGGCGGAGAAGGAAGGGGGTGTATCGCACTCTCATTCATCCCAGACAGCAGAGTGCCCCTGAAACGCTCTCTCCGTTGGATGGAATTTATTCTGTCGATGCATGCTGGCGAACATTCACTCAGCCGAACAATCTACCACCGTCTTTCTCGCCTTAACCCAAACTATCTACCACCATCTCTCCTCCTTCTTTAACAACAAGTAACATTTTGCCAGTTTGGCAGCCTTAGCACTTCCCAGCCGGTTTCTAAGCTTCGTATGTACGGATCCGAGTGTGGAAAAACTACGCTCAATGCCAGCAGAGCTGCACGGAAGGTTCTGGATCACTTCCATCAGTTCGACAAAGCCCTCTGGAACCAACTGCGGGTGAGCAGACTTCTTTGTTCTGTTCAGGACGATACGCCACCACACGGCTGCAGTCACTGCCTTTGTTGCGTTCTCAGTGAACATGGTCTCTGGAAGTTTCTTGTCCTGAGCTTCAAAAAGAAGAAGTGGGCCCACATACTGTGGGTCTTGTTTCTCAGCCACTGATGCACCAGCTGCTCTTGCTCGCATGATAGTTTTTCACCTTTGTACACGGGATGCAACTTATAGGCAACAAGATGTACAGGTCGCACCCACTGATCGAACCTCTTCTGCAGAATATGTTGGTGGTGTTGAAGCTCTTCATCTTGAAGTAGGTGCAACCAGATGTCCACTCCTCTGCTGCGCAGCATGTATCAGCCTGCAGTCTATTCAGGGTAGTGGATACGGTTTCGAGCTGTCTCTGCAGTTGAACTGCGCCCTGAACACCCCATTGTTCTCCACGATCCGCGTAATTCTTGGTTCCATCTCCTCGTGCTGAGAGGAAATGGTCACATAGTGAGGGTAGTTCCTTACGTACGTTTTGACACACTCTTCATGTGAGGCCCATCTTGTCTCGTTTGGGAGCTGTGGTTTCACAGAACTTTCAATGGCATCCAGCCATGCTGCTGGTCGGTGATGAGTACGAAAGTACTTTTGCACTTCCACAATTTGAGCCACCAGGGCCTTTGGGGACATCTCGATCTGAGCTAGGTTGATGTAATGCGAGGCACACCCGAGGGTTATGAAGTCCCGTCTTTCCTTTTCCAGAATTTTTCTAGTTGCCTCCATTTTTGCTTCGTTGTCGCTGATATATCCTATCACTTTGCAACCATACTGCCGCTCACATCTCTCGATTTCTCCCTGCAATTCTTGCTATATATTCAGCCGTCTTTTTGTCTCTCCTGTCGCGATAGCGTTGACGAAGAGCGCTTCCTCGCCCGTGTGTAGGCTGGAACCGATGATGGGGCTGTTGTGAACATTTGACCAGCCATCTTGGATGAGGACGACGTTCTTGCCTTCTAGACGTCTCCTGAGTGTATCTTCGCACTCCTCTGACACCTCATCCAGGAGGTGGCCAGCTAACTCTTTCCTGCCCGGTGATTCGTACGTGCCTCCCTGCACATCTGTACAAATTTTTGCATATGGGGATTATCAACCGCATTAAAAGCCAAATTTCCTGCGTAAACTGCCCTTGCGAACTGCTTGTCCAATTTTTCCTTCATTTTCTTGTCGGTTTTTATGGCCCACTTATCCACCTTCGGCTGGGTAAGCTTTGATGGTCCAGGCTCGTCGTGTGCCGAAACTTCGTCGGCTTCTTCGATACGGCGCTTCTTCGAGCATCGTTGCAGATGCGCTTTAACCTTCCCACCTTTGCGCTCACTTCAACTTTACACTGTTTGCACTTCGCTTTATCTTTTCCTACCTCAAAATGGTCCCATTCAGGGCTTTGAGCCGGCCTGGCTGAGGCATCTTTAGGCCTGTCCTCACGTTAAGCTGGCGCAGGAATGAATGGCGGCCAATTTTGGCGCCCAAACGGGTATTTCCCCTTGCGAGTGCGTCCCGTGCATTCCCGATTCAATTAATCGGTTCCCGCGTGTCAAGTTAACGATGGGTCTTCCATTCAGAGGATTCGGGAAGCGGATGCTAACGTTAATCAAGGATTTGTCGATAAGGGGCCGATCTTAAACTATGAAAATTTGTCAAGGTGTTTTCGTCATAGGCGGATCCAGGATTGCCGGTCGGGGGGCGCCATCTGGAGCAGGAGGGCGTCACTTTGACCGGAAAGACCTATCAGGTGGGCGAAAACCCCTATTGGAGGGGCGCCGATTTTCGCATCCAGGGGAGTGGGAAGCGACATTTCAGGGGGCGCCGAGGGTTGACCGGGGGGAAAGTTGTTTGCCCCCCTGGATCTGCCTATGGTTTTCGTCCAGTGGCAGATACAGTCGGACTAAGTGGATCAAGTCCCCTCCTCCCCAACGTTGGAGCCCCGACAGGGATTGCATAGCTGGACGCTGCTCGGGACACTGACGGGGATGCGCATTGCGCAAGCTTCCTACCCCCACCCACCATCCCAAATGAAGTCCTTGATCTGTTTCTGATTTCAAACACCCCAATCCCTCCTCTCCCATCACTGTTCCGTCACTTTTTGACAACCCCACCCCTCCATGTCATGGTGTCTCTTTAGCACCGACACCCGACACATTAGGACACTTTAAATCAAAATAAACAACTTAAAAAATTATGAACTTAAGGGTACCCAATCCACAATTTAACAGTGAAAATGAAACAAAAAAATGTCCGATGTGAAAAGCACGTCCCGTGGCATGGATCGTCACTTTTGGCCACCCCATAGTTATTGCATGGTACCTCACTTTTCGGCCATCTGGGCGCAGGGACAGGGTAGGGGGGCAGAACGGGCAACGTACACCCACATTTCAGAGGGGGATGGTGCCCACCCAACTTGGAGCCAATCCAGAACATTTTCCGTCGACAAATCAAGTGATAGGCCAGTCACATTTTGCCCCAAAGCGTCAACGAGTTGTTCCCCCTCCAACTTTAAGAAACTTTCTGCGCCTGTGTTCGGCCGACACTCCCCTCTGACGGTGACGTTATTTATGAAGAGCCCATGAGTCGTCTCTCAATGAAGCCCGGCCGAGCCACAGAAACAGCAAAATCAGTCAGCAGTGTGGGTGGTTTGTCCGCCCCTCTGCCGGCGTGTTACTGACGCTGTGGCGCCTCCCTCCCTTGGTTTCCCTGTTCCTCTCCTTGGTCCCTCTCTGCTCCTCCCACGCCCTCCTGTCCCCAATTGCGCTGCACGGTTGAGTGTTGGCTTCTCCTTGCTGACCTGGTGTGCTGACGCCTCTACCCTCGGATCCGAACTTTAATTGAGCTTACCGTTAATAACCATATAAATATATACATGGGTTGAAATCTGGGAAAACTGCATGATAGAGCAAAACTAACGTCATATTCAGAGTCAGTGTTAGTCCTATCCAGCCACCGCTACCTGCGGCGAAAAAAGAAGATAAAATCTGTGCTGAACAATGGGAACTTTGGACGGCATGTCGATTTTCTGGAGCCATTTACCTGGTAAAACTGCAAGAATATCCCGGTGCAGTTTTCCAGCGGGTTGCCTAAGTCGTCATATGGTAGCAATTCTACCAAATTTTAGAAAATTGCACACATAACAAGGCTTGGTAGCTTTCATAGTGATGTTAATAGCAATAAAAACTTATTTCTTCCACAGGGGCAACTAGAAAATGAATTATGAAAAAACCCGGGTGGGTTTTATCCATTAAAAAACCCACTAAAAACCCAAAAAACCCGGGCAGTGGGTAGTGGGCAGTGCCAACCCTGCCAGTGTCCGCCGCCTCCATCCGCGCCGCTGGCCGCCCCAGCCACCACTCACCACTCCGCTCCCAGCCTCAGCCGGCAACAGCTCGTTGGCAGCGTTCGCCGGCACGTTCCTCCCAATCTCGACAAAGATGGGAACAATGTCATTGCCAACATGAGAGACATGCACCCTCCGCAGAGCTACAGATAACACTGACCCTCAACGTCGCGGGAGATGCTCTCGATGTCATCACGACCATACTTCTCATTGGCCTTGATGAACTGGTTGAAGTCTCGCTTGGACCAGCTATCGAAACCCTGTCGACGAAACAGGAACACTCCACTCAATCACAGGCTGGGACACAGCGTCTGGCCAGCGGTACCCCGGCCCCAGAGCACTGGCGTGGGGTGGGCCTCACACTGTGTACGCGTCATGTAGGCCCCAGAGCACTGGCGTGGGGTGGGCCTCACGCTGTGCACGCGTCATGTAGGCCCCAGAGCACTGGCGTGGGGTGGGCCTCACACTGTGCACGCGTCATGTAGGCCCCAGAGCACTGGCGTGGGGTGGGCCTCACGCTGTGCACGCGTCATGTAGGCCCCAGAGCACTGGCGTGGGGTGGGCCTCACGCAGACAGCACGTTTGCCACGTTTGGATGCATGGTATACACTATTGTGTGTACTTGCCAGTCCTTAAGCCCTTACACCCACTTGGTGGTGATGCAATAAAGATGCAAGATGACTTAACCTTCAGTAGGACAGGAACCACGGCACTAACTCACTTTTCTACAATCATGACCAGACAATGTCACCTTAAGTTAGCTTTATCGCCGCTCTTATTATGGGACAGAATTGCCCACGGCTTTCGAGGCGGCCGTAAAGAGCGACCATATGACTGGCGGCTGTGTAGAAGAGCGTCAGACTCGCCTTCGACAAAAGTCGGTCTTTCTCAGCCACCTGCTGCTCAGTCAGCGCCTCGGCCTGGTCGATTTTGCGCTGCTCCTCAGCCACGTCAATGGCCGGGTCGTCCGGGTTGGGAGGCACCTGACGGACAAGTGAAACGGTCGGCCAGCAATGCCTACCCACCACATCGCTCAGCAGCAAAACCGAGCACAGCTGGGCTCCAAATCGCTACATCTTCCATAGGTGTCAATACGCGAATACTGCAGCACTCATGTGCATCAACGAATCCGGCCGACACTTCAACCAACAAACTTACCCAAATTCACACGACACTGATCATAACAGAGAAGGACACAGCACTACCAACCGCGCATAACGGAAGGACAAACAACAATATTCACCATCGATGAAATATTTGACAGTTCCCAAATGTTTTCAATGTGTTCAGAGAGACGCCATCATTATCTGCTTTGTGTTAATTGTTACCTGATCCCTGTCTAAATATAAGCGATGAGAGATATTGGTCGAATACCCCGAACCAACCGACAAAAGGCAGCGCATGCGCGGCGGCCAGGTCCTGAAGGCACGCCACCACAGTCACTAGGCTGCCGGCCACTCACCTTGTAGCCCACCGTTTTGCGGAAGTGGTAGATCTCCTGGTCGAGCAGTTCGAACAGTCTGGGCGGGAAGAACTGGAAGTCCTGCACCTGCGGCTGCTTGGGCGGCCGGGGCGCCTTCGGTGCCTTGGGCGTCGCCGTCTCGCCCTGCCGCAACGCCTCCTTAAAGTAGGCGTCCACGGCGTAGTTGGCCTTGCGCTCTCGTTTGGGCGGCTCGATCCAGGAGCCAGCCACGTTCTTGAGCTGCTTGTCCCGGTAGTCCTCACCCTCGAAGTTGTAGAGCGAGGGGCTGTCGGTGTCCATGGTGAACTTGCGCAGGGTGTCCTCTCCCAGCTGGTTAAGCTTCTCGTTCATTTCCTCCGTCTGAAGTACGGCCAGAGTTAATCGGTTAGATTAGCGGCTTGCCGCCTGCTCTTGTTCGGTCTCGCAAAACCCCCGGCCGCACATAAAACAGCCGTACGGAAAATAATAGTATCTGTATTGACTGTGTCCGGGACAAGTCATCAACTGGGCCCTTTACGGAGAACCCTGCGGTGAACTGACGACAATCGACTCAACCAGAAAAACTAGCATAAGAAACGAGGCATAAAACTCGTTTCGCATAGCTTCAACCCTAAAGAAAGCACCATTGGCCTCACACAACGGACGATCATATTTGCATCAGACGATAAACATATGTGTCTCATAGTTTAAGCCTCTAGGTATACGCAACAAATCCTGCAGCAAAGAGCGTCCCATGCTGGAATGCGGCATCCTTACCCTGGCTTCGCCCTTCGCAAGGATCTCGTCAACGTCCTCGTCAGTAATCTCGGACTCCTTGGAGCTGAAGATGTGATTGGCTCCGAAACGGATCATGCTCAGCATGTCGTCCTTGTTGAGCGCCGTGTTCTTGGCATCGGCCAGCCTGCCCTGCTGTATCACCAGCTTGTCCAGACGAAGCTTGATCTCAGCCTTCTCGATGATCTTCTCTTCGACAGTGTTCTCCTCGATGAAGCGGAGCACCTTGACCTGTTTCTGCTGGCCGATCCGGTGCGCGCGGTCCTGCCGGCCAGCAGGTGCACGGTCAGACATCGGCGTCAGAACGGCCCGCCCTTTCTCTTACACATTGTTCACCAATCAATACCACCCCAGGCCGGAGACGTGCCTTATTACCGTTGAAAAACGGACTGCTCAAAAAGCGCAAATGTTAACTACGTAGATCTTTCCCATACACAGGAAAGTTGGGAATGATTGTCGCGCAGCTGGAAATTTGAAACCCTACCGTTAGTCTCCGCCCTCTCTCAACTCACCCCAGTGTACCGCACAGGTCCTTAAACCACATCCTGAGGGAAAATTCTGGTTGATAACACGCGCAATGGAGGGGAAGCCTCCGAGGCTTTTTTCCGAGATGGCCGGAGAACCGCTCGTAGCCGAAAACCGATACTTGGCTACACTTGAGGGAATTTAACGATGCGTCGATTGATGAATACATTTTCAAAATCGATCGAATTTTTTATTTCTAGGCTTTCAAAGTCAGACCTGCATTTTGTGATCACCACAATCACGCGGTCGGACCAGTTCACTTGCACTGGACACCAAGTGGTGATGTCATAGCGCCATTCAACCGGGATGATGTCAAGGTCACCTCACATGAAGGTCAAAGGTCAAGATCATATCAGCACTTTCAAGGTCACTGACCCCAGTGGTTCCGGTCAACTGGCGTTACCCGGTCTGACGTATATTATCCTATCACGTCATAGTTGATGTACCTCAATGCAAAAGCAAAGGTCAAAGGTCATTGGGAAAGTTCAATCCTCATTTCCCGCCAAACAGTTGCTATAGTGCTAGTCATGGTGTACATCATAGGTAATTTACCATATTGTGAAATCATAGGTCAGTGACCTTGAATGACCTTGACATCAAGATTGTAGGAAAGATTCTTGGCGAGCTTTCCCCTATGACGCTGGTCCGCCTTTAGTTTATTCCCGCATTATTATGATATTTCTTAATAGGTCCCCTGCATGACCAGGATTTTACCTTCATGACCTTGAAGATATTAACCTAGGTCAAGGAAAATTGGTGCTGAAGTAGATCACCATAACCTCCATCCACCCCAACCGGCGTTTTTCTACACTTTAGTTTCCCAGACCTGGGGGGGGACTACCAGGCCCCCCTCCAGTGCGAGTTATTGCCCTCCAGTGCAGGTGATAATGAGCATCCCCACTCATAGCCCCCACGCGATCGAGCGTGGGACTATACTGGGCGCAAATAAACTAGGATGTGGGATGTGGGCACGGATGCGACGGGAGTGGGCCACTGTCGTCTCACCATGGCTTGCAGGTCGATCTGCGGGTTCCAATCGCTGTCGTACAGAATCACAACATCAGCCGTGGCCAGGTTGATGCCCAGCCCGCCGGCGCGCGTGCTCAGCATGAAGAGGAACTTGGAGGAGTTGGGCGCGTTATACTCGTCGATCTGGCGCTGCCGGTCCTCGTGAGCCGTGGAGCCGTCGATGCGGCAGTACTGTCGCAAACCGACCCGGCCAGAGAGCATTTCAGAACACGTCCCAATAACTACTATGTCAACAAACAATGGGCAGACGTGGTCGGAAGCAAGGCACTGACGAATCCACACCAGATCCATGCAGAGTATTAACAAATCCACACCAGACCCATACAGAGTACTGACAAATCCACACCAGACCCGTGCACAGTACTGAAAAATCCACATCAGATCCATGCACCACAGCACTGACAAATCCACACCAGATCCATGCACAGTACTGACAAATCCACACCAGACCCGTGCACAGTACTGACAAATCCACATCAGATCCATGCACCACAGCACTGACAAATCCACACCAGATCCATGCAGAGTACTGACAAATCCACACCAGACCCATACACAGCACTGACAAATCCACACCAGATCCATGCACCACAGCACTGACAAATCCACATCAGATCCATGCACCACAGCACTGACAAATCCACACCAGATCAATGCACAGTACTGACAAATCCACACCAGACCCGTGTACAGTACTGACAAATCCACATCAGATCCATGCACCACAGCACTGACAAATCCACACCAGATCCATGCACAGTACTGACAAATCCACACCAGACCCG
This sequence comes from Lepas anatifera, assembly GCA_034440635.1. Taxonomy (NCBI): domain Eukaryota; kingdom Metazoa; phylum Arthropoda; class Thecostraca; family Lepadidae; genus Lepas; species Lepas anatifera. The sequence continues at coordinate 22,140 of JAOTON010001328.1, forward strand.
TGCACAGTACTGAAAAATCAACATCAGATCCATGACACTGTACACAACACACTGACAAATCCACACCAGATCCATGCACAGTACTGACAAATCCACACCAGACCCGTGCACAGTACTGACAAATCCACATCAGATCCATGCACCACAGCACTGACAAATCCACACCAGATCAATGCACAGTACTGACAAATCCACATCAGAACCATGCACCACAGCACTGACAAATCCACACCAGATCCATGCACAGTACTGACAAATCCACACCAGACCCGTGCACAGTACTGACAAATCCACACCAGATCCATGCACCACAGCACTGACAAATCCACACCAGACCCATGCACAGTTATGACAAATCCACACCAGATCCATGCACAATACTGACAAATCCACACCAGATCCATGCACAGTACTGACAAATCCACACAAGATCCATGCACAGTACTGACAAATCCACACCAGATCAATAGACACATAGGTAGACAGACCAGACAGGACGACACTGATACAGCCACACCAGATCCATGGACGACACTGATACAGCCACACCAGATCCATGGACGACACTGATACAGCCACACCAGATCCATGGACGACACTGATACAGCTACACCAGATCCATGGACAGAAACTGATACAGTCACACCAGAATTCCATGGACGACACTGATACAGCCACACCAGATCCATGGACGACACTGATACAGCCACACCAGATCCATGGACGACACTGATACAGCCACACCAGATCCATGGACGACACTGATACAGCCACACCAGATCCATGGACGACACTGATACAGCCACACCAGATCCATGGACGACACTGATACAGCCACACTAGATCCATGGACGACACTGATACAGCCACACCAGATCCATGGACGACACTGATACAGCCACACCAGATCAATAGACGACACTGATACAGCCACACCAGATCCATGGACGACACTGATACAGCCACACCAGATCCATGGACGACACTGATACAGCCACACCAGATCCATGGACGACACTGATACAGCCACACCAGATCATGGACGACACTGATACAGCCACACCAGATCAATGGACCAAAGATGAGAGGCCATTCGAAATGTTTTTAGTACATATAAAAAATGACGCACCGGATAGGAAACAAGGAAATATACCATGATCTAGGTATTAAATCATAGACAGTAGCGACATGGGGCGCAAAGGGCCCCAGCTTTGATTTTCTTATACTTACACCCAGCTTTGATTTTCTTAACCACCCCTCTCCAAAATTTCGATAAAAAACTTGAGACTGCTGTGCGGCGCAAGTTTATAACTATGGCGTCGAGCGGACTGTCGCCCTCGGTAGGCTTACACTGTAGGATTTCCAGAAGCAGTAGTCCTCTAGTATGTCGAGCATGCGAGTCATCTGGGAGAAGATGAGGACCCGTGACTGCTGCTGCTGCAGCTTGGGCAGCAGCTTGTTCAACACCACCATCTTACCGGAATTGTCCACCTGTCGAGAGGCCGGACCAGGTGATCTCAACGGCGCTCCAGCTACTCTGCACATATCTCACCCACTGTAACGGTAGCCAGGTGGCTGCCTTGTTTCTTTTTAGCATTATAGAGGAGTTCATACAAAGGACGAAAAAACGTGAAACCGATGCAAAAATATAGCATCATCTTCAGTGTTCATCCTGGCAGGCCGCCAAAAAACAAGCGGCCACACACAGGCCATACTTAAACACAGCACTTGTCGGTACAGAAACTTCGCTAGCTAACAAACATGACCTGTTTTTAGTCACCAGTCCAACACTCGTGCATGTCGTGCCCTCGTGAATACTGCACAGCCTTCGCAACAAATCTACCACCAAGTTTCCATATTTGGAATTTTAACTAGTTATGACTGAGTATCGGCATGGTGCAGCGAGGGGTAGGGGCCAGGGACGCTCACCAGGTAATTGGTCAGTGGTGTAGGACGGGGGGAGGCGCTCACCAGGTGCTGGTCAGTAGTTATGGGTGAGAGGGGGACGCTCACCAGGTGCTGGTCAGTAGTTATGGGTGGGAGGGGGACGCTCACCAGGTGCTGGTCAGTAGTTATGGGTGGGAGGGGGACGCTCACCAGGTGATGTTCAGTAGTTATGGGTGGGAGGGGTACGCTCACCAGGTGCTGGTCAGTAGTTATGGGTGGGGAGGGGGACGCTCACCAGGTGGTGGTCAGTAGTTATGGGTGGGAGGGGACGCTCACCAGGTGGTGGTCAGTGGTTATGGGTGGGAGGGGGACGCTCACCAGGTGGTGGTCAGTGGTTATGGGTGGGAGGGGACGCTCACCAGGTGCTGGTCAGTAGTTATGGGTGGGGGAGGGGGACGCTCACCAGGTGGTGGTCAGTAGTTATGGGTGGGAGGGGGACGCTCACCAGGTGCTGGTCAGTAGTTATGGGTGGGAGGGGGACACTCACCAGGTGCTGGTCAGTGGTTATGGGTGGGAGGGGGACACTCACCAGGTGCTGGTCAGTGGTTATGGGTGGGAGGGGGACGCTCACCAGGTGCTGGTCAGTAGTTATGGGTGGGAGGGGGACGCTCACCAGGTGCTGGTCAGTGGTTATGGGTGGGGAGGGGGACGCTCACCAGGTACTGGTCAGTAGTTATGGGTGAGAGGGGACGCTCACCAGGTGCTGGTCAGTGGTTATGGGTGGGGGAGGGGGACGCTCACCAGGTACTGGTCAGTAGTTATGGGTGAGAGGGGACGCTCACCAGGTACTGGTCAGTAGTTATGGGTGGGAGGTGGACGCTCACCAGGTACTGGTCAGTAGTTATGGGTGGGAGGGGGACACTCACCAGGTGCTGGTCAGTGGTTATGGGTGGGAGGGGGACGCTCACCAGGTGCTGGTCAGTAGTTATGGGTGGGAGGGGGACGCTCACCAGGTGCTGGTCAGTGGTTATGGGTGGGGGAGGGGGACGCTCACCAGGTACTGGTCAGTAGTTATGGGTGAGAGGGGGACGCTCACCAGGTGCTGGTCAGTAGTTATGGGTGGGAGGGGACGCTCACCAGGTGCTGGTCAGTAGTTATGGGTGGGGGAGGGGGACGCTCACCAGGTGGTGGTCAGTAGCTATGGGTGGGAGGGGGACGCTCATCAGGTGCTGGTCAGTAGTTATGGGTGGGAGGGGGACGCTCACCAGGTGCTGGTCAGTGGTTATGGGTGGGGGGACGCTCACCAGGTGCTGGTCAGTAGTTATGGGTGGGAGGGGACGCTCACCAGGTGGTGGTCAGTGGTTATGGGTGGGGAGGGGGACGCTCACCAGGTGCTGGTCAGTAGTTATGGGTGGGAGGGGACGCTCACCAGGTGGTGGTCAGTAGTTATGGGTGGGAGGGGACGCTCACCAGGTGGTGGTCAGTGGTTATGGGTGGGGAGGGGGACGCTCACCAGGTGCTGGTCAGTAGTTATGGGTGGGAGGGGGACGCTCACCAGGTGGTGGTCAGTAGTTATGGGTGAGAGGGGACGCTCACCAGGTGCTGGTCAGTAGTTATGGGTGGGGGAGGGGACGCTCACCAGGTGCTGGTCAGTGGTGTAGGGCGGGCCGGGCTCGGCGCCGTCGAACAGGTACGGGTGGTTACAGCACTTGCGCAGCTGCATCAGGATGTTCTGCAGGCGCATCTTGGCTTGTTTGCCGGCGCCGTTAACCACGTCGATGTCCTTCATCAGGATTTTGGTGTACCTGTGAGTAGAACGAGCGCTGAGTGACGTGGCGCTGCCTGCAGCAGCACACCCACTGCTCTCAGCACCTAGGCCCGCCTCATCACAGGTGGAGATACCCCACGCCACACTCAACTGCAAACGCACCTGGTATTCAGAAGGAAGTCTCACATAAAGCAGTGACATTCAGGCAAAAAAAACTGGGTCAGCACGACTTGCCAATATCCGTTGAGTAGATTGTTTATATCGCTTATATTACTAGTATTTTCACCTTTCAGAGTTGATATCCATTTCTCTATGAATCTATTAAAAGGATTCTATGACAATGCTGATTGCATTTGCAGCGGTAGGTTATTTTCGTATAAGCGCCTGGCGCCGCGGCCGTGCCATGCGCGGCCACAACACAAACCATAGTGGACTTTTTCCAAACGCCGTTATTTGGCCATCGATGTCATGAGGCTAGGGGTCTACGCCGTACCCTTGTGCACTGCTGCTGGAAAATCCGCTCACTGCAGCGACACGGTAGAGGCAGGTGTACCAGTTTGGCACCTGATATAACAATAATTCAGAACCGCTTATATGTGCACTGGTATCCAGTGCACTGAAAGTTACCTATCCAATAGGTGGCCCTTTTGGCAACTTTTTCTTAAATTTTTCGGGACCAGTCGAGCTCTAAATTCTAATGTTCTCGGACCCGCTGATTTCGAATTTGACCTTAAAATCTTAAATTTTGAATTTGTTCAGCACGCCTCTGCGCCTTCAAGTTTTCAAAAACAGAGAAAATGCATGTTTTTGCAGCCTTAAGCAGCAATTACTGAGATTAGCAAAATAAAATGAAATTGATCAGTTAGAGCAGTTTCTTAGCTACAGTGCTGCGCAAACTGCATGTTCGTTAGCCTTTCCATTCTTAATTTATAGCGCCTCAAATATTGAGATTTTATGCCTAACGGTGGCATACTGTGCCGCACGGCACCTTACGGCGCGTTACTCTCCCGGCAGTGCAGGAAGCGTGCCGGCTCGGAGACTTGAAATGCGGTACTTTTACATTATTGTTCGCATGAATCAAAACCAGGAATGTCAGTTTGCATGATTTTCCGGCACAAACGATGACGGGGGCGGAAGTAAGCACGACTTTTTCGGGAGCAACTTAGTGAGAAAAGTGAAAAAAACATTTTGAAAGAAAACTTGCTGAATCGGCTAAGCTTGGTAAGCGGCAAGTTTGCGGTGGGTGGGGCCACTCTGGAATCAGAGATACCACGATATCACCAAATTAGGCATTATTACAAGAACTGTAATACAACGTATAAAGAAAACAGAACATTGTCACAGTACCTTTATTGCTCCATGAATAAAGATTACGACAGCCGTCCACCGCCATCAGCTACAGGGACAATGGCTGAATCCAAAGCAAAATCGACTCAGAGCACCACTGGCGTCTATTTGCCCTGACGGCGGCGAAACACCATCTTGTTCAGCGCCTTGTTATCTTGGCGGTCAGCGCCGCACACGCTGACAACTGACTCGCTTGTCATTTTACGGTCCTCTCTGTTGACTGAGTGTGGCACGAAATGCCCGTCCGGAAAGGTGACCCGACTAAAGCCGTGAGTTTACTCTGTGTAAAGCAGTGACCCAAAATAGGTTTTTTGGTTTTTCACGTGCGTTTGGTTGGGGCAACATCTCTGGTGTTGCCTAGCAGTTTTGACACCCTTGTGAAAAACATTTTGATTCCTTACTGCGATACTTTGATGTACCGTCCCCAGGAAGCATTCTGCTGACGTTTTAGAACCTTTTTCAACTCGGGCGCAAGAATTTATTCGAAATCTACCGTTTTTATCTTGCGTCACTCTCGTCTCAACGTCGTCTCGGCTGTCGCGGTGTTTGTGGGCCTGGTCACGCGGGCCTGGTGCAGGACGTCACTTCGAGAGGCAAGCGCACGCAATCCATGAAGAGTTGTGTGGGTTTTTCTTGGACGTTGGAAGAATATTGTTGTTTGATTCTCTTCAAAAAGCTTGGTGAAGCAGCAGGAACCAGATCTGGCGCACCTTGCAAGTTGCCTAACAAGGATCAGCCAAAATTTTGAACGGAGAACGTGACGTTATCACAAGAGATCCGCACCTACAAAACACGCTACCTACAAAGTCCGCACGTCGTTTCAGAACGGGAATATTTCATCCCCTGATCCCTACAAGATGAAAACGTTGCGATGATTCAGTAATTGTTACAGTCACTGAATATGCATCACCACCACCATCATAATCGCGCATGTGCAGTCCAGCGCGCACCCTTGCATGTCTCAGGACCTGCTAGGTGGACGGTGAAACCATGAGCACAGTGAGCCTCAGCGCTCGGTGCTGCAAGTGCGTGACGAAACTCTGTACCACATGCAGCTGCGTTAAGCGGGGCAACAGGTGTTCAACTTGTCGTTTCGGAGATAGCTGCCCAAATGGCCCAAACAAAACTAAAGTTGACACTTCCGATCTTTCTGAACAAATAGCATCACAAAAGAAGAGCCGTCGCGTACTCCCTAGAATACCGAAAGGGGCGCGCATCGCTGTGGCAGATGCACTCGCACGACAAATTAACAAGGCCATATCCGAATGTAATCACGAGGCGTGGTTCCTTCTGCTAACCTTCGCTTATTCGGCCTTGACGACCAGAGTCTCAAGAGAGGCAGTAAGACCATCGCTGACCACTCAGATACGTCAGAATATTTCCTCACTAGAAAGGCCGACAGAAAAAACCGAATGTTTCCCGCAAACACGTGCGCCCTCACGCCACTCTGGAAACGGAACCGTCCAGATATCGCGCAGAGTCTCCTCAAAAGTAGCGGACGGAGACGTGCGTGGCGCACTTCGTGCACTTGCCTCTGATGATTCTTTTGCGCGCCCTTCTGATGATGTAATTCAGCATATTCGCAGAAGACATCCCGATGCACCAGAAAACTTGCGCCAGCCTCCGCCAGTAGACGATGATTCACCGTTGGTAGCGACTCAGGCCGATGTACTGCGCGCTATCCGTTCGTTTCCGCCCGGATCTAGTGCAGGTCTGGATGGGATTCGGCCGTCACACCTGCGCTACCTCACGGCACCCTCTTGCTCTGAGGCCAGGACACGATTGCTAACAGCCCTTACAGAGCTAACTAATCTCGCGCTCCGCGGCTGTATACCCAGCTGTGCTCTTTCCTCTTTTTATGGGGCATCACTAATCGCCCTTAGGAAGAAAGACGGTGGCCTACGTCCCATCGCAATCGGCAGCGTCTTCCGGCGTATAGCTGCAAAGGTCGCTGCTGGAAAAGTCTCGGCACGCGTGGGAGCCAAACGTGCGACCGGTGCAGCTCGGAGTAGGAACTCGAAACGGATGTGAGGCGGCAGTGCATGCCGTTAGAGCTTACATGAACGATGCATCCGACATCAAAGATCCGACAGTCTTCGTCAAACTTGATGTTGCGAACGCTTTTAACACCTTGCGTCGGGATGCCATGTTTGAGGCCACAAAAGCCTGGATTCCGGAGGTATATCCACTAGTTCGGCAGGCCTACGACACTGCCACACCCCTCTTCATGGGGGATTCCAAAGTCTGGTCATCAACCGGAATCCAACAGGGAGACCCCCTCAGCTCCTTGCTATTTTCAATCTCTGTTGACACGGTCGCAAGAGTGGTCGATGCTGACGTTTAATGTGTGGTACCTTGATGACGCAACATTTGCGTGTCCGCTCAAAGACGTCACAAGCAACATCCACCGGATCCAACACGGATTTGAACAGCTTGGGCTAGAGATTAACAGCTCCAAATGTGAGGTGGTACTCCTGGGCACCAACAAGCATATCTGACACAACCAGGCTACACCCAGCGCCTCCTGCAGTGAGCAGCGTGTCGCTTTTAAGAGCGGGCAGTGCTCTCCCAGCACCTCCCAGCAGCCGGCGGACAGCCCTCTGGTCGGTGCACAGGCCCAACGTTGAAGGGCCGAGCGCGGGGTGCCTGTGTCCGGCGCTACTAGGTGCTGCCGGGGCAGCTCAATCGGTGTGCGGCCGCACACCGAGGATGGAGCTGCGGAGCAGCGTAAAACGGGTCTGCCATGCACCCGATGTGGAGCCACCCTTCCTGAACGGCTTTACACAGAGTAAACTCACGGCTTTAGTCGGGTCACCTCTTCCGGACGGGCATTTCGTGCCACACTCAGTCAACAGAGATGACCGCAAAAATGACAAGCGAGTCAGTTGTCAGCGTGTGCGGCGCTGACCGCCAAGATAACAAGGCGCTGAACAAGATGGTGTTTCGCCGCCGTCAGGGCAAATAGACGCCAGTGGTGCTGAGTCGATTTTGCTTTGGATTCAGCCATTGTCCCTGTGGCTGATGGCGGTGGACGGCTGTCGTAATCTTTATTCATTAAGCAATAAAGGTACTGTGGCAATGTTCTGTTTTCTTTATACGTTGTATTGCAGTTCTTGTAATAATGCCTAATTTGGTGATATCGTGGTATCTCTGATTCCAGAGTGGCCCCACCCACCGCAAACTTGCCGCTTACCAAACTTAGCTGATTTGGTAAGTTTTCTTTCAAAATGTTTATTTTCACTATTCTCACTAATTTTCGCCCGAAAAAGTCGTGCTTACTTCCGCCCCTGTCATCGTTTGTGCCGGAAAATCATGCAAACTGACATTCCTGGTTTTGATTCATGCGAACAATAATGTAAAAGTACCGCATTTTAAGTCTCCGAGCCTGCACGCTTCCTGCACTGCCGGGAGAGTAACGCGCCGTAAGGTGCCATGCGGCACAGTATGCCACCGTTAGGCATAAAATCTCAATATTTGAGGCGCTATATATTAAGAATGGGAAGGGTTATGAACATGCAGTTTGCGCAGCACTGTAGCTAAGAAACTGCTTTAACTGATCAACTTCATTTTATTCTGCTAATCTCAGTGATTGCTGCTTATGGCTGCAAAAACATGCATTTTCTGTTTTTCGAAAACTTGAAGGCACAGGGGCGGGCTGAAAAATTTGAAATTCAAAATTTCAAGGGAAAATTCAAAATCAGCGGGTCCAAGAACATCAGAACTCGACTGGTCCCAACACATTAAAGAAAAAGTTGCCAAAAGAACCCCTACTATCCAATGTACTGAAAATTACCTCTCCAGGGCCCCATTTCATAAAAGGCGTAAATTACGCTTATAGCGTAGAAGTAGCATAATGCAGCGTAGAAAGTGAATAATACACCACAATCTTGTTTTACAAAAATGCAGCGTAAATTACAACTACTTGCAAAGTTACGCTGCTCTAAACTACGCTGTACTGGAATGCAGCATAGAATATGCCCAATCTTGTTTCATATAGCAGACAACATATACGTTGAATATGTAAAACACTCCTGAAAAGCTATGCAAGACAAAGCAGCGTAACATTTATCAGACAATGAAGTAAAACATGAAAAATATATAATTTCTTCTGAAATTCTTAATCTCAGGCAAAATTAGGTAGTGTAGTAAAGGACAACAAGTCATGAATGTAAAATAAACTGAAATAAAAAAGGTGTGTAAGTTCTTCCTTGCACAGGTTTGAAAGGCAATTCCAGCACCAATTGACCAAGGCCTACATGGTACCTCTCCGATTTTCTTTAAAATTGGCAAATAGGGTTCTCATGGACCCCAAAGCCCAATCTGAGAGTTTCAGCCCAATCGGAATAAGACTTTAGAAGTTATTGCCTCAGGCATTTTTTGAAAATCTGCTTACAGTGCATTTTTTAGGTGACCATACAACCCACAGACTGATGAACTATGTATTAAATATACATTTTCCTTTCTGAAATGAACCAAAAAATTCGAATCTGAAGTCCGTTTGACCCTAGGTCACTTGTGAAAAAAATTTATGATTTGACCTTGACCTAAGGTCATGTCCCAAATTTGCTGGTACACCTTTTTGCAAAATAGAATATCTCAAATTAAAGATTGAACTTTTTCCGTCTAATAAAATAGGTTAGAACATCCGTTTTTTATATCTACTAGTGTTTTTAACACGCACAGTGGAGGGTGGTCTGGTGTCAACACGTAATGAAGGGGGTCCCGAAATGCCTCCCCTGAGATCTCGCCAATAAAGAGGGTTAGGAAACCGCATGTTCCGGGATTTGTGAGGCCTGTAAACTGTTTTATTTGAGCTCAATTGTATGGCCTTATATCTATATCTTTAAGGTCAAATCATGTCATAAATGTCAAATGTCTGTACGTCATACCGGACACCTTTAGTGAAGTGCCATGATTATACGGAAAAAGTCGCGAAACGTTTGAAACATATAACAGTGATATATTGAAACAGTGATATTGAAAAATATAACAGTGCGGTGACAGAGGACACCCTCACGTCAAAGGAGCCCTGGAGAGGAGGAGGTTAGGGGAGTATTTATACTCTTTTGACTCCGTGCAAATGGCTTCTGAAGATATTACGTTCAAAGAATGGTCACAATCAGAGAGAGAATCGACGCGTTCAGATTGCGTGGATAATATAGAGCGACTTGTTGATTCCCTGAGTGAGAAGGTATGTAACCTAACCCGTCACTACTACATCTATATGGCTCAAGGGCCCAAGCACTTCCATTATATAGCAAACTGAAAGGAAAAGGCACCAAAGGGGGAAGCCGTAGTCATCGATGACTTGTCCGAAAATAATACATGTGCTGCGCAAAATGCTGCTCAGTCGTATCACTGGTCTGCAAAGCAGGTGACTGTACACCCCTTTTTGTTCCATACTGGATTGAGGATGGAGTCCGGTGCGGTAGAAGTTGTTTTTTTAAGTGACGACTTAAAGCACTCTCACGTCATGGCTCATATCTTGCAGCACAAACTCGTACCTTGGCTACGCACCCACATGCCAAGTTTGAAGGAAATACATTACGTATCAGACGGGTGCGGTGGCCAATACAAAAACAATTTTCACTTTATCAATGTTTGTTATCATCCAGATAGACTTTCAAATACCATGCGAATATCACTTTTTGCTACCAGCCACGGGAAGAACGCCTGTGACGGAGTTGGCTGTAAAGTTAGAAGAAGAACAGCCAAGGTAAGCTTAAGGAGAGAAGAAAAGGATCAGATCTTGGATCTTCTATTGATGTTCTCTTTTCTGACGCCATACTTCGACACCACAATCCATTTCGCCTTTGTCAGTAGAGAAGAGGTCTTTGAAATGTCAAAACGACTGATACAGCGTTACAGCTCGGCGTTGAAGATCAAGGGCACCCAACGGTTTCATCGTTTCACACCCGTAAACCTGAACACCATGCAGGTGCGAGAGCTCTCTGAAGACATCGACGGAACCAGTGGCAGATCTAGCCGGTCGGTTTGGGAGGAGCAAACTAAAGTCAAAAAGGAAAAAAGAGAAAAAAACGTCACACAGTGAAAAATTGTACTACAATAATATGATTTGACAGTAGGATTTGGGATATTTGAGCCAAAAGGCAAAAAAACGTCACGGGGTGAAAAAGTATGGGCTCAAGATACTTTTTTCTATCCAAGACCCAATATTTACACTGAACTTAACTGGTTCTGTTTGAAGTTGAGAGTTGAAGCACCGAAATCTTGCTTATAAATCAAAAATGAGTCGGGGCATAAAGGAGGTCGACCGCTTGGGGGAGGGGGGGCAAAAACAGTTTTACCCCTAGCTTTCCATTTTGGGGGAAAAACCGTTTTTTGCTTCCCCCTGGATCCGCCACTGGACGGAACAGAGCTGCCTACTGCGACAGCGTAAGGTCAGCTCAGCACAAAGACAGCTCATGGAGGCGCCAGCTCCCGTATTTCGGTGCATTGTTGCAAACTGGTGTCCGGTGTACATACATACATATTTTTCCACTTGTTGACAAATGACAGTTGACAAAATTCCTTTAACTTCAAGGAGAGTTAAATCGCGCCAAGATATCGTCAAGGAGAGAGTATTGCCCTAGTTCTAACTCGCACGTGGAAAATGCTTGCTTCGGTCCGATGCCGAAATAAAACTTATCTGAATTGACGCGATAGGCGAGTTCTATATATGGACACGGAAAACCACGATTGCCTTATTTGGCTTTCACCAGACTTCTAGCACTGTTCCTATTGTATCACCATTTTGTCCCACTACATTTCCAATATGCTGTCGAAGCCCCAGCGACGAGTTATTGTCATCCTTTAAAGCACTGCAATGAGCATTAAAGGGAGATACGCGAAAAAATTTTATTGGCTATATGAAAAGGTTACAAAAGTTGTTTCGAAGTCCTATTCTCATTTTTGCGAATTCGGCCTGCAAATGCCTTAAATTGATCTCAAAGTCAACATTTCTAGACGACTTTACCGGTACACCTCATATCGATGTATATGACGTACACACGGCTAAGGCTATCAATTTCTCTAAGAATTAGGTCATATCTATCCTAAATAGTGATGTAGAACTTTGGACTACTACAGAAAAAATTACCTTAGAAAAACAACATTCCAAAACTCTTTTGAAGCAGAAATATAGGGCTTAAAAGAAATCACAATTAACCAATCGAAGCCTAGGAATTCTCAAACCGGGGTCACGTGACCTATCTGACGCAAAAGTTTTGTCATCCTGGGGCTGAAGCAGAAAATGACTCAAGACCCGCGGTGCGAAACCGCTGAAGACTTGAGTAATTATGTTTTTTCCGTTTTTAGGGCAAACTAATTCATTTTGTAGTTTTTAAAAGCTTTTTAAAATTAATTCAAATACAAATACAGGAGAACGACATTTGTAATAAAAACATTACTTTTTAACTTTAAATAGTTTTCGAAAGTGTGATGGGTATGAGCATGGGTAAGGATAGGCATTTTATCGAAACTGTTAATCTATTTCGATAATAAGTGAGTGGCCTCCCAAAATTTTGCCGAAGATACAAAAATAATTGATAGTTTCATTATCAAAATTTTTCAAATAGCAAGAAACCACAATAATATTTTTCGCGTATCTCCCTTTAACACGCAGTCAGACAGGGCTTAAGCATAATTACCCGAGGTGGCCGGAAACCTGTGTTCCTTGATGGCAGAAAAACAACATCGATGAGCGAGTTAATTTTGGAAAGAACTTTGAAAATCTGTCCTCTATGTTTACGCACTGACTGACATATAGGCTTACAAGATCAGATTTATATTCCTAAATAGCCATAATCTGCGGTTACATAAGCATCGCCACCGGAAAAAGTGGGGGCCAGCCAAACTTCAACCTGGCGCTGACAAAAGCCTTTCCACGATATGGCCAAAAACTGTTCGAATTTGGCTCCTCGTTGCCTTCCACAGTTACTGTTTATGCAAATTTCAGGTTTTCTCCCATTTTGACTGTGATAAGGAAATGTTGGGCCAAAAAGTGGGGGTGGGGGCCAGGCCCCCTGGCCTTCTTTTCCGACGCCTATGTACGGTCACACCAGTTCAAATGCATTGCAGACCTAGCTGTGCGATGAAAACGTAGCATCGTCAGAGTTGTATGTTCAGATCATTTCAATAGATCATAGGTTACAGACCAAGGTCATATAAACATTATCGCAATTGTTGATCCCACAGCTTTCGGTCACATGACGTTCCCTGGCAATACGTGTATGATGTTTTGATGTTACAGCTCAGGTTACAGAATGCTAAGTTTCAGGTCACAGGCCAAAGACCGTGGGTCAAGGTCAAACTCATTGATTGCTTAATGGTCGCTTCTATGCAAACCTCAACGTATGTGCATCCATTATGGAAATATCTCACGTTGTGGTGTCATTGGTCAATTACCTTGACCGACCTCGACCTAAATATTCCAGAGAACAATTTATATCTTCTCTTTATGAAATTTGACCGCTGAAAGTGTATTCGCGACTTTGTTTCTCACAGTAACGGCATTTCGCTAAGTGTCAGGTACGGCCTACATTTGACCTCTATGACCTCATTTGACCTTGAGGATAATGGTCTAGGTCCATGAAATCTAGCTTAAAAAATATATTCTACAGCCCTCACAAAACCCGCAACACGCGTTTTGCTAACCCTCTTAATTGGTGAAATCACAGGGGAGGCATTTCGGGACCCCTTCATTACGTGTTGATGCCAGGCTACCCTCCACTAAGCGTGTTAAAAACACTAGTAGATATAAAAAACGGATGTTCTAACCTATTTTAATGGAAGGATAAAAGTTCAATCTTTAATTTTGAATATGCCATTTTGAACAAAAGGTGTACCAGCAAATTTTGAATGTGACCTTAGGTCAAGGTCAAATCACAACTTTTTTCACAAGTGACCTAGGGTCAAACAGACTTCAGATTCAAGTTCTTCGGCTCATTTCAGACAGGAAAATATATACTTAACGCATATTTCATCAGTCTCTGTGGGTTTTATGATCACCTAAAAAAATGCACTGTAAGTAGATTTTCAAAAATGCCTGAGGCAATAACTTCTCAAGTTTTACTCCAATCGAGCTAAAACTTTAAGATTCGTCTTTAGGGCCCATAAGATCCCTATAAAATTATTTTAAAGAAAATCGAAGAGGTACCGTGTAGATTTGCCATTTGCCTGGTCGATTGGTGCTGGAATTGCCCTGAAGTGCAAGTTACTCATACCAAATTGAGCTGATATGTAGAGTTATATGGCCATTTGGTATGCCAAAAATGATGATAGCTATTGATGCAAATACACAGGAAAGCTGACATTGATTTTTTACTTTGACTTTCTGCCGTTACTGTTATTTTATAGTCTAGGGAGTACAGAACCCTAGATAGGCTGACACTGATACGGTGTTATATGGAGTCTATGGAGGTTAAAAATTCAATTTAAGGTGCTTTTCACCAACAAAATCCAAGTATCTCTACTGAGGCCTCTGGCGAAAATTATGAAAAACCTAAGTACCGGCATCTAGTTATTCTGCAAAGATGTTGACTCACTATTCCTTTCCCAGTTTCACGAAATTTTAAGGTTCACAGACCTTTCACAGTTCACTCACGATTAGTAAACACAATTCAACTTGAACTCCACCGAAGTCTAAGTACACTTGCACAACAATACAATAACCTTCTGGGGCCTTCTTGACAGTAACTACCTAAAAACCGGGGTACTGCCATAAACAAATGCGTCGTATATTTATTGCGTCTGCTGTTAGTGCGTCTTTCTCCGCAGTATTTCTAAAAGTCTATGAGAAACTTAATAATCGAATAAGAGCAGATAAGTACAATAATTTTCTTTCAGCTAATTTATTAAAAAATATTTATGCCATTTTCAATGTTAATAAAGCAGTTATATGTTATATTTGAAAGGGGTAATTTCATTCTGGAATTGGGCGTAATTCACGCTGCATTTCATATCTACGCCGCTTTCGCGTGAATGTCACCGCTCTTTATGAAACGTAATTCTGAGTACGGCGTAATTTAAATATGGTGTAAAACACATCGTATTTCTACAACTTTTATGAAATGGGGCCCTGTGCACTGAAAATTACCTATCCAGTGCACTGAACATTACCTTTCCCTTTGGACAGTCTTTCTGGAGCTCTATAAAGGGAGTTTACGCGACGGAACTTTTACAACATTTTTAACATTTTTTACGTGCCATGCATGTTAAAATATGTTATAGTATCATAATTATTAACGAAGCTGGCATTCTAGGTCAAATCAAGGCCTGTAGCTTCTGTATGACAATAGGAATCAAGCGAGTGTAAGGATTTGTCCTAACAAGAACGGTAGAAAGATATCTCGAACATACCGATTAAACGGAGTGTCCCCCTTTTATAAGGGGGTTTGAACTGATATCGCAGTTTTGTAGAGCGTGTTGAGAAACCACTATCGGCATATTCAATTTCGCCTAAAGCTCTCGGTATAAAACTTCCGCCAGATTTAAAGTTAAAATTAAAGGGGCTTATTGTCTTATTTCAAACCCTGAAGGCCTTCCATACGATTGCAGTAACCTGATTGGTCGTAAACCCTAAACCCTACCCACCCGCTGAAAAAACATGCTAGCGATTAAACCAGCATGCAACACGCCTGTCGACCAAAAAGTTCCGGCGATTAGTCCTCCATTTCAGAGCGCCATTAGGCCGAAATTAGCCCAATGGCGCAACACACATTACAGTCTCCCTCCCCCGTGCTTGCCAAAACAAAAGTCGATTATATTTTTTTTTCAAAACCCAACTCTGAAATTGTTTCTTTACATCAGGCATTTGCATCATCTTTCCACCACTGAATAATCCCGCCCGCCGTAACATCTGTCGTTTCAGTTTTGCACCAGTGCTTCAAAAGACCGAGAATGGACGGGCGGACCGAGAGCACGATTGCCGTGGCAAGTAAACAAACATGATACTGATGATGAGTGCGCACGTCCTCAGCGGAAAGTTGGTTGCGGGTCCTGCAATTATTTGACCATGTATTTCAACAGCCCCTGCATGCGATGTTTGCCATGCGGAAACGCTGCGAATGGGCCTTTACAGTAAGCCTATGGTCAAGCATTGGTATTTCACTGATTATTTAAAGTGTTACTTTGACGACGTCGCATATTGTTAGAAAAGAGGAGTTATTTCTTAGTTATTTTAACAGGTGATTGAAATAATAAGCCTAATAAGAAACCTAATAAGAAAGATCTAAACATGATGGCATCAGCTGCAAAGCCATTCTGCTTTGACCCACACCTTGCCATAACTTCAACAGCCGGCCGAAACTCCATCACTCACCAGTCCCTCTGCATGCGACTCAGACCGACGAAGATCTTTATCTCCTTCTTGGGCAGCAGGCTCTTCTCCACATCCGACTTGAGCCGACGCAGGAGAAAGGGCCTGAGGACGGCATGCAGCCGCTCCACCGCCGAGTTGTCCTCGCCCAGACACTCCACTGTGTTGAACCAATCATCGAAGTCATCAGAGGAGTTGAACACGTCCGGGAGTAGGAAGTTGAGGAGAGCCCACAGCTCGTGCAGGTTGTTCTGCAGCGGTGTGCCTGTAAGCAGCAGGCGGTTGGAGGTCTTGAACTCACGCACGATCTGAGATAGCAGCGACTTTTCGTTTTTGATGCGGTGCGCCTCGTCGATGACCATGTAGCGCCAGTTGAACTTCTTGAAGACGGACTTCTCCTTGATGCACATCTCGTAGGAGGTGATGCAGACGTCCCACTCGCCCGGGAGCAGCACGTCACGGATGAAGGCGTTCTACAACACAACAATGTCCAGTTAGGACGGCACAACACATGCAAGCATGTGGTTGGCGGGACTGCCTTTAGATAGAGCGCCCTGCTCTATCGAGAGTGAAGTTGAGAGGACGATTCGTGGGTAACAGAGAGGGCAATGGTGACGACAGAGGATTCTCAAGATAAGGATGACAAATTTCAAATAAAATATATAAACGATTTAAACAGAACCTAAGATTCTCTGGAGATCCGAAGCACCATTAAGTTTGAATGAACCGTAATTCACTTCAAATGAAAAGGTTGGAAACTCGAGGTATGTCGAGAAACAACGGGCAACGAGTTCAGAAACAATGCATACCTTCACCCGCGGATGTCTTCCCTGAGGATTTTATTCCCTCCGCACGGACCAACAATGGAGGAGCTAAAACAAATCACAAGCAGGAAAAACGCAAACTTCTCTTAGGGCCAGAGTGGTAATTTTCATCACGAGCATAGACAATGCATGCATGGGGCATAGATGACCCATTGATCCCGGATTCAATTTCCGGTGATCTCCCTGAATTACGTAGAATTTGACCCCATAATCTTTCCGGTAGATGGCAACGTGATATGACCCAACCAGTTGGTAAGTGGCTGAACCCAGCAATGACGATCATAAGCGTGAGAGCGAGCGGCAGCGGTGGACGTACCCTGGCCTCCTGGTCACCGATGAGGCACACCACGCGCAGTGTGGGGCACCAGCGGCCAAACTCGTTCTTCCAGTTGGCCAGCGTCGACTTGGGCACGATGACCATGTGTGGCCCGTGCACGTTGCGGTAGTGTTTCATGTACCTGCAACGCCCGCACCGTGTTACACCCACCCATAGCAGTGAGTAGCAGTTCACGGCGGATGTCACTCGAAGAGAGGACTCATCAGCTGAATTCTTAGTGACCTGTCGCAACACATCAACCGTGAATATTCCCCTCGATTGACTAAAAGTCAAATACATTGGCTGAAGCAGCCAGTTACTGTAGAAGAATTGAAAACGGCAATAAACACATGCAGAACTTGAAAACAACTGGTTCAGACGCGTTTTCCGCCGAGTTCTATGAATTCTTCTGGAAATGATCCAAATATCTTCTTCATTTGTTCAAAAATGCAGTAAATAATAATTGCAGGGTTTAACGACCCACCAACTCCCAGGGACATACGGCATCGCCAACTCTCACCCTGTTGGGAGGGGATTTGGGGGATCAAATCAATATCCAGAGGCTCTGCCGGGACATGAGCCCAGGACCTGTGACTCAGAAGACAGGCGCTCTACCACTGTACCACGCACCCCCTTCAAATATGCAATACTAGTAGCATATTCCACAATATTTGCGTGAAGGTCTGATTCATTGAATACCGAAGGGCAGCCCCAGAATTCGATTAACCCTCACCCCGCTGGGGGTGTTCTAACACCCCCCGATAGGGTTATCCTGCGGCACCAAAAAACGTACCTTATTAACGTACCTTGGCGTACCTTATCATTGATCAACTCTGCAACTTTTCCCAAAATCTTAATGTTGGGTCATCTCAGGTCAGGTCACCAGTGCCCTACCTGACTTCACCTCCAAGAAAGTTTAAGATGGCATAAGTAAGAACATGGTGGATCTATCCAATTGAAACTCATAGCACATAATGGGTCCACCGAGTGCTACAAAATGTACTCCAGGGTTTTTCCATATCCATGCCCTAGGGTCAGGCACGGATCTCCATTCCACCTCTCCATTGCATGAGAAAAACGGAAATTGGGCGAAAATGGCTCTGTCTGTAGATACATATTATAATACCTTCCTATTCTCCAAATCGCAGTTCCTAGGCCATTTCCAGGTTCATGATGCGAGTTTGGACCTGTGACCTCTGAGAGGTTATCTGGGGCTACTTAAGCAGGGTTTCAGACTTGGTCAATAACTTTTCAGGAAATGATGATAGTACTGTTATGCTGATACCATCACCCGTGGATCATTGACTACTCTTAGTCAGATGCTGACGTTCACCTGACCTTACGTCTCGTCATTTTTATGTTTTGACCTAGTGTGGTCATATTATATATAATTTGATTCGCCGTAACGACAAGAAGCGAATGGTGCCTAAAAATTGATTCTAACTCAACTCTGTCAAACGTTAGAGTCCAGAAACTCCTTTCTAAACGGTCACGTTCTTTGACCTGCCATTACTTAATATTGACCTGAGCCAAAAAGTGACAAATGTAGATTTTCATTTGTCTTTATTTGTAAGTATTTATTGTAGACTTCACAAATTGTAGAGTTCATCAATCTTTATGAGCTATCTACTAGCTGCGTGTTTTTACGCTATACCGGATAGGAGCCAAGTTCGAGGGGGGCGGGGGTGTTTGAAACCTCCCACCAGGGCGAAGGTGGCTCACGGATAGGAGCCAAGTACGAAAGGGGGCGAGGGTGTTTGAAACCTCCCACCAGGACAAAGATGGCTCGGAGGCGCAACACGGCGGGTTTTAAAGGCTATCGATGAATAAAACCTCAATGCTCAGTATTAAATAATATCTGGCGCACTTGCGAAATGCATTAGAGATGCACTTAGTACAACATAATAATACACGAGTAAACTGCTTTTCTTGCCGGGCGCTTCATTGGCGGTAACACTCGTTAGATTTATGACCTTATTTATTGATTTTTATATACATTTTGTTCAAGGTGTTGCAAGTTCGGTTTTTTTGGTCGGAGTCTCACTAAAGTCATCAATGGACTTGTCACGGAGACCCCTACCCCACTATCCAAACGAGCAACTCCAACAATGAGGGGTCAATTGAGAAGTCAAAATTTAACGTCCCGCAAGACACAGGGACGGCCGCCCCGCTCAGGTCAGCCGACCTATGTCGGGCAAACTATTGAGTGCCGGAGCGTCCAAGGGGAACTGATCCCAAGCCGTACATGCACTGCCACTGCATGTTCCTGAGCAGCGGACCGGAGCCCAACGCTCTACCAACTGAGCTACCGGGGCGGCAAATACACAACTTGGCCCTGTGGCCCTCCGAACCACCTTTGCCCTGGTGGGGGGGGCGTTTGAACCTCCCCCTTCGAACTCGGCCCCAATGTAGGATAGCGAAAACACACGAATGCTGGTGGATAGCTCATACAAATTTATGACGAAACTATATCAGTCACTTTCTGGCTCAGGTCAACATTGAGGTCATGACAGGTCAAAGAAGGTGGCATTTCGAGTAGAGATTTTGGGCTCTAGTTTCTGACAGAGTTGAGTTCGAATAATTTTTTAGGCACCATTCGCTTCCTTTCGTCACAGCAAATCGAACGATGCATGATATGATCATACTAAGTGAAAACACAAAAATGGCCTGATCTCACGTCAGGTCAAGGTCACTTTCCAGCCTAGCATAGTCAATGAGCATATCAATCGACTCGTAATTACGATTCGGACGTAAATGTATCAAAATAAAAGCTGCATCACGATTTCCTGCAAAGTAATTGACTTAAGTCTGAAAACTGCTTAAGTAGCCGCACAGATGACCTCTCAAAGGTCACAGGTCAAAATTACAACATGAACCTGGAAAGGAGCCCAGGAAAATACGATTTATTTATTTATTTATTTAGGGCCACTCCCAACAGGCACACTTGCCCCATACAGGGAGTATTGGCGTGGGTGTTCTCTCCACCGGGTCAGAACGGACACGGAAGGCGATTTCCCGCCGTGGAGATTGAACCCATCCTTAATACATGCTATCCGATCCGAAGACTGGCAACGAAGCCACTAGGCCACACAGACCCCTAAAATTTGTTTATTTGGAGAATATTATATGAATAATATGATTTGATATGAATATGATTTGGAGAATATGAAGAAATTCTCAGCTGTATCTACACAAATACAGCCCAATCTCTGTTTTTTCCCATGCATTTTCAATGGAGAGGTCATGATCTGTACCTGGCCCTTGGTCATCGATATGAAAAACCTCGGAATATATTTTGTAACACCCGGTGGCCCCATTAGGTGGTATAAGTTTCAATCTGATAGATTCACCCATTTCTTACTTATGCCCCCTTAAAATTTTTGGAGGTGAGGTCACTTCGACCTGCACTGGTGACCTGACCTGAGATGACCAAATCTTAAAATTTTTGGGGAAAGATGCGGTAGATCAAGGATAGGGTGTGCCAGGTACGGCGGCGCGAATCGCCACCGCTTTTTCGTGCCGCCGGAAAAACTGCAGGGAGTTTTCAAGGATAGCTGTTCCTTAGCTCATCACGAATGCAGTGATTTTCTCACCCTGTCAACGAGCAGGTATTTCGATCTCCGCTTTATGTCATCAACGGATGCCTTACGCTTTTAAAACTGCCGCCCCGGTAGCTCAGTTGGTAGAGCGTTGGGCTCCGGCCCGCTGCTCAGAACCATGCAGTGGCAGTGCATGTCCAGGCTTGGGATCGGTTCCCCTGAGACGCTCCGGCGCTCAATAGTTTACCCGACGTACAGGTCGGCTGGCAACTGACTCCGACTCCAACAGTCGAACGGAGAACAACTTGAACAAAATTTATATAAAAAGAGGCAACTCATGTGCAATAATCAAACAGAAGAGAAAAGACCATTCAGCTTGATAAACAGGTTTATTTTGTCACTTATTTTGTTCCATCAACTGTAGTCTTCTGGCCAAGTTCATGGCGAATCAGGTAAGGGAAGAGGTGAGCGCGCGCTGCGCATCGCCCAGGGTACGCTAACAACATGGACACATGGAGGACCGCCCATTCGTCCCCCACCTCCTTGGACCCGTCTATGTCCACTACTGGACAGTTTCCGGGAGCCACTTTCAAATTGAAGAGTTCTATCTATGGGGTATCGTGGGCAGAATTTATGGATACTTACCCCAATAGAGATATAGTCTGAAGGGTTTTTCCCAGTCCCATCTCATCGGCCAGGATACCGTTGATCCCATTTTCAAACAGTCCGATCATCCAGTTCAGTCCTCGAATCTGAAACATACAACATGGATTAAGGCATCTACGTGAGCTCCCCAAGAAAAAGCTCAACTCAGTTCAGCATGCACGTCATAACAACGGAGATAAAATCACGCAAGCCGCACGTTTATAATCTCAATTGTCGACCAAGTCATCCCGGGACTAGAGGTTCTACGTTTCGAACTTATTGGTCGCGGCGCCGACAAACCTCCACTGGTCCCGAAGAGACCCAGCACGGAACCGGCACTGGTGCTAGCAAAAAATGTCTAAAAAGGAAGAAATTCCTCACCTCCTTGTACCAATTACTTTGTCATATTTCAGCTTGACATTAGCTTGACATATTAGCAGCTTGGCACTGTTATATCATTTCAATTTCAATTACATGTATGTATTACAAAACAAGTCTTACTCCCCTGGACTATCAGTAAAATTTTAACCTTTTCTGCGCTCTTACTATTGACTTGAGCAAGGCTTAACTTTAAAACACATCGGGAGAAGGCCAAAATTGTACCATTTTTACGTGAATGTCTCCTCAATGTGGATATCCCAGTCATAAATTGTCGTTTAAGGCTAAAGTTTTTTCCTTTATCCAATCCGAGCACTTTTATAATCACCTCGCCTCCCAGAGCGGGGCCGTGTCTTTCTCCCATCCCCTCCTCCTCACAGTCGGTCGGTAAATCCGACACCGTACAGCAGTCAGCTGACTATACCTTTGACGTGAGCTTACTACGGCAAGAGAAGCACTGCATTCTATGGGAATTCGCACCTCAGCGTCCATGTACTACGGTCGGCAGCAGTATTCACCACCGCCTCGGACTGCTGCTGATGCTCAGCGCAAACTTACGCCGGCGCGCAGCTCCGCAAGATAGCTCTCTCCCGAAAATCCCCTCAAATGGCTTACGCGCAAACGTCCGCCCGAATCAGCGCGGGCGGAAGCTACGCGCAACTCAATCCCCACGGCCTAAATGAAACATGAATCGTCATTTTTATGTCTTTCGAAAAATGCCACGTGAGACCTGAAAACAATTACAAGTCTAGATTTAGTTCAGCAGACGTAAGCCGAACAAAGGTTGTAACGAATATAACTTTCGCTACGTCTCATAACCCTCGCCCTCGTAAGGGGGAGTGTTTGAACACTCCCTCTCAGCTTTTTCGGGGGGCACGAAAAAACAGCGGCGCGAAGCGTTGCCGTACTTGGCACACCTTATCCTTGATCAATTCCGCAACTTGCCCCAAATTTTGAACTTAGGTTATCTCAGGCCAGGTCACCAGTGCAGATCAAGTGACCTCGCTTCCACAAATGTTTAAGGTGGTAGTAAGAAATGGGCGAATCTATCGGATGAAACTTATACCACATAATGAGCCCACCGAGTACTACAAACTATATTCCGGGATCTTCCATATCGATGACCTAGGTTCAGGTACGGATCATGACCTCTCCATTGGAAATGCATAGGGAAAACAAAAATTGGACTGTATTTGTGCAAATACAGGAGCAAACACCTTCACATTCTCCAAATCAGACTCCTGAAGCCCTTTCCAGGTTCATGTTGAAATTTTTTACCTGCAACCTTTGAGAGGTCATCTGGGGCTACTTAAGCAGGTTTCTCAGACTTGGGTCAATAGGTTCATGTTGAAATTTTTTACCTGCAACCTTTGAGAGGTCATCTGGGGCTACTTAAGCAGGTTTCTCAGACTTGGGTCAATAATTTTGCAGAAAATGTCGATAAAACCTTTAATTTGATACTATTACGTTTGGAATCCTTTTGCAAATCGATTAAAATGCATTTTGACTATGGTAAGTTGGAAAGTGACCTTGAACTGACCTTAGGTCATGTCATTTTTGTTTTGACCCAGTATAGTCATATCATACATCATTCAATTCATCGTAACGAGAGGAAGCGAATTGTGCCTAAAATGATTCTAACTCCACTCTGGCAGACGCTAGAGCCCGGAACTTTTCTCTAAAATACCACCTTTGACCTGTCATGACCTCAATATTGACCTGAGCCAACAAGTGACCAATGTAGTTTCTTCATGAATTTGTATGAGATATCCAGCAGCGTTCGCGTTTTCGCTATTCCGCATAGGAGCCGAGTTCGAGAGGGGGTGTTTGCACACCCCCACCAGGACGAAGTGGGTTCAGGGGCCCACCGGGGCGGGTGATAATCGACTTAACCTTCGCTATGTCTTAATAGGTCCTACTTAGGAATGTTACGCTCTCATATTCCTCCAGGTTCCGGCTATGTCCCGGCACAGACCCCATTGGTACCGGAAAATTCCCGGCCGGGAAAAGCATCAGATCCAAGCGCCGCGGCGCGCCGAGACTTAAAATAGAACTTCTACCCAGGACCACTTGAAATATGAGTTAATTCTTAAACTTAAAATGTCACGGGCGATATGAGGCACAAGGCATGTGTGGTCCAATGTCGCTGAGCTCCTGTGGCAGAGTGGCTTGCTTCAGTCAGCGTTAAGTACTGTGTACCGCTGCCCGATCAAGTGTTGACCGACTCGGGTCTTGAAAGTGCTGGTTGTTAGTGCATTAATATGTTCCGACAGGGGGCTCCAATCAGTTACAACTCTAACACTGAAGGCGTTACGTCAAACACGAGACGCTGCATGTGGCTTGACAATTTTGTCCTGATGGCGCCTGGTGTGCGAGTTTACGTGAAGTGTGAAAACATGATCCGGCTCTGTTAATGCGTCAATGCAAGACCTTACATTCCCGTGTTTCCTCTTATCATACGAGCGGCTAGCACAAGCGGGAAGCTTCAGATCTTGTAGCCTCTCAATGTAAGGCTTCCAGCGTCTATCAGGGACCATTCGGGTGGCTCTTCTCTGCACTCTTTCTTACTCCTTTGGTCTGCACGATTGAAAGGTACCATGCTATGTTACCGTATTCGAGATTCGTCCGCACAAAGATTTCGTAACACTGAAGGAGTTTAAAAACAAAGTACATCCAAATATAATAAATCGTATTCAGAAGTACCTCTCCATCATACGTCTAGCTATTTCGACGGAAGTTCCAAGGGCAAACGAAGAAGTAAGCATACATGCGCAGCTATTTCTTTTAGAAAACAATAAAACGTAATAAGGGATTAGAAGACCATCAGTAATAGCTTGCACGTGCGACCGAAACAACATATTTCTTCATTTCCGATAGCCAGGCAACAGGATGAGCATTTGCTGTGACTTCAAATCCATTCTTAGATAAATCTAAATCTCCTTGTATAAAACAGTTCAATATCTAAAAGAAGCTACAAACCCGCACAGCAAAATGGCAACCACTTTCAAGTCAGAAAATCGAAATGTGACAGGGTGCCAGTGCGGTGAAAACGTTCGTACGTTGGGAGACGCCTCGCCCTACAACTATGGATTTCGTCCTAATGTCGCAGTCGACAAGTACATCGCGGGGGTTTCGATTCCTGCGAATGCATCTTCCTTGTGGGAACGAACAGCGATGGGCAAGCATCCTCTTTGTCCTCCAATTCGGGCAACGCCTCAAAAGTCCTTTCACAGCAAATACACGATGTCTGACTGGCAACAAACCAATTTTGACAATCTTAATGACTCTCAAGGAGATCGAAACATTGGTGAGCAGGTGCGATGTGATTCACTTCGCACTATGAGAAACACAGATTGTTTAACAACATTTGGCCAAAGGGATTCAACACAGCGATTGGGTGAGAGAATAGGTGATGTCAGCTACTGGAGGAATGAAGTGCTGCATGAGCTGGAAATGAACGTTGTGGAGACCACTAAAATGGAAGAAATGAAGAGACAAGCTGAGTGCCTTCTTCGAGAACTAGAAAATCCTTTAAAGATTGATCAAGAGAGCTTGTACGCCCGGGAACAACGAATGGGCATCGATTTGGTGCACGACTGCGTCGAGATAGCACTGAACCGAGAGGTGGATCTTATTAAAGAGTTTCAGGCACGCATGTGCCGGTTACTTGAAAGAATCGTTCAGACATTACAGGAGCTGCGGGATGCTAGGAACTGTTTGGAGCGCGATGCACTTGACAAGTTTTCAGCGCTGAACATCGACAAGTACTCACATGGGCTAAACAACGACTCTCCAAATATTGCATTATACCCGGGCATCGAGCAGTGGGACCGTACCATGAGTACCCCACAGTCGTGGCTAGATTACACTATCCGACTAATCCAGCGCTCCCAGAACGCACGCGCCGAGAGCTCGCGCCTGCGCACTGAGGCCGACAGCATGGCCGCCGCGTCCGTCAACGAGCTGTGGCAGGCGTGGAATAACACCAACGAGGCGCTGGCGCAGCGCATCCAGCAGACGACCGACATGAAGAACCGCGTCCAAGCCGAGCTATCGCGGCTCGTCAAGGAACTGGCTGACCAAGAGAAGTACCGCGCTTCTTTGCAGAAGGCATTAGCAGACAAGTGTCCGCCTTTAAAAGTTGCGCACACGCGGCTGGAGCGGCGCACCCACCGTCCCTGTATGGAGCTGTGCCGCGACAGCGCCATGATCCGGCTGCAGGGAGAAGTGCTCGACCTCTACGGCAGCATCGACCAGCTGAAGCAGAAGCTGGCCGCTGTCGAGGCCTCGATCGCCGCACTCATCAGACGCAAGAACAAGATGGAGGAGGAGCTGCAGATCAAGACCAACTCGCTGCTCATCGACAGAGAGCGGGTGCTGGGCGCCCGACGCGCTTTCCCTATTACAGCTGTAGTCACCAAGTGTCAATAGTGTGGCATCAGGTCCGCCGTGGGCCACGCCACCAAACTGTGACGTACCCTGTCCTCAGATGTCCTTCTGTCCCGCTAAATTTGGTGCTGTGCAAGGTGTCTCGTTTGCCCTTACTTTGATATATGTCCAAATTGTACTCCGCTGTTGGGTAGGGATGTATCGAGTCACTCAAAATAAACGTAAAAAAGACGATGAAAGAAACCTAAAAAACATGGACCTCCTACAACTAAATCATCCTGCATTTATATTCTTTACGAACACTTCCACACACGCGGTGACTTCATGTATTTTAAAGGGAATGTGGCACCTTCACAACGTGATTTTAACTGAGATAGCCAAGTTGTAAAGCAGGTCGGAAACCCGGTACTCCATATTTCATTTGTCTTGGAACTCGATATTTCCGTATAAAAGCTAAAAGCTAGCTGACACCAGCCCCCTCAGCCCCCGTCGCCGGCGGCCTTGTTGTGAGTACTGGTGTGACGACATATGCTGACGTCACGATGAGCATAGCCAATCAAGCCCTTGAAGCGTTTCAAGGATGGTGTGGTTGCCAGATCGTGACATTATCCACAATCTGATATTAATTTCTTTTTTAGCGGAGTATTTTTAAAACCAATATTGGCTTATTGTCATTTTTAGGAAATCATGGTGTTTTCATTATTTTTGACCAGTCGCCTATTAACTAAATTCAGATTCGAATGCCAATTCCTTTAAAGGGAATGTGGCACCTTGGTCGAATCCAGGAATTTAGTGTAATTAGGGATATTTCTAGCCGAATATCATGAAAACGTTCAGGATTTCTCTAAAAAAATTTACAATGAGCTCAATATTTTGATTTTTAAAATGCCCCTCTAGAGTGAAAAATAAACCTCTGCCTGTGGATGACGTCATGATCTGGCAACAATAACATATTCAATAGATCAATTACTCACCGTGACGTCAGCGCGGTCGCCACACCAACAGCTGACAACGGTGGCCGTCTGGCTGGGGTACATTTGGGGTACATTTCAGGTAGGTCTATAGCTTTTCTCTACGGAAGTTTTGAGTTTTAAGACAAATGATATATTGAGTACCAGGTTTTCCGGCATGCTTTACAACTTGGCTATCTCAGTTAAAATAACCTTATAAAGGTGCCACATTCCCTTGAACACGCGCAGTGGAGAGGGGTCTGGCGTCAATGCGCAGTGGACGGGGTCCTAGAGTGCCCCCTCCCTCACTGAAATATCGAAAACCAACAGGATTAGAAACAATATCTTCAAGGTAAAAATAGATCGTAAAGGTCAAATCTGGGTCAAGCTGGAGACCTATTGGCAAATGCTGTGGTTATACAAAAAAAAGCCAGGGATACACCAAAAGCGGACTAAGGGCGTAAAGGGAAGGTACCACACAATTTTCTCTAAAATTTTGAGGTCAAGGTCATTTAAGGTAATTTATCTATGACGTGACAATATAACATATTCACAAAAATGTACACTTTATCTGGAACTATAGCAGCCTTTGGGTGGAAATTGAAGGATTGACCTTGAAAAAGACCTTTGACCTTGACTTTGGCCCTGAGTAGCCTTCATTATAAAATCATAGCATAACATGCTTCATACTGAATAATGACATCTGGCCGGAATAAAGTCGCTCAAATAAATGAAAAAGAAGACGCTACAAGAAACCCCAAGAAATATGGAACTTCTACAAGTAAATAACGTCATGCATTGTTGTTAAGGTCAATTTTCTTATTTATATTTGTATTTTTCATGTAAATGAGCAACAGGTAAAACCCACTTATAGCTCAAGTCAAACAAGTAAAACAAAGCCCGGTAGCTCAGTTGGTACAGCGTTGGGCTCCGGCCCGCTGCTCAGAAGCATGCAGTGGCAGTGCATGTCCAGGCTTGGGATCGGTTCCCCTGAGACGCTCCGGCGCTCAATAGTTTACCCGACGTACAGGTCGGCTGGCAACTGACTGGTGAGAGGGCGACCTGAGCGGGGCGACCGTCCCTGTGCTTTGTGGGACGTTAAACTTTGGCTTCTAAATTAACCCTCCATTGAGGGAGTTGCTCGTTCGGGTGGTGGGGTCGGGGTCTCCGTGACAAGTCCCTTGATGACTTTAGTGAGACTCCGACTCCGGCAGGCTTACCAGGAACAACTTGAACAAAATTTATAAAAAAAGAAAAAAGAATGGTATTTACAATGGAATGATAAAAACGATACCGGTGGCATTCTGAGATAGGCAACAAATCACACGCTCGCCCTAAGTCTTGGTGTCATTAAAAACATTGTAGAAATAAGACATAATTATGATATAAAGACTCTACAATAATAAATGTGGGTATAAAAGATGTGTAGATAAAAGCACAAACAAAAACACAAGATGAAGGTAGAAACTTTCGCTAAAACAAAGACAAAAACAAGAGCTACACGATAATCCAAACAGGTACTTCCTGATGTGCTTCATTACAGCACCTTTAAAAATATGGCATGTGGTGGTAAGCGGATCTATTAACACGCGCCCCGCTGGGGGCGAGATTCTCCCCCTCCTGGTTTTCCCCAGATAACGCAAAACGAAGAAACGCAGAGCAACCAAACTTACAGTACCTTATCCCTGATCAATTTTGCGCACCTGACCAAATTTTTTAGGTCAGGTCATGTCAGGTCAAGGAGCTATACAAGGTCAAGTGACCCGACCTCAAAACCTAAAATCACGAGTTTGAAGCGGCGCCTAAGGAACATCTGTCAACCGATCACTTTGAAACTTTCACAATATGATGAGGTCATAAGGGTCTACAAATCTGCTATCTCGGAATTTCGATATTGTTGACCTAAGGTGGGGTCAATTATTTGGTCAACCCATTATAAGTCTAGAGTGAAAAATAGAATGGGCTCGTTTTCAGTAAGTACTTGATAGATAAATCTGAAAATCCTCAAACCGTCTGTTTTTACCACGATCTTGACCATAAAGTTGAGTTTTTGAGCATCTGACCTCTCATAGGCCATATCAGGTCACATGAGCATAGAGTGATTGTTTTGCCAATAACTTCTCACTGAATTGAGATAAAGCTTCCATTGTGCTTGCATTGTGCTTATATTGTCATGGGGAGTCGATTGATATGTCCCATGACCATACCAGGTCAATCCGTGACCCTGATCTAGCTCGAGGCCAGGTCATTGTCAATATTTGACCTAGCAAGGTCATATTATAAATCATTCGATTCGCCGCGATGTGAGGAATCCAATGATGCATAAATATTTGCTCCAGCTCCACTGAGAACAGATCTAGAGAGAGAAAAGTACACTGCTCTGTTTTAAGCCTATGGCACCTTCTTTGACCTATGCTGACATCAATATTAACCTCACGTAAAAATTATTTGGATAGAATATCTTCCCCTTGTCAAGAGATTTCGAACGCCGCCCGTAATTGTTCTCTAGCTTTCGTGGGAAATTAGATACGAAGGACGAAAAACGCCCCCCAGCGGCGCGCGTCATGCAAGGGACCCCAGCGGGGCACGTGTTAAGGGACACTTGATGGTGAAATCATTGAAACAAAGTAGAGCACGAATCAAAAACACCTCGCTTTACAGTTTCGACGCGGCCAAATGGAACCTGAAAAATTTGTAGCTGTGCCCCCCTGGTTCGACGCTGAGGGACGTGAAAGTAAAGGCTCCCAAGCAGGAAGGCGGAGTCTATCTTGCCCATGATTATTGTTTTAATGAATTACCTTGTTTCCTGTTCCTTGCTTTTTAAACTTAACTGTTACCTTGGACCTTGACCTTCATGTGGGTTGACTTCGACGTAGAAACTGATTATATGACGTTATGACGTCACCACTCGGTCCACCGTACAGGCAAACTGGTGCGACCGCGCAGCTGCGACGGTCTCAAAACATAAGTCTGACTTTGAAAGCCTATAAATACAAAAATATTGACCGATTTTAAAAATTCCTTCACCAATCGACGCGCTCATGAATTCTCTTAAATGTGATCAAGTAGCGTTTTCCGGCAAAGAGCGGTTCTCCGGCCACTTCGGAAAAATAGGTGGGGGCACTTTAGGACCCCTTCCAATGCGCGTGTTAAGGATAAGGAGGATAAGGATTTCCGGGTCTCACACACAACGGACGCACCAGCACACCTCACGCAAACACCTGAGCTGACAACAAAAATAAACTGAACAGCATGAGGGTGAAATCGGCGACGTTGGGCTTCATATTTCTTCTGTTTCGCACACGTTACTGGCTGCCTCCAGTTCAACATTTAATTATTCCTTATCTTTAACTTAGCATTTCAAAGAATTCGGGTACCGGATACAATTCATTACTTTTAAGGACGCCGCTAAACCAAAAAGTCTGCGCATCAGCAGTAGCAAAACAGCTAATTCCACACGGATGCCCATTCCGGCCGCAGCAGCCACCAGATTGTCAGTGAAAAATATCTAACAAACAAATCAAGTTGGAGTAAATACGACAGACAGCTCATACAAATATCAGCCCTGTCCATACAAAAAAACCTCCCGGGTGCGAACACTATGATTGAGAACTGGCCAACTACACCAAACCAACTACCCAGACAACGAGAGAAGTAGGCAGCCAAGCCCGACCCACTACCCAGACAACGAGAGAAGTGGACAGCCAAGCCCGACCCACTACCCAGACAACGAGAGAAGTGGGTAGCCACAACCGACCCACTACTTAGACAACGAGAGAAATGGGCAGCCAAGTCCGACCCACTATTCAGACAACGAGAGAAGTGGACAGCCGACCCACTACCCAGACAACGAGAGAAATGGGCAGCCAAGCCCGACCCACTACCCAGACAACGAGAGAAGTGGACAACCAAGTCCAACCCACTACCCACACAACGAGAGAAGTGGGCAGCCAAGTCCGACCCACCACCCAGACAACGAGAGAAGTGGGCAGCAAGTCCGACCCACTATTCAGACGACGAGAGAAGTGGACAGCCGACCCACTACCCACACAACGAGAGAAGTGGGCAGCCAAGTCCGACCCACTACCCACACAACGAGAGAAGTGGGCAGCAAGTCCGACCCACTACTCAGACAACGAGAGAAGTGGGCAGCAAGTCCGACCCACTACTCAGACAACGAGAGAAGTGGACAGCCACAACCGACCCACTACTCAGACAACGCCTTCGACGTCCGACTGTGAGCGGACGTGCGGCCCCTTTGACCGACTACTGGGGCCAGTCCTCGCTAGATGCCATCCCTGGCACACGAGATCTGAGGCAGGGGCGCATATAGCAGCAGCTAAATTCGGCCAAGGCACCCCTAAGGTGGTATAGTTTTGGTCAATTTTTTCCAACTTCCTTTAACACCCATGTTGTCACAGTCATAGCCGTTCACCCCAAAAATATTCCTTTATCCACCTCTGATACTTAAGGTATGTTCTTGTACAGACACTAAAACCTTAGGGCTACCCGCTATGAACAGAAACCTCTTGGTCGGGTTCTTAAAGACAAATAAAAGGTGGGGTAACTTCCCTTCCAAAGGTAATGTTACCAGCAAACTTCACCTGCAAACTATTACAAATTAGACACTTCTGGTTAGTGGTCTATGTACCAGGGCTCTAGCCTTACCGTCCTCCGGGCAGATAGAAGCACTCTCAATCGCTCCTCTCTAGCCAAAGCCTTGCTTCTTCCGCGGCTGACGAATTGGCTGCCATGTAGATAGATGGCGCCACGTCTACATTCGAATTATTAATTTGGAGGTAGAAATGAAAAGGACAGAACGTCATGATGCAAGAGATAAGTATCTTCTTTAAAACATCAAACCTGAACTAGAGCACTATTATTTCTGTGAAATATTATCATTTCTAGAATACAATTTCTAGGAGGAAGGAATTACCATTATACGGGGTGGGAGGTGGTTATCGACGCAACAACTGCATGGTCGGCTTACCATCACAAATACGACACTACGCCAAATCATGATTTTATCACAAGATTTTCAACAATACGATTGAATGTAATGGGAGCCATAGGCGGATCCAGGGAGGTAATTGGGGGCACTTGTCCTCTCTCCTCCCCCGATATATCCTCGAAGCCCCCTGAAATGGTCCCACGCCCCGCCCCCCCTCCCCCTTAAGGGTCGATGGCGCTCTCCCGAAACTTCGCTACCCCCAAAATGCGAGTAAGTGGGCCCACAATAGGTTTTTCCGTTCAAAAGTGGCACCCCTGGGGTTCCCCGTTCCCCGATCGGCAATCCTGGATATACCTATGGATGTAACTAATTATCCATCCACTACAACGACCACTGAATAGATACAGCAGTGAACAGTCGCCTCTGACGTGTCGATTAGACCTGCCCACTGCACCGGCACACGCAAAGCAGTGGGCACCACTCCCAAACTACCTGGTAGTCACGCATTCTGCCACTCTTGATGTAGTAGGGTGACTCGTCGAACCGGATGATAGCTTTGGAGCCCTTGTCAGCCTCGGCCAGCAGCTCTTCGTCTTCGTCTTGTTCCGTCATCCGGTGTCGGTGGCTGTGGGTAGGGACAGACAGTGAGGCGGTGGCTGTGGGTAGGGACAGACAGTGAGGCGGTGGCTGTGGGTAGGGACAGACAGTGAGGCGGTGGCTGTGGGTAGGGACAGACAGTGAGGCGGTGGATGTGGGTAGGGACAGACAGTGAGGCGGTGGCTGTGGGTAGGGACAGACAGTGAGGCGGTGGATGTGGGTAGGGACAGACAGTGAGGCGGTGGCTGTGGGTATGGACAGACAGTGAGGCGGTGGCTGTGGGTAGGGACAGACAGTGAGGCGGTGGCTGTGGGTATAGACAGACTGTGAGTCGGCGGCTGTGGGTAGGGACAGACAGTGAAGCGGTAGCTGCGGAAAATGACAGACAGTTAGGCAGTGACTGCGGGAAAGGACAGACAGTGAGGCAGTGGCTGCGGGAAATGACAGACAGTTAGGCAGTGGCTGCGGGAAAGGACAGACAGTGAGGCAGTGGCTGCGGGAAATTACAGACAGTTAGGCAGTGGCTGCGGGAAAGGGGTAGACAGTGAGGCAGTGGCTGTGGGTATGGTCAGACAGTGGGGAGGTGGCTGCGGGTATGGACAGACTGTGAGTCGGCGGTTGCGGGAAGGGATAGACAGTGAGGCGATGGCTGCGGGAAATGACAGACAGTGAGGTGGTGGCTGTGGGAAGGGATAGACAGTGCGGCGGTGGCTGCAGGAACGAACAGACAGTGAGTCGGTGGCTGCAGGAAGGGATAGACAGTGAGGCGGTGGCTGTGGGTAGGGACAGACAGTGAGGCGGTGACTGCAGGAACGAACAGACAGTGAGTCGGTGGCTGCGGGAAGGGATAGACAGTGAGGCGGTGGCTGTGGGTAGGGACAGACAGTGAGGCGGTGGCTGGGGGAAATGACAGGGAGTGAGGCGGTGGCTGCGGGAAGGGACAGACAGTGAGGCGGTGGCTGCGGGAAGGGAACAGACAGTGAGGCAGTGGCTGGGGGAAATGACAGGAGAGTGATGCGGTGGCTGCGGGAAGGGATAGACAGTGAGGCGGTGGCTGCGGGAAATGACAGACAGGCAGTGGCTGGGGGAAGGGATAGACAGCACTTCCGGGAGTTCGACGTCCGCGCTGCCGCCCCCTACCCTAGTTTCGCCGTTGATTATGTCATGGGTCGCGCAGGAGCGGCACTTTTTCCCCGCCTTCTGTACCACGAGGTGCCCGTCCGGACCGGGTGGACAAATTCTTTACTCCATCCATGCCTTTTCCCCGTTCATACCACATTCTATTTTTCACACTTCAGGTGCCTTTATGTGTGTCGTGTTTACTTGCCGGTTCTGTCATTTATTTTGATCTTTCCTTGTTCATAAACTTGGAGGTCGCAAACTGGAATCGAATTGAATAAGCGTGTACGGATGAAAAAATGTAAAACACAGTCAGCTGTGAACCCTTCCCAGTTGACTTTGCCGAAACTCCAGCTCGGAGGCCACGTCCCTGGGTGGGGCGTGTCTGACCACAACCAAACTGGGTAACACTTGCTTTCGCCGGGGTTGTCGTGGATGTGCCAATGAGAGCGATTTGAAACTGGGGAGGATATAACCCCGAAAATAATTGGGAGTTTTAGGCCGCGTCATCTGCCAAGGCTATATGTGCCCGTCAGTGTTTGTTAAATAAATAACCGTCTTTAGTTAGTCCATGTTAGTTTAAGAGTCCTATACCGGGTGAACAGCGTCTAAAAAGTTCTAATGGGGCTGTATACTAGGACAAACCGTATCTCTCCAAGAATGATAAAACCCGCTCGATGTCCACCACAGCGTCATGGCCTACATCTGTTCCAAAGGAGCCGGCGGGAAGAATCGACGCTGACCTCGTTGCAGGTGGTCACAACTTTAAATCTGACAACAACGTTGGTACTACAATGCTTACATATAGCTTATACATGGCCAACTCGTATGGTTTGGCTAGTCTTTCCCTCTCGCTTATTGGCTAAGAAAGTGCCCAGTCAATTGCATAACATTAATGATTAACGCTAATGTACTAATTCTTTTATTTTAAAGCATAAGTCCAAAGTAGAGCGGAGCAGTTCGGTAACAATGCAGAAGCAACAACACTGAAGCCTGACTAGGAAGCTGCTCCTTCCTAGTAGGACCAGCTACCCAAAGTTACTCACTCTCCATCCTGGACAGCGGCCTGTTTCTTGGGCCGACCGGGCTTGACCTTGAGCGGGGACGACGGCTTCTTGCCGGCTGCAGACATGAAGTGTGCGAAAATCTCGGTCTGTTTGAGCAGAAACTCAAACCGCTTGCTCTTGTCCTTCTCCTGTAAAAATAACGATTTTCAAAATAAATTTGACCTCAATATCTATCCGTTCTGGAACCTATCTCCTTTGTCCAGCAAAGCGACAGCATACCAAAGAAGTGGGGGGGAGGGGCTTATGAAATAGAGAAAGAACAGTTATGCTCCCCAAAGAATCAGAGACTGTTTCAGCGCCTTCCATTAAAAACGGTGAAGGCAAACACACCAGGTATAATTGGGCTAAAACACCGTGAGACGGCCAGGTTGGCTAAACAGACCAATGGAGGTCTATCAAAACTCGAATCTAGATGAAATGAAAAAAGTAGTTTCGTTCCTTTGGAGTTAAATATAATTTTTGGTGTGAATTTTGTGTGCAGAAATCAGGCAGCCCCACACCCTTTTCTGATGGGGCGCGTTCTATCAGATGCTCTGCTAGCGCTCGTTCCAGACTGGGCCACCACCGGGTACACGCCGCAAACTTACCAGCATAGGCGTAGGAACCGGGGGGGACAGGGGGCGGCTGAATCCCCCCTAAAACTTTCGGACTGGGACCAGTGCCCCCCCAACTTTGAGCCGATTCCGGACCTTTTCAGCTAACATATCAAGTGATACGCCGAATCATAATTGACCCCACCAGCGGTGACAACTTTTGCCCCCCCCCCAACTTGGACAAAGTTCCTGCGCCCATTCTTACCTGGTATTCAATGCAACTCCATATGAGCTCGGAAAATCTCATCACTTTTACTCCCCCGGTGGCTACACAGAAAGAACATCACAATCTCGAAGGGAAATATAACACCTGTGAACACTTGCGAACTGTGGAAGAGTGTCATGTTTACCGTAGAAGTGAGCACTCACCCTGGACATTTCATAGTTGTCGCTGCCTTTCTCCGAAGAAGCATTCTGGAACAGAGAAACAGGCGTATCGGTACATACAGCAATAAAAGTACGGTACAAAATCAACTTATATTCGAGCTGTTCAAGTCAAATCGCACAAAAATGGACACTTTTGGGACAGATCCCTTTTGACTTTCTTGAAATTTGTTAGATAGCAAGATGCCTGTAACATAGGGTACGTCCACGAGAAGGATGCAACCAAGCTATGTAATATTTAGGTTTCAAAGACACAAATGAATTTATAAACTCTTGCTCTATTTCTACTGAACTTTAACACACGGGGCCATTCCTCGGCATTTCAGCACAGACCTTACACCCTCATATTTCCGATTTTCTTCAAACTTTGTCCGTGGGGTTATCGGCTGCCCAAAACACGCCTGTGCCATTTTTAGCTACCTAGGTGCAACGGTTCCGGACTTATAGCATAGGCGGCGGAACGGCGGGGGGACACCGCCCCCTTGGCCGGACCAGGGGCACCACCATTGGGGTGCCCCCTTGAATCGGCGAAGATAGCAATGAAGCGGCGCTTGGTCCGGATTTTCGGAAAAAATTAAGTTTGTAACATTTTTCACAGACCCATAAAGTTGAAAAGAAAATCCACCCTGTTGGTTTTCCTCAGATATAATATGTATCGCATATAGAATCCTCAACCTCATTGTGTAGACTCTCTCATGTTCTCAAGTACCAGGATGTGACCACTGAGAATGATAGGCGTTAAAATTTGGCCGTCGTTGACAAGGCATGCTGTCTGAAGTACCTAAATCACTGTCCGGTGTAAGTACATCAGAGGTACTTACTTTAAGCTGTTTCCGAATCTGTAGAGCTACATTAAAACGGGTAAAGCAAAATTCGTTTAAGGAAAAAAGGTTAGTTTGGCCCTTAGAGGGAATGTGGCACCTTGGTCGAATGCTGGAATTTAGTGCAATTAGGGGAACTTTTAGCCGAAAATAATGGAAACTGGACTAGCGTTGACTGGAAAGAAATGACTTCAAAATTCCCGCTGGCCCCCCAATATTTTGGACATTCCTACGCCTATGTGCTCAGGAGATCACGTTATCAACTCGAGAGGCTCAGATAAGCTTACTTTTGTAAGCTGACTTCCTTGCGTATCTACTTACTTTTTTATTTTTAGAGAGACGCTTCCTGTCAGCATAATGACAGCTCTTTTCGTTAGAATACCGATTCTGATATCAGGGATGCCAATTCTTCCTCTGACTGACAATTTCTTGATAATGCGTCATCGCAGATTCTTTGAAAAACTTCACCGTGGCGAACCTTGTGAAATTTGACCTTATCACCCACTCAACGTAGCATAAATTGTCTGCAATATTATCTTGGAAAATGATTCCCCGTGCATATTCTGTACTCAAATCACTGCGAGTCCTTTTTTGTTGGCGTGCTGAGCAACTCGCTGGCGTTTCTCGGGTAAAAGTGGCATTTCTGTCACATTTTTACGCTCATCAGAGCTGCTAGAACATAAAGGCTATTTGTTACGGCTATGCATCTTGGTTCCAAGACTCTTTCTACAAAAATCGCAGCCTAAATATTATAGATTAGATATATTAATCAGGTCCCGCAATGTAACATCTATTCAGGACCAAAAGTCTACCAGCAAACACACTATTCCACCGCTTCAAATCCATTCTAACGTCGAGCTACTCATGTACGACTTTGATATAATACATAAACCCTGCGCACGTGGATTCACTTTTTTTGCGGTGCCTCATTAACAACCCCATTGGAGATGACCTAGAAAATGATATGTTTCAACATTTCTAAGCCTAACGTCTTACTTAAAAAAGCTGGCGAGATGTTCAATCTCAGCATTGTCCACTGGCGTATTTCTCGTGTTTTCTAGTGATTAGCCATTATTTGCAAGCTTCCCGCGCTATTTCATTCGGTAATCTTTTTTTAGAAAACAATTGTTCAAAGCCGACCTTAGTTAGCGACAGAAGCATGCATGGTCTGGCATTTGCATGTAATATATATTTGGACGTGGGCTATGAAGGTCAAATGTGGGTAAGGATCTTTTGATCTCAACCTCCCAAGATTTGGTGCTACAATGGAAGAGACCGGGCAAACACGGGGTTACCCTGCGCTACCGTTCATACCAGGGAACATATGCTCAGGCGCACAGCATACCTCTTCAGTTTTCAGACGGGAGCTGCAATGTGACACATAATAACTACAGGCGGACCAAATTACTCACAAACATCACTGCCAATAAGGGTATTGCAGTGCGCTACATTTTGCATTGGACCACGAATATACCTGTGTTTTGATGAATGGCCATAACTTTTGCAATAATCGATGTAGTCTCACAAAACTTTGTGTGAATATATCAAACATGTGCAGCATTACATCTGCAAAATTTAGTGTTTGTTAACTGAATTGACTTTGATCTACTTGAGTTTAACTGAAAGGGGTGTAGCGATGTCCCTCAGGCGATGTTGCACGTGCTAGAGTATTAGCAGGACACTCATTGCGCAATTTCCTACTCAATAAGGAGAACAATGGGTGATTTCAATCAGGAAGATACCATTTGGAACTATTTGCTTATCCGATCAGTTGTTACCTGCACTGAAGCAAGAAGCTAGCATATCGGATAAAGTTCCCCCAGTGGCTTAAAAACAGCACATTTGCATGTGCTCAAATATGACGTCATGCCTCATTAACTCTTCTAGGTGTCTGGACATTTTTTGGAGTAATGATACTGAACATGTTAAGCAACACGTGTGCAAAGTTTCAAGGCTCTTCGTTTAACCGATACGGAGATATAGGTTTTGGGCCACAAGGGGTGTTGACGTACACCCCTGTTGCTTAGCTGCACATGCCAAAAATGACATGATAGGAAAAAACCAGAATACAGAAACTGATATCGGTAAAAACAGTGCACTTTCAACTTGAAAATCAAAATATGTTTTTGAACACCAACGGTCAATTAGTTAAGGTATAACCCGTTTAAGTCCAAGAGGCAGGGACCGATTTTGCGCGTGCATCCTTTGACAAATGCACCTCCTGCAGACAACGAGTAGGCGCTGTATCGGTTGTCCATCCAAGGTCATGATCCTGAATCTTCAGGGATTTCATGTCTGTGCAACAACCTTTTACAACACGCCGGACAGCTTTTAGCACTTTGCCCCTGCGTATAAAGAAGAGCGGCAAATAAATTACTCAAATAGACATATATTTCCCCAAGAGGTTTCAGCTCGTTTTCTTTTAAGTAGGTATAGTTGCTGAATAATATCATCCCCAGTAACTTCTTTTTGTTCTAAAATCACTTTCTCTAAAAAAATACCCTTTCCATAATAACATATTTGGTGTAAAATTTTCATCCTCGTGAAAATGCTTCCAGTTCATTTGAAACCCCAGAGATGAAAACCATACACGGGATTTTGAATGAAATATACATCCCATTGAGGACGTAGCCTAATTCATATTTTGTCTATCCAAAACCATCCAGTTACAGACAGTAAGCATGTCGTGAGCTGACAGCAGCCCCTTCCCGGGGCTTTCTGCTCTCCGTGGAGTGATGTAAAGGCTGGGCGCGAGGTGGAGACGAATTTTGACTGAATTCCGCAGTGAAAACGTTCACTGCTCCACAAAAGACATGTTTTGAGACTAGCAAGATTTGAGATTTTGAATCAAGGATATACGGCACACTCTACAATGTTTGAATTTACTAATTATCTTTCCAGATTTTGTATACCGTGACTAGCGCTGCTTGATTCTAAGGATCATTACATTCCTTGCCCTTTGAGAGAAGCGTCATCCGGATGGTTCTGTTTTCTTTCTATTTTCTTCAATGTTTTCTTGCAGCGCGATTCCTTTCAATCCTCTTCTCATATGAAAATCTTGTGATTTTTTCATTCTAACCCAAGGCCCTTAACATATAAGTTACGGTCATCCAGCGATTCGACCGGATCATGACGTACGCATGTGACGTCATAATTGCTCACACACCGAGCCTCTTCATTGACTTAAACCTATGCAGGCGAATAAAATGTATACTTAGAAAAATCTTCAGACATACAATAATTTTTCATCTTATTAGACTTGTTCTGCTCAGCAAAATGTTGGCAACGATTTTAACATCACCTAGTCCAACGACTGGCAAGTCCATGAGACCGACAACTCTTGGTCTTCACCACCCCCACCATGTGGGGCATATATGTACTGAGGAAACTAAGTTTGATTGGTTACCATGATCCTGATCGAGTTGAATGCAATAGTAAGCCTGTTTAATGTGTAAATTTATGTAGTTTGGCTGAACTGGAATGATCATAATGGGAAAAACTTGGAAACTTGAATTGTGTGCCAAGACATTTCCATTAACACCTACCCTGGTGGGCCTCCAAGCCATCTTCGCCATGGTGGGGGGTTCAAACCGCCCCTCAAACTCGGCTCCTCTGCGGGATAGCTAAAAAACGCAGTTGTTACCCCATTGGCTAACAAAGCATCTCAAGCTTTTTGCCTTTTTCTCATACTGTTTGTGTTGGCATTGTAGTCTTTGCCTCTCCCGCCGCCACTGAGCACTGCACTTTGCAGCCTGCTGTTCCAAGCACTTGACTTTAGCTTGAAGTCGAGCAATTTCCTCAAGAGGAGTTAGATATGTGATGCTAATGATGGTAACAGTGGAATAGGCTGATGGGGGACAGAATTCATGAGTCCCTACTTGCAGAAGAGGAGGTGCTTTGTGTTTGGGTCATCATGTTGGTGAAGTGCTAAGCCTAATACAGGACTTTCAGGCCATCAAGAGAGAAAAAATACTAATAATTATGCAACAAAATTAACATTGTGAAAATGAAAGTGTGCTTGCTGGGACCAGATCCCTGGACCTACAGGTCAGGACACAAGCTCCCAGCCTGCTGTGTTCCGGAAGTATCTGGGCATGTCTAAATGAAGAAATGATAAGTATAAGCTGCAGTTTAACAGGCTCAAGTTTCATTGAGATGTCCTGGGACTTCATAGCCATTTTGTGCTTAAAATCTATGCTAATGGACTCTGACCAATGTCTATCCAGGATATTAACTTATTTGTACTCCCTGAACTCGCTACCCACTCTAGGAGAGTTCCAGTCCATGACTGAGTACCAAGATGATTACCCCCTTTCTCTTGACTGGGCTTTAGGCTTGACAATCTTCTAAGAGTGACCTCCAGTTGAAAGATTCTCTACCATCCTGAAAAATAGATCACTACTCAGATCTACCTTGCTGGACATGAGGTTAAAAAGAAAAATCATGTCCCCTATTCTCCCGTTGATCAAGGAGAAAAGGCATGCTGAGCACATGAAGTCTGTCCTTATATGGGAGGTGACTGATGGAAGAGACCAGTTCAGTGGCTTGCCCTGAACTCTCTTGATGGACTGTTGGTCAATCTTGTTAAATGGTCCCCAAATTATATTTCCAAACTCTAGACAGGAGCCTGACCAAGGCTTTTACAGCAGTGAGCCCAAGTACTCATCTTGGTTATAGAAAGCCTTGTGGATCACACCCAGAACTTGGGCATGTTCCAGTGCTTCCTTAAACCTGATCTAACCTCCTCAAAGCTTCTCCAACTTCTTCTCG
Source organism: Lepas anatifera (assembly GCA_034440635.1). Taxonomy (NCBI): domain Eukaryota; kingdom Metazoa; phylum Arthropoda; class Thecostraca; family Lepadidae; genus Lepas; species Lepas anatifera. The sequence goes on from JAOTON010001328.1 coordinate 63,802, forward strand.
CCCGTTCCAGTGCCTCCATGAACTTCCTTAAGGCTCATCTCAAATCTAATACAACCTCCTCTCAAACGAAATGTGGTTTTTCAGAGCAGGTTAGAGGAGGCTCAATTATGGAGCACAAACTTCAATTAAGAAACTAAAATAAATTGTTTTACAGAGGGAAACAACATTTGTGGACAGCTGAAGGTTTGGATTACATTGTTTTTCTGTATGCCACTTTCACTAAAATACATTAAATGAACATCAGGAGGTCTTAATCAAATCTTATTAGGTCCTTAGCTTCACCATGCCCGCCATATCAATATTAGCGTGGATCACGGACAATCAGCTGATATGTGCTCCCAAATCATTCCAGAGGACACCAGTTTTTGCACCTGCTCTGATTTCCTCCAAGCTACTCTCATCTTTTTTGTAAGGAGGAGCTGGAACAAGCCCCTTGTTTGGCCTTGGTGATCAACTTAGCAGCCTGAGCCCTAAGCTTAGGTTCTGCATCTAGAGCTGATGCCTCTATATTCTAATCACATCCAGATACATTGATAGATCCTGATCGAAATTTTGCATGAAAACCGGGTCTTTATAGGGAATGTAGATATTATGAGCGGCTCTTGCCACGGTTTCCCACAATGATTCAGTGACATGCTTAACTTACCGATTGATTTTCAGACCCAACTGGAGTGGGACTTTCCTCTTCATGGTCTGACATTTTTTCTCGCTTTCTACTGTCTCAACTTGTAACTTTTCGATTCGATATCAATGTACTGCCGTCCTTCCTAAACACTACATACATTTAACACCCTGCACGCAATAGAGACTTCTCGCAACAAGTAAAGTTATCTTCCTCGCAACATACGCACGGTTATTAGTACACAAGATCAAGAAGACAAGATATCGTTGTTCAAGATATCTTTGCACGTTCAAGAGGGATTCCTCCACGCTTGAGTGACGTCACACGGACGTGGAGGAATTCCTTCATATCTGGGTCCTGTGTCAAACTTCTGCTAATGACGCTGCCCGTTTACAAATATGGGAGAATACACGGTATTAAAGTTTATCCCAAATGCAATAAAAAACATTTAAATTTTAATTCTGGGCCTCTTTTTGCAAAAACTTGTATTTTTAATTATTTCATTTTCCCATGTAATATGCTACCAGATATGACGTCACAACCAGTGATCTGCGCTTGCTGTTGGAGGGGGCTTGTTATTAGACACTTATCCAGCGTTACCACTCAGCTTTTACTGCAGTCCCAGGACGGCGGCAACTATATCCCAAGATTGGTGCCTAATATGCCAAGATTTTTCCACACAAAATGGACATCGGATTTTTTAGCCAGTGCTGCTGTTGCTGCTGGTTTTTAGCAAGCCAGTGTTGGCTGGTGTATTTATCTCTGAGCTATGTCGTCTCGTATACTTATTGAGGTTTATCAACGTGGCTGGTATAAACTCCAGTACACGGGAGGAGAAACAGTTTCATTTGCGGCAAGAAATACAGAATGCCCTCTGAGTTAGTCTAATGCCTCCGAGCTTGCTTGGTGCCCTAATAGCTGATTTAGTTCCCCTTGAGCTGATTCGGGCCCCCGAGCTGATCTCATGCCTCCCCAAGTTGATTTTGTCTCCTAAGTCAATATGGTGCCTCTTTAACTGATTAGATGCCCCCTCAGCAGATGTTTTATGTCTCCTTAGATGGCCTGGTGCCCCTCTGAGCTGGTTTGGTAGGCCCTGAGCCCACCTTGTGTCCCCTGAGCTGTTATGTTGCTCCCTGAGCAGATTTAGGCTCCTGCCATAGTCTGGGGGGCTGGGAGCTGATATCACCCCCGAGCGGATCGATCTGGTGCCACCTGAGCTGCACTAATGCCCCTGAGTTGATCTGGTGCCTCCTGAGCCCATCTCATGCCCTCTGAGCTAATCTGGTGCCCTTTAAGCTGACCTGGGCCTCCTTACGTGATTTCATGAGTAGTTATAAAGCCCTGAGCCGAGCTGGGCCCACAGAGGCTGATGAGGACCCTTGAGATGGCATAGGAATCCTGAGCTGATTAAGTGCCTCCTGACTTGATGTGGTATTCCCGAGCTAGTCGGGGACCACTGATCTGATTGTTCGCCCCCGAAGCTGATCTGGTGCCCTATAAGCATCTGGTGTCCCCTGAGCAGCTCTGGGGCTTTTGAACTGATTGGGCCCCGAGCTGGTGAGGGATCCCTGAGCTGATTTAGTGCCCCTGACTTGAACTTGCTCCCTGCGCTGATTGATCGGGTGCACCCTGAGCAGATATACTGCCTCCTGAACTTAACTAATGCCCCCTGAGTCGATCTGGTGCCTGCTGAGTCATCAGTGTGTCTCCTGAGCCCATCTTATTCCCTCTGAGCTAGTCTGGTGCCCAATGGCTAATATGGTGCCCTTTAAGCTGACCCGGGCCTCCTTGGTTGATTACGTGGTTTCCTAAGCAGCTCTCAGGCCCTGAGCTGAGCTGGGCCCACAGGGGCTGGTGAGGGCCCCTGAGATGGTATGGGGCTTCTGAGCTGATTAAGTGCCTCCTGACTTGATCTGGTATTCCCGAGCTGGTCGGGGACGACTGATCTGATTGTTTGTCTCCGAGGCTGATCTGGTGCCCTATGTGCCGATCTTGTGTCCCCTGGGCAGCTCTGGAGCTTTTGAACTGATTGGGCCCCGAGCTGGTGAGGGATTCCTGAGCTGACTTACTGGCCTTGACTTGATATTGCCCCTTGACCTGACTTGAGGCCCCTGAACTGATCTGGGGCCCAAGAGCGGATCTAGGTTCTGAGGGTACCCTTAGCTGGTCTGGGCGCTGAGCTTGTGAGAGCCCCTTACGTTGGCTTGAGGCCCCCTGAGGTGATCCGGCGCCTTAAACTGTTCTGGGGCTTCTTGAACTGGTTTAAGGCCCTATGAGCCTATCTGTGGCCCATTGAGCTAGTCTGATGACCTCATCTCTGGGACCAATGAGCTAGTCTAGTCCCTGGGTGAAGCATGAGCTGCTCTGTGGCCCTGATCTACATCAGGGACCCCTGAGGTGGTCTTGAATAGGCAGATAGTAAGAACACAATGCCAACTCCCATCATCTCGGGGCGGGGTCACTGAGCTAGTCTAGTCTCTGGAGGCACAACTGGGGGATGGGGGAAGCTGCTCTGGAGGCCTCTGATCCACACTGGGGGGGCCCAGAGCTGTTCTCGAATAGATGGAGACTAAGAACACGATGGAAACTCCCCTTGTAAAACGGAGCTAACGAGGAATGAGGAATCTCTAAAACGGCTTGTGATACCTAGGCACTCCTGGTTATATAAATTGCTTATTATATTGGTGGATTCTGGGAAAGGATGATAAAAAGGCATGTGCTACTGAGCTCAGAGCACAGTCCCCTAAACCAGGATTTCTACCAGTTAATTTAAATGAAGATCTAGTTTTCACAATTTTCAGCCCTGTTACACCATCCAAATCCACACCAGCGGCCTGTTTAACTTTTCTTTACTCTTAACTGGGACCGATCCTTGAGAATATGGAACTTAATAAACGCGTTCAAAAGGTATCTCCCAAATTTTTCCGGCAGGAAAAATGTGTTCTTCCAAAGAAACTATGCCACTCCTCGTCCCACGGCGATTGTGGGAGGTAAGGAACTTAATTCGCGTTCAGCCAGGGCTCACTCGTCACGACAAAACCATTGGGCATAACACTGAATTTTCGACTCCAGTATGCCTTAACCCAGGCCATTTTTTAACATGTTAACTGGGGGCCATTTGCCCCCCCAGTCGGCCGAAATGCCCCCCCCCCGTGCCCGGAAATTGCCCCCCCCGTGAAATAGACAGATGACTTAAAATTGACCAACTCGCCTAACGAAAAGAAGACAAAACACCACCCGATAATTATAACTTTGTTCTATTTCTGGTCCAAAATTGGCAATCCACAAAATTGTGTTAAAAAATTTCCACCCGTGGCTGTCTACTCCATCGTGCGAAGACGAAACAAAGTGCATAGTTACGGGAAATCCCGGCAAAGCAGCCTCAGCATCAAGTAATCACAACGCTGGAGAAGAACGCTGGCCTACAACCAATCAAACATCCTGTTCCATCCGACCGGAAGCCCACATCCCAGCCAATACCGTGACATTGCATGATGCTCTCGTTTCACACGCAGTTGTCAGCGCTAAGAGTTCGTTCGTGGATAAGACGGTACACGGTGTAGTCAAAGAGCGTAAGACTGGTTGATGGTGTGGCGGTATAAAGTGCTAAGCGTTTTTATTGTGGTGGTAGCATATATAAGCGTCGCCACCGGCAAAAAAGTGAGGAGGACAGCCTAACTTTAACCTGATGCTGGCAGCAAACTTTTCACGTTAGTACCAAAAACTTATCGAATTTGGGCTCCTCGTTGCCTTCCACAGCGGCTGGTTTTGCAAATTTACGGTTTACTTCCATTTTGACTGAGATCAGGAAATTGTTGGACAAAAAGCGTGGGGGGGGTGATTGATGATCCTCAAGTTGTTCTGATTATGTGGATAAAACCATTCGATGGCCACGCGGGGTTGGAAGGGCACCTCTGGCTTCCTATCAGTGACGGATCCAAGGGGGGCCCAGGGGCCCGGCCCCCCTCCCTTAGCTCCAAAGCGCCTCAGCATAACTTAGCTCATATCGGGCGCCTAAGGCACCGATATGAACGGCGCGCCTGTACCCATTTCGTGCGCCAAGGTGGTAGATACCACTTATTTCACTTGAATTAACACATAGTCCCTAAAACCATGACAAAGCGCCCCTGCCCAAACACTATACGCCTTTACTGGTCTTTTGCGCCCCAGTAAAATGTTGAAGATGAAATTTAGAAAAGCTAAAAAAAGCGCCCCGCCAAAGAAAAGGCGCCACTAGATAGCAGGATTGCGCCTTGGGAAACTATTTTTATAAACCCCTGAGTAGCCTAGGCGCCCCCTGGATGAAGCACCCCTGGGTAGCCTAGGCGCCCCCTGGATGAAGCGCCCTACGAATATCATATGCGCCCTTGGCTAGGAAAGGCGCCCCTGGGCAGCAAAGGCAAATCCTTGGTAACATAGGTGCCCTGGACAGCATAAGCGCCCCTTAGATAGAAATAGGCGCTTTAGGAAAATAAAATGCTCACCTTGGGTAGAAAAAGGCGCCCTTTGATAGCCTAGGCGCCCACTGGAAAAAGCGCCCTACGGATGTCATATGCACCCTTGGATAGCAAAGGCGCCCCTGGACAGCAAAGACAACCCTGGATAACACAAGTGCTGTGGACAGCAAAGGCGCCCCTGGGTAGCAAAGGCGCCCCTAGGAAGGCACGCCTTCGATAGAAAAGCCGCCTTTGGATAGCCTAGGCGCCCCCTGGATGAAGCGCCCTACGGATATCATATGCGCCCTTAACTAGGAAAGGCGCCCCTGGGCAACAAAGGCAAATATTGGTAACATAGGTGCCCTGGACAGCATAAGCGCCCCTTAGAAAGAAATGGGCGCTTTAGGAAAATAAAATGCTCACCTTGGGTAAAAGAAGGCGCCCTTTGATAGCCTAGTCGCCCACTGGAAAAAAACGCCCTACGGATTTCGTATGCACCCTTGGATAGCAAAGGCGCCCCTGGACAGCAAAGACAACCCTGGATAACACAAGTGCTGTGGACAGCAAAGGGCCTGGTAAAAGGCGCCCCTAGGAAGGCACCCCTTCGATAGAAAAGCCGCCTTTGGATAGCCTAGGCGCCCCCTGGATGAAGCGCCCTACGGATATCATATGCGCCCTTAACTAGGAAAGGCGCCCCTGGGCAGCAAAGGCAAACCTTGGTAAAATGGGTGCCCTGGAGAGCATAAGCGCCCCTTAGATAGAAATAGGTGCTTTAGGAAAATAAAATGCTCACCTTTGGTAGAAAAAGGCGCCCTTTGATAGCCTAGGCGCCCACTGGAAAAAGCGCCCTACGGATGTCATATGCACCCTTAGATAGCAAAGGCGCCCCTGGACAGCAAAGACAACCCTTGATAACACAAGTGCTGTGGACAGCAAAGGCGCCCCTGGGTAGCAAAGGCGCCCCTAGGAAGGCACGCCTTCGATAGAAAATCCGTCTTTGGATAGCCTAGGCACCCCTTGGATAAACTAGGTGCCCGAGAAGGAAAACGAGCGCCCCACTGGGCAGGCTCTCTCTGTATAACATAGATGTCCTTATCCACCTTCAGCTGCCCTGGATTGGAGCAGCGCCTCTCAAGAGAAAAGATGCCCTGGACAAAAAGCCGCCTTCGGGTATCAAAGGCGCCTCTAGGATAACATATGCGCCCCTTAGATAGAAATAGGCGCTCCAGGAAAGCAAAATGCGCCCCTTGGTTAAGAAAGGTGCCCTTGGATAGCAAAAGCGCCCCTGGACAGCAAAGGCAAATCTGGGAAACATAGGTGCCTTGGACAGAATAGGAGCCCCTTAGATAGAAATAGGCACTTCAGGAAAATAAAATGCAACCCTTGGATAGAAAAAGGTGCCCTTTGATAGTCTAGGCGCCCACTGGTTACAGCGCCCTACGGATATCATATTTGCACCTTTGGATATCAAAGGCGCCACTGGACAGCAAAGACAACCCTGGATAACACAAGTGCTTTGGACAGCAAAGGTGCCCCTGGATAGCAAACGCGCCCCTAGGAAGGCACCCCTTCGGTAGTAAAGGCGCCTTTGGATAGCCTAGGCGCCCCTTAGATAAACTAGGTGCCTGAGAAGGAAAATGAGCGCCCCATTGGAAAGTACAGGCTCCCCCTGTATAACAGATGTCCCTTATCCATCTTCAGGTACGAATCATGACCTCTCCATTGAAAATGCATGGGGTAAAACGGAAATTTGCCGACAAATTGCTCTATGTCTGCAGACGCCGCTTGAAATACCTTCGGATTCCCCAAATCATAGTATCCTAGGCCTCTTTATCGGCTCATGCTGCAAGTTTAGACATGTTACCTCTGAGAGTTCATCTGGGGCTTCCTAAGCAGGTTTTAAGACTTTGGTTAATTGCTTTGCAGGAAATATTGATAAAACCCGTATTTTGATACTATTTTTATTGTTATTGTGAGTTGAATGATATGCATACTGACTATGCTAGGCTAGATGGTGGCCTTGACCTAGCCTTAGGTCAGGTCATTTTTATGTTTTAACCTAGTATAGTCATATTATACATTATTTGATGATTCGCCGTAACGAGAGGAAGCGAATTGTGCCTAGAAATGATTCTAGCTCAACTCTGGCAGACGCTAGAGTATAGACACAGAGACATGTAGTAAGCTTTGTCTCGGGGAGGGACCCCAGCGCTGATCGCGGGAAAATCCCCAATAGCCCCCAGGGGCCCTTAGAAAGTCAGGAAATCTGGCGTGGGTGGAATCCGGTAGGAGGGATTTTGTGTCTCCAAAATCAGCTGAGGGGCCCGTGCCAGTTAAGGGGGCCCAGATAAGGGCCCCGACGAGCTCATTTGACCTCAGTGCCAACACAGGATTCTCAAGACCAGCGTTGGGTGACCTATTTAAACTGTTTCTAAATAAGCTCAGGGACTCAAAACTAACCCAGGGGTCCACTTTTCAACTCGTGGGGCCCAGACACTCTGAGGGGACCCTGCAGCAGCTCAGAAGGCCCATAAAACTAATAGGGCCAGACTAGCTGGGTGCCTCGACGAACTAGTGCCCAGATACGCACAACGGGCCCCAAACAAGCTGAAGGGATCTATATCAGTTAAACGAAAACAGTACCAACCCAGGGGACCCTGACCAGCTTAAGGGACACTAATCCAGCTTGGGGCTCAGAGCTCAGAGCTCCAGCTTTTAGCTCAGAGGGCCCAGGACCTGTTGAGGGGGCCCTATATCAATAAAAGGGCCCCGAAAAGCTTAATAGGCTTCAGCGGCGACATATAGGTTTCAAGTTCAGTGTGAGGACCTGGTTAACTAAAGCGGTCCCAGATCAGCTGAGGGGACTCGATATAAACTCAGGGAAGTCACCAAAAACTCAGGGGCCCAGGCCCGCAGAGGTTCTGCGGCCTATGAGGCTCAGGTTAGCGTCAATCGGCTATTTCAGTATGGAGCCGTTAGCCAGGACAACTGTGATAAGTGGAGGTGGTGGATACGACACCTCAGTTTTCGCCATGACCGAAGATAACTGTATTATTTGCTCATTGTGCTTCAGTTAGTGTCAGTGGGTGCTTTCAGCATTTTCTACCAAGGTGCCAGTCGTTAGCTGGCCCGAAATATGCTTGATGGTAAACGTGAACATGTCCTCACTAAGAGGAAGGTTTCATGTAAATTAGCATTTACAAATCCTTTTTAAACGCGTTTTTCATTGACACTGGCCGCCTTTTGGGTGGAAAATTGGCCAGTGGCGGATCCAGGGGGGGGCAAAAAGGGCATTGCCCCAAACGGAAAAGCTTGGGGCAAAACTATGTTTTTGACCCCCAAATCGATCGACCTCCTTTTTTCCCCTACTCCTTTTTAGTTTATAAGCAAGATTTTGGTGTTTCAACTCTCAACTTCAAACAGAACATAAGTTGATAAGATGTTCCCTGGCCTGTCCCCTCGAATCCGGAAATGTAAAAAACTCTGAAGATTATATATTCGGGCACAGCCCTTAATCAGCATCATGGAGTAAATATCAATAATTCTCAGTTTAGTATATAGTATAGCCAGCCTTGGATAGGAAGAAGTATCTCGAGCCCATAGTTTTCACCCCGTGACGTTTTTTTAGCTTTTCGCCTCAAATACCCAAAATTCTACCGGCAAGTGATATCGGTAGCGCAGCTTTTTACTGCGTGACGTTTTTTTCCTTTTCGACTTTGGTCTATCCCTCCCAAACCGACCGGCTAGATCCGCCACTGAAATTGGCGCCCCTCAGGTTCGGCGCCCAGCAGGTTCGGCGCCCTCCGAGCTTGGACCCCCTTAACGAAATCCTAGATCCGTCACTGCTTCCTATTAGAAGGGTAGTGTGCTAAAAATATTGCGTCAAGCCATTGGGGCGTTCCAGCACAGATCGACCACGCCCCTACAGAGCATAGTCTCGGATTTCGTTCCAATTTCGTTTACTGGGTTGTCAGGATCATGGAATCCTGATCTGAGATTATTTATTTCCTCAGACGTACAGTTTTGGAGTTATAGCTTGAAGAAAATCGTGAAAATCGCCGATTTCGTCAGAACATGGTGATGTAAAACGATTATTTCCAGCCTTAACTTCCATTTCTTAGCTTCAGATGAGACGGGATTAGATTGAGCATGTAACATCTAAGGTTGAATCATCTCGTTTTTTATTCGAAATTTTGAAAATTTTTGGAAATGTTTTGACCACTTTTTCTACGATTTTTTTAAAAGTGTGGACAGTAATTCACCTTAAGGGTATTCATAGAAAAAGAGCGCACCCAAATCTCCTCCATTTAGAGAAGTTAATAATTTTTGCGTTATATACTTATCAATGTGTAATTAGTCATAGAATGACGCCATGCGCGCAAAATTGGCCGCCCGGCGCGCCCGACCGTCGTCGGCGCGGCCGCCGGTGCGTGGGCACGGCGTAGATTACCTCGGCGTTGAACTCTTGCAATTGTGATTAAAGGTGGGAAATAAAAACAGAAAACGCGTGTTCAACAAAATGGTGAAATCAATGCATTTGAATTCCGTTAAGGGTTACCCTCGCTACATCTTAACGTTGCCCATAAAATGGATTACGGATTTGAGTCATACATCTGGATTTTGAAAATAAAGAGACTTGTGCATTTGTGCAAGCTTGTCTGTTTTGCGTGTTGAAACGACATCATATCCAACACGGATGCACCTTGGCCGCAGTTGTGCGGTCTCCACCCCGGTCCGTGCGTTAGTGCCTTTAGGACACGCGCGAGGTGTCAGATGTCCAGTGCGCAGCTCATGATGCTGGGAGCACATCCTCCACAGTTAGTATGACATTGTTACTGGAGCAGTTGGGCGTCAAATGGAGATAAAGCATGGTTTAAAGGTGGCTACTTCGTTTCGGACGCCAGTTTTATGCTGTCGGTGTTGGTGTTCAAACTTTTGTGCGACGTAGGAGTGGTAGAATGCCACGGGATAAGGGGACTTACTATGCTGGCTAGATGATTTATTTTTTCTAGATTCCTGGTCCCGGCGACAGTCCTGGCGCCGGCAGGCCTCAAATGGTCCCGGCAAGACCCAAAGTGGTCCTGGCATTGGTCCCGGAAAAAATTCATTTATGAGCAGCCTCATATAGGCTTAGGTAATACAATTTGTGTGTGCGCAGTTAACCGTACTAGGTTATTTTTCTTATTATTTTGGGGCTTATCGACGCACCAACTGCCAGGGTCATATGGCGTCGCCAACTCTTTCCCTGTTGGAAGGGTTTCTCGGGAGCCAGCTTGCTCCTTGTTCGGGAAGCCGCCGGGCCTTGAACCCGGGTCGGCTGCGTGGCACGCTTGCTGACACTCCACTACCGCCCCCAGGTTATTTTTCTTCAAATGCTATGGGAAACTAACGTAATTGGTTACAAATTAATTAATCTCAATCTAATATGGACCCTAGGGAACACAGGTCCCAGTTCAGATTATTACGCCCTCCAATCCTCAGAGGTCCCACCACGGTCCCGATACAAACCCAGTTGATTCCGGCAAAGTCCTGGCCGAGCCCAGCATCCGGTCCCGGCACCGGGACACCGAAACCAAAAATAGGACCTCTGGTACTGACCCCGTCGAGTGTTCTCCGCAAAAGATGCCTACTTACAAGACAGAGTAAATTTAAATTCGGAAAACGTCACAATTGCTCAAGAAGAGCCAGACAGCAGCCGGAGGCAGTTACTGAAGAGCTGCTCGCTGCCGGGACACGATCATCATCGACTGACTCACTGGGCGCTCCAACAGTACCAGCCGAAGTCGATGTTTCCCATTTATTGCCGCTGCTGGACGGGACTACCGTCATAACAGATAGGCTTTTGATTGAACTGATCCTTTGAAGTTGGCTTATTCTTCGCTGCGTGCTTTCAATTCCTTATTACCGTTGTGATGCAAAGTAGGTCACTTTCATGCCTCAATAGAAATTAAAACTTTTTTTGGTACATTGATTGAGCCTCCTCTGCCACCTCTGCTGGTGAACCGAACCAAATGCTACTAAATCTAATGAACTATTGTCATAACACAGCCCTTCAACTATGAATTCGCTTACACCCAATACCTAAATAATATTCATTCCACCTTGCCTCAAAACATATACTTTATAACATATGTTGTTTCCGTTCTTTACTCTTAATGAAGCTTTACCGAAGCTGAAAATAAAAGATGTAAGAAACAGAAAGTCTATAAAATATTTTTTGTCAACGATACACCCTGCCCTTATGAAAATTTCCACAATACCATGTTGTTATTTAAAGGCATGTTTCCCTAGCAACAAACTTCTAACTCATAGTCTCCACCGAGCATCACACGCGTGCGTGTAGTCGGTTAGTCGAAGTGCCAGTCGGCTATCGGTGAGGCGTGCCGGTCGGCCGATTTTCGCGCGCATGGCGTCACTCTTTGGCTGATTAGACGTTAATAATGTCAATAACACAAAATTTAATAGATGCCATTAGAAAGCACAGGCAAAGGAAAATAATTTTTGAGTAGGTTATTTTAAGGTGAATCACTAGCCACATCTAGAAAATATTGTTTCAAAAATTAAATACAAATGTTCAAAAACTTGATTTTTTTAAATACAATAATTTAATTGGATAATACAATCTTAGATACAATCACCTTTTTAATGAGCATCCTTAACGAAGGACTACATAGAAAATAATTTATGCCACCATGTTTTGCTAAAAAACAAGGATTTTCACGACTTTTAACATACTGTAACTCCGAAAGACTTGTTTTGAGAAAAAAATATTCTCAAATCTGAATTCTATGCCTCTGATAACCCCGTGTACGAAGTAAGAACGAAATCTGAGACTATGCTATGTATAATCCAGGTGGTGCCTGGTCGATGTGTCCTGGAACGCCCCCAATATCAAACTGTCAACAATTAGTTTTAAGCAGTGATACAGTCGCTTTTTCTGTAGTTTTATGACTACCACTAGAGGTCTCTTTAGCCTCAAATCTGGCTTTTGTGGTGTTTATTTGGCTATTTTAGTGGAAATAAATTGTTTACCCTCCTTGGCCCTTTTTCTAACTCGGTTTGACCTTTTCCGCTAAAAAACCTGGCAGCCCTGGGCAGCATCTCTTGGAATAACAAAATATTGAGAAGCATTTTCTTAACACTAACGCGTCTAAGTTTTATTAAACCCGCTCAAAATGGGGTCTTGACCCCTTAAAAACACTATAATGGCCAGCACAAGAAATGCCCCCCACTGACTTTTCCTTAAAAAATGCCCTGCCTTAACCTGCACATTGTAAGATATCACATGCTCCGTCGATTTCTCTGATGTTAAGTACTTGCATGAGTTGGCTGATTTGTCCTTAAATCTATGTAAACAGTCGTGTTTTGTCTACTTCCATGACATTTTGATGATATTGTTTTCCTTTTTTGGGTTTAATCGCGTTTTCCTTCTCTGTCAATGATTTATTTGCATTTTTATTGAACCAAAGATTCCCAAAAATGATACAAACAAAGATAGAGCAAGTTTCTTAGGTTACGTTAAAAAGTGCCCTTTTTCCCGGGGTGCCCCTCAAAGTTGATGTGCCCCCATACCAAAGCTTTGGCTGCACCCCTGCACAGAATCCAAAAACAATACCAAAATATTAGAGGAAAGTACCCATCTCTAGTAAAGATAATGCTAAACCTTTTATATGGCTGAGAATAGGAAAATGCTAGCCAGGCGAACAGCATCAATTAATTAATTTAACGTATTAATTGATACTGGTAAAGCGGTTGTGTAAGTAAGGTTCTAATCTCGTCACGCCCATGTAGAAAGACTATGGTTGCATAGGCGGATCCAGGATTGCCGATCGGAGGGGGCACCTTCCCGGGGGCGCCATCCGGACCGGGGGGCGCCACTTATGACCGGCAAAACCTATCAGGTGGGCGCCAAATCCTATCGGGGGCGCCGACTTTCGTATCCTGGGGGGGGTGGGAAGCGACATTTCAGGGGGGCGCCATCGACCTTTCAGGGGGCGCCGAGGGTCGATCGGGGGGGGCCCGTGCCCCCTTGCTCCCTGGATCCGCCTATGTATGGTTGCGTACAAGGCAGACAGAAGGCTTTATTCTACCCTTGTTATGGGGTAGTTCTTACCTAGTAGAGGGCTTGTGGCGACGTTGTCAGCCATTGTCCTTGCCATGTAGCTAAACCATATCTTACAAGGTTTTGTACAACGACTTTTAGCAGCCTTTGTTGTACTATGGTTTTACCATTGCTCTACATGGTTTTTCCTCGTAGTGCCCTAGTTTTTGTGGCACGGATTTTGGACGTACAAGCTTTGCGTTTTACCCTAATAATTTTCCATATAAACAAGGGTCTGACAAGGTTTGCCATGGTACAAATTTCTTCCTGTGAAGGAAAATATTATGAAACTTCATATATGACCCTGATGATTGGTGTGTTTATAGCCCAGAAAAAATATATCACTAAATATGCTAAAACAGCAGCAGTATTAATGAAACCCCTCGATTGCAACTACAAATTGATAACTGACCTGACGGAGTAAATAATCTCTCCAACATGGGTGGATCCAGGGGGCAAAGGGGGGCACGTGCTCTCCCCATCGACCCTCGGCGCCCCCTGAAATGGTCACGGTGCCCCCTGAAAGGTCGATGGCGCCCCCCTGAAATGTCGCTTCCCACCCCCTCCCAGGATGTGAAAATCGGCGCCCACTGATAGGATTTGGCGCCCACCTTATAGGTTTTGCTGGTCAAAATTGGCGCCCCCTGGTCCGAATGGCGCCCCCCTGAGAAGGTGCTCCCCGGCAATCCTAGATCCGCGTATGCCCTCCACAGATGCTGTCGAGTGGGAAAGTGCCATTAGATGAAACGGACATGATAAATGTGTAGGTCTATTACATTACGCCTTAATATACTTTTTAATTATTTTTGGAACTTCTTATCCTATAAATTTATAGATTTCCTAAACTTTATGATTTATCCTTTGGGAACATTACAACTAGAAATTTTAGCCACAGCACCCGGGATCCCAGGATCAGCGGTTAAAATCCCAAGATCCCAAGGAACAGGCTTATATCCCAAGATCCTGGGAAAAATCCCAAGGAGTGGTAACGCTGCTAACCGTGGAGCCGGACTGCTGCACAAGGACTCAGAATCCCGCGCCGTCCCTACTGCCCAAGATACCTTTACTTCTCTATTACCTCTATTACCCTGCCTTTAGTTTACACCTGCTACCCTCTGGTGGACCGCGCGCGAAATGAGCATTTGAAACTATGGCGCCACGGAGGGCAGGTGGGCGCGGGAGATCGGTTGGTGAATTGACGAACAGTTTTGAATATCTGCGGCTTGTGGGGGAGTGGAGGAGCGCTGCAAGACGCCGGGAGAGTATCCGCACGCTGAGGTCTGGAAAGGTGAGTTTTCTGGCCAGTTTTTCCTCCTTGTTACCATCGCTGACCTTGATCAGAGGTCAGAGGTCTATTCAGTGGTGGCGCTTCCATCGAACCACATTAGGCCAGGGGTGTGGATTTATATCTCTTTGGGGGTGCCCAGGCACTCCCAATGAAACGTTGAGTTCCGTGGTAAAAATTCCTTTAGATACAATTGTCAATCATTTTCTGGACTTGAAAAGGATTTTATTTGTTTCAGCAGGCGTGTGCGACGGCCAAAGTAAATATGGTATGTTATGTATTTTTCTTGATGGTTATTGGCATTCTTTCCAATTTGGATTTGGGCACCCTCAATAATTTTTGGAAATTCACGCCCCTGCATTAGACACTGACACTGCCTAGCCACTTCTAAATGTCGAAGCACGTACCGTGGTGCAGCCAGGGGATTAGGCACAGGAGGCACGTGCCCCCCTTCGGTGCCGGAGTGCCCTTTGATCGCTTGGCGGTCTACCAGCCTGCAGAACGGGCAGCGACTCGACGAGGCGCTTGGGGCACAAAGCCTGCCCCAATTGGGGCAAAATTTGAATGCTGGGGCAGACTCCTGAAACGGGGGGTATTTTTACCGATACATGTTTTATCTATTCCATTTTAAACGAAACACCCAGAAATGAAATAAAACCGCTGTGCATCTAACCCGACGATGACAACGCACTCACGACCCCACGCACAGCAGCAGCTATCTTGCATTTATGATGCACGATTTCAAGAATACTTTTATTCAAAGGTACATTTACAAGCGAAGTCTTTTCCCTAAAGACGTCATTTGCCAATTCTTTACGCCGTATAATCAATACTTTAAAGAAGTATTTCAATTGATAACTAAATTCGATCAAGAATAATTTTTTTCCACAGCTAAAGCATTTTTCCCCTTCCATTTTCTTAAATTTGCATGAAAGCATAACAAAATTTGAATATTTTCACAAGACCAAGCGAAGAAAGATTCCCTGCACTCGTGTGACGTCACATCACTGACGCATTTGTTCTTGGGGAGGGGGCTGGCATGCTTTGCTTTTGAACGGTGGACCATTGAACGGGAGACCCTTTGAAGAGTGGACCTTTTGACATAGACCCGATTTGCCGGCCTTTGGCGATCAAAACATAGCAGTGGAAATGCAAAAAAACTACATACAGGGAAATTTTATTTCGAGTTCAAAGTTTGTTTTCTGGAACTAAAACTAGGTTTAGATGACAAATTTAGAAAACAAATCTAAATTTAGCTTTAGAAAGGCGCCCGTTGCCTGATTTTTTATTCACTTAGGAACTTTACGTCTATTAAAAATTTCAATTACTTGGTATCTTTTATTCCTATTTCTCTCGATGACAAATATGACGTTTTTGCGACAATTCAGTTTACAGCGCGACTTATCTAATGATTGTCGTTTTAATTATTCTTTCTTCTTCCTCGGTGATTACCCGGCCGATTGCTGCCCCAAGTACTAGTTCCTGCCCCAAGAGCCCCTTCTGCCCCAAGATCGACCAAAAG
Organism: Lepas anatifera; assembly: GCA_034440635.1. Classification (NCBI taxonomy): domain Eukaryota; kingdom Metazoa; phylum Arthropoda; class Thecostraca; family Lepadidae; genus Lepas; species Lepas anatifera. The sequence continues at coordinate 79,768 of JAOTON010001328.1, forward strand.
CTGCCCCAAGTCGGTAGGTCTGCCCCGAGGCTGCCCCAACGATCTCGTCGAAATCTGCCACGTTCTGCAGACGGACGGTGTACCCCGTATTGGGCCGTGCCGCTCGAAATTTAGTTTACGCCTCCCCGAGTTTATGCCACTTTCTGCCACTTTTTGCCGGTTTAAACCGGTAAAAACCGGCTGGCGGCAGAAACCCCAGACTGCAGAACATGGCAGATTTCGATGAGATCTCGTTGGGGCAGCCTCGGGGCAAACCTACCGATTTGGGGCAGCTTTTGGTCAAGCTTGGGACAGAGCTTGACAATAATGTGAAGCTCTCAATGTCAATGGGCAGAGCTAGACAATATTTGAAAATTTGGTTTCTGGAAAAAATACGCGCTCAATTGGTTGAAAATTGTCCAAATTTCACTATGGTGACAGTTAATTTTGTCTCCTTTTTCTAAAGAAAATTGGTTAATGTCTCTAAATTTCGAGAAAGTTGGTCATCCAGTATCACCTGATTCAATGCCAGAAAATTATGGCAAAATATGAACGCCAGTGGGACGACCGATATGGTTCAGTGTATACCAAAATGTGAATTTCTGGAAAGCTTGACTCTTTATGTCCAAACTAACCGTTCGGTTCGTAAAAAATGTCAGGAATGAAATTACATATATAAGCTTATATGCAACCTTATCTTTAACCACTTTCGACTTTGGATCTCGAAGAAATGTGCAAGGTTTGAACTACTGGTGACGGCGATTGGGGCCCGGAAATGTATCAATTAGGGCACGGTAGACAATTCTAGGTACGAACCAACAAAAATTTTCCTGCGACTTTTTGCGATTCTGGGAGAAAGGTTTGTGTTTTTTGGGGGGAAGGGGGGGGGGGGGGGGGGGGCAAAAAAAAAATGTAAAAAACCCCCCAAAAAAAATAAATTTTAATAAAAAAAAAAAAAAAAATTTAATTTAATTTTCGGTTTTTTACACTCCGTGGTGTTTCCACCTGGGACAAACATTATAAAAATGTCGACGAGCCTAGGGTTGGAGGGCTGGGTACTGAGAAAACGGCAACAAGGCACGGCGGGCCTTCAGCAATCCAGCCCAGTTTTCTGCGTGCACAGAACTGGCCGAGCAGCTGATCCTGCAAATTTATGTCATATTGCAAGCGGTCGCCTGGTTTTGTCCCGTCGACGCTACTGCCCTAGACGCCTACTGCCGGCAGACTGCCCAGCTGTACCTGCCCCACTACGGGTGGTACAAAAAGCCGGTCAGCCTGCACAAGCTGTTCGTGCACTCCGCCGTAATAGTGAGCAGCTGCATCCTGCCTATAGGACTCATGTCTGAAGAAGCTGGTAAAGCCAGCAGCAAGCAGCTGCGCTGGTTTCGCCTGAAGCACACAAGGAAGGATAGCCGACTGCGCAGGACATCTGACCTGTGCGGCTATTTGTTGGTCAGCTCTGACCTGCTAATCAGTAGCGAGAGTGCGGAGAAGCGTCACCGGCAGTACGGCAGGAAGGTGGGGCGGCTTCGGCCTGAGACGCTAAGTCTGCTGAATCAACCCCATCTGCCATCATCCACAGCTTCTGACGACAGTGACAGTGACAGCAGCGATAGTAGCCCTGTCCCAGCTGTCAGCACAGTTTTGTCAGCAGGACCTCTAACCTCTCCTCCAGAAAAAATACATCAGCGCCAAATCGCCTCTTGTTCGTGCTAAGCAAAGGGAACTCAAACCTTTATACCAGTAAAAAACTATTAGACTTCCACTTCGTGCACTTACTGTTTTTCATCAGCACAAACAGCAGACCGTCAGCCTGTAAAACCTCTAGGACTAGTTCCCGGGGAGAGGCTACAGTCCTGTGACGTAGGCGCAACGCGGCCCGCTGATTGGTACTGACAGCTGGACAGGGCTAGTGACTGAGCTCGTAGGCATGAAGAAAAACGTTTTATCTGTTTCCGACGGCTGCGACCAGCTGAAACCAAGTCAGCGCCGATTCTTCCCACCGGTTCCGCTGGTACAGATCGTAGGTGATGACGCATTCGTAGACATTGGGAAAGTTTTATCGTACCTGAAAGAATAACATTTTGATGTAGTATACAGCCCCATCAGAGATTCTTAGATGTCATTCACTCAGTATTGGCCACTCTAGCCAATAAGCACAATCTTGGAATGATAAAATACGATAGCGACGGGCACGTATGGCCTCTGCAGCTGTAGTGCCCTAAAACCCTAATTATCATCATCATCATGAAGAAAAACAGATATGCTCTTGAAATTCGGCGCTACCCGTCTTCTTTAAGTTTTGTGTACCATGTCTCACAAATGTCCTGAAATGTACTGCTTGATCTTGCAATTTTTATGGACTATTATTTGATTTGACTGTGACGTCACCCTTTGGTCATCTAATTCAATTTGATGCGACGTCGCCACCATGGCTATAGCAAGTGTAGATCTGAATTTGAAAGCCGCTAAACCAAACAATTTTTCAGTTATTTTCAAATTTTTCTACTAAACGACGAACAAATACATATCCAGAAATATAGCCAAATAACGGTTTTGGCTCCTGATGATTATCAGGATAATTTTTAACAAATATTTTGGGGGCACTTTAGGAACCCCTCCTTGGCGCGTGTTTAGTCCAAATTTGGGTAGAGTGTGAAATGTTGTAATTTTAACACTGGTCAACTGATGGATGCTGTGGGTTTTACCCGGAATGTTTGTGCTGACCTCTCGGGTCAGTCTGGTTTGAGCGGCACAAGTGGAAGGTCAATACAGGGATGTAGCTGGTACATAACACAGAGTACTTTCAATATGGGTACAACCAAGTTTCCTGCTAAATCTTGTCCTCCCCTGATTACGTCATCAGCATTTCCTGCTAAGTTCGGGGAGAATCTCCCAAGTTTTGGGAGGATTAGCTGAAATATGCCAAGTTAAGCGTAATTTGGCAGAATCTGGTATAAATCAAATGAATCTCCTTCACCGGTGTCGATCGGTGTCCTTGATCTAAACCGCGAGCGGCGTATTTCACGTGCATATGTTGAGAAAATCAAATGACTTCAAATACTTTGTTAAAGGGAGATACGCGAAAAAATTATTGTTGTGGTTTCTTGCTATTTGAACATCCAGATCACGAAACTGTCAATTATTTTTGTATCTTCGGCAAAATTTTGGGAGACCACTCACTTATTATCGAAATAGCCTAACAGTTCCTATAAAATGCTGAAACCTTCACCCATCACTTACTTTTCGAAAACTATTTAAAGTTGAAAAGTAATGTTTTTTTGTAATAAAAAGTCTGTTCTCCTGTATTTGTATTTGAATTAATTTTACAGAGCCTTTGAAAAATACAAAATGAATTAGTTTGCCCTAAAAACGAAACAAAACCTTAATTACTCAAGTCTTCAGCCGTTTCGTACCTCGGGTCTTGAGTTGTTTTCAGCTTCAGCCCCAAGATGACGAAACTTTTGCGTCAGAAAAGTCACGTGACCCACCTATGAAGTGGCTGTACGTTATGATTGGTCAATTGTGATTTTTTAAAAGTCTTATATTTTTGTTTTGATATTTTTGGCTGTAGCTTTTCAAAAATAACTCAATTTTATAGTTTTAAACATTCAAGTCACTGCTTAGGAAAAATGGGACCGGTTCCTTTTTTTAGAAAATTTGATAGCCTTAGCGGGGGGTACGTCATTTACATCGATCAGAGGTGTACCGGTAAAGTCTAGAGATGTTGACTGTGAGAGCAATTTTAAGGCATTTTCAGGCCGAATTCGCAAAAATGAGAAAAGGACTTCTGAAACAATTTTTGTGACCTTTTGATCTGGCCAATAAATTTGTTTTCGCGTATCTCCCTTTAAGAGGAAAGACATTTATTTGATCCACGCAGGCCCCGTTGCATTTATACAGCCATGAACAGTGACTTTCGCCAAACGTACCAAGACAAATAAATCAGCAATGAAATATAAATTAGAAGTCCTCTCTCGCTTCTCGATCGCAATTTTAGGTATCTACTATCATGCAAACTCAAATTATTAGCACCTACACGCCGATAATCTGCTTACTGAAAAAATGCAGCTTCTGAGTAGGATGAAGCCGTACCAGCGCGCGACCGGTGGATCCGAATACCTACCTGAAGCGTGTATGTTTTGAAAACTCATGGGCATTTCTAATCATGCGCGGCGGAATGGATTAAGAGAAGTTCAATAAAATTAACGTCAAAATAAAACCTGCAAACGCGTTAAAATCCGTTCGTTTTGATGAAGAACAGAGAAAAATGCGTCTACAGTTATTCGCCAGACCAAGTGATTCAAGTCCAATGTTAATTGTTATCTGCGGACGTTGCCATGACAACATGAGCAGCAATCTAAATCGACGGCCAATCAAAATCGACATTAGTCTGCTTAAGGCTGACTGTCAACGGCTGTCAGTGCTGAAGCAGCTATCACTTTGGCACGTTCTAGAAAATATGTAAATGGAATATTCTACGCTGGAGGATCCGCAAAACGCATGATGATTTCGTTGATAAAAATGTTTCAGCTTTCTGTTCAAGCATACCAATTTTGTTGACCCAGCTCTAAAATAAGTTTTTAGAGCTTTGAAAAAGTGTAATTTCTCAATGGCACCGCGTAGAGCATAGTAACCGTTGTGCCTGTCCAGCCCTGATGACGTAATGCTGGCAAACAACTTGAACGGGGTCTGCGATTAACTACTGGCCGACAAATCAAAGCATTATCAGAACAATAATGATATATATATTTTTAAAAACTAAACAGTGATAAATACCTATCAGACCCCGTTCAAGTTGTTTGGCTGCATTACATCATCAGGGCTGGATCATGGAATAGAGATACCTGGAACGGAATCCTCGTCGATTTCTTGGATGCCTTTGTGGGGCTAATTAAAAAGAATTGGTTAAATGACCAAGAACATTAAAATACAGACGGCAGTGAAATATTCAACTAAAAACAGGCCTTTGAGCGTGTTTTGCTTTAACCGAGAGGAAGTAGTTACTACCGAGGTATTATTTATGCAATATAAATTTATATAATGGTGTAATTATCATAAAATATAAAAGCAAAATGAGCGTGAGCCGGGATTCGACCGGGGCACTAGGATTGCTAAACAAGCATGCTGCCAACTGCGCTATTGCGCAACGGAATTACCATTATGAAGATGAAAAGTGCACGCCGCGGGACCCGATCCTGGGGCCTTTCGGTCACAAGGCAAGCGCTCAACCAACTGCGCTTTTGCGGCGATGTAACAGAGGTGCTTAAAAGATGAAATGATACAAGTTAAGTTGCCGTATGGCATTCGGATTTGGCTTGCGTTTTTCTCTGAGTTTTTAGGTATTTCGTGCTTAAAATGTATTTTAGCGGACGCAGCACAAATTGGGCTTTCCGAAATGCATGGTCGTTTTCCTGTGCAAGCAACGGTTTATAAGTTATGACACAAAAGTCATCGGTCACCACATCTCCCATAGACTTAACATTAGTCCTTACCGAGCTTTACTTACCGAAGGATTTTTTCATGTTTTAGATTGACACCCAAAAGTGGGGAGAGTTTGCATTGAGGTCTCCATTGCAATGGAGAAATTACACTTTTTCGAAGCTCTGAGAAACCTAGTTAAGAACGGGATCAACAAAATTGAATGGAAAGCTGAAACATTCTTATCTTTGAAACCAACATTAGTTTTGCTGAAACTCCAGCGTAGAATATTATGTCAAATTTTCTAGACCCTGTCAAAATGATAGCAGCCTCAGCACTAGTAGCCAGTTGCAGTCAGACTTGAACAGACTGATCTCGGTTTTGATTGGCCGTTGATTTTTCATTGCTGCTCATGTTACCATGGCAACCCCGGAAAACAAAAACAAACATCGCCTGTTATCCTGGCCAAATGTAAAGATATTTCTCTCGGCTCTTAAGAACGTTGGACGGATTTTAACGAACTTGCATGTTTTATTGTGACGTTCATGTTATTGTACTTCTCTTATCTATGCCGCCGTGCATGATAAGACATTTCAGCGAGTGTTCGTAGCATCAAGCTTCAGGTATTTGTATATATTCGCGTGCTGGTAGATACACATTATTCTACTTCACTCTTCTTTTGCATTTCTTATTAAGCAGCCAAATTTTCAGTGTGGGTTCTGATAATTTGAATTTACGGGATGGAAGGTATCTAAAGTAACCTGGTAAATATCATCAACATGCTCCGAACGAAGATGAAACGTTTGTCCTTGGAAAGGGATTGGGCTACGCCCCTGTGCCGAGCAGTGTCAAACCGGGAAATAATCTGTTCTTTGGAGCTTGTTAGAGAATATAAGGGACCCGAGGCAGGCAAACATAGCCAGAACCGAAATAGTAGCAATTCTTCGCGATGCCAAGCCACCGAATGACAACATTTCCAGGGAGGAGAGTCCTGCGCTAAAAATCCTTCGCTCGAGGGATGACATTAAGATTCTCCCAGCCGACAAAGAAAACTCCGGTCTGCGACCTGGGCTAACGCCCCACCGGCGCAGGAGAGCCGCATGACAATGTGCTGAAAGCTAACCATATTTCGTTCTTAATGTATCTCTATCTCTTCATAAGCCTTTAAGTCAGTTTTATCATTCTTTTCCTTGAAATAACCAATAAAGATTACGTGGTCACCCCCGGATTCGAACCTGTCCTACCTGATCAATAGACAGGGCCTCTAACCACTAGACCACCGTTCCACACTACTCACCCTCTCACTAGCTGAACACCTGTGACCCGTCAGGATGTCACTGGCTGGTACAACTCCGCCGAATATGCCGGGCCGCTGGCGCCGGGTGCTGTGCTTGTCCCGAAAAGGCACGATGTAAAGGTGCTTCTAGAAGACGAACCAAACATTATTTTGGGCTGAAATTACTTGTATCGTCGAGCTAGGATCCTAAGCTAGCTTCATGCCACATTTCATCCACTTCCATCCATTTTAAGGACTTGCAACCATGGTGAGAAGCAAAGGTGGTCCGAGAAATTTAGCATTTTGTAATACATTTTTGACTAATTACTCGAAAGCCATTAGAGATAGGTGGGTAGTATAAGTGAGCGAAATGACCACTGAGCGAAATTACCACAAGTAACTTTCATATTCAGCCATGTCAGTTCTGAGTTTGTGAGTGACATGAGCTTGGAACCAGGAAGATGCAAATAAATTTTTTTGACTCAATTTCTATTTATGCCTATAAAACAAAGAATTTTACATTCACAATTTCCATCTCCAAATATTATCAGGCGGAAGCAATGTTCTTTCATTATTTGAAATGAAAACTCAAATCGGTCAATTAGATTGTGAGATATTAACGTTGCAATGAAATGAACCAAAATTCAGTCTTCCGGAAGAACTGTAAAAAGTAGGTCAAAATTTTACGTTTTGCACTTAAAACTATGCCTAAGCGCAACAAAATGTGCCTAGCTACCCCTAGGTATCTGCCTTTCAGCTAACTGAGGCGTGCCTTCTGACATTTCGAGCGCACAAGTCGGCCATCAACTTTCAGCAGGTTTTTTGCTCGCGTGAGAAATGCCGCGTTTTCGCGCAATAAATATTGTCGGATCAGCTCAATTCGTTTTCCCTAGCTGGCCTTTGTTATCTTTCGAAAAGGACATAAATTTCAAGTTCGTAGGTTAGGAAGTAAAAATTAGAAAAATATAAAGCAGAAAAGGTTTGAGCCAAAATTTCTCAAAAACTATTTTGGATTTCGACTCGGGGCTTCAGTTTGGGTGTCTGGAGCAGAAGGGCCATCACCCTACAAAATTCCAGAGCTTTGACATCAATTCTCAGGACGAACAGACGCCAACAACAACAGACCTCGGCCTGCGGCCTCGGCAGGTGCCGCTCCGGCGCAGGAGAAGCCGGTGACAATGTACGCTAGGCAAACAGTTCGATTGACGGGCGAGTGTTTTCAGCAGTATGATGCTTATACCAACGCAATGTTGGGAGTTTAGGTCTTGTGTTCTCATTATGACTCCATTCAATCCACTGTGTAAGCCCATGTTTTCCTAAATTAGCATGTCTCTGCATACTGCACCACGCTTGCCCTATGTTCGTGTCATCACATAAATAAACACACGTATAATGTTTGTTTTGTTAAGCAAAGACTGTGCAGGGCCAGAAGAAAGGAGATACAATATAAACTATGATGGGTTTGCCGATCGTATTTCACCTATACCTGCAGATTTTCACCCAATTCATCCTATTTGTTACCGTGCACTGATATTCGCGTTACGCGAATATCAGTTAATATTTAGTATTTCATAGTTTTTGCCACTTTTTGCCACCGGGTTTATGCCAGCTGGTTTAAACCGGTTTAAACCAGTGGTTTAAACCACTTTTTGTCGGCTGCTGCCAACCCTGGCCAAATTGAAATATGATAAATTTTGAACAAAAATGTAAAATATCGTTTTAATCATTAAAAAATGTCAGAACTATAGGCTTTCAAAACAATGCCTACATGGTTACCCCTGAAAAATACCGGAGGCTATATCTGCCATACCAAATTTTCAAATAATTTTTTTGGTGCCATGGTTAGATTCTACACCTTTGAAACCCCCTTGACACCAATTTTGGAGAGAATAAAAAATGGAAGGGTTTCATTTTACGAAATTTTTGGTCGATTTATGGTGGAATGTCTCAGATTTCACCAGAGAAGTGGAGGAAGATGGGAAGCTGGCTTTTCTGGATGTGGAAGCATAACAAAATCAGGGTCGTTTGAAAACGAAGTTTTCCGCAAACAGACAGCGTCTAATCTGTATATGAAAGCAGACTCATCACGCGAGTTCCATAACACGAAGTGTGCTCAAGTGTCTGTCTCGTCGGGTGAGCACCATCTGCCATGATGGTAATTCAAAAGCAGAAGAACTTGACTTCTTATGAGAAGTCTTCAAGAAGAATGGTTACGCCGTAAGATATATTCAACGTGCCCTGAAGCCAAAGGAAGCAACACCAGCAGGTACCACATGAACATCGCCAGAAGCTGGAGGAGAATAGCTTAGCCCAACAAATATCGGTGTCCCTTACGTGAGGGGAGTCGGTGAAAGAATAGGTCGGGTTCTCGCTCCCCACGGTATAAGGCCGGGCCACAAATCACCGCCAACGCTCCGCAACATAATAGTTAGAATTAAAGATTCTATTAAGGAATGTGATAGGAAAGAGGTTGTTTATGAGACGTCATGCCAGTGTGGGGCTTTTTACGTGGGAGAAGCAGGCCGAACAAAAAGTGTCTGTTTGAAGGAACACTTGACCAACATCCGACATGCGACAGAGCGCTCCGCACTATCACCCCTGCCCGAACATTGGCTGGGCTGCGACCCCAGGGGCTGCCCGAACATTTCAACCCCAGCAAAGCGGTCACTCTGGCTATTGAGTCACATTGATTTAAGAGGCCAGTGCGAGAGTCGATTGAAATTAGGACGAGTAGGCCATCGCTTAACCAGGAGGTGGGCAAGTTCACCCTGAACCCGATATGTGATTTTTTAACGGCTTCGTTTAGCGAGAAACTGAGGGATGGTGGTGTTTTTATACGCGTTTTATTTTTCTGTTAGGATGAAAGGCACTTTGCAAGCTGGTCCTCTTTCGTCATATTTGTTTGAAGTCTTAAAAGGTATGTCCAATTGTACCAAAGTACAGGGTATATACTATATTACTGGGTATATTATATTATGTTATATTATGTTTAACTTAATGTTTGTCTGAAATATTCAGCAGTTCTATAAACCTAGGTAAATTACTCTGACTACATAATCACAGTGTGTTTGTTTCATTTTTAAAGCCACTGCCCATTTATCAGGCAGGCCGGGCAGGAACGTTGCAATTATGCCCAAGTGGGGGCAGGGGAATCCAGCGGCTTGTTTGGGGAGGGGCAATAACGGCGTTAAAAAAGCTTAACGGTGGATGCGACGCCCGGCAGGATTTAGCCGGTGTGGCGATTCAATTCTTCACCTTCAAAGAGCACCTTGCGAACGGGAGAAAATGCTAATGAATGTTTTTTATTGACGGACACGTCCACTCCAATCGATCATTTCAGAATCCTTGCTTGCTTTGAAGGGGAAGAGGGTTGGCCCCCTTCTATTTTGCTTTTGGGGGCATGAACGGATTGCCTCTGCCCTGGCTTCGCCCGTGGGGAAAGGTTGCGATTGTGATTTCCTCACACTATTGTGATTTCCACCCACCCCGAAATCTGTTGCTCAGATTTCAAGGTATTTCGCCAATAAAAAGTCTAGCAATTGTCTAACAGTAGCAAGGCGCACTGTAACGTTAACACAGCCTTTCGCATATTTTGTGCAAAATGTTTGACTCAAGCATGAAAACCTGCTGAAATACTACCTCTCAGGGTTCATATATCCATTATTTATGTGGCCTTAACCATCGGATGCCTTCTGAGAACACTGGGTGCGTGTGGTTTGGTGCAAGTTTTGATATTTTATTTTACCCGATCTTAAAATTTTCCCAAAAATGTATCCGTTCATCTTGATCGAGAGGTCATGACACTGAATTGGCACTATTTTATCGATATGAAATCCGTTATCACAAACTGCCTCATATGATGACCTTACTATTTGACAAAAATTGCAGATGAACTACTGGAACGTTCTGACAACAGGTTGAATATAGTTTAGGTGAGATCACTTGACCTTGTCTAGTGACTTGACCGAAGACGACCTAAACCTAGCTGTAAAGCTGCCTGTACCTATAGATTCCCAAACCGGGGTTTAAAACTCAGCTAAGCTGCGAAATAATCTGGAATAAATTGTGCCAACTACGAAACCGTGTTTTGCCCCCTTTTTTGACTCAGAAAAGCCCGAGTGCTAACCTTATCTACTGGCCCGTGATGTGTGAAGCTGAAGTGGTCTGCGTGTTGCGGCCGTAGCTGCCGGCTGCAGGGAGGTGCAGGTGTGGTCCGTATGTTGGTTCTCCACCGGCTGACCCGGGCCGGCCCGGCTGGGAGCTGCTGAGCCCGGCGCCTGCTGCTGCGTCAGCTGTGGACTCCACACCCAGCCGGCCCGGCCGGGAGCTGCTGAGCCCGGCGCCTGCTGCAGCGTCAGCTGTGGTCTCCACACCCAGCCGACCCGGCCGGGAGCTGCTGAGCCCGGCGTCTGCTGCAGCGTCAGCTGTGGTCTCCACACCCAGCCGGCCCGGCCGGGAGCTGCTGAGCCCGGCGCCTGCTGCTGCGTCAGCTGTGGTCTCCACACCCAGCCGGCCCGGCCGGGAGCTGCTGAGCCCGGCGCCTGCTGCTGCGTCAGCTGTGGTCTCCACACCCAGCCGAACCGGCCGGGAGCTGTTGAGCCCGGCGCCTGCTGCTGCGTCAGCTGTGGTCTCCACACCCAGCCGAACCGGCCGGGAGCTGCTGAGCCCGGCGCCTGCTGCTGCGTCAGCTGTGGTCTCCACACCCAGCCGACCCCGCCGGGAGCTGCTGAGCCCGGCGCCTGCTGCTGCGTCAGCTGTGGTCTCCACACCAGCCGAACCGGCCGGGAGCTGCTGAGCCCGGCGCCTGTTGCTGCGTCAGCTGTGGTCTCCACACCCAGCCGAACCGGCCGGGAGCTGCTGAGCCCGGCGCCTGCTGCTGCGTCAGCTGTGGTCTCCACACCCAGCCGAACCGGCCGGGAGCTGCTGAGCCCTGCGCCTGCTGCTGCGTCGGCTGTGGTCTCCACACCCAGCCGAACCGGCCGGGAGCTGCTGAGCCCGGCGCCTGCTGCAGCGTAAGCTGTGGTCCCCACACCCAGCCGGCCCGGCAAACACTGCGCCGTGACGTCATCGCCGCCTGGAGTGTCTGGTCCGAATACGTGGAACCGGACCCCGACGCCGCACAGTGTTCTAAGACAGGGCCAAATGGCGACATAATTTGGATTTCTATTTTGAAACTGATTTTGATATTTATAATTAGTAGTAAAATGATTGGAGTGTCAGAAAATGTCAAACAAAAAATGTTAGGCCTTTGAAGTCGGCACAACAAGGCATCAAACTGTTGCCTTTGAATCTCCTTTCACGCATCACGACAAAGGCCAAGAGTAATGCTCATTTTCGTTTTCTTTGTAGGCTAAGAAAACGTACACGATGGGACAAACCATGGTTCATTTGAAAGCTTAAGGCATGAAGAATGCGATTTTGCAAACATTTTTCTCCAGCGATCAACACAATTGAATTTGGAGCGCCAAATATGTACCATTTACATTTTAAGTACAGTTTCAGACCATGCCAATTGTCGATAAGCATACAAAAAATTGCGTGGCTTGTCCAGCCCTGAGACTTCTTTAAAACTATTGCAAGATGTAAAGTCTAACTGCCCCGCAAGTTTCAGCTGCGTCACGCTGCGGCAGTGGTGGTGGCGACATATTATACAAGGGCATGTCGCACGCGCTGTCGGTCGGGGGCGTCGGCCGTCGGCGAGATATGCAGGAGGTTGAGGGAGGTGGGCCGAGGCACGGCGAAAGTGCAGTTGCATTGGTTACAATGAGTTAAATGAGCACTTGTTGACATTGCTTGTCGACTGGACTTGTTGACTCATTGCCGTTGACGTTTCCACTCAATGAATTGTGAAAAAGTGCAATGGTTACAGGATGGGGAAACCAAGCCAATTGATGGAAAACCAATTGATGTCTCAGCACGCTAGCATGCCCAGTGATCATTCGTAGAATCGCAGCTAAAATTTGCATAGACCATTGTCCAGGGGTGAACGCAGACCCAAGTTTTTTTTTTGGGGGGGGGTGGTGGCCAAACCTATTTCAGCCTCTCCTCCGGGGGGGACGTGCGATTTGTGTGCTCGACAAACCTAGTATAAGCTACCTCTCCAAGTACATGATCGCTCTGTGGGGGTGGGAGCGAAGATTTAATTGCTTGACAGACCTAGTGTAAACACCTTTTTTCGAAAAATTTATCCGGCCTTTGGAGGGCAAAGATAGTTTGGCCTTTTCTCCAGCGCTTTGGGGGGCTTGGTCGAAATACTCCCCCCCCTGCGTCCGCCAATGCATTGTCCTACCTCATGATGGGTTGAGACCCGAGATACACAAAATGACCCCTCCTCGTTTGCAAAGGTGACTTCAAATACCATCTGGGAATAGAGTCCCACAGCACTCACATGCACTTTTTGCATGTTCTTCTTATCTTATCTTTTCTTCTTTTCTTTTTTTCGGTTGAGTTTCGAACTGGATGCTGTAAACATGGAGGTGCGAATTAGTGTAGAAATACGGTTATATCTGCTTATAGCTGATGCGGCATTCGGACTTAGGAATTTCATTGAAAAAGTGCACGAAAAAGTGTTTTCTCTGCTAGTGAACCAGCAGCTCACTGATCTTTACCAAGTAAGTATACACAGAGTGACATAAATTGTAAGGCAGGCTGGAAAAATAGTTCGTTGCGATCGACACAACGCCAATTTCGTGAAAAATTCGGTCCGGTCATGGACCAAGCCAAAGTTTTGTATATATTCTGTAGGAATCTGATCCCATTGTGTTGGTGTATGGACGAACATATCATCGTTGAGTATTATCAATTTCTTCTTCATGGTTACATACAATAGCGCACCCAAGGAGAGGGGGGCGGGCGTGCGGGGGTTGATTATGTATAATATAACCGGTACTATAGCAGCCTTTGGGCGGGAAATAAGGGTTTGACCTTGAAAAAGATCTTTTGACCTTCACCTGTGACCTTGACCCTGAGTAGCCTTACAGGGAATGTGGCACCTTTATAACGTGATTTTAACTGAGATAGCCAAGTTGTAAAGCATGCCAGAAAATCCGGTACTCAATATATCATTTGCCTTGAAACTAAAAATTTCCGTGTAGGAAAGCGATAAGCCTACCTGAAATGTACCCCAAATTTACCCCAGCCAGGCGCCACAGTTGCCAGCTGTTGGTGTGACGACAGCGCTGACGTCACGGCGAGTATCAGGAACCCCTTGAAGCCTATTGAATATGGTGGTAGTTGCCAGATCATGACGCCATCCAAAGGCAGAGGTTTATTCTTCACCCTAGAGGAACATTTTAAAATCAAAATATTGTACATTTTTCAGAGAAATCATAGACATTTTTATGATTTTTTGACAAAAAATACCCCTTATAACACTAAATTCCGGAATTCGACCAAGGTGCCACATTCCCTTTAAAGGGAATGTGGCATCTTGGCTTAGCCGAAAATCATGGAACCATGGTTTCTCTGAAAAAATTTACAATGAGCTCAACATTTTGATTTTTAAAATGCCCCTCTTGGGAGAAAAATAAATATCTGCCTGTGGATGATGTCATGATCTGGCAACCACTACCATATTCAGCAGGCTTCAAGGACTTCGATTGGCTGATACCGTGACGTCAGCATATGTCGTCACACCAACAGCTGCCAACTGTGGTCTGCTGTGAAGGGTGCGTGTAGGGTACATTTCATTTAAGTTTTGAACTTTTCTCTACGGAAATTTTGAGTTTCAAGAAAATGATATATTGAGCACGGGTTTTCCGGCATGCTTCACAACCTGGCTATCTCAGTCAAAATCACGTTATAAAGGTGCCACATTCCCTTTAACTAGCAAGGCATAGCATTACACGTCATACTGAGTAATGCTATCGGACCGGAATACTGGGGTCAATGAACTTGACCTTTGACCTTTGACCTTGACTTTCATGTGGGTTGATCTTGACATATAACCTGGTTATATGACGTTATGACGTCACCACTCGGTCTACAGTGCAGGCGAAGTGATGCGACCGCGCGACTGCGGCGGTCTCAAAATATAGGACTGACTTTGAAAGCCTATAAGTAAAAACAATTATTGATCGATTCTCAAAATTCCTTCGATTATCGACGCGCTCATAAATTTTCTCAATTGGGGACAAGTAGCATTTTCCGTCGGCGAACGGTTCTCTGGTTACCCCGCTCCACTGTGCATGTTAAGCGAGGGTTCAATAACGTCTTCAATATCAAGCATGTCGCGCGTATACAGTTAAAGTGACTGGGAATTAACTAGAACATCCATGCTAAGTCCCGTATTACCATATATAAATATAGTTATTTTTGTTGCTGACCTAGGGTCAAATACCTGAGAGTCATGCTCGCTGTGGTCAGGTCTTGACCATTATATGTTGTCTACATAATCTATGGGAAATAAGCTTTCGATTTATATCAAAGTTATTCATCTGGGATCGTCATACTGAGTAATGCTATCGGACCGGAATACTGGGGTCAATGAACTTGACCTTTGACCTTTGACCTTGACTTTCATGTGGGTTGATCTTGACATATAACCTGGTTATATGACGTTATGACGTCACCACTCGGTCTACAGTGCAGGCGAAGTGATGCGACCTCGCGACTGCGGCGGTCTCAAAATATAGGACTGACTTTGAAAGCCTATAAGTAAAAACAATTATTGATCGATTCTCAAAATTCCTTCGATTATCGACGCGCTCATAAATTTTCTCAATTGGGGACAAGTAGCATTTTCCGTCGGCGAACGGTTCTCTGGTTACCCCGCTCCACTGTGCATGTTAAGCGAGGGTTCAATAACGTCTTCAATATCAAGCATGTCGCGCGTATACAGTTAAAGTGACTGGGAATTAACTAGAACATCCATGCTAAGTCCCGTATTACCATATATAAATATAGTTATTTTTGTTGCTGACCTAGGGTCAAATACCTGAGAGTCATGCTCGCTGTGGTCAGGTCTTGACCATTATATGTTGTCTACATAATCTATGGGAAATAAGCTTTCGATTTATATCAAAGTTATTCATCTGGGATCCATACTTCCCGAGTTATTGAATTATGTCCCCAGTTTCGGCTCCGTTAGAACACTGTGCGCCGGGGCAGCGCGGTGCAGCAGTGAGCGCGCTCAGTAGTGTGCCGGCACTGGAGCGCGGTGGTTCGCGTGTCCTCTCTGGCGGTGTCACGGCCGTCAGCTGGCGCGTGACGCTGGTGTGTGCGGTGCATCGTTGTCAGTGACGACATGAGCACCCGGTTCCCCTCTTCGAGCGGCTCGCGAGTGCCGCTGCCGAAGCTGGAGGTGATCCAGGACCTGGACCTGTACTACATCAGACAGCTGGCGCACAACAACAAGGTAGGTGGGGCACAGCTGTGTGGGGAAGGCAGGCCGAGCTGAACACGGCGAACAATATTATACGCAAACACGAAGACCATTTTTTTTGTAAATATCCAAAATGCAGCCTGCCTTAAAGTATAAAGATGCCTCATTTATGTACTTCATGTAAAGACGGCGTTTTGGTAAGTGCACGCCGTAGACCAACCGTACAAAAATTGCTGATGTTTTAAGAGTAACTGGATGCATTTTTGTGCTCAGAAAATTCCATTTGGTGAAAATGTAGGGCTTTCAGGTATTCAGATACCGGACACTTTCAGTTCAAGTTAAATATCAGCGTATTTATACCTAGGGTGTCTGGTAGGGTAACGGTGAAGCAGATGTCACAGGAACATGCCAGATCGTCACCTTGGGAAATGTCAAAATATCCCCATATTCTGAAGAAAATCCCGACGTGATCATGCGTGATCCCACCCACGGGACGCGCCCACGTGATCAGTGGTGTGGTCAGACAGCTAGAAAGGGGGAGTTTTTGCACAGAGGTTAGGTTTAGGTTTAGGCTAGGTCAGGTCAGGTCAGTTGAGTATGCCCTTGGTCCCTATTTCCTAGTCTGGGGATATTACCCCTCTTTCTAGAATCTGAGTGTGCCTCTGGGTACCACTTTACACTACTCAAACTCGCCCTCCTTCCGTCTGTTTCGCCTCTAGGGATTTTCTTGCAGAATATGGGGATATTTTGAAAACATTTCCCAAGGTGAATCTGGGGATATTTTAAAAAACATTTCCCAAAGTGACGATCTAGCATGTTCCTGTGACATCTGCTTCACCAATGCCGGGTGTCGTAGGGTGTCGTGAGTGGATTTGGGTGTCACACGCCGTGGACGCAGCAATGAAGGGCTAGTGTGGATCAGTGTCCCAAATCCCGGGGGTTGGGCAGAGCGACACCCGGTCAAGCTGAACTTTCCACTCACCGGTGTTATTTCGTCAATTTTTTTCGGCACTCCTCAAGTGGGGTTTTTAGCACAATGAAATAATCCTGGTGTGTGTTAATTTTTAAAATGTATGGTAAGAAGGAAATTTCGATTAGAAATGTATTTCTAAGTCTTAACGAAAGGTTTCAGTTGACTCACTATAGGTATCGTAACCTGAATTGTCCACTCTCAGACTATATTTTCAAATATAAATTTTACACTCAGCACCCGAGCGCAAAACCAGTTTTAGGACACTGGTGTGGATACATGAGCGTAGCCAAGTTATCTAAACTTGTAGGGACACATTCAGCCTCCTGATAAGGTACCCGACGAAACATTTTAACCCTCGCCTCGGTGGGGGTGTTTGAACACCCCTCGGGTTTTTCCGGCGGCACGAAAAAAACGGCGGCGCGAATCGCCGCCGTACCTGGCACACGTCATCCTTGATAAATTTCGCAATTTTCCCAAAAATATTATGTTTGGGTCATCTCAGGTCAGGTCACCAGTGTAGGTCAAGTGACCTCACCTCCAAAAGTGTTTAAGGTGGTATAAGTATTAAATGAATGGATCTATCGGATTGAAACTTATATGTTCCTGGATTGTTCATATCATTGACCCAAGGTCAAGTACGGACCATGACCTCTCCATTGGAAATACAGGGGAAAAACATAAATTGGGCTATATTTGAGTGGATACGGCTGAAAATACCTTTATATTCGCCAAGTCGTAGTATCCTTGGCCCCTTTCTAGGTTCTTATTGCAATTTTTGACCTGTGATCTCTGAGAGGTCATCTGGAGGCTACTTTAGCGGTTTTCAGACTTAGGTCAATAACTTTGCATGAAATGATGATACAGTTTTTTATATCATTGCGTTTGGAGTGCTATTTTGGATCGATTGATATGCATATCGACTATGCTAGATAAAAAATAACCTTGACCTAACCTGGGGTCAGATCATTTTTGTTTTTTGACCTAGTATCGTCATATTGTACATCATTCGATTCGCCGTGACGGGAGGAAACGAATGGTACCTACAAAATGATTCTATCTCAACTCTGTCAGATTCTAGAGCCCAAAAACTTTACTCAAAATGCCACGTTCTTTGACCTGTCATGACCTCAATATTGACCTGAGACAAAAAGTGACTGATACAGTTTCTTCATGAATTTGTATGGTCTATCCACCAGCTTCGCTTTTTTTCGCTACCCCGCATAGGGGCCGTGTTAGAGGGGGTGTGTTCAAACACCCCCAGCAGGGCGAAGGTGGCTCAGGAGGCCCAGCAGGGCGCGGGTTTAGAGTGGCCGAATGTAATATGCGAGCTAGCCAACCATCCCCTTTTTACATTTTTGCATGAATTTAGGTCAGTATGGTTTGAATATTTAACATTCATTGACATTGTTAATATTTATTTTTTATCATATGCCTTGTTGAAGACGTAATCTGAGGAGGCCTTTTGTCCAATTATTTTAGAGGAAATGTCCACTCAGAGTAAGTGGTTGCTGAAGCTTCAAACGAAATCTTATCACCGTATATTTCAAGGTGCAGGGAGCAGGGGAGTGTTTCAATATACCTTCAGCCTGCGGTGGCTATTCGTTTCGGAAATTTCTAAGAGCCGTCCCAACATTGACATTGCACAACACATTGGCTCCGAGCCCAAAAGCCCGCTTACTTCCACCGTCACCTCTCGTGAGGGCCAAAAACTCACATGGGCCATCCAATGCCAAAACCAAAGAATGCAAGACCCGCTAAAAATCTCATACTTCCGGCGAATGTTTCAACACGCACAATCCCTCCCTGTCGTACAGGGGAATGCAGTGACAGATACAAGGGGAGGGGCTAGTGGGGCTCAAGACCCACTCATGGAATATTGGAGTATCTATAATAAATGCATAGCTGGAGCAGTGGCGTAGCCAGGATTCAGCCAAGGGGGTCCGACTACCGTCGGGGGGCCCCCAGGCCGGGGCCCTCTTAGTAGTCGGGGGCCCATCTCCTATATGTGTCGTATAATATTGTGGCATTATAAAATTTACACGGCGGAAATTTTTCTATCCCTTTTTAAGTGTTTGTTATTACTTTGTTTATAGTTTGATTTTTCTCGATCCGACCAAGTGTTGGTAAATTTAGGTCACCTAATATTAAGGCTGACCCATGCCTATATGACAGTGTGACTATAATAACAGTTTTGTGGCACATTTCGGGAAATCAAATGTTGCTGCGTGCATGATGTTAAACCTGCCTTTACCTCCATTCACTCTGGTAATCAGGTATGAAGTTATTGAAGGTCAGTCGTTTTGAGTACGAAGAAATGGTCTTCTACGGAAAATGATAACCAATTTTTTCCGGGTGTCGAATTCATGATCTCTTTGATCTGAAAGTTTCCAAAGAAATGGAAAAAATGAATAAAAATACAAGGGATATGGTGGATGGTGGTGTGTTCCGGACGTCAGATAACGTCTATTCCGCGGAAAGCTCCTGATGAATTCACCACAGTTACTTTTTTACCCTTGCTATGTTGTAAATGAGCAAATTACCAAAACAATAGGCGCCTGAGATAACTATCGCCGTGGATTCCTCTGTCATTGTTATTTTAAACCTTTCATATTTATTTTTCTTTTTGGGATTATGCTCATCAATTTCTGTCATTGCCCTTGTTTGTCTGGTTTCCTACGAAAATATTTGAAAGTTGTTTATTTCAGAATATTTAGGACGGTAGTTATTGGGACTAAGCTAATAGATTGAAAATCAGCTGAAGTTCAAAATTCCCTGTTCGACTTGCTATTATGGATGCTAAAACTAGAATAATGTTTGCCTTTCCTTCAGTAATGGTGCCTGATCGACATGTTCAATTTGTCTTTTTTGGTACGCAATGGGAAAATATAAATTTTTCCGAGGCATATGATTTTCGAAAATCTTCTTTGAGCCTAGGATCTCAAGCGATATCTCTGGATTGTATTCTAAAATCTAAAAGAAATTGAAAGGAAAAAGGACGCTCAATAAAAAGGATATATGAGTGTGCCCCAGATGCTATATAAAAACCTATTCCATGGACGGTCCCACTGATGAAACCACTCACTTACTCCTCCCTAGCCATTGGTTGGAGATCCCGGGGGCTTGGGGATGTAAGTACTTCCTTGGACTTTAGGTCTCTGATAGGCTTTGTACAGGGCTTGTATTGCTATGCCAGTGTTAAGCCATCCAGGACCATCACCCACCGCCCCCGCCCCCCTCCCCTGGCTTCAGCAGAGATCTTCAGGTGCCTAGCACTTGACACGGCGCCAAAACCAGTATCTGGGGACCCCCGAAAACAACACTTTTCTCGCAAATCAGTACTTACGTCCCCCAAAACCAGCATTTGGGGTACCATGAGACTACCTACTGGGACTCCCTGGAACTTACTCTTGTGGGGCCCTGAGGATAACTTTGAGGGGAGGAAGGAGAGGAGTGCTCGCTGAGACTAGCTTTTGGGGACACCTGAGGGCAGCTTCAGGGGATCCCTGAGACTAACTCCTGGAGACCTCGTGAGACTAATTGTAGGATCTCTGAGATTAGCTCTCCGGTCCTCCTTACACTAGAACTGAAAGGTCCTCTGAAAATAACTCGGGCTTCCGAGATCAGTTCTTGGGGGATCTGAGACTAGCTCTGGGGCCGCCTAAGACCAACACTTGGCGCTACTCACGAGGTTAATTTCCGGCCCCTCTCCCGATTAGATCTCAGGGGGTCTCTGATACTGATTCACGGCGGCTCTTGACCAAAATTGTGGACTCCTGAGAATCTCTCAGGGCTCCCTAGATTAGTTATCGGCAGCACCTCTGGGCCTATTTATCGGGCCCCCAGATTTGCTCTGGGGGAGGAGGGCTGAGACTGACTCTCTGGGCCATCCAGATTAGCTCTTGGGGGTCCCCTGAGGCTGTCTCTGGGGTGGGGCGGGGGCTGGGATTGACTTCCGACAGCCCTCTGAGACTCACCCTGGGGCGCCCCCTGAGACTACCACTCGAGGAGGGAGGCGTAGAAGCACGCCTGATACTGAGTATTTGGCACGGCACTCCTGAGACTGCCTCTCGGAAGCCCAGATTATCCTTCAGAGGCCTAAGGCTAACTCGGGGCCGTGAGACCAAAATTCGGGAGTACCTCTGGGAATTACTCTCAAAGCCCCAAAATTAGCTCTTGGACGAACCGGAGACTAGCTCCCGGGAGCACTCTGAGACTAACTTTTAGGTGCTCCCTCAGATCGACTCTCGGGGCCTCTTATGCAACAACTAGGGGGGGGCACAGCCTCAGGCTAAATCTCGAGGGTTCCCAAGATAACCCCTCGGGGGCCTCCTGCCTCCTGAGATCAGCACTGCGGATCAAATGAGACTAACTCTCGGGCCCCCAGATTAACTCTCGGGGCCACCTGAAAGTAAATATTGACTCCTGAGAGAGACGCCCGTAAGACTATGGGACCGAATATCGGGGGTCCTCTAAGACTGACTCTCGGGGTCCCCTTGACCGACTCTTGGGGTTCTCTGAGACTGACTCTCATGGAGCCCCCTGAAATAGACTGTCGCGGGGCCCCGAGAACCACTCTCTGGGGGACCCTGGGACGAGCTCAGCCACCTGAGACCGACTCTCGGGGCCCCTGAGACCGACTTTCGGGATCCCCTGAGACTAACTCTCAGGGACCCCTGAAATCTACTTTTGGGGGTCTTGAGACTGACCCTCAGGGCGGGGCCCTGAGGCCGACTCGGGACGCCTACCTGAGACTGATTCTGGGGGCCCCGTGATCAGAGAATGCTTTGCAGTGGTTCAGATTGGCCCAAAGGGGGTCCTCGGACTCCTAGAACCCCTTGGCTACGCCACTGCATCGACACATTCGGGGGCCCGCCGAGATCAGCACTTGGAGGCCCCTGAAAGCATTGCTTCCCCCCGATACCAATACTCCGGAGCCCCTGGATACTGATGCGCGGGGCTCCTAAGACCAAGCTCGGGGTTCCACTTAGATCAGGTTCGGGGGCACCCTTAGGCCCATGCTTGCGCTTTTCTCAGGAGTAACTCGACACTGTTGTTCAGGGGCCCCCAAATCAACATTCGGAGACCCCCCGAGACTAATGCTCGGTACTCTGGAGCCCCTCGATACCAATGCTCGGGGGACCCTGAGCCCAAGCCTGGGCCCCTGAGACCAAACTGGGTCCCATGGGGCCAATTCTCGTGCCTCGCTCATAAGTCCCCTTGATATCGATAGTCGGGGGCACCCCGAGATCAATACTGTCCCCCCACTTCCCGAGATCAATGTTTGCTGCTCCGGAGCCATCGATACCAATGCTCGGGGATCCCTGAGACCAGCGCTGGTGCCCCTAAGACCAAGATCGAAAGACCCGTGAGACCAAACTCGGGGCCCCTGAGACCAAGCTCGGAAGGCCTGTGAGACCAGACTCGGACCCCCTGAGACCAAGCTCGGGGGGCCTGAGACCAAGCTCGGTGATCCCCTGGTGCCAAACTCGGATGGCCCCGTGACACCAAGCTCAGGGCCCCCTGAGACCAAGATCGAAAGGCCCGTGAGACTAAGGCTCGGGGGTCCTGAGACCAAGCTCGGGGGGGGGGGGGTCCTGAGACCAAGCTCGGGGGCCCTTGAGACCGACTCAGGGGGCCCCTGAGATCAATGTTCGGTACTCTGGAGCCCTCAATACCGATGATCGGGGGCCCCTGAGACCAAGCTCGGAAGGTCCGTGAGACCGAGTTCAGGGGCCCCTGAGACCGAACTCGGAGGGCCCAGATAGAAACGCCCCTGAGACTAAGCTCGGAGGGGGGTCCCTGAGACCAAGCTAGGAGGCCACCTGATACCAAGATCGAAAGGTCCGTGAGACCAAGCTCGGGAGCCCCTGAGACCAAGCTCGGGGGCCCCTGAGACCAAGCTCGTGGCCCCTGAGACCGAGCTCAGGGGCTCCCCGAGATCAATGTCTGGTTCCGTAGAGTCTCGATACCGACGATCAGGGACCCCTGAGGCCAAGTTCTGGGGTCCCCTGAGACCAACCTGGGGGCCCTGAGACCGAGCTCAGGGGCCCCCTGAGACCGAGCCCGGGGGACCCCTGAGACCAAGCTCGGGGGGCCTCTGAGACCAAGATCGAAAGGCCCGTGAGATTAAGCTCGGGGCCCCCCTGAGACCAAGCTCAGCCCCCCCCGAGATCAATGTTCGGTACTCTGGAGCCCTCAATACCGATGATCGGGGGCCCCTGAGACTAAGCTCGGGGGCCCTGAGACAGCTCAGGGCCCCACTCGCCCACCCTCCGGCGAGACAACCTGGGGCCTGAGACCGAGCTCGGGGCCCCCTGAGACCAAGCTCAGGGGGGGCCTGAGACCAAGTACATGTACCGTGAAAGACTTAAGACTTTGACTTTGTCGGAAAAGACTTTACCGTGTTTTTAAGGTGTCATTTCATGAAGTTGAGCGAGCTTCGTCATTCGTGAGCCGCGATTATTTTTGCACAACCCTAGGTAATAATGGCGATTGACACAGAATAAGGAATGTATTTGAGCAGCATTTTCAAAGGGATATGCTAAAATGTATCAGGTGCATCGAATAACTTTCCAGCTACAGGATACCAAAACGCGTGAGATCTAAATACAATTTAGTCATGGCTTACCGCTCATTTCGCTGTAGTTATAGTTAGCATGCAACGTGGACAGTCCTGAAATTTGGAATTTTGCGTGGAAACCCACACCCAGACTTGATAAATTTTGACATCCTAAATCTTGAATTTTGACATCCTAAACAAAATCATCAGAATCATTGACTTGCGGCATCATCAGCTTGCGAGGTGGTGGCCTTAATGACAACTTTTTAGTGTGCCCTTATTTGCATCTCCTACTGGTTTTTAGCATTGTGTTAACATGTACTGGCATGGTCTTTTGTTGCTTGTTGCTGTTGTCGCAAATACATGTATGGATCTAAATGAATAAAAATGCAGCATTATCAGTTTCCTTGTTTCAGAAGTTGAGGCATTGAAGCAGGCCCAGACCAGCAACTGAAGCCAACATACCATTCGATAAAGATGCTGCAACACTAGCTTTGTGAACCTATTACCTTCATATGAAATGCAGCATTCTTTAAACAGTCCCATCAGGACTGATTCCATGTCAAAATAGAACACAGCGTTCATCTTTGGAGAGAAGGAAGTATGAATACTGAAGGATTCTAGCACAAACATTTTACAATGAATGCTCAAAAGGACAAAACCCTGTAAAAGAGAACATTCCTAACAATTGCTTTTTCACAAGCACACTGAGACCTCACAGAATGTGAAAGATAATGCCTGACAGACAGCATGTCTAAACTGGAGATGCAATAAGCTGAATCAACCATATAACAAAAATAAAGTCAGCCATCTACCCCCTCACGTCTCTTGGCGTACTAATAAAGTAAGACTACTAATAATATACCCCACTTTATAAACCACACACTCTTTTCCCTCTCCCTCCTCTTTCAACAACAAAAGCCCCACGCCTCACACGCTTGGGATGTACGCTTTCGTCTTAAACATATAGCTGAATTCAAAATAAACGCGATGACTAGCGGCAGAGCTTACTCGTGGTACCATTGGACAATTGAAGTTCAGGGACAAATTAAAAACTCAAAATATCGCTCGTAATTTTGCTAGGCGAAACTGATGGTTAAAACTGCCTGAGGCTAAAGCTGGTATGAGACATCATGACATTCACATTGCTCGAAACCCAAGCAATCGTCACCCCACCATTCTTGGAGGTTACTACTAACCAAGGCCCAAGGCCTTGAAATGCAGTGCTACTGACGTAATATATAGTTGGATGACGTCAGCTCCTTACGACTGAATTTCGACATCCTTAGAAATCGCGTGGGTCAAGGTGAATTACAACATTTATTTTGGAAGTTTCTGTGCAAAAGAACCTTTTGAGGGTACCCGGAATATGAAATCAGAATATTTTCTATTCGGAAAAATTATTGTTAAGCCATATTTTGGGTCATGTCACTCGGAATTTTGAGTGGAACAATGCAAGCATTGCTAAATAATTTCGACATCCTTGACTTTAAAAAGAAATACTGTAGTTTTACGATGTTTCTGTGGTTTAACATATCTAAAATTAAAAATTATGCTGTCTTGGTTTGATAAAACAATCCCAATATTGGATATTTGTTCAACAGCTTTGAAAGCAATAATACCTAAAGAGGGAATCTTCACGGATCATAAAAATTGCACCTCTATGTATTTCTCGGAATATCTCCAAAGGCAGCCAAAATATTTAGATGAATTTCAGGATGCTTTTAGAAAAATAACGAAAGATTAAGGTAAAATTATTTTTTTCTTTACAAACGCCGAATCTCTGTGTGATTTAAAGGTGGAGAATTTAGACATCCTTTTCACGCTCAGGGGCCTGCCTGGTCAGTTTACTCGCATTAGAAAAACCGTACTTGGCAACCGGTGTCGACAGGCTTGGCTGAGTTTGACGCGAGATGTCTTTCTTAGCATTGTGAAAATTAATTTGCCGCAGTTGAGATGAGTGTTTGTATACGGTTCTGGATTGGATGCAGGGTGTCGAAGCTCATACGTACGTTTGGGAGTTGGTAAGTTTTACGTAGCCAGTGTAGGTATGTCTTATGGCTTAAGCAGGCTAATTCTGAACCTCAACCTGTTGTTCATTCTTTATTTTAATGAGGGTAGTATAATTCAAGTTTGAGAAATCCAGGCACCTGGGTAAAGGTAAGTTATTAATTTCATGGTGGCCATTTGACTAGGTACTTTTATTGTGTGATTGCATGCTGCAATTCCTCCATGAATGCAAATGAAAACAGAGGGAGGGAATCCCGCTGATGTAGGTATAATTTCAAAAATAAGTTAAACATTGTTTGAAAATATTTTGTTCAAATGGACAAGTTTTGGAATTTTCCATGCCTTTTGGACATTTCAGCTTGTTAAACGTTCTAAAGCAAGACCTACCTCACCCGAGGTATTGTTTTGGTTGGTAGGTATTCCAGACTTTGCTTTTACTTATATCTTAATACTGTAGGTTTGGGCTTATTAATGTATTCCCTTGTACGTTTCTGATGCTTTTATTTTGGAAAAATGCTGAACTCGGCAGGAGTTAGGTTTTTAGGTTTCTTTAGTTGGTTTAACTTCTTTTACTACAGTTTGTTTTAATATTGGTCATCCCTTATTTATTTTTGTATTTCATGTGTATATGATGTTTTAGTACCTGTATTTTAAGTACATGTAATTGTTTTTCGAGATGTTGTGATCTTACGTTTGCTTTTTCCCCTTTTTGTCAATTAATTTTGACCTCTTTTTTCCCTGAATTTTGACATCCCACACTCTGCAGAGAAGTAATTTCAGGACACTGAACGTGGATGTTATATGGGCGCAAAATGACCACGCTGTGCGCCCCTAGAACCCAAATAACTAACTAAGAATGGAACAATAATTTGATTCATAGACTCATCATCCGAATTTAAACAAAGCGGGTCTTATCAATACGATAATATAGGCTGTTATACGGGATATCGAAAAAACGCGAAAGCAGGTGAATAGCTCATGAAAAGTCATGAAGAAACTACACCAGTCACTTTCTGGCTGAGGTCAGTATTGAGGTCATGACAGGTCAAATAATGGGGCATGTTAGAGAAGAGTTTCTGGGATCTAGCGTCTGGCAGAGTTCAGTTGGAATAATTTGTCACCATTTAAATGGAATAATTTGTCTAGACCATGGCGTTTATTATTGGCTACAATACATTTTAGTCATTCGTGTATGCCATGTCCACCTATCGATATTTTAAGCTCATGCATGCTGTGATATTGGTGCCCACTAAGGGTTCTGGCATCGGTCATTTAGGTTATTTACATCATCCTTTATTGTGTTTTGTAAATATGTGTTTTTACCAGCGTGACTTGAGCTGTAATTGGTTTACCTGTTGCTCATCAACGATGAATAAATAAATAAATAAATAAATTTTAGGCATAATTCACTTCCTCTCGTTACGGCGAATTGAATGATGTATAATATTAGTGTACTAGGCGAAACATAAAAAGACATAAAAAGATCTAAGGTCATGTCAACATCACAATCTAGCCTAGCATAGTCAATGTGTATATAAATCGACTCGCAATAACATTCCAAACGTTATGGTATGAACACAAAATATTTATCATCATTTTGCGCAAAGTTATTGACCCAAGTCTGAAAAACCTGCTTTGGGTAGCCCCAGATGACCTCTCAAAGGTCACAGGTTTGAAATTGTAACATGAATCTATAAAGGGACCTAGGATACTATGTGCTGGAAAATACGGAAGTAATACAAGGGGTATCTACAGGATTAATGCAATTTTCGGCAAATTTCTGTTTTCCCCATGCATTTTCCAATGGATAGGTCTTTATCCGTTCCTGCCCCGAAGTTTACGATATGAAAAATTCCTATTTTTTGTGGTTCTCGGCGGGTCCATTATATGACATGGGTTTCATTCAATTCGATAAATTCACCCCTTTTCTTACTTATGCCACCTTAAACATTTTTGGAGGTGAGGTCACTTGACAATCATCTGGGACACGCCGTCTCTCGTGACCACCATCATCGTCCTAGGGAAATGCTCCCGGTTCTGCAGGCCGGCCCAGTTTCTAGTGGTATTGGTATCCTCACTGCTGGTGGGAAGGTCATGCACGGTGTCCTCCCACTCCTGGAGTAACTTCTCGTGCTCCTGCTCATGCTCCCTGTGCCTGGTGAAGAGCTCCTCTCTTGTGGCTTCCTTACTCTCCCTTTCCTCCCTCTTCTGCTTGTCCAGCAACTACCTTTGCAGAGCCTTCTCCTGTCTCGCCGTCTCCACTGCATCCTTTCCAGCAATCATCATTTTGCCCTTGACGCCAACCTTGCTCCGCTGGTCGTACAAGAACTCCAGCTCTAACTCAGATATTTTGGACTCTTTGGGGCACCTGGACCGGATGTGATCCTTGGACTTGCAGCTGATGGGACAGCCGACCTCAGCGTAGAGAGTGATGGGGCAGTGGCAGCTGGAGATGTCAAATAGCTTGTCCAAATCTTCTAGGAAGCTCTCCCTCTCCCTTCGGGCTTTCCCATATTTATTCCTCTTACCCTTTGGCTTCTTCCCTCCACTGGCCACTTCATTAATTCTGGTCCACAGCATGAACACTATCCCCGCTACGTCCCTTCTCTTCATCAGCGCCCCAACTATATTATTTTCGACGTTCTTCCATGCTAAGGTGACAGTCTTTCCCACCTTCTCCGCCACCTCCATGTTGGGGATGTGCCTGCAGTACCTAAGATCCTTAATCCTTTCCAGCAGAATTTTCTGAAGGACACTCCTTCTAGTGGGGTGGTCGGGAATGGGAAGCTCCTCAGGGCTACCCACAATGTTTACCAGGTGTCAGCGGCTGACCTGGTCCTAGGACCACCAGACATACCATCGGCTAGGAGGGGCTAGGATGATAGGATAGTATGAAGTGAGGAAAAATAAGGTCAGGTTTACAAATATTCTACTCCATGGTTTGAAAATTGCAGTTAATTTAAGTCAATAAAATATTGAACAGTTTTTATATTTGGGTGAAGGTAGTGTATTTTATCAGAAGTGGCGGCCGACACTGGGAAATTTTAAAATAATTCAACATGTTTCATCATGATTCCACCCATCTAAACGAAACCGTATTGACAAAGTAAGACCAGATTTGGAGAGCGCTTGCTCTGTAGTTTTCAAAACTGGCATTACATTTTAACCAGTGAAATTTATAACTACCTTTATGAGCGGTTAAATATGTAGTATTTTTTAGCACCAGGCGGCCGAAACTGGGAAAAACGTGAAAAATACAATCTTTTCAACTGAAAATCCACCAATCGAAATTATTTGAGCAAAAACAATTTGACTCCCAGTTTCTACGCACCATGGGGCAAACGAAAAACATTAGGCAATCGAGAAAATCACATGTTTGCTTAACCTGAGCAGAGATGTGCAGAGATAACCTGAGATTTAACCTGGGCAGAGGTAACCAACCTTAAAATTTTGGGTAATGTTGCGGAATCGATCAACGATAAAGTGTGCTAAGTACGGCAGCGCTTCGCATCACCGTTTTTTCGTGCCCCTGGAGGAACCCAAGGGTTTTCAAACACCGCTCCCCGCAACCCTGTCGGGCGTTAACAATCCGGCGTTGTCATGGCGACCAATCCTCTCCACAGAGATCAGCCTGCAACTGGAGTATTTTTCCCGCCTTGCCAGAATTGGCTCTGGTGAAAGAATGTGGCTCCTTAACCCGGGGGACATCGATGGCCCCCTAAGGTTTTTAGAATAGCAGAAAAACCACGAGGTGCAGCACCGCGGTTGAGAGCTGCACATCTCACCCGATAATTTTCCCACCATCCTTGAGCTTTTTTACCCCAGGCCACACTATGTCAGGTCACCAGGCGATGTCAAACAAGTTCACCTCACTTAAATTTTTGAGCTCTAGCATAGCTACATTTCTTGCCCGATTGATTTGAAACTTTCTACACTTGATGACCCATCCAGGGTCTACAAAATTTATTTCTGGTATTTTTCAATTTGGTGACCTGAGGTCAGGCCACGAGGTGACCTTTCCCATAAACATGCATGGGGAGAAGCTGTCTTGTGATCTAGATATTCCACAAAAATGATTGCAAGTTGTCAGATTTCTCAGAAAGGCATTCGTAGCCACCTTTTCACGGATTCCAGGGCTTGGGATCGGTTTCCCTGAGACGCTCCGGCGCTCAATATTTTACCCGACGTAGGTCGGCTGGCAACTGACTGGTGAGGGGGTGACCGGAGCGGGGCGGCCGTCCCTGTGCTTTGTGGGACGCTAAACTTTGGCTTCTAAATCAACCCATCATTGTGGGAGTTCGGGTGGTGGGGTCGGGTCTCCGTGACAAGTCAATTTATGACTTTAGTGAGACTCCGACCCCAACAGCCGTACTGAGAACAACTTGGACAAAATTTATGATCCAAAAATATTTTCCTTTTGGCCTATCTGAGGTCATCCGAGGTCAGTAGGGGTCAAAACAGTATTTTGACCATACATGTTGACCCAATCAAGCTGGATCACTGAATTATGCGTCATCCTATATGTCTCGTCACTACTTTCATTTGATATACGACAAGGGCACTTTCCGACCTTTCGTGACCTCAGGTCAATTCAGGTCAAAAGCTGACTTCTGGAGGTTAAACCACTGTCGGCAGCTCATTATGTTCCACAGAGCGGAGAAAGCCCTGGCATTTTCCTATTAGATGTACTTTTACCAGACCTCAATAGCTCTAATGGCATAAAAGCTATGCCCAGTTTTCTTAATCACAATATATTTTAGTGGAAATAGCCTATCGTGACCCAGCTTGATCGCTGGAGGTCAAGCCATTGACCTGAGCGCTTAAACATGTAAGTAAGACCTCATTGAATTTACACGAGGTTTCCAATACACTTTGCGGATTTGCCCTAGCGCCCATATTTTCGGAGTTAGAGGGGCATCGATGCCCCGTGGGGCGAAGGTGGCGCCGGACCCCGGTGGGGCGCGGGTTAACATTACTCCCAGCGTTTATAGGGTACAGAAATGACGGGACAGATTTAGGAAATTTGGGGAAAGTGAAATAAAAGGTTATAAAATCGATTATTTTTAATATATTTGGTACGAATGACGCTGTCCGGATTTGCATACGCGAAAAGTAGGTAGGTACCACAGGAAGATTTATTGGAAAATTACCATCTTAAGATTTTCATATCTTTCCCGGTCTTCAAAACTTGTAGGGACATTCCCTACAAGTTTTCGGGGATCTCAAAACTTGTAGGGACACTGTCCCTAGTGTCCCTAGTGGTGGCTACGCCCATGTGTGGATAACCTTGATTTTTAACGCAATAATTGGTCAATTTTCTATGGTAAAAACTCCAGAAAACATGGTGCTTGGGATCAAGGTTTCAAGATGGGTAATTGGTTTTGCTGCCAAGACGACCAAATATGACTTTTCACTATTCCTAGTACCAGAAATACAAGGTTAATTTTTCATGAACGTAAACCTATAAATCATATAAACAGATCAGCTGCTTTCCAGAAATGTATCTTTCAAAGTGGTCGGCTCATTGATTTGGCAGTACAAAGCTAGGGCGTGTAATTTTCCACTCATTTATTTTATTTTGTGAGGAGTAGAATTTAGTGTCGGTGTTCACCAATTGGAACTGTCTCCGAGGGCCACTGAGCGTCTTGCCCGCGCCAGAAATTTGGTTGTCCGGTTCCACTAAAATCGGTGGAGATAAGGATGCCAGGTATTGATGGATAGAAGAAAAATAAACCACCAAATTTTCTTCAAGAGAGGCTAAATTAGCTTGAAGGAGCCGAGCTAATTTGGAGACTTTTCTGATCGATTCTGCTCTCTAGCTAAAAATGCTGACATTCACTTTCCGGTGGCAGTTGGTAAAGCTGGCAATGGAACTGGCCCTTGATCAAGTTACACTACCCCGTGTGATTAGTAGGCAGGGTACATCATTGCAATATTGACATTTATTATTACTTATCATTATTAACCTGACCGAAGTTTCGCGTCACTGTTATTGCATCGCTGTCTCCTATCCATGCCGTTGGTATATATACATATGTATGTATTGTGTGGCGTTTGCATGGGATGCAATGTGATGATGATGATGTTTCCGGCACTCGGCAGCTGCCATATGGGAGGCGCCTCGTCAGAGGCGTCTTAGCCGCCGGATGAAGGCCGCCAGCCGAGGCGGATCACCCAGCGCCTCTTGAATTGTCGGGTCGTCCCGGCCAAAGACATTCTGACGGAGAAGAGCTCGCGCTGGGCATTCTGTTAAAAGGTGCTGCATTGTTTCCTCGTCCTCCCCGCACTCCGGGCACGTGCCATTTGGTGCCAGTCCCACCCGGTGCTGGTAACTGCGGAGGAGAAGAGAGTGGCCCGTCCGCAGCCTGGCCACTTCGGTGGATTCTAGGCGGGAGAGGCCATGTTTGTCCCCTAGGACCACTCTCTTGGTGCCGTTTTCCTCCGCATATCGGGTGGTGCTGACACTTTCAGTCCACAAGCTGTGCGCGTGGCGCCTTATGCAGCTGTTCGCGGAGTTAAAATCAATCTGGGTGGAACCCTGGTCCAGTGTGGCAGCGGCACGCGCCACTTCGTCGGCGAGCTCGTTTCCCGGTAGGCCAGCGTGGCCCGGGACCCATTGAAGGGTTAGGTGGATGCCCATGCTGGCCAGGGTCGAGAGTTGGTGCCAAACCGAGCCTGCCAAGGCATCGGATTGAGCGTGCGGGCCCTCCGCCAGGCGGGTTAGGGCGGACTGCGAATCAGTGCAGACTCGCACTTCTCTCGGTCGACACTCGGCTGCGATCGCCAACAGATGGCGCAGGGCCCTCCAGAAGCACGACTCGCGGCGGCGGAAAGGACTCTGGCTGCGCTCCCGCCAGCGGATATCTCAATCTTCACGGATGGATCCGCGACAAGTGGCACTGAGCATGGCGGTGGAGGCGCAGTGGTACTCAGGGAAAACAACTCCGTGAAGCGGATCAGAGTCCCCTGCCGGCCGCTACACGTCCAGTTTCCGGGCAGAACTAGCTGCCCTGGATGGGATGCAATGTTGAATGGGCTGTGTGCTCTCAATTATTTGTGTGCTCTCAACAAGTTTATTCACCTTTCTTGGAATCCTGTGGTCTAAATTCAATGCCCATGCTCATATGTTTCCCCTGAGGTTCATATGCAAAATCACTGTGAATGTCTCATCTGAAAGTAGGGAAAAACAAGCAGGTGTCATCAGCGAAGTAAGTTGTAGTTATTTTCATGTTAAGCCATTGCGAGCACATATTTCATTTTCTAATTAATTTTTAGGCCGCGGAAGAAAAGACAGAAACATGTCCACAATATGTTCATGTTTTTGTTCATATTGCAGATAGCCACTTACGGAACATATTGTCTGTTCACCAACAGGTAATATGCTTCCTGTCAAAAAAGAAGTAAAGCTTACAAAATTATGTCTTTGGTAACTAGAATCACAATTGAGAAATGAGTGTAAAATTGAGCTAGAAAAGTATAAAAGTGAGTGGAAAATTCTGTTTGGCTGGGTGTCGCTCTCCAACCAGCACACTAGGTTTGGGACACTGAATTGAGCACTGGGATGATGCCCAGTAAAACCTTGTGGTGCGTCCTGAACGCAGAAGGAAAAGTTTCCAGAGAAATCTCCCCGCACCACTACCTCTCCATCCTCAGTGGTGGCCTTAATGTGTGGCGAAATTCTCACCTTGATGTTTAGATATCAAGTGGTGTTTCGTATATGCTGGCGTAGGTTCTTCAAGCATTCAAACATCTTTGTCTCTAAATTTCCTTTAACACGCGCATTGTAGAGGGGTTTGTAGTCAACGTGCAGTGAAGGGGGGTCTTAAGGTGCCCGCCCCCTGAGATCTCGGAAACCAAGAGGGTTAGGGATCGTTCGGGGTGAAGGTGAATAATAGCTGAGTTCTGAGTTTCATAAAACATAAAAAACGGAGAGAGGTAATTGCTAGGTACTTATTCCAAAGCACTGGGCCCAAAAGCATGTCATTTTCTCTTCATAGTAATGAGCATATTGACGTGAAGTCGACGGGGTCACTAAAGGTAATCTAAGGGCACAAGCCCATGTTATATGCTCAAAAGGTCAAAAGCCATCAACACCAGTCTCTTTTTTGGCAAGCATTAAATTAGTATGACTCTCGGCGCGTTTTTGGGCGGACGACAGCGGTATTTGAAAACAGAAAGCACATATTTTTACAAAACACCTCAAACATCCGGGCCTATTTGGCATACTTATGGAAAAATACCCATTTTTATATTTTGAATCAAAAGGAAATTGATTGATCTCAAATTTACCGCAATAAAGAGTGCAACTTTAAATGTACTCGTGGTCACGGCAGGTCACTTGACCTAAGGTCACCACGTTAAAATAAAAAAACAGAAAAAATAAAGGTAAAAAGCTGAAACTCTACTCCATCGTGATTCCAACGATTTGTAAAAAGTATATTTTGCTGAACTATGACCCTGTCATATTAACCAAAGAACAATTGATGTTTTTGGCGACCTCACAAAGTGCCTCGGGTCATAATTCCGTAACCGTTCCACCGATTAAGCTAAAACTTTGAAATCTTGTTTCTGCGCGCCAGATAACCTCGGGTACTAATTTTGGGGCACATCCGGGAGATGATGGTGTTAAGCCTTGGTCGTGATGGTTTTCTTGGGCGTTTTGTGGCGGAATGCCCCAACTTTGAATATCCAAAACCATTTCTGCTTCAATGTATTGTGTCGACCTCGAAACTTTGATGCCTCTATCTGGTGAGTTTGACCTTGGGACCCCAAAATTGACCCACATTTTTCTTTTGTATAGGGAACATAAGGTAGAAAAATTGGTAGAAATCTGAGAGGTGATAGTGAACTGGCTGGGCCGATTTGCCCTGGAATGACCCTGTAAGCACTCTGATGTTGGGAGGGAGACTTGAGCCCCCAAGCCTCGCCACTGGTCACAGGTGCTGTTCTGTCAGTGTATGGGGCGGGTGGAAAACAGTCCGCATTCTCAAAATGATCAACTTTTCGGACCACGTCTTAAAGGGAATTGACCACTTTCTCGAAATTCTAGAAATAACAATTTAAGAACAAATGATGTCTGAAAAGCAGGAAACGAGGTTTTTCAACTTTCATGCGCTAAAAGAAGAAATATGTAGAGCAGACCTTGCAGCTCAAAGTCAGCATGGCGGCCGCCAACCTGGCAGACGCTGCAGCTCAACGTCAGCACGGCGGCCGCCAACCTGGCAGACACTGCAGCTCAACGTCAGCACGGCGGCCGCCAACCTGGCAGACACTGCAACTCAACGTCAGCACGGCGGCCGCCAACCTGGCAGACACTGCAGCTCAACGTCAGCACGGCGGCCGCCAACCTGGCAGACTCTGCAGCTCAACGTCAGCACGGCGGCCGCCAACCTGGCAGACTCTGCAGCTCAACGTCAGCACGGCGGCCGCCAACCTGGCAGACACTGCAGCTCAACGTCAGCACGGCGGCCGCCAACCTGGCAGACACTGCAGCTCAACGTCAGCACGGCGGCCGCCAACCTGGCAGACACTGCAGCTCAACGTCAGCACGGCGGCCGCCAACCTGGCAGACACTGCAGCTCAACGTCAGCACGGCGGCCGCCAACCTGGCAGACTCTGCAGCTCAACGTCAGCACGGCGGCCGCCAACCTGGCAGACTCTGCAGCTCAACGTCAGCACGGCGGCCGCCAACCTGGCAGACACTGCAGCTCAACGTCAGCACGGCGGCCGCCAACCTGGCAGACACTGCAGCTCAACGTCAGCACGGCGGCCGCCAACCTGGCAGACACTGCAGCTCAACGTTAGCACGGCGGCCGCCAACTGAGCCTGCTCCACTGATAGCACTCTCCCCAGGAAGCCGCCCGTGCTTCTGACGTCAGTCGCTGCTGGACGCCGTGACGTCACCAAATGATGAAGCAGCTGCTCTGTAAAAGCGATCTGTGCGCCGTGATAAGGGGATGCAAGGGTCATTTCAAACGCTCTCGAGGTGCCTTCCAATACAGCTAAAGCAACTGCAGGATGCGCCTGAAAATCTGATAGTTGCGGGGCTCTTGTTTCTTGATTTTTATGTATTTGCTGTGGTGAACATTTATAAGCAGCCGTGCGCTAACGCTTCTGAAGTCAGTGCATCAGCAGTGTCGCACCTCTGCTGAGAAGGGCAGGGGACGTGTCTGCGGCATTGATGCACCTCTGCTGAGGAGGGCAGGGGACGTGTCTGCGGCAGTGGCGCACCTCAGATTGGGGGAATGGCCAAGGTCACAAACGCTGCAGCCTCCCTGTGACAGAAGAGACAATCCTGACGGCTCCAAAACGACCCATTTGACGGGAGTAACAACCTTGAGGTCTCTGCAACGAATCATTTGACGCAAGGGAGAACCTTGAGCATTCTGAAACGTTAAGCTGCCAATTGACGGGAGGGACAACCCCGAGCGCTCTGTAACCAGTGATACCGGCCCTGCCCTGTTTAACCGTGTTTAGCTGTGTGCATTTCTCGTTCATTGTCTCTACAAAGCGTACTCGCAGCATTCGGCTGTCACCGTTTTCCTCTTAAGCTTTCTGATCTCGTGACACCGAATATTAGATAGAGTGCATAGAACAGATTTGCCCGGCTCTGGCGTCGATATGGAAAAGGTGGAGAGCGATTAAGGACCACTTGGTGGGAAAGCTGGACACTAGCATAATGGCAGGACAATTTACAAGGAGGAGAAATGAGATGATGTAAACGATAACGTTAAATGTTTTAGGATAAAAATATAATGTCAGGGGGTCCGCTGACGAATATCAACGGGCATATGGGGCGTTCCAGTACAGATCGACCAGGCCCCTACATAGCATAGTCTCGGATTTCGTTCCCATTTCGTCCACTGGGTTTTCAGGAGCGTGGAATCCTAATCTGAGACTATTTCTTTCCTCAGACGCAGGGTTTCGGAGATATAGCTTGAAGAAAACCGTGAAAATCGCCGATTTCATCAAAACATTGTGCTATACAACGATTATTTTCAGCCTTGACTTTCATGTCTTAGCTTCAATGGACACGGGATTAGATTGAGCATGTACAACCAAAGTTTTTTTTTAAATTTGTTTCCGACATTGACGGCCCGAGGGCCCTATATTTAACCGTCACTTGGCAGTCGAGGATCACATAACAACGCAATAAGGAATCACGAACAATATAAAATCCGCGACAAAATTCAGATACGGGTATCGATGGCGCAGTTTCACACCTAGACACAAAACACCGATATAAACGCGATCAGGACATATGAACACACACACACACACACACACGCACCTTCAGACCGATTGTTTAATTGGATTCACCCGCGTGTATTGTGGTGTGATGAAGAAGCTGGTTAACCCGCGCCCCACCGGGGGTCCGGCGCCACCTTTCGCCCCACGGGGGCCATCGATGGCCCCCTCTAACTCCGAAAATATGGGCGCTAGCGCAAATCTGCAAAGTGCAATAGAAAGCTCGCGTAAATTCAGTAAGAAATTACTTAGCATGTTTTAGTTCTCAGGTCAATGGTTTGACCTCCAGAGGTCAAATTAGGTCAAGATCGGCTATTTTCACTCAAATATGCAATGATTAAGAAAACTGGGCATAACTCTTATGTCATTAGAGCTATTGAGGCCTGGTAAAGTACATTTGATAGCAAATTGCCAGTACTTTTTCCGCTATGTGGAACGTAAAGACCTCCCGCCAGTGGTTTGACCTCCAGAGGTCACCTCGGGACCTAATATGACCTGAGGTCACGAAAGGTCAAAAAGTGACCTTGCCGTATATCAAATGAAAGCCAGTGACACGACAAACACGATGGTGTTTGTTTCACCGCTCTAGCTTAATTAGGTCAAAAGTTATTGTCAAAATACTGTTTTTGACCTCTGGTGACCTTGGATCACCTTGGAAAAGTCAAAGGGCAAATATGACACCTGGGATCCGTGAAAGGGTGTCTAAAAACGCTGTTCTGAGCAGTCTGAGTATTTGCAATCATTTTTGTGGCTTTTATATCATGAAACAGCTTTTCCCCATGCTTTTCCAATGGGAGAGGTCGCCTCGTGACCTGACCTCAGGGCACGAAATCGAAAAATCCGGGATATACACCTTGTAGACCCTGGAGGGGTCATGAAGTGTAGGAAGTTTCAAATCGATCGACTTTGAAATGTAGCTCTTATAGAGCTCTAATGTTGAAGTGAGGTGACCTTGGTTGACCTCGTCTGGTGACCTGACCTTGGGTGACCCGGGGTAAAAATTTCAGGGATGATGGGGAAATGATGCAGTGAAAGGTAGAGCCCTCAACCGCGGTGCTGCGCCTCGTCGTTTTTCTGCTATCCCGGAAAAACCTTAGTGGGGGGGGCCATCGATGGCCCCCGGTGGGGCGAGGGTTAAGATAACTACAATTTTTTCAATATCTGAATGAGGCCTCCCCATTTTTTCTCGAAAAATTCCGAGTTACCTTTTAGTCTGCTTGCAGTTTGCTCTTTTTCGGTCTCTGTTTTAGAATGTTCATAAAGTAAGTTACTTCGGGTTTCACCGTGTTATTACGAGCTTGTACAACCAAAGTTGGAGAATCTCGCTTTTTATTCGAAACTTTCAATTTTTTTGACGTTTTGACCGTTTTTCCAACGATTTTTTGAAAGTGTGGGCAGTGTTAGAGGTATCACATTAAATGTATCAAAGCAAAAATGTGAACCTATGTATGCTCTGTTTAGTGAAATCATTAATTTTTGCATTTTAGACTTAATCGATGTGTAATTAGTAGGGTGGGTCGATGGAAATTGATTCCAATTTAATAGTGAAAATATCGTTCCCTGCTGTGTTGCGAGATCAGATGATTTTTTCAAATTTTTTAAAATGAAATTTGGAGGTGGTAAGGCATCCATTTTTAAAGGTATTTTTGCCATTTTTATGTTAAATCTTCAATTTGTGCAATACGATAATGTTGAAAATTTTTGAAAGTACCATTTTCGAGTTCCTCGTCTACGTTTACATCATATGCGTCGTTCTAACGTACGTGCATCATCAGCAATGCTGATATTTTGGCTATTGTTTGGGTTGTATGTTAGGGTGACATCTAGTGGCAGCATTGTGCAACATGTCTCCTCAAACCGTATGGGCATGGCAAACCGGTCTTCAGAGTTTTCAATCGCGCCGAAGCCCATTTTTACATCCATAATTTGTTTCTACTTCCATGTTACCGCTTCCACTTCCGCATTACGCTGCTTACGCTTCCAATGGGCTAGGTATAGTCAGCGCTGCGGAGACGGTAGCTATTCTTGAATTTTCACTTTAGCTTTTCAGCTCCCATCACATATGCTTACGTTCTCACCAGTTAATATTTCTATTATAACAGTATTTTCTCTCAGGATATCAAATCGCGATGTTGTGAAATATGTATTTGATTACACAAGAAGTCTCCGCAAACGGCGCATATCTTCCAGTCATTTTCCAGCCAATATATTGCACCTGCTTCTAATTACACTCAAGAAGCTTAGTTTTAATAAATCCAGGAATATCAGGTGATCAATAATGTCGTCATTGCAGTTAATGACATTTCTAGTCTGCTTTTTTCGGTGTTTACTATACTTATATACCCCTCCTTTTTCAGACATATTTTGTATGATGACCTAAGCAAGAGTAGCTGCATTACTTTATCTTTTATATTGTCGACTATTAAATTATTATCTGTCCAAAATGCTCCAAGAAAACAACTAATGACATGGCAAGAAGAGAAACATTGAACAAACTGCCAAAGGTCACACGGAAAATCACAGATCATTATCTCCTCGGTCAACCACACAGTCTGGATGGAAATGTTCTACCAACCCGCAAAGAGTTTGTGAATTGTTTCTGGAAGATTCATGTGGAAATCGACCCTCTTACTGGTAAGAAAACGTAGTTGGCAAAGCAGTAAAGTTAGCCTGTGATAGCGTGGAACAAACCTGGAAAAATGAAGGCATTCCCATTGTCACACAGG
Source organism: Lepas anatifera (assembly GCA_034440635.1). Taxonomy (NCBI): domain Eukaryota; kingdom Metazoa; phylum Arthropoda; class Thecostraca; family Lepadidae; genus Lepas; species Lepas anatifera. The sequence continues at coordinate 119,281 of JAOTON010001328.1, forward strand.
CTTGCATTGCACAATTGGGTCACTGCTGTCAGAGACGCTTCAAGAAATTGATGAAAGTTCCAAAATATCAAAGAGAAGACACGAACAAAGGCCTTTTTGGATTTCTGAGCAGGATATTTCATAAGCAATGTGCAAGGCAATCAAATGGCTTGTCATGGCGTAGTTAAGACATTCCAGTTGTGTTCTGGTTTACAGCGGTTTTTTTAGATTAGTTAACGCAGAAACTGCGCTCGACGTTTTTGTTTTTGCTCAGCGATGTTTTCTGGGGCCCTTTTGACGCTGTCGCAGGGCCCTTTTCGGGGCGCTGCCCCCGCCCCTAAGCGAAATCCTGGCTACGCCCCTGATTCCAGCCATAGAATACCATTTGGTTTGAACAGATTATTGAAAAGCTCAGCACGCGCGGCGCCGGTGACTGGTCGTGCCGCTGAGCTCTCCTGACCTGTTCCCACCAGTGCCCTTTTAACGTGAACGGTGTGCGTCAGCGTGTGTAAGTTTGACTGTGCCTGTATTGACTGCATGTGCCCCCTGTGTACAGAACGGTAGCCTGCCCCCTGGGTCCGCCCCTGCACTGTGTACAGAACGGTAGCCTTTCCCCTGGATCCACCCCTGCACTGTGTGTACACAGTAACGGTAGCCTTTCCCCTGGGTCCGCCCCCTGCATTGTGTACAGAACGGCAGCCTTTCCCCTGGGTCCGCCCCTGCATTGTGTACAGAACGGTAGCCTTTCCCCTGGGTCCGCCTTTGCACTGAGTACAGAGTGTATGCAAATCGATTTTCCACGACTTTTTTCCAGTTTTTTGATAATCTGACCAAGTGCGGATTGGAGGGAGGCAAGAAAGACCTGCTGTCTCTAAACCCCCAGATTTGTGTCTATTTCGTTAAAAACCTATGTTTTCACGGTTTTCGCCCGTTGCCCTCTCCTCCCGAAACATGGACCCCGCTCCGGCATTGAACCTGACCACAATGCCCTCGTCTCAGGACTATGACCACAGTGCCCCCGTCTCAGGAGCATGACCAGTGTGCCCTCGTCTCGGCAGGACTATGACCAAAATGCCCTCGTCTGCAGGACTATGACCACAGTGCCCTCGTCTCAGGACTATGACCAGACTGCCCTCACCTCGGCAGGACTATGACCACAGTGCCCTCGTCTCAGGAATATGACCAGAGTGCCCTCATCTCGGCAGGATTATGACCTGGAGCAGAAGATTGACGTGGAGATCAAGATCCGGGAGGGCTCTTCTCGTTTGCTGGCGGCATGCAAACACCCGCAGCAGTCTCTTGAAGCGGCCAAGACCCTGCTAACCTCCAACGAGAGGATGACCAGCTACCTGACCGAGTTGCAACGGCGCAAGGAAGCCGGCAGGGACACCAAGCGGTGAGCATTGCTGCTGGACGGTGTCTGTCTGAGCAGGAGCTGCTTTGTCCTGCTCTGCCGTCACCAGCAGACGCATTGTTATCTCAGGCCGACATATTCGTTGAACGGCAAGGCACGGCGGTTCACCACACTGCACACCCCGCGTGGTGGCAGCCAGACAGACCGAGCACAGAGGTTCACCACGCTGCAGCCAGACAGACCGAGCACAGCAGTTCACCACACTGCAGCCAGACAGACCGAGCACAGCAGTTTACCACACTGCAGCCAGACAGACCAAGCACAGCAGTTTACCACACTGCAGCCAGACAGACCAAGCACAGCAGTTTACCACACTGCAGCCAGACAGACCGAGCACAGCAGTTCACCACACTGCAGCCAGACAGACCGAGCACAGCAGTTCACCACACTGCAGCCAGACAGACCGAGCACAGCAGTTCACCACACTGCAGCCAGACAGACCGAGCACAGCAGTTCACCACACTGCAGCCAGACAGACCGAGCATAGCAGTTCACCACACTGCAGCCAGACAGACCGAGCACAGCAGTTCACCACACTGCAGCCAGACAGACCGAACACAGCAGTTCACCACACTGCAGCCAGACAGACCGAGTACAGCAGTTCACCACACTGCAGCCAGACAGACCGAGCACAGCAGTTCACCACACTGCAGCCAGACAGACCGAGCACAGCAGTTTACCACACTGCAGCCAGACAGACCGAGCACAGCAGCTCACCACACTGCAGCCAGACAGACCGAGCACAGCAGTTTACCACACTGTGGCCAGACAGACCGAGCACAGCAGTTCACCACACTGCAGCCAGAAAGACTGAGCACATCAGTTCACCACACTGCAGCCAGACAGACCGAGCACAGCAGTTCACCACACTGCAGCCAGACAGATCGAGCACAGCAGTTCACCACACTGCAGCCAGACAGACCGAGCACAGCAGTTCACCACACTGCAGCCAGACAGACCGAGCACAGCAGTTCATCACACTGCAGCCAGACAGACCGAGCACAGCAGTTCACCACACTGCAGCCAGACAGACCGAGCACAGCAGTTCACCACACTGCAGCCAGACAGACCGAGCACAGCAGTTCACCACACTGCAGCCAGACAGACCGAGCACAGCAGTTCACCACACTGCAGCCAGACAGACCGAGCACAGCAGTTCACCACACTGCGGCCAGACAGACTGAGCACAGCAGTTCACCACACTGCAGCCAGACAGACTGAGCACAGCAGTTCACCACACTGCAGCCAGACAGACTGAGCACAGCAGTTCACCACACTGCAGCCAGACAGACCGAGCACAGCAGTTCACCACACTGCAGCCAGACAGACCGAGCACAGCAGTTCACCACACTGCACGCGGGGCGTGGCGGCAGCCAGACAGACCGAGAGCTGGGCCAAACCCATTCTCGGTACAAAATGGGGAACATTTGTCTGGTGAAATAACACCGGTGTTCTGTTCAACAGAATTTGATAGCACTCATATAGCATGCGAAAAGGTTAGCATTAATTTCGGAAAAGAAGGAAGCGGCTGATTTGAGCAGTGGACAGCCAGAGCCGACGGCACAGTGTCGTCGAAGGGGGAAAACCCTGATCTTACCAACTGCGCAGGGGCTTGGGAGCTAAACCTGATACTTATTCTAGCGCAACTTATGATTTGCAAACTGACATAACCTCTCCCATTTTTGTTCGTCTCGATAGACCATTTTGTTTAGGAGATCTTCTTCATAATTTGAGGAAAGCCCGGCCTGCGTTTGGACAACAAATTCTTCTGGCCTGTGGCTGATGACCTGTTGTTTGTTTTGTAGAACCGTGCTTTGTGTCACTCATTAAATCCTTATGTTCTGAATTTTTGGTGGCCTGGGCACAAATAGACACTAGCAAACGGAACCACAAATCCTTAGAGCTGGAAATACAGCAGTCAGTCAGATGGCAAACTTTAGTCCATCACGGAGAATCATGCACAGATAAATGTTCAGAATATTGGGGTAGAATTATAGTTGTCATTTCTTTCCATGCATCCTCATATGGTTAATTTTAGGAATCAACGTTGGGGGCTTGATCCCTATCCCCTGTTTCGACCGTTATGGTGAAATGCAAGAAAGGGGAACGGGCTGAGGGGTAGGTGGATTAGTAGGTAATAGGCAGAGTCTGCAAGTTGCACATTGCCAGCTGGCCGGCTGCCTTGGTGCAGACTGGGCTCGGCATAGGCCCAGCTGCGTCCCTTCCAGGGCAGTCACCAGTCAGTGGCGGACTTGTGACCGAATCCCACATCAGTATTTTCCGGGGCTTGCACGGCTTCTGCAGTGACGTTAGCAACTCTGATGGGCATTTTTACCCTCACTAGCGCTGGCCACAAATCGAGGGATCAGCCATTTTTTACCTTCCCGAGTAGACCGAGGTTCAAACACCTCATGCCACTCCATCTGGCATGCCCTGTCTTCACCTGCAACAGGGAGTACCTGCGTTTGCACCAGGATCTCGGTTTTAGGGGATCGCCATTGATGTGCAAGTGTGCAGGCTCGCCCGTTTGAGCTTGGACTCTGCATATGCTGGAATAGCAGTTGTATGACCCTGAAGCCTCAGTACGCCTGCTTCGTCATTGAGAGCAGTGTGGTTTTGGTAGCAGAAGTTTCCGACCACGTTGTAGACCAAGTTCCTAACCATAGCCATGGAGCTCATGAACTGAATGTTTTTGTACTTGGAATGGAGCATTGGCCTGGCCGGTTTCCTCCAGCGGTCCACCTCCTGCCCTCCAACATGGCACCGACGCACCCCAACATTAGGCCCTCCAGGGTCCACCTCCTGCCCCCAACATGGCACCGACGCACCCCAACATTAGGCCCTCCAGCGGTCCACCTCCTGCCCGCTGCTGGCACCGACGCACCCCAACATTAGGCCCTCCAGCGGTCCACCTCCTGCCCCCCAACATGGCACCGACGTACCACAATTTTTAAGTGCGTGGCTTTTTTTTGCTTTTCGGCTCAAGTACCCCAAATTCTACCGTCAAGTCGTTTTGTACCACAATATGTCACTGCAAGACGTTGTTTTTTGCTTTTCGACTTTGGTTTGCCCCCCAAACCGACCGGCTGGATCTGCCACTGTTAACACGCGCAGTGATGTCGTGCCTGCTCCCTGGGCTCGTGCTTGCTGCTGAGGGGTGCAGTGTAAGATCTTGAAGTGTAGGACTTAAACATTCTCTTCCATTTCTGATGGGTGTCACTTCTTTAAATTTTCATTGAGGCGATTATTTATAGATATGCTGGGCCCATTTAAGCAGTAACATGCTAATTGATGCTGTATCGTGCGCCTACGTGTACATGTTTCAATGGTTGGTGCTAATTATTCTGCTTTCTGAGGCAAGGAGCGATCAAACAGCGATAGCACAAATACATTATCGATACATTATACATATTTTGGAAATAGTTTAAAGTCAACCGCTGTATTGTAATGGGACTGAAAAACTCCAAGTAAGCCTTTGAGGATTCTTTGGCCTAAACTGTCGGATTTTAATATATATATATATATATATATATATATATATATATATATATATATATTTCAATCATATTTCTTAGTTCTTACTGGGTCTTACCAGCGAAAAGTCAGGAAAGACAGCCGAGCGATGAGGAACTCTTGTGAAGGGAAACAGCACAACGTTCAAAAGGCATTGCAGTATGCCACCTTTCTTTATCCTCATCCATCCTTATCCTTCCCGTCACCTTCCATAGTTTCCATTGTTTCATGTTCATTACGACGGCACTTGAAAAGCCACCACCTGTGTGGAATTGTCCGCAGCTAATACAATACTACAATACAGTAAAAGTGTTTAACGTCGATTTGAAGGCCTTTATTCAGGTATAAGAGTGTAAAAGATATATTTTTGTACTATAGATAAGAATTAGGTACACACATTTTTATTCTTAACAAATATTGCAAAAAGTGACAAAAACTGGCAAAAACTAGTTTATGCCAGCCGGTTTTTTTCACGGTAAATACCGGTAAAAACCATCAGGTGGAAAAAACCTGCGAACCCTGGTTTTGCTCGTGTTTTAGGCCATGTTATTATTATTGACATAAAATTATCTTAGTAGTTGGCGCGCCTCAAACGCACCGAATGTGATGATAGCAAAATCAGTATCAGCCCATTCAAGACATCTCACGAGTCCGCTGTACCAGCCTCAACACGCGCATTGACGGGGGTCTGAGCCACCTTCGCATTGACGGGGGTCTGAGCCACCTTCCCATTGACGGGGGTCCGAGCCACCTTCGCATTGACGGGGGGGGGCGGGTACCCGCCTCCCCCTAAGATCTCGAGAACCACGGTAGGTAGCGAAAAACGGTAAACGGCTTTGGGTTGCCCATCCACTTCTCCATCGAAAACATTTGAACCATTTTTTGTCAGGTCACGAGAGGTCAAAACATGACGTCATAGGGATAATATGTAAATTCAGTTTTTCGGCCATTGCATCTGAACAAGTAAAGATAGAGCAAAACGACTTGAACTGTATGAATCCTCTCAGCAAGCTGAATCGAATGATATATAATTTGACATTGCTAGGTCAAATCAAGGATTTGACCTGACCTGAGGTCAGGTTCAGGGTCAAATTATATATAAAGCATATCATTAGAACCGCAAAGCCAAGGCGAGTCTAATGCAGCTAAAACAAATGCTCTATCACCATCCGTTACTGAGTTATTCCGTAAAAAACATTTTTCCCATGTATTTCCAATGGAGAGGTCATGCCTCGTACCTGACCTTAGGTCATCGATATAAAAAATACCGGAACATATTTTTGAGAACTCGGTGGGGCCATTATGTGATATGAGTTTCAATCGGATAAGTTCACCCTGCTCCGACATATGCTATCCTAAACTTTTTTTTGAGGTTGGGTCACTTGACCTGTACTGGTGGCCTGACCTGACATGACCTAACCTTAAAATTTTCACAAAAGTTGTAAAAATGATGAGGGGAAAGGTATGCCAATTACGGTGGCGCTACGCGCCGCCGTTTTCCTGCTATCTCCGAAAAACCCGAGGGGGGGCGGGTACCCCCGTCAATGTGCGTGTTAAATTCCAACTTTTGCCGGTGCAAACAGCTGTCTCAGAGATGCGGGCAGGCGAAGGTATGAGCCGCGTGCAGGGCTGGTGCTGCTGCTAGTGCGGCTCTGGCAGTGCTGACTAGTTTCCGCCGTTTGCCACCAGGCGGCCACACCTGGCGCGACTCTGCGTCTCGGATATCCGGATGGCGCTCATCTGGAAGGAGGAGGATCACTTCCGGAACCGGGGAGACTTCCGGCGGTTCGCCGTCTTCTGTCTGGTGCGGGTCGGTGCCGACGTCTTCGACACGACGCTGGTCAACCCGGTGGACCGCTCCATGACTGACGTCTGCTTCGACGACGTTCTCCTGTTGTGAGTGCTGCCGGTGTGCTTCCTGGCCGAAGCGCTACGTTTTGTGGTGTTTTTTTGTGGGGGTATGGGGGAGTGACGTATGATGGGAATGTATGTGTTAGGAGGCGAAACAAAGAAAATGCTGGTGGGAATGCCGCCATCATTCTGTGTCGATTTTTGTCCGTGGTGTATTGTCTTTTAGGACGTGGCTTGTGAGTTGGAGTTTGATCATCCGTTTCGTTTAATTTCATATATTTATGAAAACAACCAACAGGTCAACTATCCGATTTTAAGTAAAGCCATAAACTAGAATAGAGATGCCTGTACTATTAACACGCGCATTGACGGGGGTCTGGCCATTTCGCCCTGACGGGGGTAACCGCCCCTAGATCTGGGAACCGCGCTGGTGCGAATCGGTAACGGTGTTGGATACCCATCCTCCGTGAAATATTTGTCCTTTTTGGTGTTTAGGTCTGGGTAAACATGCCGCCACGGGATGCCATGTAATGTTTTTGGATTATGTTCTGACAGTAAGTGGAACGATTTGATGTATGATGCTGCGAGCCATCGATGATATATAATATGCCTGCTGGTATCTTGCTGGTTGGTAGGTCAATTGGCAATGCATTGACTGCGAATATGGTTAAATAAACGCTCATCTCTTTTTAGTATTGTTAAATTTTTTAATGGTGGGCTCGTACCTGATCTTAGGTCATCGATATAAAAAATACCGGAGCACGTTTTAGAGAACACGGTGGGGCCGTTATGTGATATGGGTTTCAATCGGATAAGTTTACCCTGTTCCGACTTACGCTATCTTAAACTTTTTTGAGGTTAGGTCACTTGACCTGCACTGGTGACCTGACGTTAGGTGACCTAACCTAAAAATTTTGACAAAAGTCGTAAAAATAATGAGGGAAAAGCTATGCCATGTACGGCGGCGCGTAGCGCCGCCGTTTTTAAGTTATCTCCGAAAAACCCGAGGGGGTGGAGACCCGTCCCCCGTCAATGTGCGTATTAAGGAGCGTGAAAGTGAATTGAAATATCACAATATGAACCGTAACGCGAAAGTATCGAATGGAAAGCTCTATAGAATATTAGAGAGAGACGGCCGCCGTAGCGGGGCTGGTAAAGGCGCTGCGGGCCAACGAGGGAGGTCTCTAGACCAGAGCTAACCTCTGGGAGTTTGTACCTCGTCCTATCCAGATGGCCGCGCACTGATTTGTTGAGCGATACTTTTTTATAGGTTTTGCCGTGCTGCAGCGAGGATCATGCTTTTCCCAGCCAGCCTGCGGCGAGGAGTGTGCTAGTAGCCAGAGCTCGAATGAATTCGAGGTCTGGCTACACTATGACTGAGAATTTGTGATATTTTCTACATGATCCTGATAAAGGGCTGTGCCTGAATATATAATCTTAGTTTATTTTACATCCAGGGTTCGAGGAGACAGGCCAGTCTACACCTTGTCAGAGAAACTTTTTTCGTTAAGTGGATTAACAAGCTTTGTTTGTATTTTTCAGTGGTGTGTGCAGAAGATTTTGCAAATCGAAACTTATAGTCTTACAGGTAAGGAGTGAGTGAGACATTTCATGTTAAAATAATACAAGAAATGTCTGTCTACTTTTTGATGCAGATGATTTGCATACCAAATGCTGGGGTGCCAGTGAGCCACCTGAAATTCTCCTTAATCCGCCCATGGTCCATGGTCATGAGGCATCCGTTGGACGACTTTATTCAGAGGCGCAGAAATTATTTTCCAATTTGGGGAAGGGTCATGGCTGCTGGTGGTTTGGCCATTTTGCATGCAAATAACTGTCTAATTTTACAAGGTGTATACTTGTCGGTTTCCTCGAATCTTGGATGTAAAATACACTTAGATTAATATATTCGGGACGCCCTTTATCAGAATTAGGAAGGTCAAACCACAAATTATCAGTCATAGTATATCCAGACCTCGAACTATTCATATTGTAGTCAGACTTCGAATTATCCATAGTGTAGCCAGACCTCGAACTATTCATATTGTAGTCAGACCTTGAATTATCCATAGTGTAGCCAGACCTCGAACTATTCATATTGTAGTCAGACTTCGAATTATCCATAGTGTAGCCAGACCTCGAACTATTCATATTGTAGTCAGACTTCGAATTATCCATAGTGTAGCCAGACCTCGAACTATTCATATTGTAGTCAGACCTTGAATTATCCATAGTGTAGCCAGACCTCGAGCTATTCGAGGTCTGGCCTCATTACGACTGAGAATTTGTTATTTGACCTACCTGATTCTGATGAAGGGCTTTTTCCGAATGTATGATCTAAGTGTATTTTACATCCAGGATTCGATGAGACAGGCCAGACTACACCTTGGTGAACTTATCACGCTCCCCGCATCAGCACCCCAAAAAACAATCGACGTCAAAAATGGTATAATTGTTAGATATTGGTCAACTGGGAACAACACAAAAACACGGGAACGGTAGGAAAGGTACCAAGAAGCCAAAATCCGAAGAAAATCAAGTTTTGGAATGATAAGACTTAATGGCCTGCTTCCTCGAGTTCTGAATGCAAAACGGAACAAATTCACTATGAATATGGATACGGACACAGCCCTTCTTAGATCCTCCTAATATAGAACGTGAATACATAAAGTATTGTCTATAACGTGAGCCAAGACCTTGAATTCAAGATCTAAGCTCACTCTATGATATGATAGAATTCTGATGAAGGGCTGTGCTTGAATATATGACCACAGTTTGTTTGCTCCATGTTGCATCCAGGGTTCAAAGAGGCAGGCGATCAAACGTCTTATAAACTTATTGTCATGCTCCCTGGCTCAGCACTGCGAAGTCTGTCTGGTTTTGAAAGGGAGTTTCTTTCAAAGATGTTTATCGCTAAAAAACAGGGGCGGCTTTGGGGGTGGGCAGAGAAAACAACCTTTACCTTATTTTCCCTGCAGAATCTACCGTAGCACTAAAATACATTGAAACTTGAAATGAATTATAATTATCAAGAATCCCGGAAATCCGTTACAAGTTTGTCTAAAATAAATGTTTATGCGAAATCCTTCTTAGTGTGTCGACTTCTAACTCGTTTTTAGCCTCTTTTATCATTTTGAGGTTCTATGAACACCAAATATTCCTGTTCATCATGAGACCGGTTTTCGAACAAGTAAAGGAAATCATTAAGGGCACGGAAAGCCAGGTAAAAACCTTTTTACATTTACATTTACTGAACATTTACAAAGTTTTCTAGAAAAATGTATACTTCCTCATGTCAATGACCCTTAAGTCTCCAAAACCATTTACTGAAACAATGGTTACCTTGCCTGGAGAAAAACCAACCACAATCCCACTGAGTTCTTTTTGTACCAGAAGCGCAGTTTTATGGTATGGGCATGGCATAGAGATATCTGGAATGGATACCTCAATGCAAACCTTTCCCGGTTTTGGGTGCGAAACTAGAACATGAAAAAATCCTTCGGTAAGTTCTGCTCTGAATGAACCAATGTAAAGTCTATGGCGGAAGTGGTGAAAGATGACTGTGATGCGCCATGGCTAATAAACCATGGCCTAGATTAATGGGAAGCTAACGGGAAGAAAGCAACAGTTAAACACAAAAAGCATTTGCTAATAATATTCGGATAATGTTTCTCCTACCGGCTTGATGGCACCGTTCGCTTCGCATATCGTACAAAATTCATCTCCCTAACTCATCCTTAGCTTATTGTGTGAAATTCCTCTCACAGAAAACACCTAACGTTTTTGGTGGTATTTTCGAAGTTATTATCTTCATTCGGGTTCTTCAGCACCTCCACCATTTTGCAGATGTAGCATTTGACTTCATATTTCTGAACACTTTTTGATGATTATATCGGCCATGAACGAACTAAGTTTAATCCTCCCATTATTACGGCTGAAATTTTGCTCTTTTGCAATAAAATTTGCCTCGGCTGCTAATCTTTGGTCTTTCGGAAGCCCAGAACATAAAAGACATTTCTTCCAGTTGAGAAGGTGCCCCGCGCCATCTACATGTACTATTGCATTCGATTTCCTGTGGTATACTAGATATTGTCTGTGCTCTGGCCCCAACTTTTAACCCTCTTAAAGTTTCCCCTTTATAATTTGTTTGGCTTCCCCCACATGGAATTTGCACACTTCGCTTTTTCGATATATCTTCCCTATTTTGCCTCTTTACTGTGTCTTTCACAGACGATCCCCCCTGTTGAGTACAGATTAATGTTATCCTGTACCAACTTTGACGGAAGGCTAACTCCCAGTGAATTTGGCACAGATAGGTATATCCTATCTTTTGGTTTTGTATGCGTGCTTCCAGGTACTTGTTGCTTTTGATTCCTTGAAAATATAGGGTTTCTTTTCTAATTGGAAAAGGAGCCCGGGTCGGTAACCTAGCTTCGCAAATGTAACCTTGGTGCAGTGTAGTTCTTTTAAAAATTCGGCTGAACAAATTGTATATGCCCTAAGAAAAAGCCCTGCTATAACTCCTGTTTGCACCTTGTGGCGGTGTCGCCACATAAAGACATAATGATTACGTTATCATTAAATTTGCCAGCAATAGAGATAGGAAAATCCTACTGGAAGTTTAACACGCGCATTGACGGGGGTCTGAGCCACCTTCGCTTTGGCAAGGGGGCGGGTACCCGCCCCCTAAGATCTCGAGAACCACGGTAGGTAGCAAAAAACAGTGAACAGCGTTGGGTAGCCCATCCACTTCTCCATCGAAAATATTTGAACCATTTTTTGTCAGGTCACATTTAAGGTCACGAGAGGTCAAAACATGCCGTAGGGGGCATGTAAATGAAGTTTTTCGGCCACTACATCTGAACAAGTAAAGATAGAGCAAAACGATTTGAACGATATGAATCCTCGCAGCAAGCCGAATCGAATGATATATAATTTGACCTTGCTAGGTCAAATTAAGGATTTGACCTGACCTGAGGTCAGGTCAGGGTCAAATTATATAAAATTCATATCATTAGAACCGCAAAGCTAGGCGATTCTAAGGCAGCTAAAATAAACGCTCTATCTCCATCCGTTACTAAGTTATTTAGTAAAAAACATTTTTCCCATGTATTTCTAATGGAGAGGTCATGCCTTGTACCTGACCTTAGGTCATCGATATAAACATACCGGAACATATTTTAGAGAACTCGGTGGGCCCATTATGTAATATGAGTTTCAATCAGATAAGTTCACCCTGTTCCGACTTATGCTATCTCAACTTTTTTGAGGTCAGGTCACTTGACCTGTACTGGTGACCTGACCTGAGATGACCTAACCTTAAAATTTTTACAGAAGTTGTAAAAATGATGAGGGAAAAGGTATGCCAAGTACGGCGGCGCTACGCGCCGCTGTTTTACTGCTATCTCCGAAAAACCCGAGGGAGGGCGGGTACCCGCCCCCCGTCAATGCGCGTGTTAATAATTCGCTTCTTAAAGATGAGGACTTTGTTACCATGGGTCGCCAAAAATTCCACAGATCATACCGGACAACCAGAGGAGCACGTCCCACACTCTTCTTTTTGAAACTCCTCTTTGCATACTAAGAGGCGAAATAATGAAATTTAGTTCCAAATAAAAGCGTTGGATGGAATCGTCATTGAGAAGTATGGAGACTGAAATGTTGGTTTTGCAAAATGATGTACCTAAGTCCCAACATCACCAGAATAAAATAATTGATTGAACGAAGGAAAAATTTTATAACAGATTTAACCAGTAATGGTATACAGGTGCTTACAACAAATTCTTAAATTATTCAAAATTCTTACAACAAACTCACCATCCTGTACAGGGGCGGACGCAGACCCGAGTTTTGGGGGGGGGGGCAAATCCATGTCTGCTTCTCCTCCTGGGGGGGACGTATGATTTAGGTGCTCGACATACCTAGTATAAGCTAGCTCTCCAAGTAGATGATCGCCCTCGGGGGGGGTGAGGTGAAGTGAGGTGAGGGTGAGGGCGAAGATTTAATTGCTCGACAGACTTAGTGTAAACACCTTTTTTTGAAAAATTTCTTCCGGCTTTGGGGGAGGGGACAAAACATACTTTGGCCCCCCTTCCAGCGCTTGGCGGGGACATGGCCGGAATGCCCCCCCCCTGCGTCCGCCAATAATCCTGTATACAATAGAAGCCGTTTCCTACTTCGTTCGTCACCGGCTTCGGATACAGAAAAGGTATGTTCAGTGCTAAAGTACCTTGGCATTATCTGGCCGAAACTGTGTGAAACAACATTCTCTATGTGCAACAACATTGCTCCAGGACCCTCTGGATTTACCGGCGAATTTTATAAATTCTTCTGGCCGGAACTACAAGTTAAGCTGAAGTAGGTGTGTGATGAAATTTTTCAGGAAGGCACAATGCTCGAGAACATAGAACGAAGCATAACCGTTCTTGTTTTCGATCTGTCTGTGTGTGCCGTCTCTCCGTGTTAGGAACTTTGGAAGTTATGATGAGAAGAGATAGTATGGTAATGGTAGAAAAAGATCTGCATGGGATATATAACTGTTTTGAAGCGAATTGTACAATGTGGGCCGTGTTCAATTAGAAGCGGGTTGTCTCTGTCTTGCTCATCAATGCCAGTTTTTGAGCCTATGATGATGGTTAATCATGAAATAGCTTTTTTGGCGTTGATTTCCTGCTTGGATGATATGGATATGCATTGGCAGACGCAGGGGGGGGTATTCCGGCCATGGTCCCCCAAACGCAGGGGGCGCTCCGGCCATGGCCCCCTAAGGCGCTTGGGGGCCAAAATATATGTTGGGCCTCCAAAGGCCGGGAATTTTTTTAAAAGTGTTTACACTAGGTCTGTCGGGCAAAAAATCTTCGCTCACACCCCCTCCCCCAGGAGAGCGATCATGCACTTGGAGAGGTAGCTTATACTAGGTCTAGGTCTGTCGAGCACCCAAATTGCACGGGAGGCTGGTGTCAGCAGGGTGTGTGTCGCACCTGCTACGCAGGAGGCCTGTGTCAGCAGGGTGTGTGTCGCACCTGCTACACAGGAGGCTGGTGTCAGCAGGGTGTGTGTCGCACCTGCTGCACAGGAGGCTGGTGTCAGCAGGGTGTGTGTCGCACCTGCTACACAGGAGGCTGGTGTCAGCAGGGTGTGTGTCGCACCTGCTGCACAGGAGGCTGGTGTCAGCAGGGTGTGTGTCGCACCTGCTACACAGGAGGCTGGTGTCAGCAGGGTGTGTGTCGCACCTGCTGCACAGAAGGCTGGTGTCAGCAGGGTGTGTGTCGCACCTGCTACGCAGGAGGCTGGTGTCAGCAGGGTGTGTGTCGCACCTGCTACGCAGGAGGCTGGTGTCAGCAGGGTGTGTGTCGCACCTGCTGCACAGAAGGCTGGTGTCAGCAGGGTGTGTGTCGCACCTGCTACACAAGAGGCTGGTGTCAGCAGGGTGTGTGTCGCACCTGCTACACAGGAGGCTGGTGTCAGCAGGGTGTGTGTCGCACCTGCTACACAGGAGGCTGGTGTCAGCAGGGTGTGTGTCGCACCTGCTACACAGGAGGCTGGTGCCAGCAGGGTGTGTGTCGCACCTGCTACACAGGAGGCTGGAGCAGGGTGTGTGTCGTACCTGCTGCACAGAAGGCTGGTGTCAGCAGGGTGTGTGTCGCACATGCTACACAGGAGGCTGGTGTCAGCAGGGTGTGTGTCGCACCTGCTGCACAGGAGGCTGGTGTCAGCAGGGTGTGTGTCGCACCTGCTGCACAGGAGGCTAGTGTCAGCAGTGTGTGTGTCGCACCTGCTGCACAGAAGGCTGGTGTCAGCAGGGTGTGTGTCGCACCTGCTACACAGGAGGCTGGTGTCAGCAGGGTGTGTGTCGCACCTGCTACACAGGAGGCTGGTGTCAGCAGGGTGTGTGTCGCACGTGCTACACAGGAGGCTGGTGTCAGCAGGGTGTGTGTCGCACCTGCTACACAGGAGGCTGGTGTCAGCAGGGTGTGTGTCGCACCTGCTACACAGGAGGCTGGTGTCAGCAGGGTGTGTGTCGCACCTGCTCACAGGAGGCTGGTGTCAGCAGGGTGTGTGTCGCACCTGCTGCACAGGAGGCTGGTGTCAGCAGGGTGTGTGTCGCACCTGCTGCACAGGAGGCTGGTGTCAGCAGGGTGTGTGTCGCACCTGCTGCACAGGAAGGCTGGTGTCAGCAGGGTGTGTGTCGCACCTGCTACACAGGAGGCTGGTGTCAGCAGGGTGTGTGTCGCACCTGCTACACAGGAGGCTGGTGTCAGCAGGGTGTGTGTCGCACGTGCTACACAGGAGGCTGGTGTCAGCAGGGTGTGTGTCGCACCTGCTGCACAGGAGGCTGGTGTCAGCAGGTGTGTGTCGCACCTCTGACACAGGAGGCTGGTGTCAGCAGGGTGTGTGTCGCACCTGCTGCACAGGAGGCTGGTGTCAGCAGGGTGTGTGTCGCACCTGCTACACAGGAGGCTGGTGTCAGCAGGGTGTGTGTCGCACCTGCTGCACAGGAGGCTGGTGTCAGCAGGGTGTGTGTCGCACCTGCTGCACAGGAGGCTGGTGTCAGCAGGGTGTGTGTCGCACCTGCTGCACAGGAGGCTGGTGTCAGCAGGGTGTGTGTCGCACCTGCTACACAGGAGGCTGGTGTCAGCAGGGTGTGTGTCGCACCTGCTACACAGGAGGCTGGTGTCAGCAGGGTGTGTGTCGCACCTGCTACACAGGAGGCTGGTGTCAGCAGGGTGTGTGTCGCACCTGCTGCACAGAAGGCTGGTGTCAGCAGGGTGTGTGTCGCACCTGCTACACAGGAGGCTGGTGTCAGCAGGGTGTGTGTCGCACCTGCTGCACAGGAGGCTGGTGTCAGCAGGGTGTGTGTCGCACCTGCTACACAGGAGGCTGGTGTCAGCAGGGTGTGTGTCGCACCTGCTGCACAGGAGGCTGGTGTCAGCAGGGTGTGTGTCGCACCTGCTGCACAGAAGGCTGGTGTCAGCAGGGGTGTGTGTCGCACCTGCTACACAGGAGGCTGGTGTCAGCAGGGTGTGTGTCGCACCTGCTACACAGGAGGCTGGTGTCAGCAGGGTGTGTGTCGCACCTGCTACACAGGAGGCTGGTGTCAGCAGGGTGTGTGTCGCACCTGCTACACAGGAGGCTGGTGTCAGCAGGGTGTGTGTCGCACCTGCTACACAGGAGGCTGGTGTCAGCAGGGTGTGTGTCGCACCTGCTGCACAGGAGGCTAGTGTCAGCAGGGTGTGTGTCGCACCTGCTGCACAGAAGGCTGGTGTCAGCAGTGTGTGTGTCGCACCTGCTGCACAGAAGGCTGGTGTCAGCAGGGTGTGTGTCGCACCTGCTACACAGGAGGCTAGTGTCAGCAGGGTGTGTGTCGCACCTGCTACACAGGAGGCTGGTGTCAGCAGGGTGTGTGTCGCACCTGCTACACAGGAGGCTGGTGTCAGCAGGGTGTGTGTCGCACCTGCTGCACAGAAGGCTGGTGTCAGCAGGGTGTGTGTCGCACCTGCTGCACAGAAGGCTGGTGTCAGCAGGGTGTGTGTCACACCTGCTACACAGGAGGCTGGTGTCAGCAAGGTGTGTGTCGCACCTGCTACACAGGAGGCTGGTGTCAGGGGGTGTGTGTCGCACCTGCTACACAGGAGGCTGGTGTCAGCAGGGTGTGTGTCGCACCTGCTGCACAGAAGGCTGGTGTCAGCAGGGTGTGTGTCGCACCTGCTATACAGGAGGCTGGTGTCAGCAGGGTGTGTGTCGCACCTGCTACACGGGAGGCTGGTGTCAGCAGGGTGTGTGTCGCACCTGCTGCACAGAAGGCTGGTGTCAGCAGGGTGTGTGTCGCACCTGCTACACAGGAGGCTGGTGTCAGCAAGATGTGTGTCGCACCTGCTACACGGGAGGCTGGCAGGGGTGTGTGTCGCACGTGCTACACAGGAGGCTGGTGTCAGCAGGGTGTGTGTCGCACCTGCTACACAGGAGGCTGGTGTCAGCAGGGTGTGTGTCGCACCTGCTGCACAGGAGGCTAGTGTCAGCAGGGTGTGTGTCGCACCTGCTGCACAGAAGGCTGGTGTCAGCAGGGTGTGTGTCGCACCTGCTGCACAGGAGGCTGGTGTCAGCAGGGTGTGTGTCGCACCTGCTACACAGGAGGCTGGTGTCAGCAGGGTGTGTGTCGCACCTGCTGCACAGAAGGCTGGTGTCAGCAGGGTGTGTGTCGCACCTGCTGCACAGGAGGCTGGTGTCAGCAGGGTGTGTGTCGCACCTGCTACACAGGAGGCTGGTGTCAGCAGGGTGTGTGTCGCACCTGCTGCACAGGAGGCTGGTGTCAGCAGGGTGTGTGTCGCACCTGCTACACAGGAGGCTGGCAGGGTGTGTGTCGCACCTGCTACACAGGAGGCTGGTGTCAGCAGGGTGTGTGTCGCACCTGCTGCACAGGAGGCTGGTGTCAGCAGGGTGTGTGTCGCACCTGCTACACAGGAGGCTGGTGTCAGCAGGGTGTGTGTCGCACCTGCTGCACAGGAGGCTGGTGTCAGCAGGGTGTGTGTCGCACCTGCTACACAGGAGGCTGGTGTCAGCAGGGTGTGTGTCGCACCTGCTACACAGGAGGCTAGTGTCAGCAGGGTGTGTGTCGCACCTGCTGCACAGGAGGCTGGTGTCAGCAGGGTGTGTGTCGCACCTGCTACACAGGAGGCTGGTGTCAGCAGGGTGTGTGTCGCACCTGCTGCACAGAAGGCTGGTGTCAGCAGGGTGTGTGTCGCACCTGCTACACAGGAGGCTGGTGTCAGCAGGGTGTGTGTCGCACCTGCTACACAGGAGGCTGGTGTCAGCAGGGTGTGTGTCGCACCTGCTACACAGGAGGCTGGTGTCAGCAGGGTGTGTGTCGCACCTGCTGCACAGGAGGCTGGTGTCAGCAGGGTGTGTGTCGCACCTGCTGCACAGGAGGCTGGTGTCAGCAGGGTGTGTGTCGCACCTGCTACACAGGAGGCTGGTGTCAGCAGGGTGTGTGTCGCACCTGCTACACAGGAGGCTGGTGTCAGCAGGGTGTGTGTCGCACCTGCTACACAGGAGGCTGGTGTCAGCAGGGTGTGTGTCGCACCTGCTACACAGGAGGCTGGTGTCAGCAGGGTGTGTGTCGCACCTGCTACACAGGAGGCTGGTGTCAGCAGGGTGTGTGTCGCACCTGCTACACAGGAGGCTGGTGTCAGCAGGGTGTGTGTCGCACCTGCTGCACAGGAGGCTGGTGTCAGCAGGGTGTGTGTCGCACCTGCTACACAGGAGGCTGGTGTCAGCAGGGTGTGTGTCGCACCTGCTACACAGGAGGCTGGTGTCAGCAGGGTGTGTGTCGCACCTGCTACACAGGAGGCTGGTGTCAGCAGGGTGTGTGTCGCACCTGCTACACAGGAGGCTGGTGTCAGCAGGGTGTGTGTCGCACCTGCTGCACAGGAGGCTGGTGTCAGCAGGGTGTGTGTCGCACCTGCTACACAGGAGGCTGGTGTCAGCAGGGTGTGTGTCGCACCTGCTACACAGGAGGCTGGTGTCAGCAGGGTGTGTGTCGCACCTGCTGCACAGGAGGCTGGTGTCAGCAGGGTGTGTGTCGCACCTGCTGCACAGGAGGCTGGTGTCAGCAGGGTGTGTGTCGCACCTGCTACACAGGAGGCTGGTGTCAGCAGGGTGTGTGTCGCACCTGCTACACAGGAGGCTGGTGTCAGCAGGGTGTGTGTCGCACCTGCTACACAGGAGGCTGGTGTCAGCAGGGTGTGTGTCGCACCTGCTGCACAGGAGGCTGGTGTCAGCAGGGTGTGTCGCACCTGCTACACAGGAGGCTGGTGTCAGCAGGGTGTGTGTCGCACCTGCTACACAGGAGGCTGGTGTCAGCAGGGTGTGTGTCGCACCTGCTGCACAGGAGGCTAGTGTCAGCAGGGTGTGTGTCGCACCTGCTGCACAGAAGGCTGGTGTCAGCAGGGTGTGTGTCGCACCTGCTACACAGGAGGCTGGTGTCAGCAGGGTGTGTGTCGCACCTGCTACACAGGAGGCTGGTGTCAGCAGGGTGTGTGTCGCACCTGCTACACAGGAGGCTGGTGTCAGCAGGGTGTGTGTCGCACCTGCTGCACAGAAGGCTGGTGTCAGCAGGGTGTGTGTCGCACCTGCTACACAGGAGGCTGGTGTCAGCAGGGTGTGTGTCGCACCTGCTGCACAGGAGGCTGGTGTCAGCAGGGTGTGTGTCGCACCTGCTGCACAGGAGGCTGGTGTCAGCAGGGTGTGTGTCGCACCTGCTGCACAGAAGGCTGGTGTCAGCAGGGTGTGTGTCGCACCTGCTGCACAGGAGGCTGGTGTCAGCAGGGTGTGTGTCGCACCTGCTACACGGGAGGCTGGTGTCAGCAGGGTGTGTGTCGCACCTGCTGCACAGGAGGCTGGTGTCAGCAGGGTGTGTGTCGCACCTGCTACACAGGAGGCTGGTGTCAGCAGGTGTGTGTCGCACCTGCTGCACAGGAGGCTGGTGTCAGCAGGGTGTGTGTCGCACCTGCTACACAGGAGGCTGGTGTCAGCAGGGTGTGTGTCGCACCTGCTACACAGGAGGCTGGTGTCAGCAGGGTGTGTGTCGCACCTGCTGCACAGGAGGCTGGTGTCAGCAGGTTGTGTGTCGCACCTGCTACACAGGAGGCTGGTGTCAGCAGGGTGTGTGTCGCACCTGCTGCACAGGAGGCTGGTGTCAGCAGGGTGTGTGTCGCACCTGCTGCACAGAAGGCTGGTGTCAGCAGGGTGTGTGTCGCACCTGCTACACAGGAGGCTGGTGTCAGCAGGGTGTGTGTCGCACCTGCTGCACAGGAGGCTGGTGTCAGCAGGGTGTGTGTCGCACCTGCTACACAGGAGGCTGGTGTCAGCAGGGTGTGTGTCGCACCTGCTGCACAGAAGGCTGGTGTCAGCAGGGTGTGTGTCGCACCTGCTACACAGGAGGCTGGTGTCAGCAGGGTGTGTGTCGCACCTGCTGCACAGGAGGCTGGTGTCAGCAGGGTGTGTGTCGCACCTGCTACACAGGAGGCTGGTGTCAGCAGGGTGTGTGTCGCACCTGCTGCACAGAAGGCTGGTGTCAGCAGGGTGTGTGTCGCACCTGCTGCACAGGAGGCTGGTGTCAGCAGGGTGTGTGTCGCACCTGCTACACGGGAGGCTGGTGTCAGCAGGGTGTGTGTCGCACCTGCTGCACAGGAAGGCTGGTGTCAGCAGGGTGTGTGTCGCACCTGCTACACGGGAGGCTGGTGTCAGCAGGGTGTGTGTCGCACCTGCTGCACAGGAGGCTGGTGTCAGCAGGGTGTGTGTCGCACCTGCTACACAGGAGGCTGGTGTCAGCAGGGTGTGTGTCGCACCTGCTCACAGGAGGCTGGTGTCAGCAGGGTGTGTGTCGCACCTGCTACACAGGAGGCTGGTGTCAGCAGGGTGTGTGTCGCACCTGCTGCACAGGAGGCTGGTGTCAGCAGGGTGTGTGTCGCACCTGCTACACAGGAGGCTGGTGTCAGCAGGGTGTGTGTCGCACCTGCTACACAGGAGGCTGGTGTCAGCAGGGTGTGTGTCGCACCTGCTACACAGGAGGCTGGTGTCAGCAGGGTGTGTGTCGCACCTGCTGCACAGGAGGCTGGTGTCAGCAGGGTGTGTGTCGCACCTGCTACACAGGAGGCTGGTGTCAGCAGGGTGTGTGTCGCACCTGCTACACGGGAGGCTGGTGTCAGCAGGGTGTGTGTCGCACCTGCTACACAGGAGGCTGGTGTCAGCAGGGTGTGTGTCGCACCTGCTACACAGGAGGCTGGTGTCAGCAAGGGTGTGTGTCGCACCTGCTACACGGGAGGCTGGCAGGGGGTGTGTCGCACCTGCTACACAGGAGGCTGGTGTCAGCAGGGTGTGTGTCGCACCTGCTACACAGGAGGCTGGTGTCAGCAGGGTGTGTGTCGCACCTGCTACACAGGAGGCTGGTGTCAGCAGGGTGTGTGTCGCACCTGCTGCACAGGAGGCTGGTGTCAGCAGGGTGTGTGTCGCACCTGCTGCACAGGAGGCTAGTGTCAGCAGGGTGTGTGTCGCACCTGCTACACAGGAGGCTGGTGTCAGCAGGGTGTGTGTGTCGCACCTGCTGCACAGGAGGCTGGTGTCAGCAGGGTGTGTGTCGCACCTGCTACACAGGAGGCTGGTGTCAGCAGGGTGTGTGTCGCACCTGCTACACAGGAGGCTGGTGTCAGCAGGGTGTGTGTCGCACCTGCTACACAGGAGGCTGGTGTCAGCAGGGTGTGTGTCGCACCTGCTACACAGGAGGCTGGTGTCAGCAGGGTGTGTGTCGCACCTGCTACACAGGAGGCTGGTGTCAGCAGGGTGTGTGTCGCACCTGCTGCACAGGAGGCTGGTGTCAGCAGGGTGTGTGTCGCACCTGCTACACAGGAGGCTGGTGTCAGCAGGGTGTGTGTCGCACCTGCTACACAGGAGGCTGGTGTCAGCAGGGTGTGTGTCGCACCTGCTACACAGGAGGCTGGTGTCAGCAGGGTGTGTGTCGCACCTGCTACACAGGAGGCTGGTGTCAGCAGGGTGTGTGTCGCACCTGCTACACAGGAGGCTGGTGTCAGCAGGGTGTGTGTCGCACCTGCTGCACAGGAGGCTGGTGTCAGCAGGGTGTGTGTCGCACCTGCTGCACAGGAGGCTGGTGTCAGCAGGGTGTGTGTCGCACCTGCTACACAGGAGGCTGGTGTCAGCAGGGTGTGTGTCGCACCTGCTACACAGGAGGCTGGTGTCAGCAGGTGTGTGTCGCACCTGCTACACAGGAGGCTGGTGTCAGCAGGGTGTGTGTCGCACCTGCTGCACAGGAGGCTGGTGTCAGCAGGGTGTGTGTCGCACCTGCTGCACAGAAGGCTGGTGTCAGCAGGGTGTGTGTCGCACCTGCTACACAGGAGGCTGGTGTCAGCAGGGTGTGTGTCGCACCTGCTACACAGGAGGCTGGTGTCAGCAGGGTGTGTGTCGCACCTGCTACACAGGAGGCTGGTGTCAGCAGGGTGTGTGTCGCACCTGCTACACAGAAGGCTGGTGTCAGCAGGGTGTGTGTCGCACCTGCTACACAGGAGGCTGGTGTCAGCAGGGTGTGTGTCGCACCTGCTGCACAGGAGGCTGGTGTCAGCAGGGTGTGTGTCGCACCTGCTGCACAGGAGGCTAGTGTCAGCAGTGTGTGTGTCGCACTTGCTGCACAGAAGGCTGGTGTCAGCAGTGTGTGTGTCGCACCTGCTGCACAGAAGGCTGGTGTCAGCAGGGTGTGTGTCGCACCTGCTACACAGGAGGCTAGTGTCAGCAGGGTGTGTGTCGCACCTGCTACACAGGAGGCTGGTGTCAGCAGGGTGTGTGTCGCACCTGCTACACAGGAGGCTGGTGTCAGCAGGGTGTGTGTCGCACCTGCTGCACAGAAGGCTGGTGTCAGCAGGGTGTGTGTCGCACCTGCTGCACAGAAGGCTGGTGTCAGCAGGGTGTGTGTCGCACCTGCTATACAGGAGGCTGGTGTCAGCAGGGTGTGTGTCGCACCTGCTACACGGGAGGCTGGTGTCAGCAGGGTGTGTGTGGCACCTGCTGCACAGAAGGCTGGTGTCAGCAGGGTGTGTGTCACACCTGCTACACAGGAGGCTGGTGTCAGCAAGATGTGTGTCGCACCTGCTACACGGGAGGCTGGCAGGGGGTGTGTCGCACGTGCTACACAGGAGGCTGGTGTCAGCAGGGGGTGTGTCGCACCTGCTGCACAGAAGGCTGGTGTCAGCAGGGTGTGTGTCGCACCTGCTATACAGGAGGCTCGTGTCAGCAGGGTGTGTGTCGCACCTGCTACACGGGAGGCTGGTGTCAGCAGGGTGTGTGTCGCACCTGCTGCACAGAAGGCTGGTGTCAGCAGGGTGTGTGTCGCACCTGCTACACAGGAGGCTGGTGTCAGCAAGATGTGTGTCGCACCTGCTACACGGGAGGCTGGCAGGGGGTGTGTCGCACGTGCTACACAGGAGGCTGGTGTCAGCAGGGTGTGTGTCGCACCTGCTACACAGGAGGCTGGTGTCAGCAGGGTGTGTGTCGCACCTGCTGCACAGGAGGCTAGTGTCAGCAGTGTGTGTGTCGCACCTGCTGCACAGAAGGCTGGTGTCAGCAGTGTGTGTGTCGCGCCTGCTGCACAGAAGGCTGGTGTCAGCAGGGTGTGTGTCGCACCTGCTACACAGGAGGCTGGTGTCAGCAGGGTGTGTGTCGCACCTGCTGCACAGAAGGCTGGTGTCAGCAGGGTGTGTGTCGCACCTGCTGCACAGGAGGCTGGTGTCAGCAGGGTGTGTGTCGCACCTGCTACACAGGAGGCTGGTGTCAGCAGGGTGTGTGTCGCACCTGCTGCACAGGAGGCTGGTGTCAGCAGGGTGTGTGTCGCACTTCTGCACAGAAGGCTGGCGGGGTGTGTGTTGCACCTGCTACACGGGAGGCTGGTGTCAGCAGGGTGTGTATCGCACCTGCTGCACAGAAGGCTGGTGTCAGCAGGGTGTGTGTCGCAACTGCTACACAGGAGGCTGGTGTCAGCAGGGTGTGTGTCGCACCTGCTGCACAGGAGGCTGGTGTCAGCAGGGTGTGTGTCGCACCTGCTACACAGGAGGCTGGTGTCAGCAGGGTGTGTGTCGCACCTGCTACACGGGAGGCTAGTGTCAGCAGGGTGTGTGTCGCACCTGCTGCACAGAAGGCTGGCGGGTTGTGTGTTGCACCTGCTACACGGGAGGCTGGTGTCAGCAGGGTGTGTGTCGCACCTGCTGCACAGAAGGCTGGTGTCAGCAGGGTGTGTGTCGCACCTGCTACACAGGAGGCTGGTGTCAGCAGGGTGTGTGTCGCACCTGCTGCACAGGAGGCTGGTGTCAGCAGGGTGTGTGTCGCACCTGCTACACAGGAGGCTGGTGTCAGCAGGGTGTGTGTCGCACCTGCTACACAGGAGGCTGGTGTCAGCAGGGTGTGTGTCGCACCTGCTGCACAGAAGGCTGGTGTCAGCAGGGTGTGTGTCGCACCTGCTGCACAGGAGGCTGGTGTCAGCAGGGTGTGTGTCGCACCTGCTACACAGGAGGCTGGTGTCAGCAGGGTGTGTGTCGCACCTGCTACACGGGAGGCTAGTGTCAGCAGGGTGTGTGTCGCACCTGCTGCACAGAAGGCTGGCGGGGTGTGTGTTGCACCTGCTACACGGGAGGCTGGTGTCAGCAGGGTGTGTGTCGCACCTGCTGCACAGAAGGCTGGTGTCAGCAGGGTGTGTGTCGCACCTGCTACACAGGAGGCTGGTGTCAGCAAGATGTGTGTCGCACCTGCTACACGGGAGGCTGGCAGGGGGTGTGTGGCACGTGCTACACAGGAGGCTGGTGTCAGCAGGGTGTGTGTCGCACCTGCTACACAGGAGGCTGGTGTCAGCAGGGGGTGTGTCGCACGTGCTACACAGGAGGCTGGTGTCAGCAGGGTGTGTGTCGCACCTGCTACACAGGAGGCTGGTGTCAGCAGGGTGTGTGTCGCACCTGCTGCACAGAAGGCTGGTGTCAGCAGGGTGTGTGTCGCACCTGCTGCACAGGAGGCTAGTGTCAGCAGGGTGTGTGTCGCACCTGCTACACAGGAGGCTAGTGTCAGCAGGGTGTGTGTCGCACCTGCTGCACAGAAGGCTGGTGTCAGCAGGGTGTGTGTCGCACCTGCTACACGGGAGGCTGGTGTCAGCAGGGTGTGTGTCGCACCTGCTACACAGGAGGCTGGTGTCAGCAAGATGTGTGTCGCACCTGCTACACGGGAGGCTGGCAGGTGGTGTGTCGCACGTGCTACACAGGAGGCTGGTGTCAGCAGGGTGTGTGTCGCACCTGCTACACAGGAGGCTGGTGTCAGCAGGGTGTGTCGCACCTGCTACACAGGAGGCTGGTGTCAGCAAGATGTGTGTCGCACCTGCTACACGGGAGGCTGGCAAGGTGTGTGTCGCACCTGCTACACGGGAGGCTGGTGTCAGCAGGGTGTGTGTCGCACCTGCTACACGGGAGGCTGTAGCAGGGGGTGTGTGTCGCACGTGCTACACAGGAGGCTGGTGTCAGCAGGGTGTGTGTCGCACCTGCTACACAGGAGGCTGGTGTCAGCAGGGTGTGTGTCGCACCTGCTACACAGGAGGCTGGTGTCAGCAGGGTGTGTGTCGCACCTGCTACACAGGAGGCTGGTGTCAGCAGGGTGTGTGTCGCACCTGCTGCACAGGAGGCTGGTGTCAGCAGGGGGTGTGTCGCACCTGCTACACAGGAGGCTGGTGTCAGCAGGATGTGTGTCGCACCTGCTGCACAGGAGGCTGGTGTCAGCAGGGTGTGTGTCGCACCTGCTACACAGGAGGCTGGTGTCAGCAGGGTGTGTGTCGCACCTGCTTCACAGGAGGCTGGTGTCAGGGGTGTGTTGCACCTGCTGCACAGAAGGCTGGTGTCAGCAGGGTGTGTGTCGCACCTGCTACACAGGAGGCTGGTGTCAGCAGGGTGTGTGTCGCACCTGCTACACAGGAGGCTGGTGTCAGCAGGGTGTGTGTCCACCTGCTGCACGGGAGGCTGGTGTCAGCAGGGTGTGTGTCGCACCTGCTACACAGGAGGCTGGTGTCAGCAGGGTGTGTGTCGCACCTGCTGCACAGGAGGCTGGTGTCAGCAGGGTGTGTGTCGCACCTGCTGCACAGGAGGCTGGTGTCAGCAGGGTGTGTGTCGCACCTGCTGCACAGAAGGCTGGTGTCAGCAGGGTGTGTGTCGCACCTGCTGCACAGGAGGCTGGTGTCAGCAGGGTGTGTGTCGCACCTGCTACACAGGAGGCTAGTGTCAGCAGGGTGTGTGTCGCACCTGCTACACAGGAGGCTGGTGTCAGCAGGGTGTGTGTCGCACCTGCTACACAGGAGGCTGGTGTCAGCAGGGTGTGTGTCGCACCTGCTACACAGGAGGCTGGTGTCAGCAGGGTGTGTGTCGCACCTGCTGCACAGAAGGCTGGTGTCAGCAGGGTGTGTGTCGCACCTGCTATACAGGAGGCTGGTGTCAGCAGGGTGTGTGTCGCACCTGCTACACGGGAGGCTGGTGTCAGCAGGGTGTGTGTCGCACCTGCTGCACAGAAGGCTGGTGTCAGCAGGGTGTGTGTCGCACCTGCTACACAGGAGGCTGGTGTCAGCAAGATGTGTGTCGCACCTGCTACACGGGAGGCTGGCAGGGGGTGTGTCGCACGTGCTACACAGGAGGCTGGTGTCAGCAGGGGGTGTGTCGCACCTGCTGCACAGGAGGCTGGTGTCAGCAGGGTGTGTGTCGCACCTGCTACACAGGAGGCTCGTGTCAGCAGGGTGTGTGTCGCACCTGCTACACAGGAGGCTGGTGTCAGCAGGGTGTGTGTCGCACCTGCTGCACAGAAGGCTGGTGTCAGCAGGGTGTGTGTCGCACCTGCTACACAGGAGGCTGGTGTCAGCAAGATGTGTGTCGCACCTGCTACACGGGAGGCTGGCAGGGGGTGTGTCGCACGTGCTACACAGGAGGCTGGTGTCAGCAGGGTGTGTGTCGCACCTGCTACACAGGAGGCTGGTGTCAGCAGGGTGTGTGTCGCACCTGCTGCACAGGAGGCTGGTGTCAGCAGGGTGTGTGTCGCACCTGCTGCACAGGAGGCTGGTGTCAGCAGGGTGTGTGTCGCGCCTGCTGCACAGAAGGCTGGTGTCAGCAGGGTGTGTGTCGCACCTGCTACACAGGAGGCTGGTGTCAGCAGGGTGTGTGTCGCACCTGCTGCACAGGAGGCTGGTGTCAGCAGGGTGTGTGTCGCACCTGCTGCACAGGAGGCTGGCTGGTGTCAGCAGGGTGTGTGTCGCACCTGCTACACAGGAGGCTGGTGTCAGCAGGGTGTGTGTCGCACCTGCTGCACAGGAGGCTGGTGTCAGCAGGGTGTGTGTCGCACCTGCTGCACAGAAGGCTGGCGGGGTGTGTGTCGCACCTGCTACACGGGAGGCTGGTGTCAGCAGGGTGTGTGTCGCACCTGCTGCACAGAAGGCTGGTGTCAGCAGGGTGTGTGTCGCACCTGCTACACAGGAGGCTGGTGTCAGCAGGGTGTGTGTCGCACCTGCTGCACAGGAGGCTGGTGTCAGCAGGGTGTGTGTCGCACCTGCTACACAGGAGGCTGGTGTCAGCAGGGTGTGTGTCGCACCTGCTGCAGGAGGCTGGTGTCAGCAGGGTGTGTGTCGCACCTGCTGCACAGGAGGCTGGTGTCAGCAGGGTGTGTGTCGCACCTGCTCACAGGAGGCTGGTGTCAGCAGGGTGTGTGTCGCACCTGCTACACAGGAGGCTGGTGTCAGCAGGGTGTGTGTCGCACCTGCTACACAGGAGGCTGGTGTCAGCAGGGTGTGTGTCGCACCTGCTACACAGGAGGCTGGTGTCAGCAGGGTGTGTGTCGCACCTGCTACACAGGAGGCTGGTGTCAGCAGGGTGTGTGTCGCACCTGCTGCACAGGAGGCTGGTGTCAGCAGGGTGTGTGTCGCACCTGCTACACAGGAGGCTGGTGTCAGCAGGGTGTGTGTCGCACCTGCTACACAGGAGGCTGGTGTCAGCAGGGTGTGTGTCGCACCTGCTACACAGGAGGCTGGTGTCAGCAGGGTGTGTGTCGCACCTGCTGCACAGGAGGCTGGTGTCAGCAGGGTGTGTGTCGCACCTGCTGCACAGGAGGCTGGTGTCAGCAGGGTGTGTGTCGCACCTGCTGCACAGGGAGGCTGGTGTCAGCAGGGTGTGTGTCGCACCTGCTACACAGGAGGCTGGTGTCAGCAGGGTGTGTGTCGCACCTGCTACACAGGAGGCTGGTGTCAGCAGGGTGTGTGTCGCACCTGCTACACAGGAGGCTGGTGTCAGCAGGGTGTGTGTCGCACCTGCTACACAGGAGGCTGGTGTCAGCAGGGTGTGTGTCGCACCTGCTACACAGGAGGCTGGTGTCAGCAGGGTGTGTGTCGCACCTGCTACACAGGAGGCTGGTGTCAGCAGGGTGTGTGTCGCACCTGCTACACAGGAGGCTGGTGTCAGCAGGGGGTGTGTCGCACCTGCTGCACAGGAGGCTGGTGTCAGCAGGGTGTGTGTCGCACCTGCTACACGGGAGGCTGGTGTCAGCAGGGTGTGTGTCGCACCTGCTACACAGGAGGCTGGTGTCAGCAGGGTGTGTGTCGCACCTGCTACACAGGAGGCTGGTGTCAGCAGGGTGTGTGTCGCACCTGCTACACAGGAGGCTGGTGTCAGCAGGGTGTGTGTCGCACCTGCTACACAGGAGGCTGGTGTCAGCAGGGTGTGTGTCGCACCTGCTACACAGGAGGCTGGTGTCAGCAGGGTGTGTGTCGCACCTGCTACACAGGAGGCTGGTGTCAGCAGGGTGTGTGTCGCACCTGCTACACAGGAGGCTGGTGTCAGCAGGGTGTGTGTCGCACCTGCTGCACAGGAGGCTGGTGTCAGCAGGGTGTGTGTCGCACCTGCTACACAGGAGGCTGGTGTCAGCAGGGTGTGTGTCGCACCTGCTACACAGGAGGCTGGTGTCAGCAGGGTGTGTGTCGCACCTGCTACACAGGAGGCTGGTGTCAGCAGGGTGTGTGTCGCACCTGCTACACAGGAGGCTGGTGTCAGCAGGGTGTGTGTCGCACCTGCTGCACAGGAGGCTGGTGTCAGCAGGGTGTGTGTCGCACCTGCTGCACAGAAGGCTGGTGTCAGCAGGGTGTGTGTCGCACCTGCTACACAGGAGGCTGGTGTCAGCAGGGTGTGTGTCGCACCTGCTGCACAGGAGGCTGGTGTCAGCAGGGTGTGTGTCGCACCTGCTACACAGGAGGCTGGTGTCAGCAGGGTGTGTGTCGCACCTGCTGCACAGGAGGCTGGTGTCAGCAGGGTGTGTGTCGCACCTGCTACACAGGAGGCTGGTGTCAGCAGGGTGTGTCGCACCTGCTACACAGGAGGCTGGTGTCAGCAGGGTGTGTGTCGCACCTGCTACACAGGAGGCTGGTGTCAGCAGGGTGTGTGTCGCACCTGCTACACAGGAGGCTGGTGTCAGCAGGGTGTGTGTCGCACCTGCTACACAGGAGGCTGGTGTCAGCAGGGTGTGTGTCGCACCTGCTACACAGGAGGCTGGTGTCAGCAGGGTGTGTGTCGCACCTGCTACACAGGAGGCTGGTGTCAGCAGGGTGTGTGTCGCACCTGCTACACAGGAGGCTGGTGTCAGCAGGGTGTGTGTCGCACCTGCTACACAGGAGGCTGGTGTCAGCAGGGTGTGTGTCGCACCTGCTACACAGGAGGCTGGTGTCAGCAGGGTGTGTCGCACCTGCTACACAGGAGGCTGGTGTCAGCAGGGTGTGTGTCGCACCTGCTACACAGGAGGCTGGTGTCAGCAGGGTGTGTGTCGCACCTGCTACACAGGAGGCTGGTGTCAGCAGGGTGTGTGTCGCACCTGCTGCACAGGAGGCTGGTGTCAGCAGGGTGTGTGTCGCACCTGCTACACAGGAGGCTGGTGTCAGCAGGGTGTGTCGCACCTGCTACACAGGAGGCTGGTGTCAGCAGGGTGTGTGTCGCACCTGCTACACAGGAGGCTGGTGTCAGCAGGGTGTGTGTCGCACCTGCTACACAGGAGGCTGGTGTCAGCAGGGTGTGTGTCGCACCTGCTACACAGGAGGCTGGTGTCAGCAGGGTGTGTGTCGCACCTGCTACACAGGAGGCTGGTGTCAGCAGGGTGTGTGTCGCACCTGCTACACAGGAGGCTGGTGTCAGCAGGGTGTGTGTCGCACCTGCTACACAGGAGGCTGGTGTCAGCAGGGTGTGTGTCGCACCTGCTACACAGGAGGCTGGTGTCAGCAGGGTGTGTGTCGCACCTGCTACACAGGAGGCTGGTGTCAGCAGGGTGTGTGTCGCACCTGCTACACAGGAGGCTGGTGTCAGCAGGGTGTGTGTCGCACCTGCTACACAGGAGGCTGGTCAGGGGTGTGTGTCGCACCTGCTACACAGGAGGCTGGTGTCAGCAGGGTGTGTGTCGCACCTGCTGCACAGGAGGCTGGTGTCAGCAGGGTGTGTGTCGCACCTGCTACACAGGAGGCTGGTGTCAGCAGGGTGTGTCGCACCTGCTACACGGGAGGCTGGTGTCGCAGGGTGTGTGTCGCACCTGCTGCAGGAGGCTGGTGTCAGCAGGGGGTGTGTCGCACCTGCTGCACAGGAGGCTGGTGTCAGCAGGGTGTGTGTCGCACCTGCTACACGGGAGGCTTTTTTTTACGTAGAGTTCAGCACAACACGGCTGGAAGTCCGCTATTCTTGGTTCTGATCATGAAAAGCGAGCTGGCTTATACAAATACGAACAGTATCGGTGGAGCCATGTCCCGGTTAAAGTTGCTCTGCATCTGGTTTGTTTGGCTTGTGATATTGTTTAGCCAGAAAGTTTCATTGTCCCCATCCGTATGCCTGTGTGCAAGCTTTCGATGTAAAGCAGGCCCCCATCGGAGCCTGTCCTGATGCGGCATTTTTCTGCGTTGCAGTGAGCAGGTGGCTCCCGACTTCACCTGTACACTGGAGGTGTACAGTCATGTGCTTCACGAGGACCTCAGCATCGCCAGCACTCCCCGCAGAATCCGCCAGAGCCTCCACAGTTCCATCAGCAGAACCATGGGCCGGAGCATGGCTGCCAGTCTTAAGGACGAACTCAACGGCGCCGAACTCAGGTGCCATGTCTGCTTTACATGCAGTGCTGTCCTCTCTGTAAAGGTGGCGCTGGCAGTCCCAAACGGGATTGTGCTGATCCCAGCACCCCTTTGTGCCATTTCTACCGGCGGGAGATCTGCGCCTTGGATTATTTCGGGTAAATTCTAGAATCCTTTTCTGACCACATAAGGACCTTACCCCTCATACCCGAGGGCCCCCTTAGTAACCGGGTCCATCCCCTATATTTTTCGTATCGTATTTTAGCCTTGCATATTCACAAAGAAAACTTGGCTGTGCCTTTTTATTTGTTTTTATTTGTTTATACTTTGAGTTGTCTGGACCCGATCGAGAGTCGGTAAATTTAGGTCATCAAACATTAAAGCTGGCCCACGCCATATGACAGTTTGGCTATAAAGACAGCTTTATAGCACATTTCGGGAAATTAAATGTTGTCGTGTCCATTATGTTAAACCTGACTTTACATGAATTCACTCTGGTAATCAGACTGAGCAGCCTTACAAGCTTCGACCTTGAAGTTATTGAAGTTCAGTCGTTTTGAGCATGAATAAATAAAAGTCTCCTCTAGAGGAAATTATTACCAATACTTTGCAGTACCGAATTCATGAACAGGAAATTTCCAAACAAACGAAAAAAGATGAAGCAAAATACAAGGGATCTGGGATTGTGTCCCGGACGTTATATAACGTCTATTCAGGGGACAGATCCTGTTGAATTCACCAGTTTTTTCCTTGTAATGGTGTAAATGAGGAAATTATCAAAGCAATAGGTTGCCGTTAAAGAAAAAAATATATAGGTAGCAGTTTTTTTATGAATTTTTCGTTAAATGTGACCGCATGTTTTTGTTTATGGCCTTCTTTTGCTGTTTTTCAATTGCTCGTACAACTGTTCTTACTTCAGTAGAAAATTTGTGGATAATGCATCCAAAATTCATATATATTCATTCCATCGCGTTTCGTCATACATATGACATATCCAGGGTATTACATGTTTCATGTTACACTATGCAGGGTACACTTAAGACAAGCGACCCCACCTCAAAACCTAGGGTGCGTTCTTTGAAATATTCCAGCCTGGAATTCCAGGAACAGTGACGTCACAGCCGTTCTTTGAAACTTTTCCCAGGATTCCACGTGGAATATTCCCGCCATTCCGCGCGGAACGGTGGGAATAGAAAAAGCAGTCCCGCTCAAGATGGCGGCGCCCATGGATGAATTTTGTAACAGTAAGTTCGTGGACTTTGAATATTTATCTGCTTGAAAGGTCCATTATATGTTTTTGCAGGATAATCGGAACCTAATAATAACACCTAAATGAAGGTAAATGAAAGATTTGCGCGTGCACAAGTCAAAATAAATAATGAGACTGTCGCCCCTCGCCATTTACGCGGCATTCCAGCCTCGTTCAAGAACGTTCCACAGTTGAAATCCGGGGAATATCACGACGTCACAACCCCTGGAATTCCACCTCGGAATAATTCAAAAGAACGCAGCCCTAAAATCATCAAGCGACCCGACCTCAAAACTAAAAACGCAAAGTACATTAAAACACTTAAGTACAAAATAATTGAATCACTTCGTTACACAATGCAAGGTCGAGTGTTTAGTTTTTAATTCTTTCATTTTACTTTAGTATCACCCACGATATTGAACAATCATTAACGTGTCATTTTTGCTATCTGTGCTTCCGTTTAACCCTGCAGAAACTTAGCAAGCGAGTCGTTTCAGTAGTATTATTTTTACAACAAATCATTGTCGGGAACATATTGCTTAATTGTCTCATAATGAAGCTATTCGCATCCCTGTGGAACTCAATTTTTGGTAATTTGGCATGGATCTGCATACTGCATCACGTTTGTCCTCTGTTAAAGGGAATGTGGCAACTTCACAACGTGATTTTAACTGAGATAGCCAAGTTGTAAAGCAGGTCGGAAAACCCGATACTCCATATTTCATTTGTCTTGGAACTCGATATTTCCGTAGAAAAAACTAAAACCTACCTGACACCAGCCCCCTCAGCCCCCGTCGCCGGCGGCCATTGTTGTGAGCTACTGGTGTGAAGACATATGCTGACGTCACGATGAGCATCAACCAATCTAAGCCCTTGAAGCGTTTCAAGTATGGTAGTGGTTGCCAGATCGTGACATCATCCACAGGCTGATATTTATTTCTTGTTCTAGAGGAGTATTTTTAAAAACCAAATATTGAGCTTATTGTACATTTTTTCAGAGAAATCATGAGTGGTTTCATTATTTCTTACTAAAAATACGCCTAATTACACTAAAGTCCAGGATTCGACCAAGGTGCCACATTCCCTTTAACATCATCACCGAAATATAACACATAGAAAGCTTATTTATGTTAAGTAAAGACTTTGCATGCGCAGAACAATGGTGATATACCACATAACTATATGTGGCTTCAGACTATATTCCACTTATACCTACTTTTATCCAATTCGGGCGCCATATAACCGTTCAGGCTGCCGCACCGTAAAGCGGAAATAATTAATCAATTTGAGCGAACTCAGCCAATTAAGTGCAGAGATAGCCTCTAAAAAGTATCTCTAAATCAGAGATTAACTACTAAAGAAGCCAATTTTGGCACACAAATATTTCCCGAGAAGTAAGAAATACGAGTTTGTAATATATTGTAGTACTAGCAAACCCCATCTCAAAAAAGAAACCTGCGTCCAAAAACCTTTAAATCTTTGGAGGTTATATGGTTTTAAACTTTTGGCCCGTAATTGCATTGTTTCGGGAACAACTGACCTTCAAAATCATGCTTTTGGTTCACTTTTGTGCCTATGCAATAATGCACCGTCCATTATATCCGTAGAAACCCAATTTCGAACACTGAGTATTTTATCTTCAGATATTAAGAACTTAGAACTTTGGTATTGTTTTTTATTAGAAATTGGAGGTAAAAGGTTCAAACAATCATTTTGTAGAGAAACACTCTGACTTTTTGCTTCAGCCTTTTTTCAGGAACTGGAAATTGATTGTTTGTAAAAGGATGTAAGCTTCAGTGCTCTAGAATGAATATAACAAAATGTAAAAATTAATTTTAAAAATCATATAGGGGAATTTTTTTAGCGAATTTATTCACAATACCGAAAATTCAGTGCCAGAGGGGTCAGTTTTGGGTCCGTACCTTTCATTCCCCAAAGTTTCAAGTCACTGGTATCACTTTTCAAAAAAAAAAAAAAAATTTTAAAAAATAAAAAAAAAAAAAAAGGAGAGGAGGGGTAAAAAAAAAGGGGGCGCTGGGGGGAAGCGGTGAGGATGGGGGCTGGTACGGAACTCGAGCCTTCCCCGCCAATGCCTCGGAACAGCTTCTGTTTATTAACCATAGGCATTCTGACATGGGGGGGGTTGAGCCTCTAGCTCCGCCCCTTGTATCGACTACCATATAAATAACCACCACGTATATAAACATTTGAAAGATATATAGATTTCGCTGCACTCCTTACCAAGTTACCGATGAATATCAATCAGAGGCATTCAACCATGCAAATTTCGAATCTGGTCTTGAGGTCAACGAAAGGTCACAGCGCATGCGCACTGGAGCTAATGATATCAGAGTCTATCTCGGCAACGTACTGGTCATTTTATTGACATTTTGTGAACAAAAGAATAGCACCAAATGTAAACCACAAATGATGCCATATTAGAGCTGCACTTTTCTGCGCATGCGCATCAGCAATTCTAAAAATAAGCCTTGATGGTGAGAATATTTCAGATGAGGACATGAACAGACGGAAAGCCAACATGCTTAAATCAATCATGATAGTTTTGTCATCTTTGGTACTTACAAAAGTCACTGCGCATGCGCATTACGGCTTGTGGTAACAGAGGCTATCTTGGGAGTTAATCGACTGATTTGGCTCAAATTTTGCAAGTAAGAGCAAGATACGATGTGCAAATCCCAATTTATGGCATTATAAAACTTCGCTGACCTGCGCATGCGCAGTAGGAATTCTCAGTGGCGGCGCTTGAATATTATAACAGGCTAGGCACGATTGGCTTAGAGGTAAGGACGTCGCTCAGGCTTTTTGCCTGATATTAGACAGGGGTGATTCCAGCAGGTCGATAGGAGAAGTGGCAAGCTCAAGTCGATAAGCAAAAATAATATTTATGTTTAAATGTTTAATATCATACAATAGAAAAAATATAAAAACATATGTCGGTGGATTCTGGAAACGGTTATGCATCAGTATAGGACCTATGAAGGTACAAACCGAAATTCAAGGACAGGTAGGTAGATAAGTAAGCCGGGAAGGACAAGGTACTCACGAGAGCTTCCCATTTCATAGACAGCTTCGGCACCTCACTGTTTACGACTTCCAATTTCTCGCTGTACGATCGATACGTGAACGTTTTTTTTATTTCATCCGCCAGATTTTGTGCAATGACTCATGTTCTTCATAAGGGTTTCACAAATTAAATATCTCGCTAAGAATATCTCGCACAAAACAACTGTCCCGCACTAGAGAAGGCGAGACATCCGCAAATACAATAATGTCAATAAACGGATCCGCTGTAATCAAGGTCCAAAGACGCGGGATCGCACGTGCTAGCTTCTAAGGCAAGCCTAGTTGGCTGATGTGACGAGCCAGTACTCGCGTCCGAATAGATGAGGTATTAGAGATGTCAATCAAAAAGCACACGTTAGGTTTGCCGCGGTGTCGGGCAGATTCTGTGAAATCACGAAGTGTCTAATATCACAGTCGTTGACGGTAAGAGCTGCGAAAGTGGATTCTCAGAGATGCAAATTATCGGCTCTTTGACCCAGTGATCCGAAACAAGAATATTCTCTGTAACTTAAACATCGAATCAAATTATATGTATTCCACATAAAATGCATACCTACTTCGACATTTAAACGTGGTTAGGCAATGCCTAATGTGCCTTCATGGCAGCGCCGCCATTGGAAATTCTTAGAAAGAATAGTCTATGAGATGCTACTTTAGCCCAGGAGAAGAACACACATTAAACCAACATGCTTAACCTTCGCCCGGGTGGGGGGTCTTTTAGACCTCCTCGGGTTTTTCCGAAATGACCAAAAGAAAAAAACGACGGCGCGCAGCGCCGCCAAACTTAGTCTCCCTGTTCTTTCATCCTTTTTACATCTTTCCTGAAAATTTTAGCTCAAGGTCATATCAGGTCAGGTCACCAGGCCAGGTGAAGTGACTTCACCTCAAAAAATGCTTAGGACTGCATAAGTAAAAGGAGGGTTGATCGATCAAGTTGAAAATCTACCACATAATGAGCCCACCAGGAGCTACAAAATATGTTCCGGGATTTTTATATTGATGACCTAAGTTCATGTGCAGAGCATGACCTCCCGATTGTAAATACATGGGGGAAAATCACGAAATGAGCTTTTCTCAGTAAGTATGGATGGAATCAACTTCAAACATCGGCAACAACTTGCTCTTAGCCCATTTCTGAAGTTGATGCCAAAAATGTTGACTAGTGCCGTTTGAAAGGTCACCTTAGGTCAAATAAGCATTTTTTGGTGTTTTACTTTATAGATTTTGAATACACAAAGATAGAACTTTTATTTTGTCACCAAAGTGTTTTTATAGTCACTGCAAGTCAAATTATATACATCATGACTATACCAGGTCAAGTTGGGGCAGACCGTTGACTGGGTCAGGTCAATTTTTTTAAATTTGACCTGGCATAGCAATATTATACATCATTCTATTCGTATTGACGAGAGGGTTGCAATGGATTGCAATGGTGCATCAGCTATGGCTGCATCTTGCTTGGTTTGAATGTTAACTAGCGAAAAATGAACACCCTTATGCATGGGTGGCTATTGACATTCCCAAGAACATTCCCAATATTCAGTGATCTGTAGCTCCCTAGGCTTTGACCTGACACGAAATGAATGGCACTGTAATGAAAGTGCAACTCAAGAGCTTTCGAATGGTGTTGGAAAAATGTTTCTAGCTATCATAGTTTCTGAGATATATGAGGTTTTCTTAGTACACGTCATATTAGCGATTTTGACCTCTGGTGACCTTGATATTGACCTGAAGAGAAAAATGACTGAAGTATTTTCGATGTCATTTTCGAAGAGCTTTCGATTGCCGTTTTGCGCTTTTTTCTAGCTCTCTTAGTTTTTGAGATCGTGGGGGTCTTTTTAGCCCCCCCCACCAGGGCGAAGGTGGCTCTTACCCGCCACCGGGGCAAGGGTCAAGTCAATTGTGCTAGTATCTTCGCTGTCATTCACTAAAAACGTCATTGCGCATGCGCACTGGGACTTGGGGTAACCGAGGCTATCTCGGTAAAAAATGGGCGGAATTTTAAGAAAATTTGCA
This sequence comes from Lepas anatifera, assembly GCA_034440635.1. Taxonomy (NCBI): domain Eukaryota; kingdom Metazoa; phylum Arthropoda; class Thecostraca; family Lepadidae; genus Lepas; species Lepas anatifera. The sequence goes on from JAOTON010001328.1 coordinate 156,040, forward strand.
AGTATATGTAGAATATGGTCGGTAGACCACAAAACGATGTATAGTATATGCATTTCCATCGTTCTGCGCACGCGCAGTCTCTACATAAATAAGCTTTGTACGTGTTTTATCCTGTCGAGTCTTGAACAGAGAACACACGTGGTGCAGTCTGGACTGCTATGTTACCAACATTACGTTTTTGTAACTATGGTACTACTAAGAACCCTCGCTTGTAAGTCGAATTGTCCAGCTAACGTACATTGTCATAGACTTCCTGCGCCGGATTAGCACCTGCTAAGACCGCAGGCCGACGTTTATTTGTTTCCAACATGCCACGAGCCGGTGGATCCTGGATTTCCGGTGCATTCGAATGGAAACTTTAACTGCATTTTGTACAACACATGTGTAATCTTCAGAAAAAACATTCGACTTGTACGTCCGTTGAGGCTCAAAAGGATGTCCTTATGCCTCTACCATATTGTTGAACGCCTGCTCTATAGCCAAAGGTGCTGCTTGAACGGTGCGTCGCACCTGCTCTTTATCACATCGTAACGGATCAGCACAATATTTTTGTACCATCATGGTACAGCTGATGCAACTGAGGGTGCAGCTGATGCAGCTGGTGCACCATTCGGCTCAGGTATCCGGATGCCTGCTGCGTGTTTACTACTCGGCCTTAAACCTTCTGTAGAAGAGGGACTTAAGCGGTCAGTTCATACCAGCAGTAACCAAAAGAAATATACAATTACATCGTTTATAGTTTGGATATAAAATACAATACCTTCATTTTATATCCATTATTTAACACGCACCCCGCTGGGGGGGGGCGAAGTCACCTCCTCCTCCTAGTTTTCCCCCACATAACACAAAAACGAAGAATAGCAAAACAACAAAACTTACAATACCTTATCCCTGTTCAATTTTACGCCTCTGACCAAATTTTTTAGGTCAGGTCAAATAAGGTCAAGGAGCTATCCAAGGTCAGGCGACCCGACCTCAAAACATAACATCACGAGTTTGAAGCTGCGCCTAAGGAACATCAGTCAACCGATCAGTTGCAAATCACAACATGATACGCTCCTATTTACACAACACCGAGATAAAGCTCCCATTTTGAAGCCATACACGTTTATTACTACACAGACACACACACATACACAGTTCCGTTAAAAAGAGCTTGAAAACATTTGAGGACGGAGCTCGCTACAAGGCAAGACAGGAAATTAATAAGATAGTTCTCACATGATTTTAGCCGGAGATGTTTGCTTTAGTATAGTAACCATGACCTATATTGTATCCATACAAACACTTTTTGACGATGCAATTATAAAAAAGAGCCAGTTTGTGCATCCCACTGGCTCAGTGCTTCCACCACTAGTATAACCAGCTGTAAACCTGTAGCATCTGGTAGCTGAGCTCAAGAAGACAAGAAGTCTGGGCTGGAGAGCCTGCCTTCGATGCTGGATCGAGACAACATGTCGAGCTTTCGAGACCTGCGCCCAGTGATGGAGAGAAAGTCTATGAGGGAATACTCGTTTTGCTTCTCTGTGTTGTGGAGTGAGCTGATAAAGGCAGAGGATCTCCTGTTCCTTCTCTTCCTAGAAGCACTACTCTTGTTTGAAACACTTGCTCCATGTTCTCCCAGATTTCCTGCCGGTTGACCTCAAGGGCAACTCATGCCACTGCTTGGGTGGCCTACCACAGACGTGGTGCCACCTATCGGCGCTATGACGGAGTGGTAGGCATGTCGACAGCGAGTCAGCGCCACCAGGGCCAGTAGATTCGATGGACAGCGAGTACAATCCTAGGCTAGTTGAGATTGGAGTGCATTGATACTTCTGTTGGAACCGTCTTCATATTAAGAATTAGTCCTTGATATAGCTGATAACAATTAAGACAAGGAGGGGCAAGAAGCAGAGCTTGAAGGGCATCCTGCTTGTCTGTGCACATATTGAAGTCAAAACGTAAGACTATTTAATATATTAAGAAGGGTGTTTAATCCCATGGAACTGGTGCAAGCAGTGTGAGATATCATAAGTAGCTTTGGGTAAATAAGATGTTAATAGTTGGCGGCCTTAAATCTTATTGTAGAATCTACGGGCGATAGGAATTGTGAGATGCGAAGAAGCAAATATTGTAGCAAATCTGTCCGGAACAATAATTCTAATAGGTGTCTAAAAATATACGCTTAGTAACAGTCTTGAAAAACGATCGAGAGACAGGAACGTCATCTAGAGACCGTATATTTGGGACGATTATATCATTCCAGGTGATTGGAGCAGCTATGAAGAGTGAGAAATTGCGGTAATTAGTGGGAGCGAATGGAACCGTAAAGTGATTTCCGGTTCTCGTGACTCTGTCATGATTTGATTGGGTGATTGTAAATTTTTCAGCTAGAGGAAGGGGGAGAGTATTTGCAAGGTGTGAGTGGAGGATGAGGAGAAGCGAATGTTTAACAAGATCCTGAAGTTTCAGAATTTTTAATTCCTTAAAAGATTCGATGTGTGATCACGAACGCCGACCTTAGCAATTATTCTCACCATCTTCTTTTGGAGAGTTATAAGTCTAGTCAGCCGAGAGGAATACGTTACTCCCCACAGTTCGGAGCAGTAATTAAGATATGGGAGTATAAGTGAATTATAGAGCATGAGGATGTATCTTGAATCCAGAATGTATTTGATACGGTTTATAAGCCCAATGTTCCGGGCGATCGTGTGTTCTGTGTTTTTTATATGAGATTTCCACTTTAGGTCCTCGTCAATAGTTATCCCAAGGTATTTGGCACTAAAACATCTTTGTATGATGGTATTATTAATTGAAATCTGAATCTGAGAGGCAGGTTCAGAGTAATGGTATACCTGGTAGACAGATTTATTAGCGTTCAGCGTGAGACGATTTCCCACCAGCCAATTATACACTTCTGGTAGGCTATTTGTAGTTATACTTTGTAGTTGGTCAATATTGTCAGCTGTATATACGAGAGCAGTATCATCAGCGAAAAGTAAAAATTTAGGGGTTTGCGAGCTGAGATGTATGTCATTAATATAAAGGAGAAATAGGAGGGGCCCAAGAACAGATCCCTGTGGTACACCCATTCTAAGTGTGAGACGATTTTGTGAACAGGTATTGTTGAATTTCACTGTCTGTGTCCTGTTTTTAAGATAGGATGACAGGAAATCATTGGACAAGTCCTGAAAGCCATAAAAATGTAGCTTTTTGAGCAGAATGCCATGATTTACAGTGTCAAAAGCCTTCGAAAGATCCAGGTAAAATGTTGCACAAACTTTTTAGTTTGCAAGAGAAGAGGTTATAAGATCGTAAAGAAGAGCGATCGGCATGTAGGTACTGTGCTTTCTCCTGAACCCAAATTGATGGGAGTACAACATGTTGTGCCAATTCAGAAAGTTAACCATCTGATAATAAACAATTTTTTCGAATACTTTTGAGATAGTACTCAAAAGGGCAATTGATCTATAGTTATTGAAATTTGATGGATCCCCAGATTTGAATACTGGTATGATCACTGCATGTTTTAAGCAGGAGGGGAAAATTCCTTGAGTTATGCATTTGTTGAAAATAAAAGCTAAAATTGGAGAGATAATGTCAGAAATTGTTTTAAGGATTTTAGAACTAAGTCCGTCTTCTCCCCCACCAGCGTTTGTCAAGTCCTTAATTGTGTTGGCTATAGTAAGAGTATTTACTTGTTGGAATTCGAAGGATTCAACAGGCTGATGAAGGTTGTGCAGAGTATGCATAGGATCTGTGGAGGCACTGGGTAGCTTTGCGTCTAAGGTAGAGCCAATTGTGGCAAAAAAATTGTTAAAGGTATTCGCTATAGCAGAGGGGTCATGAAAGGTTGCATCCCCAGCTTTAAATGTGTCAGGGGTGGAGGTCTTTGCTTAGTTTTGCGAGTAAGGCCAAGAAGAATCTGCCATAATTTATTAGGATTAGCTCTGAATTCTTCTATTTTTCTTCTGAAGTAGTCTTTTTTGCATTTCGGATCACGCTATTGAGAACGTTGCGATACTGTTTAAACTTAGTTCCATTTTCAGCAGTAGGGTTATGAATTGATATTTTGTATAGTTTATTTTTCTTATTGATGCAGCTTAGAATATTGTAAGATATCCATGGCTGGATCGGCACTTTTTCCTATTGATTTTTTTATAGTTAACTTAGATAATTCTTCTTTAATTGTGTTTATTAGGAAGGCTGCAGCCTCCTCCGCACCATCGATCGCATATACTTGTGCAAGTTTCGGAATAAGGTTTTGCTTCAGGGAATCTATTTTCCTAAAGTCAAACAGGTTGCTAGTTTGGAGTTTTTTGTTTGGATTGGTGTAGTTTATATTAACGGTAATTGAAATCGGCAAATGATCACTGATATCGGACATCAGAACGTTGTTCTGGGTGATGATGGATAGGTCATTACTAATAAAGTTGTCGATCAGGGTATTGGAAGTTGCTGTTTTTATAGTAGGGATGGATATGCATGGAAAACCGCCGGCTGCGGATACCATATTGAAAAATTGGGCGCTGCTTTCAGATGTGTCTAATTTTAGTAGATCGATGTTGTAATCGCCCCCCCAGTATGGCATGTTTTGGCTCCCTGCCTATTTCTTCAAGAAGGTTTTCGAAATATTCAATGAATTTAAGGGTTTGATATGAGGGAGAGCGGTAAAGCGAACCAATGATTGCATTTCTGGACTTTCTTGGCTGAATTTCAATCAAAACAGATTGAAAATGGGCGTTGCTCAGCTCAAGAGCATTTCGCCTAGTATAAGGAATGTCATTGGAAATCTAAATAGCTGCTCCCTTACCTCTAGACCCACTCTGGTTTGAAGTTTCAAGTCGGTAGTTATCGATCTGATATGATGATGTAAGTGAAGGGTCTAACCAGGTTTCAGACACGAGAATAATATCAGGCTTCACATTTAGTTGATTGAGCAACAGGACAAGAGAGTCATAATTCTTCTGCAAGGAGCGAATATTAACATGAATGATATTAAGACCCTTATTTTCATGATGTAATTGTGCACTTATATCGATATACTTGCATTTATCAAGCACAGCATGTAACGAGTCAGATAGTGGGTTAGAATTAATGTCAGTAGAAGCATACTGAGGAGAAAGTCTAGCAATGATGGTAGTAGTATGAGGTAAAAAAACAATATAAAATTGAATCTGGAATTCGATTACAGAGGGTTGAAGGGCAGATTCGGAAGAAACTCGTTAGCAAGATACAAGAACTAACACAGCCACGGTCACGGCATCGTTGGTTGAGCGATACCGGTCAGTGGCCTTCTAACGGGTCACAGGTGTAGGGCTAGTGGGAGGGGGCAAAGTGATGCGCGTTAGTCTAGTGGTTAGGAGGTCCTGTCCGTGATCAGGGGTGTCCGGTACATTTATAAGGAAATATGGTTTTCTTTCAACACACTGTCATGCGGGCCTCCTTAGTCGATGGGGCGTTAGCCCTGGCTGCAGTCCGGGCTTGATGTAAGGTCGACGGGGTCACTTAAGGTCATTTGAGGTCACTAGCTCATGTCATATTTTCAAGAGGTTAAAAGCCGTCAATACCAACATCTTTTCTGGCAATTATTACATTCGTATGACTATTGATGCGTTTTTTTGGTGAATGAAACAGGTATTGGAAAACAGGTAGCACATGTTTTTACAAAACACCTGAAACATCCGGGCCTGTTTGACATACTTTTATCAAAATATCGTTTTTCATATTTTTGTATGGAAAAATTGATTGAACTCCAATTTACCGCAATCAAGATAATTTTTAATGTACTTGGGGTCACGACAGGTCACGTGACCTAAGTTTACCGCGTTTAAGATTGGAAAAAAATCCCAAAATGAAAAGTAACGGCAAAAACTGAAACTCTAGACCATTTTGATTCCAAAGCCGTATAAAATGTATCTTTTGATTTACTTTGACCCTTCCATATCAACCAAAGAACAATTGTCACGGTTTTGGTAACCTTACAAGATGCCTCGCGCTATAACTCTGTAACTGTTCCACCGATTGAGCTAAAGTTTTCAATTTTTTCTACCCATCAAATATACCCGGATATGAGTTTTTGTGCAAATCCGAGAGATGATGGTGTCATTTTTCATTTTTATTGGTCGTTTTGTGGTGGAATGCCCCACCTATTTCATCGGAAATGCAAGTTTGGAACAAGTAGAAACGATTCGCGATTTGGGAGTTGTTTTTAGACACACAACTCACGGTCGGATCTTACGTCGACGGCATCATCATGCGAGTCATATAGGGGCCCCGGTGTACTGATAAGATCATTTCAAGCCGTCAAGAGAAGGAGACACTTTAACGTTAAATCAGGGTTTGTCTCTTCAAACGCTAGTGCTCAGTCTGTGCTGGAGGACTGTAGCACCATTTGGGGAGGGGCAGCTGCGATGCACACAGATTGTATTGAGCGAATGCAGCACAAATTTTTCTTGTGGATCAACTCAAACATTGAGTCGTAATCACCATCACTATCATACTGCGACTTGCTCAGGCACTTCAACCTTGTTTCACTTCGAGCGCGAAGGACTCAACACGATGTCACGTTCATTCGCAGTATTTTCAGTGGTAGGATAAACTCACACTTTTTACCTCAGTCATTTTACCTGTTCACCCCAGCACGGGCTTTTAGACATCAGACACTTCTACACGTTCCACATGCACGGATGAACACCATTATGGAAGGACTGTTTGTGAGGCTTCCCCGGGTGGTAAACATTTTTATTCGACAACGCCCGGAAACATACCTGTTTTACGACACTCCGAATTCGTATCGCCCTTAAGCCCTTAATTGCCTTAAGCCAATAATTAATTAATTAATTAATTCGTATCGCCAAAGTGGCATGTCGTATGTCTCGTCATTGTTGCGGTTTCAGATGCGAGATGAATGTGCTATTTCTGTATTTATAGCATGGTCTTGTTTTTATAGTGTTTTTACTCACAGCTTTGTTTTTATTTTTGCACGCTGACTGTATTCGTATATGGGGTGTCCCGTGGATGATTTACCACATAAAAATGAAATATTAAGAATTGCCGTACTCTTTGAAGGTCGTCTGTGAAAATTTACCGTCCAGAACAGGTCTATCGAGGGCTGTTAGGACGTATATAATATAATGCTTGGCACAATGTGCTTGCGTAGCTGATTTAGAAATGAAATTTAAAATTGTTTAAGAAAAAAATATGTTCCAATTTTTCCTCAGCGGAATGCTAACACGCAAAGTCCAATTTTGCAAGGAAGAAGGAAACATCACTTTTTGTGCCATCATTATCAAATTACGTGACCTGATCCTAGTTCACGGCTAAAATATTGTTTCAAGAATTTCAAAATTACAATTTTGCTAATCTTGAAGAGATGGCTATTGGAAAAGTAAGATTTCTCATTGGGCCCAAAATTTTCCCGTGGTCATAACTCAGAAACCACTGGACAGTCGATTCTAAAAATATTATAGCGTTTAATCCGCACCCTGGACAACCCTTAGACAGATATTCATAAAAATATAACAGGTAGGTTGTTATTGCTTGTTCGATTTGTGGTGGCATGTGCGCCGCGATCCCCAGCTTTGGCAATTTCGTTCTTATGATTTCTCTCATCTTGGATTAAGACATCAACTTCATATAACACCAGGTCACTTGAGTTCCGTTTCACCTTCCCTGTGTTGCAGTGGGCCCCAGTTCAAGTGTATTGCGCGGACCCAGCTGCGGGTGCAGGATGTGGACGACACGGTGAGGTCACACGACCTGAGCCTCAGCGGGCGTGAGGCCAAGACCGACCTGCCGCTGTTCGGCCAGCTCTGCTGCCGACTTGCCGCGCAGCCTAACGTCCACCTCTCCGAGTCGGCTACTGGCGCCGTGGCTCTGCAGGTGTGTACTGTTTACTGGCGCCGTGGCTCTGCGGGTGTGTACTGTTCAGCGGCGCCGTGGCTCTGCGGGTGTGTATTGTTTACCGGCGCCGTGGCGATGCAGGTGTGTAACTATTAAAAACCGAGCTTTTAATAGCTGCCTGAATGCATCAGCCTGCCCAGTGACCGCCTGTAGAATCGCAGCTAGTGTTTGTACAGGATTGTGTCCCACCTCACGATGGGGTGAGAGCCGAGATACAAAAGTTAACCCTAACTTGTTTGCAAAGGTCACTTCGAATGACACCAAGAAATAGAGTCTCATCCAGTGTCCTGAAATTGGGAATTTTACGCGGAAAACCACACCCAGACTTCAGCAATTTTGACGTCCTAAAAAATGAATAGATCAGAAATAAGACAAGTTGTTTCAGAAGCTGAGGAATGGAAGCAGGGCCCGAAAAGCAATTGAAGCTAACACAGCATTGGAAAGATTCTGCAGCACGAGCTTTGTGAATCCGTTTCCTTCACATGGTATGCAGCATTCCTTAAACCTCGCCCCACCGGAGGGCATTGATGGCCCCCTGATATTTTTTCCGGAATAACAGAAAACCGACGAGGCGCAGCACCGCGGTTAAAGAATCTACCTCACCCCATCATTTTCCCATCATCCCTGACATTTTTTACCCCGGGTCACACTAGGTCGGGTCACCAGGCGAGGTCAATCAATGTCACCTCACTTCAACTTTTGATCTCTACCATAGCTACATTTCTAAGCCGATCGATTTGAAACTTTCTGCACTTCATGAACCCTCAAAGGTATACAAAATTTATATTCTGCATTTTTCGATTTAGTTACCTGAGGTTAGGTCACGAGATGACCTCTCCAAAAGAAAAAAACATGGGAAAAGCGGCCTTTATTATCTAAAATTCACAAAGTATTGAAAATGCTCATATTGCTCAGAAGACCTTTCTTGGACACCCTTTCACGGATCCCAGGGTTAATATTTGTTCTTTGACCTATCTGAGGTCCTCACAGGTCACCAGGAGTAAATATAGTATTTTGACGATACTTTTGACCTAATCAAGCTAGAGCGCTGAATCAAGCGTTATCGTGTATGTCTCGTTCACTGGCTTTCATTTGATATACGGCAACGTCACTTTCTGACCTTTCGTGATCCCAGGTCATGTGAGGTCACGAGGTGACCTCTGGAGGTCAAACTATTGGCCGGAGGTCATTATGTTGCACTTAGCGGAGAAAGGCCTGTCATTTTATTACAAAATGATTTTACCAGATCTCAATAGCTCTACGGCATGACAGCTAGGTCAAGTTTTGTTAAGTTTTGCATATTTTAGTGCAAATAACCTATCGTGACCTATCCTGATCTCTGGAGGTCAAACTATTGACCTGACCGCTTAAACATGTCAGGAAAATCCTACTAAATTCACACGAGCTTTCTAATGCACTTTGCAGATTTGCGCCAACCCTCGTGTTTTCGGAGTTAGAGCCGGGGCCATCGATGCCCCCGTGGGGCGAAGGCGGTGCCGGCCCATGGTGGGGCACGGGTTAAATAACACTCGGCTGGCCGACCAAGGATGGCGTTGGCTGCTCAGACAATGATCCCCAGGGGGAAGCAGGGCACAGGTGACGATACAGGGTCGTTGCACCGATGACCGCGGTGGTTGGCGCCCGCCAACCGTCCGTTTGACTGACGCGTTCCACTTGGACTTGTTGAAGGGCAGTTACGTTACTTTCCCGGTGCAATGGACAACCGTCAGCATCTTACCAAACAGGTGTTCGCTCTTGGGGACGTGGCCTTGTCGACGCACCCGTACTGAATCTCCCGGGCGCAGGAAATAGAGCTGCACTCTTCTTCAGTTGTATGTAGCTGTTGGTGTTGCGCTCATGCTCGGTCGCAACTCGCTGGCGGATGTCGGTGTTTGCTGTATCTGCTGTCATCACCGGCAGACTAAGACGCATACGACGCCCTTGCAGAACCTCCGATGGAGACATTCCAGTTGAACAATGCGGTGCCGCTGTTCACTGGGCCAGATGGGAATACACGTGTGCCACAAAGGACACAGAATGCTTCCCGCATGCTTCTGCCAGCCACATCTTCAATACCCGGTTCAAGCGTGCAACCGCGGTGTTTCCACGCGGCCAGTATGAGATATAACCGTCCATGCGTAATATCTCAGGCCTTGAGGTAATCTTTGACCTTGGTGTGGTGAACTGACGACCATTGTGCGTGATGAGCTCTCCTGGGAATCCCTCCCTGGTGAATACAACGCTCGGACGATGTCATTGGACTCGACGGATGGTGTCCATGCTACATCAGGCTACTTGCTGTGATAGTCTGTGCTGCCAATGGCGAAACGACAACTCGGAGGGGCGCTTATGATAGGGCCGACGACGTCGATGGATAGCTTTGACCAGACGCGGTCCGGCAGCGGCACTGGCTGCAGAGGTGCTGTTGGGGCGTTGTGGGGCAGGACTTCGCTCTTCCCCTGGCACGTCACACACCTGGACTAGCTCAGTGACAACGCGGTTCATTCCGGGCCACCAGGTAAAGTTCCTCAGTTAGTGCTTGGTACGCTCTATTCTTTCATGCGTATTTTGTGCCACTCGTAGGTACTTCTCCCTGAGAGCAAATGGAATGATGACTTGGTTCATTCCACGAAGAATGAAGCTGAATTGCCATGCCACGAATTGCCATGGAGCTGAAGCTCATTTTTGGTCACAAAGAAGTCGCGCAGCATGTCCGAGCACTCGCGCGGAGAGCTCGGTCGACTGTTGCGGGTGGCCTCTAGAAGTTTGGCCAGAACAGGGTCGTGAGATGACGTCGCACGTAGGCCCTCCTCAGAGATGATCCCGTCAGCATCTTCGGAGATCAGGGCGGTGACCATCGCTGTCGGTCTCCGGTAGTTCCGTGTCCGGTAGGGACAACCGCGACAGGGCATCGGCCATCGGAATCAAATGGGCTAATTTGTACTCGACTGAGTACGAGTAGGTTAGCAGACGCTTAGTGGATAGCACCCTTGTCTTCTAAGCCACTGGTCCCGGGTTCAAGTCCCGGTGGAGCCTCTGAACAAGTCGATCTGATCCCCAAAATCCCTTCCAACAGGGTGAGAGTTGGCGACGCCTTATGACCCTGGCAGTTGGTACGTCGTTAAATCCCAACAATTATTATTTTTAGACTTGATGCGAGCTCCTGCTCGATTGGAAGACTTCGGTAACGGGAGAGCTGTGAGCGCACTGTGGTCCGTCTTCAAGACAAAGAAACGACCCGAAAAGTACATCCACCAGTGCTCTTCTGAGACACGGAGTGACGAGACTCGGGACTGGTTAATGAGCGCGGCCAGTACGCCACTGGTCTCTCTTCACCATCTGGCAGGATGTGGGTGCGCACGGCTCCTGCACTGCGCTCGCTTGCATCCGTGGTGATGATGGTCTTGAGATCAGCGTTGAAACGGCTCCAACACAGGACTCGTAGAGATGAGTCACTGACTTCCAGGAACTGGGTCTCCACCTTTGTTGTCAACTGGAATGGGATGTTCCTTCTTCGGGACATCGGCCATTGGTCGAACCAGCGTGGCGTAAGAAGGAACGAAACGGATGTACCAGTCCGTGGTCCCCAGGAAGTTTTGTAGTTCCTTGTTGGTAGGCGATGGGGCGTCAAGAACGCCTCCACTGACGAGATGAGTGGGGTCACTCCATCCTTAAGACAATTTTTGTCCGTAGAACTCCACTTCGCTCAGCCCATACGAAGACTTATCTTCTTTGATGGTCACGTTGGCCTTCCGCAGTCGCTCATTGACGTAATGAAAACGCTCTTGACGATCTCTACCAGACACCAGGATGTCGTCAAGGTAGTGAACGCATTATTTGATGCCTTGAAGGAGACTGCTCAGCAGCTTCTGGCAGGTGCTTCCACTGGATACAAGACCGAAGGGAACTCTAGTGAAGCGCCATCGTCCATCGTGGGTGAGCAAGGGGGTGATGTCTCATGAAGCCATAGCAGATGTTATGTTGACTTGAGATCTATGCGGCTGTAGATGGATCTGAACAACTTACTTTTTAGCTCCTTGATGGTGGGAAGAGGGTGAATCTCTGCAATGATCCGCGAGTTGAGACCCCTCAGATCCACGCAAAAGCGTATCTTCCCATCCGTCTTCCGAGCGACGATGATTGTGCTCACCTATTCTGAAGCATCAATGCCCTCGATGATGCCCGCCTGCTCATCTCTGTTGAGACTTAATGTCGTACTGCGAAAGGGGGTCGCCTAAGACGATAGGCAGTCGGGATGGTATCTCCCCGGAGTTAGATCTTGTGGTGGTAGTCTACGATGACTGGGAGCTCATCCTCAGCTTCGACTTGGAACACTGAGTTAGAAGCTGGATGAACGATTATTTTCAGAGCCTAGAGTAAATCCAGGCCCATGGTGGCTTCTTCCTCATTGGTTTCCATCAGCTGGAAGTTCACGTGTGCTTTCCGGCCCTGGAAAGCGACAACCGCTTTTAGGGTTCCTCGCACTCTCAGGGAGTTGTTGCCAAAACCAAACAGTTGTGCATTGATATTAGTAAACTGCACTCCTCGGAACAGTTTCTTGGTCACACAGCTCAAAATGGAATAGAATGCCCTGGCTTCTATCTGTAGCTTGACGTGTCGTTTAACACTACCTGCGGTGATGTTGACATCTCACGACATCTTCCTGTGGCTGCTGGTCTGGCTGAACGCCAGCACCTGGAGCTCTTGGCTGACCTTGCTGTAGGCTTTATTCTGTGGCTTGTGTCGCTCTCCACCAGATGGATGCCATTGGTGACTGCCACGACTGCTGTAACTACTGGTGTTGGCACGAATACCATCACCACTCCGACTACGACACCAAGCTGCGAAGTGACCAATCTGCGAGCACCTGTGGCATCTGACCTGAGCTGGACAGCTGTTAGATGATAGATGACCTCTTCCACAGTTTCTGCATTTGGCCTTGTTGGGCTTCCGACTTGATTGATAGGGATGTGGCTTGTATATCTTCGACACCGAATCTGGTATCATGACAGCTGCTCCCTGGCGTGAACGCTCAAAGGCCTCAGCAACACTAAGCACCTTGGCCAGAGTGAGTTCCTTGTCTTTCAGGAATTCTCTCTCAGTGGAGGATGTATCACCTTCTCCACGACTGCGTCCCTGACAAATTCATCAGGCATGTTGCCATGAGCGCATGACTGCCAGATCGCAAAGGGCTGCCACAAAATCTGTAGTTTCGGCACACTGCTGGTTCGTCTGGCGAAACTTGTAGCATTCTACAATGACGTTCACTTGCGGTGTGTAGAGCTCCCTGAGTTGTCTAAGTGCCAAGTCTGCGTCGGTTTCATTTTCCCGCTTTGCTCCTGCTGGAATACTCTCGAAGACTCGATGTGCTTCTTCTCCCACGCAGTGAAGTAAGATCACCCTCTGGCGTGCTGCGGTGAGGCCCTCGGCTCCGATGGCGGTAGTGTAGTTAACAAATATTCGTTCCCAAACCGGACATTCCACTGTTGGCTTGTCAGGAACTGCCAAAAATGACGCCTGCATGCCTCAAGACAACGATGAAAAGGAAAACGCGCGGGCGAAAACTGTTACGGGAGCTCAAAAATATTTAAACCTGCAAAGGACTAATCTCATCCTAAACGTCGCAATGCACTGTTCTGCCCTTGAAATGTGTGTTGATGATGAGCGCGACCGCCGATCAACAACCACCTGTGGTCCCACCTAGAACTGTATTGGTGCCAAATGCAAGGTTTGAAAACAGCTAGCCAATCACAATGGTGAGAAGCAAGTACTGCTCACTCAAAGGAAAACGAAGGTAAAAGTGACGTCCTCAAGCGACTAGGGACGTCACCAGCCTTACCATATCAAAATATGATGAGCCTAGACAGGGGGATATCAACTTTAGCTATTTTCTGGCTAAGAAATAGATAAAAGTCCCTGTAAGAAATAGCCGCCCGGGTAGCTCAGTTGGTAGAGCGTTGGGTTCTGGCCTGCTGCTCGAAGCATGCAGTGGCAGTGCATGTCCAGGCTTGGGATCGGTTCCCCTGAGGCACTCCGGTGTTCAATAGTTTACCCGACGTAGGTCGGCTGATAACTGACTGGTGAGAGGGTGACCTGAGCGGGGCGGCCATCCCTGTGCTTTGTGGGACGTTAAACTTTTGCTTCTAACTCAACCCTTCGTTGTGGGAGTTACTCGTTCGGATGGTAGGGTCGGGGTCTCGTGACAAGTCCATTGATGACTTTAGTGAGGATGATTCCCGGTTTACCAACGTTATTTATTTATTTTTGTACAGAGCGGAGAAAGGATAGCAGATACAAATGAAATGAGATGTTGGTGATCATTATCTTTAGAAATGTATTATAGTTCATAGTTTTAGAATAGCCCAAATTCAGTCAACTGTTTGACACTCCAGTGCAGGGTGACATCCAGTGCAGAGTCGTGACCATGCACTGGAGTGTGAAACAGTTGAATGAATTTGCGCTAGTGTGAAACTAGGAATTTTAAAACATTTTTGCCAGGCAATCACCACCAACATCTCTTTCTCTCTCCTCGTTCTTTTCCATGTTTGTAAATAAGTTATTAATCAATGTTGCCGATGTGTCAGTAATTGGCGTTGGAAGAGTGATTGTGGGAAACAACCCTACAGTTAGCATGCTAGTAAGGAGTCTATATATAGGTTCAGGATTTGTGATATGCAGTAGATATGAATTTAAGTTGTCAGAGATGATACATTTATTATTCGCGTTGGTTAATGTGGATAAGGCTTCATCGAAAAAATTAAAAAAAGTGTGAGGGTCAAAAGATGGTGAACGGTAGATTGTACCAAGCGACATTTTAGGGGACGCCATCGACCCTTCAGGGGGAGGGGCTGTGGCCATTTCAGGGGGCGCCGAGGGTCGATAAGGGGGCACCTGCCTCCTTTGCCCCCTAAATCTGCCTATAAAAAAGAGAAAACACGGAAGAAGTGAACACTACTAAAGTCTGGAAATTCCCGCTGGAACCGGCCAGGTGGAGCACATGGGACAAAATCTACACCATCGACATATGACGACGAAGCCAAATAATCAAACATGTTCATCCTCATACTATTTTATTTTACATATTGGCTGTGCATGGGTGTGGGTCCCTGCCTGCCAGCGTGCTACCGGCTATCCTTGTCCTCATCTTTACTCTACCTGGGGATTGTGAGCGCATGCGCGTGCGGCTGCAGCGATCACTCCGGCTAGAATCCCACCTTACTTATCCTCACCTTTCCTCATCCTTACCGTCCTTTCGTAGTTTTGATAACTTCGTTGTCATCACCAGAACACTTTGAAAGCCACCTCGATAGTGTGGAAGTGTGTGTAATATATGTATGAATATATGAATATGAAAGGGGCATAGCGCCTCCCCCTTCCTCCTGGGTAAGGGTTAGCAAGCGGGGCGGGGATATGGTGGGCCTTTTTAATGAAGCAGATAAGGCACATCAACGAATTTGAATTAAACATGTGCTTAATATGACCAGTTTTCTTCTAAACAGCCAGAGGGCATGTGAATTGGTGACACTAAGCCTTCATTCTCTTCGGTATATCTAAAAAAAGTCGCAGAGTGCCCATCCTAATTTTTTTCCTTAGACTTTGCCCCCAATGTAGGTACACTTTCCAACTTCCACAAAAACTTCTGAACTTCACAAAAATCCAAGGCGTGAAACATTACTATATTTGAAACTTTCCAATTTGTCTCGGGATCAAAGGTCATCTTCAGGATGGGCGCCATATGACCTGTGCTGTCCTAAAACCCCAAAACCCCTAAAACCCCAAACATGATGATGGGTCATCTTCAGGTCAAGAAACCAAAGTGGCTTAATCCAAGCAAGGCACGTGTTTTTATCTCTTAAATCTAACTTAATATTGTTTCCGTCATTACTAATCAAATCTAGAGATACTGTAGTCCGGCAACGTCCGGAAAATTCGTTGGCCTTTTGGTACCCCTAAAATCGACCCCCAAAGGTCGCCCGGAGCTGAAAGCCATGTGTGCATAGCTTCATAGACACTGTCATCCTAAAAAGTTCAAGAAGATCGAACTGGGTGGGTCCCAAAATCGTCCATTTCGGTCCCAAAAGCATCGTGATCGAGCAGAGTGCCCACCTATTTTTTCCTTAGACTTTGCCCAATGTGGTACACTTCCACCCCAAAACTGTTCCAAAATCTGTTCGGTTCTGCTTGCCCCAAGTGTGGCGAGGAAGCGGTCTGAATGTGTCACACTTTTTCTGTATTCCATTTGGGAAACATTGGAATTCTCACAGTGAGCCGTAGCAGAGTCTGAACAGTCGCCGACCAAAGGCCAACCCGCCGACCCCCGCTGCTATCGCGCCGTCTGCTATCATAGGGGCCGGTGGAGGTGGGCGGAAAGCCAAGCTTATCGGAGCCATGTCGGTGGTCGACAGGCCCGCCCCCCACGTCCGGAATGGCTTTGTGTCGGGCTCCGAGACATCGCCTGTTCCGGTCAAAACAGCCGCAATACAGAGCACGACAATTCAGCTTCCACGGCTACAACACGCCACCATTGTTGACAATCGCTGCAGGGCGGCTCCACCGGCCGGAACGGTGCTGAGTGCTTGCAGCTCCACTTAAACAATGTGTCTGGCCAAATGAGAGCGGGAACTGGAAGTGTAAGGAGTCTCCTAACATTTGGAGTCCACCTAAACCATTGGCATTGAGAAGTAGATCACACACATCTGAAAAGGCAGCAGCGACGCCACATGCAGATGACTCCGCCAGATCAATATAATGTAATCAAGCAAACATTGGCTCAAGCACGAGGTAGAAGGATAGTGTTTTCCAGGGGCAGCTTTGGGAGTCGGGCAGAGTAAGCAATGCTATCTAGTTCTCCCTGTAGAATCAAGTGTAGCGCAACGGGAAGTAGAAATTATAGCTCGATCGAAAATAACCAAAAACTCTTGAAAATTAGTCTTGTAAGGGAAATATTTCACTACAAATTATATTGTAGCGCAAACTTTTCACGGTCAGTTCAAGAAAAGTTCAGTTCAAGTTAAGACTTTGACAAATTCATCTCGGGGTGATCCCCCTTGTGTTGGTGTCGGGGAGCACCCCCCCCGCCCCAGATGTTGGTCACGGGGCAGTGGTAGATACAAAAGGTGGACAGTTAGGGTAGTCTCAAGCTCCCCCTGAAATGCATATGGTCTATGGTAAGTGGCTTGCTGTTCAGAGGAGGCTGTTCCGAGGTAATGGCGGGGAAAGCTCGAGCCCCTTAGCCCCCTCCCTTCGAAATGAAGTTCTGGATCCGCCCCTCTCTCAGGCGCCCAGAGTTGGACTCGGGGGAGGGAAGTAATGGTATCGGGGGCCATCAATAGTTGGTCTCTGGGGCACTCAATACTTGATCTCGGGAGACCCCTGGGGGTACCTATTGGTTTATCTCGCCCCCACCCCCAATAGCTAATCTCGGGGATTCTCAATATTTGGTCTAGGGTGCCCTCGATAGTTGGTGTTGGGGACCCCGAAGCAAACCAACTACCAGGGCGTTAAAAATAAGCGCCTTACAGATTCAGTTTGCAAAGATATCACTCTCAATAGTAAAAAAGTGGCCCCAAGCGCCCCTCATCGGAAAATTTGAATTTGTCCCTTCCCCCTCGCGAAAATCTTGGATCCGCCCCTCTCAGGAGGCATTTTGAAACCACACCAACATCCTACGATCCATAGTCACTTCACGTTGAACGAATGAACAATGGTGATCTGAATGTGATTTGTGACGTCACACGGGAAGGTCTCTGTAGGCAGAAGTTGTCATGCTTTGAGAGCGGAGTGTTCTAGCTCTAGATTTAAAGGCCCTGGCCAAAAGGGATGATCTACTTCTTGTGTTATTATCTTTTAGCTTGCGCCACAGACGGTCGAAGTGAATGAAAAATAGCGCATCGTAGAGCTAAAAGAATGTACCATGCATCGGTGTAATATCTTCGCTGGTTCTGAATGAAAACAGGAGTATTTTAGCGATTTCAAGAGCACTGAAAAGACGTCCTTTGCCTGAAACTGAACGAACTGAACCAAGGAACTTAATATTCTGGAATATTGTTCAAGCCTCATGTTTCACCACGTTTAGTGACGTTTTACGTTCACCGTAAAAAAGGTTAAAAATTGAGTAAGATGTAAATTTTGTCACCCACACTGAAGAGGTGCCTGGCATGGCGCACAACGGAGAAGGGGAGGCAGGTCTGGTAGGCCCCTTCAGGTCTCAGAAACGAAAAGGATTAGAAAAGCAACCGCTCGGCTTTTTTAGGGTCTTTGTTGATCTACTTTGCCAAATTTTAGTGGTCTGTGGTAGATATATAACTGGTGTCTGACTTCGTGGAAGAAAAGCACGCAGTACACGGTGGTGACGCGGTATGGATCTGTGTTTGTGAAGCACAGCACATCAAGACTTGCTGACTTGCTTGCACAGCTAGTTTGGATACAGCAGAGAATTGGATGGGTAGAATGACTTCGGTAATTTGGAAATGTAAGTTGCATGTTTCGTGCAACATTTTTGTTGATAATCGATACCTTTGCACCGTATATGAACGGATTTTGCTACCGTACCACAGTCATTTTGTGTTCAATTTAGCGCGGGAATGTTGGTAAATCCCGATAGGAAACAAGTAACTGTGCCCGGGTGTGTGTTTAAAGTTCAAGTGCGGGATATTTAGCGGTAATACGTGCGCTGAGAGAGCTTATAGAGGAGGTATGTGCTGCTGGCAGTGCACGAGTGATCGCTGCTATCGACAAGCGGTTTGAATCGGTTGACTGAATAATAATAATTGTTGGGGTTTAACGACGCATCAACTGCCAGGGTCATAGGGCGTCGCCAACTCTCGCCCTGTTGTGAGGGGATTTTAGGGGCTCCGCCGGGACTTGAACCCGGGACGAGTGGCGTAGAAGACAAGGGTGTTATCCACTAAGCCATCTCATCCCCGAATCGGCTGATTGCAGATTGGCAATCGTAACGGGTGACTCGCACGAAAAGGATTTAGAGATTCAACAGCTCAAATACAAGGAAGAAAGCAGCAATAAATAAACTCTGGCCTACACCAGCAAGTGGAGGATATGGACCGAAACGGGCGCCTGTCGGACTTGATCTTCACTTGCAACGATTTTGGGCCCAAACAAGGTGGTGGCAATGTGGAGCAACTGCTCATCAGCGCTTTAGACAAGCGTCTGCTTGATCTTGGTCTTGGTCTCTCACCTAGTGATATTTGTCGCTCATCGTCTTGAAAGTGACAAGAAGCTGGTGTGTAGATTCGTGCGGAGAAGCATGCGTGACCGGATTTTTGAGGTCCGCTTCATCATCAATCCAAAGGGTCAAGATGGACGCTTCGTCACGCAATGACCCCCTTATTCATAACAGTGTCTCTATCAGATGGTACATGTGTGTTTGGGTGCAGGTTCTAGATTCGTCGAGTGAGATCCGTTACATTATTTTTTTAATTTTCGGGCTCATAAAGCCATCGGTTGTCACGTTCCTTGTCCTATTTTTCCTATTGCCCTTATTAACATCGGAGGACTACAGGTTTCAACAGTTATATTTGTGTCTGCGTGTGCGCACGCATGCTTGCATGCGTGCGTGAGTATGTAAATAACCGCGTGCGTAAATAGCCGCGTGAGTGAGTGAGTTGGGTTATGATCATGTCATTTAGTGAACTTCTGAGTAAGTGCGAAAGAGTGGACGAAAAGGAGGGGGCAGGCGCTACTGCTTTTTTTAGAACAAAATCGTTCAAATTCCCTCTCATAATACCCGATACATGACTCTGAGTAATGTTGGAAGGGCTGGATCGCCGAGGGCTCAGCCTGTTCGTTCACGAGCTCAAATGTCCTAGTATCAAATCCCGATGGATTGTACCCGCATGCATGCATGAGATGCATAGACCTTCCTGAGAAAATAAACTATTTGTGAGGAAAGGCTTTCTTACTTACTTACTTATGGCTTTTTATTAGGCGTTCTGTGCATAGCACCTTTGCCCGCCTCTAAAGGAGTGTGTGGGAGAATTTTAGAATTTAGTGTGAGGGCAAGCTACGTTAGTCTGTTAAAGCAATGGGAGTTATTTCAAGTAATGGGTTGCAAGATGTTTTAGCTTGCAAATGGACGGTCGTGGCAATGGCATAGCCATGCCAAGGGAGGTCTTTTAATAAGTTTAGACCGCAGAGTGCGAAGGTTATTTCTGTGGTTGAAGACCTTATAAATTTAGAGTTTGAAATTTAGAATTTGAAATTTAGAATTTGGAATTTAGAATTTGGAATTTAGAATTTAGAATTTTGTGTGTCAGCTATTGATGTCCGCTTGTATACGTTACTCGAAAACCTCCGTTAACTCAATAATTTCGTATTTTAGAAAGTGCGCTAAACACCTGGCCAGGGTGCCGCGAATTTACCCTGCAACCCGGAGGTGAAGTTGCAGCTCCCCTCTCCGGCTGGGCAGCCGCCGCGCAGAGAAAAGAAGTGTGAGAGGATAGTTAGATTGTTAGTAAGAGTAAAGGTGTGGTTAGTATAGACCCGCAGTGAAAGGTATCACTGCGGTGAAGAAATCTAACCTATCTAACCTAACCTGATTTCAAAGCTAGCCTAACATAACCTATCCCTAGCCTACAATGAACCATTTAAAGGTTAAACAGCTATTGCTTAAATTTTGCAGTGGATTATCTATGATTGGAAAATAGGCAAGTCCTACTTTGGGGGTGCACCATGCACCCTCCATCATATATACTGGGAGGGGTGATTTATAGAAACTTCTCTAGCCCAGAGTCCTTTAGAAATGTAAAGACTTTTTCGAGCAGCTCAGGATGGTCGTTACCGAGCAGAGTTTTTAGGTCTACAGGGATGTTTTGGATTCGGCAGTAATCTAGCATGGGTTGCCGATGGGTATTGTGCTGGGGACAATCGATGAGAATGTGATAGGGATTCTCCATTGCGTCGCAGGTACCACAGGTACCCGCGTTCCAATAGGCATTTAATTTTGTGTGTCCATTTCTGAGTCTGGTTAGAATAACCTCGCGCCGGCGACTCTTTTGGTTTGAACTGGGCCAGTAGCCGATGTTAGGCTTGATATAGAATAGGTGGGCGCTGTGGTTTGTAGTCCAGTCATTTTGAATTTGCTTCCGGATGGTGTCCTGGAGGAGAGCTTTGCTATCGTCTCCAGGCCACGTTAAGGGTGCGATCTCTCTAAGTTCTAGGGACTTTTTTGCCTGCTCATCGGCCTTTTCATTTCCTTGAATTTTGCAGTGGCCCGGGATCCAAAGAAAAGAGACATCAGGGGTATCATCGATACCTTTCTGAATATCTGCTATAACGTGGTGGCTGGGGTTGACTACGTTACTGATGGCCTGCAGGACAGATTTAGAGTCTGAACAGATGACGGCTGAGTTGATATTTTGGGTTCTGATTATGGCTAATGCATTTAGGATGGCAACAGCCTCGGCTGTGAAGATGGAGCAGTTGTCCGGAAGTCTTTTCTGAAGGCAAATATTTTGTCCCCAGATGCCAAGGCCTACTTTTTTCGCCTATTTTGGAGCCGTCTGTAAATATAAAGGTCTTGTCCGCGTTACAAGATCGGAACTCTAGGAATTTTTGGAGACTTCTTCCTCTGAGAAGTCCGTTTTACGGGAGGTGAAAAGAAATTCCACTTTGGGCTCTTTTCGAGTCCAGAGCGGGAGAGTGGGGGTTTGCCTATTGTCGCTGGCAGTGCAAGATTTAGGCTTTCCAGGGTTTTCGCTACTCTGTGCTTAAATGGGGGCCACTTCTGTAGAGTGGCTTTATTTGCTCGTCTGGGATGGGCAAACATTGTTTTGCCGGGTGATTTTCGGTGGATTGAACCTTGATGTAGTAAGAAATAAGCTGGGCGTCGCGTCTTGTCTGTAGTGGGCACAGCCCGCTATCAGTTAGAAGGCTGGTGATGGGGGATTCTCTGAGCGCGCCTGTGGCTGCCCGGATACTGGCGTTTTGGACTCGCTCTAGCTTTAATTTATTGGTCTTGTTCGTCGAGTCAAAAACGAACGAATTATATTCAAGAATGGACCGAATCAGGGACTTGTAGAGCATAAGCAGGGTCTTTCGATCCCCGCCATACTCTGTGCCGCCGAGCATGCGGAGAATGTTGACTCGCTTTTGACAGCTAGAGACGACTTTGGTGATGTGCTCATTGAAACTCAATCGGGAATCTAGGGTGACGCCCAAGAATTTGAAGCTATTGGTGCATTCAATAGGTTTACCTGAGATTTGGAGCCGTGGGGGTCGTGTCTGGAATGCGCTCTGGCAAAGACAACGACTGATGATTTTTCCGCCGAGAGTGATAGACCCATTAAGCTACACCAATTATCGATGTCGTTTAAGCTGTCCTGCAACTGCGTAGTTGCGTGTTGGAATTCTGGTTCGTTATACCGCCTGGTATCGATTGCAGTGGTTTTCCAAATGGCGACATCATCCGCAAAGAGGGAGTAATTTATTCCAGGCGGTAGCTTTTTGGCGAAGATATCATTGATCATTACTAAAAAGAGGGTGGGGGACAGAACGCTACCCTGGGGTGTGCCTTGGTCCTGGGTTGCCAGGTAGGAGAATGTGGTGCCACAACGGACTTTAAATTTTCGGTCCTTGAGGAAGTTTTCGATGAATTTTGCAAGGTGGCCACGAATTCCTAGTTTGCTTAATTTAAACAACAGGGCGTCTTTTTGTACGCGATCGAACGCCGATTTAATGTCTAAGAATGCAGCTATTGTTACTTGCTTTTGTAAAGCCATTTTGGACGTCACTGACTAGTTTCACCAAATTGTCAGTGGTGGCTCGCCCGCGCCGGAAGCCTGATTGCATAGCATCGCTTCTTTTCGAGGATCTCGTGAAGTCTAACGTTTACCATGCGCTCGACAAGCTTGCTAGCACAGCTAGTAAGCGAAATTGGGCGATAACCTTTGGGTCTGTTTTTTCTTTGCCAGGTTTTGGAAGGGAATTATAATACTCTCTCGCCACGATGTGGGGAAAGAGTCGCTAAGAAACATGTTGTTAATGGCCGAAAGCAGGTACTTTAGTGCTGTTTGGCTGAGGTGCCTGAAGAAAGAGTAGTGAATTTCGTCAGGGCCCACTGCAGTGTTTCCACACTTGCTAATGGCGTAATTTAGCTCGGTCATTGTAAATGGTACATTATAATACTCTTGATTACCATAATTGATGAATGTGTGCTTTTGCACCATTCTGCCTGGTCTTTGGAGCGCTGGCTGTATGAGTTATTAGCTGCGACACTGGCGTAATGATCAGCAAATTTATCCATGACTTCCTTAGGTTCGGTGATGGGTTGGCCAGCTATTTTTAGTTGAGGGAAAGGTCCACGGGGTGGTCGCTTGCAGAAAGCTCTAATGGTATTCCAGACTTGGGTGGTGGGAGTGAAGGGTTGAATTTGGAGGCAAAAGAGTTGAAACTGTCCTTTTGAACCCGCTTGCACGTGTTTCGAAAGTGTTCTTTTGCTGCCCGAAGTGCGGATCGAGTAGGGCTGTGTGCCCTCCTCTCTATGCCTTGCGGGCTCTAATCATTTGAGCTTTGGCGTGTACCGTCTCTGCGTTCCACCATGGGGCTCGTTTTTCTTTCGGGGTCCTCTGGTTTTTGGTATTGCTACTTGTGCTGCTGAGCTTATGGCTCTTAGTATTAATTCAATATCTGCCGAGTGTGGGTCACCTTCGGTGACCGAGTGAGGTCGACCTCTGCCTCAAATTTTGTCCAGTCCGCTCGTTTTAGATTCCAGGAAGGGGTATAGAGATCAACGCGGTCGAGTGCTCCTTGGGGGACATTGATTTTGATTGGGAGGTGATCGCTCATGCCTGGGTTGTCTTCGACATCCCAGGTAAACAGTGACGCAATTCTAGGCGTGCAGCACGAAATATCAATGGCTGTGTCTAAATATCCGCTTTGCGTTGCTTGGCGGGTTGGTGCGCCGTTATTTAGGATAACTAAGTTTTGAGAACCTATTGCGTCATATATAATTTCACCTTACGATTTGGCTGGCGCTGCCCCAGGATGGGTGGTGACCATTCAAGTCTCCAAGTAATAACAAAGGCCCGTTTATTTGATTAAACAGTTGTGAGGTCCTGATCCGTTGGATCAGGGTCGCTAGGGGTTGTATATTGAGACAACCGTCAATTGGACGTGTTGTATTTTCAACTATAGCTACACAGTCCAGTGATGTTACCAAGGCACGTGACTGTTGATGCTATTTTCTATTAGGATGGCTGTGCCTCCCTTACGGACAGCAGCGTTTACGTTATGGCGATACCAAGAGTAACCCGAGATTTTGTATTTATCGTTATCTTTATCAGAAAAGTGGGTCTCTTGTAATGCTGCTAGTGCCGTTTTCTCAGCAAATATTGATGAAAAAGCGGGAATTTCCCGATAAGGCCATTTGTATTCCATTGCAGAATTGAACCCATGGTGGTTTTTAACGTTTGTGATTAGGGATCTACGTTTGCGAAGGTTATACGAGCACCTGCTGCTGCTGCTATCGCTAGCGGAGAAACTGGGGTGGAGTGTCTGGAAAGCTATTTTCCTCGTACGGGTGAGCTGCCGGGCTGAGGAGCCGGGGCTGGGGTTTCAGGAGGGAGCTCTGGAAGTGTTTATAACAGTTTTTGGAGCTCGTCTCTGAGCACTGCTGGTGTCGAGACGGTCTCTGTCCCGGACAGCTCGTTGTCAGACTGACTTTTGTCGTCTGACGTTTCAAAGTCACTCGAAAACTGAAACTGCATATAATGACCTTGAGGTCGGTTTGGGATCCGCAAGTGCGGGTGGCCGGTGCTGTTTGGAAGAAGCATCGCTTCTTTCCAGGAGAGAGGAGCAGATTCAGTTTGTGTTGAAATATTTACTTTTTGGATTTTGGTTTGAGTGGCGCCGTTTTACCCTGAGGGTGGGCTGCCACTGCTAAAGCCTTCTCGAGCCTGCCTTTGGCGGCGCCTGGGAAGGGAGCACCGGTGAATTTAGAGTGCTTGGGGCAGGTAGCGGGGGAAATCGACTTTTCAGTCACTCGTGCAGAGTGGTTTGCCCTGCTGCTGGTGCTGGCTTTCTTACTTTATAATTTTCCGTGGTCCCAAAATTAATTATTATTTTTGTTGAAATCAGGATAGATACTTTTTTGTTTCCTATGAAAGTGGTACGTCCCAGAAAGGTTGATGGCGTGATGTATAAAAAATGGGTGTGTATCGAGAAAATAATAACCTGAGAAATCTCGAGTGATACGAAACATGTTGAAACGCTAATTTAGGGTTTGCTTTTCAAACACAGATGGCACTGGGAATGAATATTTACACAGGAATCTATGTGAACAGGTAAAAGCCTATGCCACACTATGGACTAAGCCACAGTATGGAGCTCGGTGTGCAAGACGCCGCTGGCGCGCCCCTGGTTGTCTTTAGAGTCTCTGGATTTAACCATTGGACTTAATAAAACGTGTCTATGAAATTGTCCCAAATATTTGAACATTTTAAAACTTTACATCAGTTTTAGATTTTCAATCACAGGTCTCTCTTGGACTCAGTGTTTTGGAATCAAGGTCGGATCCAGGATTTCCTCAAGGAGGGGGCGATTTTCAATACTGGTGGGCCCGTCGTTTGGGGAGGGGGTCCGCGACTCAGCTGGGGCCCGCGGAAAAAACGTTGAATGTAATGGAAATCAGTTTTTGTTTTCTAAATGATGCCTAATGCCCAACCCGGGGGCACGCTGGCACGCACTATATGGTCAGTATATACAATACAGACAGGGCTTTTCACTCATACACCCTTGCGGGGGCCCAGCATCTGCGCCGGGAGGCGTTTCTTTCCAGTGCTTGAGGTCGGCCCATGGTGGGTGTGATCGCCCCATCGCACTCGCCTTGGATCCGCCCCTGTTTGGAATCACCCTGACCTGATAGCGTCATTGCAGGGGGCCTCATTGGTAACTTGTTCGCTCATCACTTCCATCATGAAATAACAATTTGGTCGGGGGCTTTCTCACCCGGGGGCTTTCGGGCACCAGGTGTTCGTATAATACTATATCAGCAAGTGTCGTGCTGTTCGAACATTTACAATAGAAAATCATGTAACATCTCATTCACGCATGTTGCATCTCATTCAGGAGACTATGCCGGTATTTGAAGTTTTGTTCGATACATTTGGGCTCGTAAATAAACAAGCTAACCCCTGAGCTCTCCAGCTTTTACAGCATTCTCAATCACATGCTGGATATTTTAAGTGACATCTCACATGCGTTTGCTTTAAAGAAATAAACAACCTCGCCTTTTCCCTCGCCTTCACGCTCTCGCTCTCACAGTCACTCAGAAGCTCACCAACTCACCAACGGTAGTATAATATAATCACCCACACACAAGTCACTCATTCACCCAGCTACTTACGCGTGGAAGCACACGTATACTCACTGGTCAAGAAAACAAGGTTGTTTTAATCAGTGTCATCTGGTTTAAAGGGAGATACGCTAAAACAAATTGA
Source organism: Lepas anatifera (assembly GCA_034440635.1). Classification (NCBI taxonomy): domain Eukaryota; kingdom Metazoa; phylum Arthropoda; class Thecostraca; family Lepadidae; genus Lepas; species Lepas anatifera. The sequence continues at coordinate 182,379 of JAOTON010001328.1, forward strand.
TACGCAAACAAATTGCGGATTCTTGCTACTTCAAAAAATCTTGATTACGACACTCAATTATTTTTGTATATTTGGAAAATTTGTTGGAGGCCACTCACGGCTTTTATTGCAATATGTTAACGGTACCGGTAAAAGGCTGGAAGCTGCTCTTCATCTCAATGTTTTCAAAAGCTATTTAAATTTTTAAGTAATTTTTTGTCTTAAAAATATATGTTCTCGTGTATTTGAATTAGTTGACATAACCCTTAAAAACTACAAAATTAATCAGTTTGCCCTGAAAATGGAGCATAAAATTATTACTCAAGTCTTCAGTCGTTTCGTACCTCGGGTCTTCAGTCGTTTTCTACAAAATTCCCAGGATGAAGTTCATCTGCTTCAGAGTCACCTGAAATGTGTTGTATTCGATGGCGGACCTGTATTTTCTCCGGCCCAGCAGAGACTTCAGAGCCAATCCCAATCCCGTCCAATCCCAGCCAATCCCAATCCCGTCTAGACCTCTACCTGCTGGCCACCTCCGCTCAAGATAAACCAAGCCTTTCCTATCAATTGGATGCACTTCTCTAGGCTTTAGGCTCTGATCTAGAAGGGGACGGGCGTGACTGTAACTTGTACATCTCTGGCGGCTGGCAGAGAGGAGGAAAAGGGGAATGGCGTGACTGTAACTTGTACATCTCTGGCGGTTGACAGAGAGGGGGAGAAGGTGGCTGGTGTGACTGTAACTTGTACGTCTCTGACGGCTGACAGAGAGGAGGAGAAGGGGAATGGCGTGACTATAACTTGTACATCTCTGGCGGCTGACAGAGAGGAGGAGAAGGGGACTGTCGTGACTGTAACTTGTACATCTCTGGCGGTTGACAGAGAGGAGGAAAAGGGGAATGGCGTGACTGTAACTTGTACATCTCTGGCGGCTGGCAGAGAGGAGGAGAAGGGGAATGGCGTGACTATAACTTGTACATCTCTGGCGGTTGACAGAGAGGAGGAGAAGGGGAATGGCGTGACTGTAACTTGTACATCTCTGGCGGTTGACAGAGAGGAGGAGAAAGAGACTGTCGTGACTGTAACTTGTACATCTCTGGCGGCTGACAGAGAGGAGGAGAAGGGGACGGCGTGACTGTAACTTGTACATCTCTGACGGCTGACAGGGAAGAGGAGAAGGGGACTGTCGTGACTGTAACTTGTACATCTCTGGCGGTTGACAGAGAGGAGGAGAAGGGGACGGCGTGACTGTAACTTGTACATCTCTGGCGGTTGACAGAGAGGAGGAGAAGGGGAATGGCGTGACTGTAACTTGTACATCTCTGGCGGCTGACAGAGAGGAGGAGAAGGGGACGGCGTGACTGTAACTTGTACATCTCTGGCGGTTGACAGAGAGGAGGAGAAGGGGAATGGCGTGACTGTAACTTGTACATCTCTGGCGGCTGACAGAGAGGAGGAGAAGGGGACGGCGTGACTGTAACTTGTACATCTCTGACGGCTGACAGAGAGGAGGAGAAGGGGACTGTCGTGACTGTAACTTGTACATATCTGGCGATTGACAGAGAGGAGGAGAAAGGGACTGTAGTGACTGTAACTTGTACATCTCTGGCGGTTGACAGAGAGGAGGAGAAGGGGAATGGCGTGACTACTGGGCCACCCTGCGCGGCTATCATCTGCGCCTGTGGCCCACAGAGGAGTCCAGCGTTGACGCTGACCACGAGCCTGTACTCACCGTGCCTGTTAACAAGGTGAGTTCATCGCCAGCAGCTTTATACAGCTCGTGAAAGGAAATGGTCAGCATGACTGTAGATCGCGGGGATGAGGGTTACGCGGCAGCATCCCAGGATCTGGTTGCACATCAAGAAATTGTGGTACTGCGTCATTGTTAACTCATTAAACCTCGGTCCGTGGTCTCGGCAGGTGCCGCCCCGGCGCAGGAGAGGCCCATGACAATGTACGTTAGCCAAACCATTAACAAGCGAGTTTTAGCAGTATTATAGTTCCGGCAACCCATTGTCGGAGACGTGAATCTTATCTGCCTCATAACGACTCTAGTCACTCCCATGTGGGTCCCCATGTTTTGCTAGCTGAATATGCCTCAGCAGTCTGCATACCATACCACTTTTGGGCTCTGCTCATGTTAGCCCCGAAATATACTGACGTATGAAACTTAATTTGTAAAGTCTTTACTGCTCATGTGCAGAGCATCGCGAGTATGCTAAAAAATGTGTAGTTTGCAAGCTTTATTCTACACGTACCTGCAAATACTCAGCGAAATCATTCATCGGTTCCCGAGATAGCTTCGGCTACCATAAGCTTTAGTGCGCTTGCGCAGGAGTCTTTGTAGTGACAGAAGGTGAAAATGTTTCTTTTCTAATTTTTAAATTTAGAAATACAAGTTTCAAATGGCGTTAAATTTTGAAATGGTGATACGGACCATGCAAGAACAAATTGGGATCTCCTACCTCAATGTTTAATCTGCCCAAAACCTGTCTTTGTAACGCAAATAAAAAGCTACCGGAAAATCTCCCCAAATTATGTGCTCGAAATATTAGCAGGTTCGTGTCATTTAGCTAAAGGAAAGTCACCTGGGGTAGCTAGGTAAATTTTGTTGTGTTTAGGCAGGGACGCAGCCAGGGGGCACATGCCCTCTTACCACCGGTGCCAGAGTGCCTTTTAATTGCTAGGCGGTGTACCCCGTTTGGGCTGTGCCGCTCAAAATTTAGTGCCCTACGCCGTTGAACCTAGATGCAACTAGACCGCATGTTGCGATTAGGATTATTGTTTAACAATTGAATACATTTTTGGTCAGCTAGGTCATTTTGTCGCGTTCCCAAGCACCCAAGAAGAGTATGGGCACGTAATCCGTGTCCAGCTAATGCTTCATCGTCAATCAATCAATCAATCCAATATATTCAATTGTGGTCCACGGCAGCGAGGGGGATTTTCGCACAATCACGTCAAGAATATAAAACAGTAGGGTGACTAAAAGGAATAAAAGAATCAAAGATAAGAGACACACACTCTGGCACACACAAACGTAACACGTAAAAGCATAACACAATGACTAGATATCTAAGTTACATCCGGCGCCCGTGATAAAAGAGATTTTAAGATGACCTTAAAATTAGAGGTGCCAGGTACCAGCTGGAGGCTGTTGAGCGCGCTAACACCGCGGTAACAGAGTCGGCGCCGGCCTGCCTCTGTGCGGATCCGAGGAGTGTGCGCTGCCCGGCGTTGCGAGTGTCGTGGTTGTGTGCACGATGGGCCGGCTCTCCTATAGTTGCCGCAACACAAGAGGGTCGTCCCGAGCTAACAATCCTTTCAACAGCGCTCACAGAGTGATATGTGATCAGCTGGCGGGCAGAAGGCCATTGCAGCAGCTCCATAACGTCTGATATGTGGTCATATCGACGTCGGCCCGACACCATACGCGCACAGAAATTTAGAATTTTTGAATACGGTGCACCTGAGTTGCACCACAGGAACCATACACAGAGATGCAGTACCGGACGATTGAAATGGCTAAAGATTCAACAACTAATTTTAAAGCCGAGGTGGGGATCACATGTCGCGCATGATTTAGAGCCATGAGAATGCCTGTGCACTTTTTGTGATTGAATCAACATGAGACTGATAAGAAAGATGTCTATCAATAACGATTCCGAGACTTTTAACAACACGTGAGTCATGAATGGTATTCCCACAAAAATTTAGGGTGACCGGAGGCAGACCGCGGAGCATGGACTGGGTACCTATCACAACCATCTGCGTCTTCTGAGTGTTGACTTTCATGCCATTATGGCAGAACCAATTGAAGGCAGAACTGAGGGCAGATTCCAAACGGGTTATAGCCAAATGTAAATCTTTTTTTACCACAAACCATGATACTCGTGTCGTCTGCATAACAGACCGTCGTTACTCCCTTGCCTATACACAAGCTCAGGTCGTTCGCAAAAAGCGCGTACAAAATACAACTAAGCGCACCTCCTAAAAAATACCAGTTTTAATATCCCGTGTTTTAGACAAATTTTGACCCCAGTTCTGCAGATGCAGCTGGTTGGACAGGCGCCCCTACTCGGCAGTTGCCGCCCGCTCCGCGATCGGCGCCGGTCACGTTTCCACGCAGCTGCACCTGCTGTGTATGACCCTCAAGGTAGCTGCGGAACCAGGCAGTGTCAATTCCATATAGTGCCAGTTTTTCAAGTAATTTGGTATGCGGGACCACGTCAAACACTTTGAAAGATCCAAAAGTACTAGAATCGCAATTTCGCCCAGGTCCATGGCCCGCAAAGCTGTATCGGTAATGACATGAAGCGCTGTCTCAGTAGAATGAAGTTTTCTATATCCGTGTTGCGCGTCCGAAAATAAGAAATTGTCTTCCAAGTACTGAGTGAGCTGTTTTTGCACAACACGTTCGACGATTTTAGTTATGGCCGGAAGAATAGAGATAGGGCGGGTATCAGCTGGCTCCGCAACTACCTTGCTCTTTGGGATGGGCGTAACTAAAGCATGCTTCCAGGTGCTAGGTACACGGCCACTAACAAGACTGAAATTAATAATATCCAACAGCGCGAAGCGTACACCAAGAAAAACTTTTGCAACATTTCGACACTAATTCCATCTAAGCCTGTTGATTTTGAACATCGCATGGTACCTAAAGTGATGCAAAGAGTGTTGATATCAATTGGATGTACTTTAAAGGAGGTTGTTGAGACCCGAGGCAGAGTGTGGTTACTTCAGCCGAAGGAAGGGGTACACTCCGCGCCGTATTGGGTCCTAATGAGGCATAATAATCATTCAGTGCGTCTGGTGTGATGTCGGGTATGGAGCACGACTGCTTCTTTTGGCCAACTACAGGCCGAAGGACCCGCCAGAGTCCACCACGGCGTCCCTGGGCAATCTCCCTACTGTAAAGCCTAACATTGTCACGGCGGATGGCAGATCTACACAGTCGGTTAACACGCGCGTATTCATCTCGGTCGTTTACAGATAGAGCGCGCGGCGGCGCTGCAGCAGGTCCCGGGTGCCAGCCGATAATGGAGGCGTTTTATGATCACGAGCGCATACACGCCGATAAGGAGCAACAATGTCAAGCTCACGGATAAAAATCAGTTTAAACTCACGCCGCTTATCATCGGGAAAACGGCATCATAAACGCGGGACCAGTCAGAACAAGACACTTGCAAATTAAAATCGGTTCGGTCAACTCTACCAAGTGCTCGTTTGAACACATGCGATGCGTTTATAGCAGTTGTGCGACTGTCGTAATAAGTCTATGCGACTGTTAAGTTTATGACTGTCGTCGCCAATAATCGTACTGGTGAAGCTAGTCTGGTTCCCCTTGAGCTCACCTGGTGTCCGCTGAGCTGGTCTTGGCCCTTGAGCTGATTACATGTCCTCTAAGCTGATCTGGTGCCCCCTGGAAAATTATGGTGCCTCTTGAACCTATCTAATGCGGTCTGAGTTACTGGGATACATCCGAGCTTGCCTGGTGCCCTATTAGCTATTTTAGTCCCCATTTAGATGATCTGGCCTCCTGAGCTGATCTCATGCCAACCGGAGTTGATCTATTATCCCCTGAGCCAATATGGTGCCTCTTGAACTGATAAGGTGTCCCTGAGCGGATTATTGTTGTTTTCTTAGATGATCTGGTGCCCCCTGAGCTGGTCTGGAGCGTTCTGAGCCGATATTGTGTCCCCTGAGCTGATCTAGGCCCCTTCTCTGTTCGGGAGGCCAGAAGCTGATCTGGGCCCCCAAGCTGATCGATCTGGGGCCCCCTGGGCAGATATATTGCCCCCTGAGCTCAACTTATGTCCCCTGAATCGATATGGTGCCTCCTGAGCCATCATTGTGCCTCCTGAGTCCATCTGATGCTCTCTGAGCTAGTCTGGTGCCCTGTGAGCACGTCTGGTGCCCTTTTAGCTGGACTGGGCCTCCTGAATTGATAACATGATTTCCTGAGCGGCTCTGGGGCCCTGAGCTGAACTGGGTCCATCGAGGCCGATGAGGGCCCCTGAGCTGGTATGGGGCTCCTCAGCTGATGAACACTCGCCCCAGTGGAGGGGGTGTTTGCATACCCCCTCGGTCTTTTCGGCTGCACGAAAAAAACAGCGGCTAAAAGCGCCGCCGTTTTTGACACACCGTATCCTTGATCGATTCCGCAACTTTCCTCATTTTTAACATTTTAGCATTTTAAGGTTGGGTTATCTCGGGTCGGGTCACCAGTGCATGTCAAGTGACCTCACCTCCAAAAATGTTTAAGGTAGCATAAGTATGAAATGGGTGAATCTATCGGATGAAACGTATACCACATAATGGGACCACCGAATACTACAAAATGTATTCGGGGATTTTTCATATCAATGACCTTGGGTCAGGTACGGATCATCACATCGCCATTGGAAATGCAAGGGAAAACAGGAATTGGGCTATATTTGTGTAGATGCAGCTGCTACTGCCTTCATATCCTCCAAATTGTAGTATCCTGGACCCCTTTTCAGGCTCATGCTGCAATTTTTTCCTGTGACGTTTGAGGGGTCATCTTGGGCTACTTAAGCAGGTTGCAGATTTGGGTCAATAACTTTGCAGAAAATGCTGACAAAGCTTTTATTTCGATACAATTACGTTTGGATTACTATTGCGAGTCGCTTGATATGCATATTGACTATGCTAGGCTGGAAAGTGACGTTGACCTGACTTTATGTCAGGTCATTTTTATTTTGACCTAGTATAATCACATTATACACCATTCGATTTGCCGTAACGAGAGGAAGCGAATGGTGCCTGAAAAATGATTCTAACTTCACTCTGTCGGACGCTAGAGCCCGGAAGTTCTTCTGTAACATGCCACCTTTGGCCTATTATGACCTCAATATTGACCGGAGTAAAAAGCGACCGATATAGCTTCTTCGTGTTTTGTATGAGCTATTCAACAGCTTCACGTTTTTTTCGCTAGCCTGCTTAGGAACCGAGTTCGAGGGGGAGGGTGTTTGAACCCCCTCCCAACCTGGGCTAAGGTGGCTCAGAGGACCACCGGGGCGGGTGTTAAGTGGCTCTTGACTTTATCTGGCACTCCCGTGCTGATCTGGGCCCTGAGCTGGTCCGGGGCCACTGAGCTGATCCGTTTTCTACTAAGCTGATCTGGTGCCCTTGCCCTGTGAGCCGATCTGGTGGCCCTTGAGCAGTTCTGGGGCTCCTGAGCTGATTGAGCCCCTGAGCGGGTGAGGGACCACTGAGCTGATAAAGGGCTCCTGAGCTGATTTAGTACCCCTGACTTGATCTTGGCCCCTGGCGTGACTTGGGACCCCTGAACTGATCTGGGGCCCAAGAGCTGATCTGGGTTCTGGGTTACCCTGAGCTGGTAGGAGTCCTGGAGGTCCCCTAAGCTGGCCTGGGTGCTGAGCTTGTGAGAGCCCCTTAAGTTGGCCTGAGGCCTCCGGAGGTAATCTGGCGCTTTATATTGTTCTGAGGCTCCCTGAACTGGTTCATGGCCCTATGAGTCTATCTGAGGCCCATCATTGAGATGGTCTGATGGCCCATCTCTGAGGGCCAATGAGTTAGTCTATTCCCCGGGGAAAGTTTGAGCTGCTCTGGGGGAGGCTCTGATCCATATCAGGGGTCCCCTGAGCTGGTGTTGAATAGACAGAGAATATCAACACAAGGTCAACTCCCATAATTTCGGGGGGGTTGGGGGTTCTGAGCTTCTGTAGTCCCTGGGGGCACAATGGGGGGGGCAGCTGCTCTAGAGGGCTCTGGTCCACAGAAGGGTCCCCCGAGCTGGTCTTGACTAGATGGGGAATAAGAACACAATGCCAACTCGCCTCGTAAAATGGAGCTAACGAGGAATGAGACATCACTTAAACGGCTTGTGGTGTGTGGCTTGTGATGCCTAGGCACTCCTGATTATATAAATTGGTTATTATACTGGTGGATTCTGGAGAGGGATGCTAAAAAGGCATATGCCCCTGAGCTCAGAGCACAGTCCCCTAAACCAGGAATTCTGCACATTCATTTAAAGGGAATGTTGCACCTTTATAACGTGATTTTAACTGAGATAGCCACGTTGTAAGGCATGCCGGAAAACCCGGTACTCAATATATCATTTGTCTTGAAACTCAAAATTTCCCTAGAGAAAAGCTAAAAACTACCTGAAATATACCCCACATGTACCCGTAGCAGCAGGCCACAGTTGTAAGGTGTTGGTGTGACGACATATGCTGACGTCACGGTGAGTATCAGCCAATCGAAGCCCTGGAAGCCTATTGAATATGGTAGTGGTTGCCAGATCATGACATCATCCACAGGCAGATATTTATTTATATCCCTAGAGGAACATTTTAAAAATAAAAATATTGAGCTTATTGTACATTAGGGTGCCCCATTTTGTATCAACTTTTGAAAATTGTACGTGGGTATGTGTCAATCCCGTGCATTCGGAACTGCTGACTTCAATGACACCAAAATTTTCGAAATCCGAACATTTCTAGGGGTCGCGAATTTGATTTGAAATTTGGGTTTTTCTTAAAATGGCCGATTTTTCAGCTATTTACGCTTCTATCTTTGTTCATAAATGGTTTAGAGTAACAAAATAAAGAACATAGTTTTTGTTGTCACCAGAGCTATCATTTGAGAACCAATTTGATACCTTTTAGCACTTGGTCAGATTAGGGGTTTGGTAATTGTTCGAAATGGGTCAAAAATTGCGATTTCCGGCGAGGATTAATCTTTTAACCGTACTTGACACGAACACATCCCAAAGTGAATGTGGTTTACTTTTTCATCATCTAGATATCTGAACTAACCGTTATCATTTTCGTGCCATACACAATTGCTCATTTAATCAAGTTGCCACAACATTTGTGACCAAATTGAGGTCTGAGGTACACCACACCGTGCTTCAGAAATTAGTCTTACATACATGTTATGTCAGGTCCGTTTTGATTCTACCGGAGATTGAGTGTGCTGAAGTGAAGTCTGTCGATGTCAAACATGAATAAATATGAAAAGACAAAAACTGGTCTAAAGACTAAATACCCAGTGCGAAATCATCTCACGACCCGCGCACCTAGGCTAGCGCCTAAACAGGTCCCGCAGGGAGCCGAGTGATCTTGGCAACAAGACTATACGCGCGGGTGCTACGACGGGACTGTACGCACAGGTTTTACGACTAGATTTACGCACGGGTGCTAACACAACTTATTCAACTGTAATTCTCGGATAATGAAGTAGACGCGTTTACATGTTCAGAGGTCCCCCACGTGGAGGGCCAGTGGTCCGATGCCACGAACCGCTAGGCCAGGCCAGGCCGCCAATCATGGTTGCTGTTTCAGCTCCCGGGGTGTCGAAACTTGAAAGGCTTGAGGTTCACAGGTCCTTTCTACGTCTATTCTAAAGTTTCATGAGGTCAGACTTTCCAAAGCTCTGCATATTTTCTTATTTGATTCAAGAGACTGCAGAACACCCTGCAGCAGCTTCTTATCTTTTCCGAATCCTGCATAGTCCTGCATTAAATTTACGCCTCATTCTGCAGCATCGTTCGCGACCTTAAGTGAAGCGAGGAATGCCTGAAGATTCCAAAAATCCTCATCGAAACACCGCTGTTTTACTGGCCTCTGAAGTCACTCAGTTCCTGATACCTTCAGCCTGTGGAACACGCGCCACAACCGTTCATCGCCTAGATCCACTAGCCACGTGGAATCGTCTATCACAAGCCCATCATACTCATCATCCGTCGGATACTAGTCGCACAGTCTGGCTACCATCTCCTTGTTTTCTAGATCAGTCTCTTTCCTGCTGCGCACTGGCATAATGTCTGGCTGTGGTTTCACATACTATAGGTGCCGTTTTAAGGATGCACAACGCTGCCTCAGCCATTGTACCATTAGGGTAGTTAAAAAAAACATTTTTTTACTTTTCAGACTCGAACCCACTTTTTCCCATTATGTATTCAATTCTGATTTCAATGAGCCACATTCCAACCATCTACGACAACGGGAAAGATCGCCTCAAAACGGTTAAAGATTTCATGTTTCAGGCGCGATTGACCGCCCGGCGTTACAGTCTCCCCTTGTTAAATTGGCATGAAAGGGGTGCATAACCTACCAGTAAAGACAGCGTGGCATGTGCGTGCGTATAAGAGCGGTAGATGGGATTTAACATGCAGGCATTTACTTGTCAGATGTATTTGCAGCGCAATACAAATACATGTTATTCCACAAAAGACCTGAAATTAAATGGGTCAGCACCCAAGTACTCTAAATCCCGACAGAACAGGAATGCCTTCCGGAGGCGAACCTCTCTCTGGTAACATACGTTGGAGAACGTCGTTGGGGCAGGTGCTTCTCCCTATTCTCCTGCGAACTATTTAAGAGCTCTGATACTGCTGGAAGAAGACCCTGCTGCATATTTCTTACCCTTTGGATGGCTCACGAAATTTTCCACCAGCTTCACACCACGCTGTGGGATCGTTCACCACATTAAGTTCTGGAATACGTTGAAACAGGAGAAGCTATACCAGTCACCAGCTTCTTAACGGAGCCATTTCTGGTCAGAATATTTCAGATTCAGGCAATCGAATACCAGCCAGCTGTCAGGAGTGACAAGCTGGCTGAGGCCTTAGTACCGAGCATTCACCGAGCTCTTCATAGCCTCTATCGGAAACTTAAGCCTGCCCATAGTCAAAGGTGAATTGTTTGCTGTTTTGGCCAATTGTTGTGCGACTGGCTCCTTACCTCCAAGATGGTGGTTCTCACCAGCGGGACAGAATATAAATTTCTGTGCACACATACCACAGCTGATGGCAAATTGACTTCAGCACATTCAGGGCGATTTCTATATTAACTTAATGAAAGCACTGCACTGCATTTTATGGATAGCTTTGAGGCTCATAGAAGGCTCTAAAGCTGACTATCCGCGACGGAAGAACTCAAATGCATGGTTTAGAACCACTTACAAGGAAAGCCGCTAACTATTTCGGGGTCTGAGTGACTCAGTCGGTTACCACTTACGCTCGGCTTCGGCCAATGGCATTCATTATATGCTGGGTATCGTGGGTTTGAGCCCACCCAGAGGCAGAATCTGGCGCCCTGCTCAAGCCCAAGCTAATTTAATTCTTTCCCTCTCGCCTCTGATGCCATATGACCTGAGCACTTGATGCGTTGTTAAAACTCCAAAAATTATAATATTCAGTCTTTAAGTATCTTCTGGAATGATGAACGGAATTTGACTCAGTAGTAGCACGCACTTCATGCCATCAATGTCCTTTATTCCATGAATATGGCTCGCTGGTGGGCTCCCGGTCTTCTAAACAGACATTTGTTGGAGACAACCTCTCCTGACAGCCACACGTAAACCACCTAGCGCAATTCGTGATTATCTTCTCAAGGAAAACAGAGCCGGCACGCAACTGTTATTTGTGACCAGGAAGTTACAATCTGTCTTGCAAATAAGAATCACAATGGTGGAGGTAAAAAGGCAGTGACACAGTACCCGGCCTAAACAGCAAAACCATCCACCTTTCATTTGGGTAGGCTAAAGTTTCCGACAGAGGCTATGAAGAGCTCGGCTCGGTACCAAGCCTCTGCCAATTTGTCATTCCTGAAAGCTGGCTGATATTCGAGCGCCTGAATCTGAAAGATTCTGACATGAAATGGCTCCGTTGAGAAGCTGGTGACTGGTATAGCTTCCCCTGTTTCAAGGTATTCCAGAACTTACTGTCGTGAACGGGCCCACAGAACGTGGTGTGAAGCTGGTGGGAGATTTCGTGAGCCATCCAAAGGGTACAAATATGCAGCAGGGTCTTCTTCTAGCAGTATCAGAGTTCTTGAATAGTTCGCAGGAGAATAGGGAGAAGCACCTGCCCCAACGATGTTTTCCAACGAATGTTACCAGAGAAAGGTTCGCCTCCAGAAGGCATTCCTGTTCTGTCGGGATTTAGAGTACTAGTGTGCTGAACCATTTAAATTCAGGTCTTTTGTGGAATAAAATGTATTTGCATTGCGCTGCAAATACATCTGACAATTAAATGCCTGCATGTTAAATCCCATCTACCGCTCTTATACGCACGCATATGCCACGCTGTCTTTACTGGTAGGTTATGCACCCCTTTCATGCCAATTTAACAAGGGGAGACTGCAACGCCGGGCGGCCAATCGCGCCTGAAACATGAAATCTTTAACCGTTTTGAGGCGATCTTTCCCGTTGTCGTAGATGCTTGAAATGTAGCTCATTGAAATAAGAATTGAATATATAATGGGAAAAAGTGGGTTCGAGTCTGAAAAGTAAAAACAAATTTGAACGACCCTATTGTACCATAGTAGATGAGATCCTACTAAAGCTGGAGATCGTTCACCTGCGCATCCGCTGCCACAGAGGCCATCAGCCATGCCGTTTTGAACATAAGTCAGATGAACATGGCAGGTTTTTCCAGCTTCTGACACATAAATTCACTCAGTCTGAGTTTTTGGCTGAACATGAACAGTGTTTCACCAGTATCCGACGTATGATTAGTAGTATGATGGGGATGTGATAGACGAGTCCACGAGACTAGTGGATCTAGGCAATGGACGGTCGTCGTTCGTGTTCCACCAGATGAAGGTATCCCAACTCCAGTTAAACGGCGGGGTTTTGTTGATGATTTGTGGAAGTTTCAGGCGTTCCTTGCTTCATTTAAGGTCGCGAACGATGTTGCAGGACGAGGCGTGAGTTTAATGCAGGACTATGCAGGGTTCTCAAAAGATGAGAAGCTGCTGCAGGTGTTCTGCAGGCTCTTGAATAATCTAGGAGAAAGATGCAGAGTTTCGGAAAGTATGACCTCACGAAAATTTAGAATATAATTAGAAGGAACCTGTGATTCTAACGTCTTTCAAGTTTCGACACATTTAGCAGCTGGAACACCAACCATTATTAGCGGCCCGATGACAGCGGTTCGTGGCATCGGACCACTGACCATCCATGTAGGTGACCTCTGAACACGTAAACCCGTCTACTTTATCAACCGAGAATTACAGTTGAATAAGTTGTGTTAGCACCCGTGCGTAAATCTAGTCGTGAAACCTGTGCGTACAGTGCCGTGGTAGCACCCGCGCGTAGTCTCGTTGCCAAGATCACTCGGCTCCCTGTGGGGCCTGTTTGGGCGCTAGCCGTGCGGGGGTCGTGAGATGATCTTTCACTGGATATTTAGTCTTTAAACCAGTTTTATATCTTTTCATATTTACTCATGTTTGTCATCGACAGACTTCGCTTGAGCATACTCAATCTCCGGTAGAATCGAAACGGACCCGGCATAACATGTACGTAGGCTTGATTTCTGACGCACGGTGTGGCGTACCTCAGACTGTAATTTGGTCAGAAATGTTGAGGTAACTTGATTAAATGAGCAATTGTGTATGGCATGAAAATGGTAACGGTTAGTTTGGATATCTAGATGATGAAAAAGAAAACCACATTCACTTTTGTGATTGTGTTCGTGTCAAGAACGGGCTAAGAGATTGATCCTCGCCGGAAATCGCATTTTTGACCCATTTGGAACACTTGCCGAACCCCTAATCTGACCAAGTGTTAAAAAGGTATCAAATTGGGTATCAAATGATATCTCTGGTGACAACAAAGGCGATATTTTTACTTTGTTGCTCTTAACCAATTATGAACAAAGATAGAAGCGTAAATGCCTGAAAAATCGGCCAATTTAAGAAAAACTTCAATTTTCAAATCAAATTTGCGACCACCTAGAAATTTTCGGATTTCAAAAATGTTGGTTACAATGAACTCAGCAGGTCCGAATGCACGGGATTAGACATGCTCACTTACAATTTTCAAAAGTCGGTACAAAATGGGGCACTCTACTACATAGTGACCATTAAACGTGCAAGATCACAGCCATTAAAAATGCAGTTATCAGTTTATCAATAGAGCACTGTACGTGTTTGTCAAAAATGTTTTCTCTTTGTTCAAAGTGGTCCCATATATGTCACAAATCTCACGGTCCTATTCCTGTCATAGTACACTTTAGCATTCTACCACATTACCACCAGATCTCTATCACATCTCACATGTTCATGAGTTCACATGTTCACGCGCTGAGGAGACTTCCTTCTATCCTGACGAATTAAAAAATATGAATAAAGGAAGATTAAAAAATCCCATATGGTTTGAAGTTTCTGCGTTTATCTTACCCTTTCACCTTTTCCAAATATCTGTTTGAGTTTGGAATCTGGTTTTAGACTTCTTGAGAGCAATTAATATTGTGGGGTTATTGCTTGGCTTGGATTGGCAGAACGGTCAAAGTTCCTCCGCTTGATTTATTTTTCTAGAACGCAGGCGGGACAGGTTCCCACTATCTGTGATTCTTTTCAACGCGCTCCCGACACTGTCCTACGAATCTTTGCCACGAGGACTGGCAAAACCATGTTTATCATATTTGAGGGCAAAATCCACTTAAGAATATTTTTCACCAGTCGGAAAAATTATCACATATAGATCATGTTAGGTTAAAATAAAAACTAAAATATAATCGCTTAAATAATTATAGACACTGCTGTACGAAACGTGTTGACGTGCTTCACGAAACATTAGGGCAACTGACGGGGAGTGTTTAGGCATTTAACACGCGCTTTAACGGGGGGGCGGGTACTCGCGGCCTCGGGGTTTTTGGATACAGCTTAAAAACGCGCGTAGCGCCGCCGTGCGTGGCATACATTTTCTCTGATATTTTGCAACTTTTTTCAAAATTTTAAGATTAGGTCACCAGTACAGGTCGAGTGACCTGACCTAAAAAAAGTTGAAGATAACATAAGTCAGAACAGGGTGAACTTACCCGATTGAAATTCACATTACAAAATGGGCCCACCAAGTTCTCCAAAATATATTCCTGTCTTTTTATATCGATGACCTAAGGTCAGGTACGAGCCATGGATTAATTGGAAATACATGAGGAAAATGGTTTTCACTTAAAACTTAGTAATGGATGGTGATAGAGCGTTTATTTTAACTGCATTACATTTTCCTTGTCTTTGCAGTTCTAATGATATGTATTTTACCAAATTTAACCGTGACCTGACCTCAGGTTAGGTCAAATCCTGGATTTGACCTAGTAAGGTCATATCATGTATCATTCGATTCGACTTGCTGTGAGGATTCCAATGATCTAAATTGTTTTGCTCTATCTTAACTTGTTCAGATGTATTGATCGAAAACCTTCATTTACATGTTATCCCTATGATGGCATGCTTTGACCTCTGGTGACTTTAATTGTGACGTGGTAAAAAATTTGATTTGTTTTCGATTTTTTAAATTTATTTTCGATAGAAAAGTAGATGGGCTACCCAATGCTCTTTATCGTTTTTTCTATCTAGTGTGGCTTTTGAGATCTTAGGGGTTGGGTACCCGCCTCCCCCGTCAAAGCGAAGGTGGCTCAGACCTTCGTCAATGCTCGTGTTAAAATGGATGGCTATCGTACGTGAGTTATTATGCCCCTTGCAGACACATACCCGTAGTTTTAGGCTTTTAATCCCATTACTTTGAGACCAGCTAGTCCACGTACTGGTGTCAGAATTCAGATAAACGCCGAAGAAAACATTTTCAGGGAACTAATTGGTTGATACCTTTGTTATGCCTATTTTTTAAGACTGTAATTACAATCACTGAACAAAGGAGAAGACGTATCACAAAATGCATACAAAACAAATATATTTTGTCAATCCCCACTCCTTGCTCCATCAACTCTGGTTTGGAGGTCAAGTTGACGGCGTCTGAGGTATAGGGGCAGGTGAGCGTACCCTCCGTGCCAAGCGGTGTGCGCCAATGGCACGTATGTACCTGTGCTATATTCTGCCAGCTTTCCCATCCTTAGAAGAAAGTACCCACGATTTTTATTTTTGATCTCTACACTGAGACGTGCTCCTTTACGTGTTACTGTGAGTTTTCAAATCCATAATGAAGAACATATTTTTAAACTACTTATATATTGATTCCTACAACTTGTTCTGTAAAAACAAAATATTTCACTAATGTCACCATTGTGTTAACTAACTCATTCCAAACATATAAATATATGATTTTACCCACTTTTCATTATTTTAGTTCGATGAAATAGCTGTAAAAGACATTCGTGCGCGGGCAAAGTGTAAAACGGCCGGAGGCTATAACTCCCGAACCGCTTCACCTGGCAACCTGAAAATAAATGTCACAGGCGTGTTCTGACCTGCCAAAATGCCCATATGTTAAAGAGAATAGGAGACATGAGGATGTAAGGCCTGTGCTAAAATGTCGTGGAATGCCCCTATTCGATTTTGTTTAATCTTGTGACGCTTGTCGGGCATTAGGGTATTACTATTCTCTAAATACAATGAGATAGGAAAATTTTGATATCTTCTCCACAAGCAAAGACCATAAAATCGGAGCTTTTGGTTATTCATTTTTATCGTTTTTCAGCGTCTCATTCGAAAAGTGCGATAGGTAATAGGGTCGAAATGAAATTACTACCCGCTCAAATTACATATCAAAAATTACGAGTGAAACGCCGACAACAATTGGCAATGCATAGCCGAATTATATGTTCTTTCCTAAAAGAAAAAGCTTAAAGTGTTTCGTCTTATTCTCACTGTTCTACTTAGTTATTCGGGAACAAAATGGTAGCTGTAACGCAAACATTTCAGACTGTGGAATAGGCAGATCTAGAGCGGCAAGGAGGAGGGGGCACTTCCCCGATCGACCTTCTCTAACCGCTCCTCTCTGCACGCACAACAGCCCCAAATGTGGTACACAACTCAACGGCAGTCGCGCTGGATCCAACTTCTCAGTAAAATTGTGGTAAAATGTTTAATTCTGCTCGTTTTTATCTGTCATGGTTGACACTTTTAAGGCAACTTGCTTTGATTATTGAAGTGGGTCGTCAGTAGCTGACCTTGCCACGAGTGGAACGTCAGTAGCTGACCTTATCCACCAGTGGGTCGTCATTAGCTGACCTTATCCACCAGTGGGTCGTCAGTAGCTGACCTTATCCACCAGTGGGTCCACAGTATCTGACCTTGTCCACGAGTGGGTCGTCAGTAGCTGACCTTGTCCACGAGTGGGTCGTCAGTAGCTGACCTTGTCCACCAGTGGGTCCACAGTATCTGACCTTGTCCACCAGTGGGTCCACAGTATCTGACCTTGTCCATAAGTGGGTCGTCAGTAGCTGACCTTATCCACCAGTGGGTCCACAGTAGGGGGGGATGAGGAGG
Source organism: Lepas anatifera (assembly GCA_034440635.1). Taxonomy (NCBI): domain Eukaryota; kingdom Metazoa; phylum Arthropoda; class Thecostraca; family Lepadidae; genus Lepas; species Lepas anatifera. The sequence goes on from JAOTON010001328.1 coordinate 199,577, forward strand.
CTTAGTGGTTAGCACCTTTGTCTTCTAAGCCACTAGTCCCGGTTTCAAGTCCCGGCGGAGCCTCTGAATAAGTCGATCTGATCGCCAAATCCCTTCCAACAGGGGGAGAGTTGGCGACGCCGTATGACCCTGGCAGTTGGTGCGTCGTTAAGCCCCAACAATTATTATTATGGGTCCACAGTAGCTGATCTATCCACCGTGGGTCCACGGCTGACCTGTCCAGTGGGTCTTTTGTGGGTGAAGCTGACCTTATCCACCAGTAACGCAAATTTTGGCTCACGACTACAAGCATAAAACAAATCGGAATTGGTTGAGCAGGAGGCGCCAGTCAATCGGCCTTTGGTGTAAGTGCAGTGTCATTCAGGCAAGCAGGTGATTCCTCTCCTGCCTGGTTGACGTGACCTCAGTATGCTGACCCGGACACCGGAGTTGTGTCGCATCTGCATCAACGCTCTCAGGACTCGGTTAACCACTCTTATTGATCGTTCTCCTCGTTAGCTTTGGCCTCAGCGATTATGCCACTTATCACCAGCGATGCTTCATGATGAGCGAGAACTCGTCAGCCCTCAGGCCCCACCTCTGGACAAATTCAAAGTTAGGACACGTGTTCCCAGGAAGGACACGTGATTGTAGGAAGAACACATGTCCTAACTCTAGAGCAAACACGTTTTCTTAAATCAGGAGTTAAACAGGTGTTCAGAGGTAGAGCCGATGCCACTGAGTTGCCACCTCACCAGCGGTGAGCGCCCGTCCCCATTGGGTAGGCTTCCCGCCCTGCTGGCAGAAGAAGGGTCCTAGAATGGTGCGGCCGACCACCAGGTCAGTCCGCATCGGACCACGCATCACCACACTCACTACCAGACTAGCGTCTTCTACGAATCCTTGTGGCAGCACAAAGTCGAAGCCAGTGTTGTAGAAGGGCTCCCGGCTGCCGTGTACCACCTCAGAGCGCTTTGTCTTCACCTTCTCGCCACCGCAGCGCAGCGACGCCTTGGCGAAGGTGTGGTAGGCGGCATGCTTCTGGAACGTCTTATGCGGAAGTTTGTGGACGGCGGCTGAGACTCGGAGTTGTCGGGCTTGCATGATGACGACAGCTAGCCTGTCGTCGCTGGACCGATAGGAGAGTGAGATCAGCACCCGGCCCAGCGGCTCGGTTAGCATGGACCTGCGCCCCAGTGGAAGTAGGAACCGCTGAGGAGACTCGCTGACTGTGTCCTGGAGGGGCAGTAGCGCGTGACCGATGGCCTCGTACGGGCCCCGCCGAGCCGCGTCGAACACGCTGACGCGTAACGTCTTAGAGGCTAGCTCTCTGGGCTTCAGCGGCAGTGCCCACTGGGTTTTGTAGCGGGGGTTGAGATCGGCTGGGCCGTGATAAGGCGCCTGTTTGATTGGCTTGACCTCGGGTAGGAGGGTGAGCTCGGTGGCGGGTCGGTATAGGCCGTTCTCTCCCCGCGGCGGCAGGCTGTTGACACCTTCTAGCTGCAGGATCAGTCGCTTCTGGTGCGGACTGAAGCTGGCTGTCAGGGACACCGAGCCGTACACCTCGTCAGTGATGTTGGAGTCGTCCAGTGATTGTGGTGAGGCCAGGGTGGCCGTGCCGTCGGCTGACAAAGAGCCGGTGCTCTCGTACTGACTCCGGTCCAGGCCCAGCCTGCTGGCCCGCGCCAAACTGCGATGCACGCCGACGCCGCTCTTGTTTCTCTCCTTGAGGTCGCGAAGAGTCGACTTGGATATATCAGCGATGGTCTGGGCGTGTTGCATCATCTCCGGCTTCAGTTTCGACCCCCGCGAGATGCACATGCGCTGTGTGGGGCGCGAGGAGCCAGTATTGGTGACGCTGGCCTCGGGAAGCGAGTCGCAAGAGGAGACGCTGTGGCTGCTGTGGTCCAGGTCAGGTCTGTACATGGTCGACGACGGCGGCTGCACGCGGTCCAGCTGTGCCTCTGAGACGCTGAGTCCGCTTCGGCGGAGAGGTGGCCATCCTGGCCTGCCGGCGCCGCCGTCATTGTCTGAGCCGGCAGGAGAGCTGCGCTCCATCTTCGGCAGTCGCAGGCTATCACTCCAGCCATTGTCCAACAGGTTCTCGTCAGAGACATATCTGGAAAAGTGTTAAAACAGTGAGACTGGTGTAATTCGATAATGCATGTCATGAAAATTATGCAGCACGGTGTTGTAGCAAAGGTGTTGACGCTTCTACGCAGGGGCGGACGCAGACCCGAGTTTGGGGGGCAAACCCATGTCTGCCTCTCCTCCTGGGGGCGGGGCGAGGGGGGAGGGAGTGAATATTTGTTTGCTCTACAGACCTAATGTAAACACCTTTTTTCAGTGCTCGACAGACCTAGTATAAGCTACCTCTCCAAGTACATGATCGCTCTCCTGGGGGAGTGAAGATTTGTTTGCTCTACAGACCTAGTGTACACACCTTTTTCAAAAATTTCTCCGGCGTTTGGGGGGGACAAAAGATAGTTTGCCCCCCTCCAGCGCTTGTGGGGGGGCATGGCCGGAATGCCCCCCCTGCGTCCACCAATGATTCTGCGTGGTACGCTTTATGCAGCTTTATTAACAACCTACTGGTTTTGCGAGAAACTTATGTTTCAAACATGTCTGACAAGTATGGTTACGACACTTGACCGTGAGGCGATTGTCTCACCTGTTCTGACACTTGACCGTGAGGCGGGTGTGCTCGCTGCTGTCGTCTGCGGTCCGGGCCCTGGGCCGGCAGCAGGCATCGGTCAGCTTCTCCCACAGCTGACTGCAGAGCGACATGGCCACTGATCTGCCCAACCTTGGTCACTGACCACAGCCCTTGGCCAGCACCACGTCGGCGCTGTGAATATTAGCCTGATCCAGCTGTGGCAGACAGGAACCTGCAGGCACGCCCTCCCGCCACTCACTCCCGGTCAAACGTTCGCACACTTCGTTTCGGCTATTGAAAGCTTGCACCAGTCGATGCTGTCTCTGCAGCGATGGCTTGTGTGCTGGCTGTGTAGTGCTGACGTTACATCGCAAGCTTCCGTCCGCACCTGTCGCGCCGGAGCCGAGCGACAGTCGACTGCGGCGCCCAACATTCCCCTCCCCTCCCCCACTCCCGGGCACGCGATGCGCCGTAATCCTATCGATCGGTTTGCACGTGCCGAACCTCAGCGGCCGGCGGTGCGGCGATTTGTCCGCCTTACTGCACCCTGGTGCAGCTCTGCTTCGGTACATGAAACTTTGAAGTACCCGCTCGATACTGCCCTGGGCCTGCTTAGTTCTCGCTCAATACAAATCCACGACAGCTCATGATTCCCCTCGTCAGAAAACTTCAGAAAAAGCCAGACCCGTTATAACATGGTCAGGAAATAAAAGACCATACCCCCTTCGGTGGCTGACGTCATACGCGAACAGCGCCTTATCTGAAGTCTTCGACCAGCAAGTACTGGCAGTGTTTAAAGCAGTATCCATGAAGGTGAGAATGACTTCATGCTCCCCATTGCACACAACCAAGACCCTAAAAGATAAGGTTGGTCAAAGTCTCCTACCAAGAACCTACTAGCACTTCACGGTAAATTATTCTAATCTTGCTCATAACAAAATATTTACAACATTTTCTTCAAAAAGTTCACCTAAAATGAGATTTTTTCGATAAATTAGGACGTTATTTTACAATGCATAGGTTTTATTTTAAGCAGTATGTTTCTTTTGCAGATCCAGTATGTCTTTAAGCTGGTTTGATACTAGATGTGCCAGATTTGCTATTTCTGCGCAACTGAGGCCTACATTTACGTTGCTGATCTTTTGTGTTTTGTTCTGAAACTGCAATTTGCAAAGGGTGATCGCCTGTGTGTGGCGGCGGTAAAACGGATAAAAGACTGGTTGTGGTTAGAAAGCTCACTTTTTATTAGGGGCTACATATGACATTGAAATTTATGAGAGCATAGTGCATTACTCTGTCGTTCTAGGATGCAAGGTCAATGACTAGGCTAAATAAAACATCGCTCAACGAGAGCACGTATGTTTATATATTTGTGGAAGATGAAATATCTGAGATGGGTCCAAATGGAAGATACGATGTTTTTATATACAATTTCTGGTATATGCTCATTAATGGGCACTGATTTCAGAGGCAATTGCAGTTTGAAGTTAAGAATCCAGATTGCTATGTGCAACTGATATGTTAAGCAGTGTAATCACAGAAGTTTGCTAATAGGGAGAGGAGGTAGTTTTGTAAATTATTTCAGATACCTACTGATGACTTATAAGTGCTGCTCTATATTATAAGTATTAGTGCTCTATATGTATATATGAGTATTATAAGTTGTTACTTGGCCTCCCGTACAACCCTGGATGCAAATATAGAAATTCAATGTGATTATACATTTAGTATAGATAACAGATCAGCAAAAACTGATAAAATTAATTCCTTCATAATGTGCTCTGCAGGTTGTCGGCTCTCAAATGGTCAGGAAAATTATTTGTCAGAGTGAATTTGCTTGTCATTGCTCACACTATGGCAAATAATTTTCCAGTTATCTAATACCAACATGAAGATTCATATTTAATGCTGTGTCAGAATGCATGATCACACTGAATATTTGGGATCCACGATTTCATAAGCAAGAGCCAATCAACAATTTACCAACTTATTGTGAGTTCAATTTTCTAAACTCAAGCACATCCAAATAGATTCAAATTCAGAAATATAAATTCATATGGATAATTTCTATTCATTATGGTCACCTTTCTATCTTACTATGTTAAAGTATGGAGTATATTACTTGGTTCCAATTATATGAAAAATGGAATAAAAACATGCCTTATATCATTTAGCAAATGCACATATAAATGCTCAGCTGTTGCGACAAAAAATTACCAGAGCATTGACTCCTAGTTTAAGAACAGGGGCTTGCTGATGAAGCTGCATTGTCATGTGCTATGGATAAGCTTCTGAGGTGAAGGAACTATCAACCTTGTTGGTTTGTGTCTCATGATGCTACTTTGATGTTTGTTAGCTGCATATTTAATTATACAAATTTGTATACCAATGACGAAGGTTCATATTTCATACTGAAACACTGACACAGACAACTAATTTATTAGTGTTGCACTTGGTATATTTTGATAATTTGTGTGTTTTTTTGTTGTTTTTGGATGGTGAGAATAACTTTTGTTGTGTTTGTTGTTGGCCGCATTCTGCCCTGTAGGCTATGGGGGGGTGCACCAAGCTGTGAAGGCATGCCATAGTACTTGCATGCAGCTATAATTATTTGCTGATATCTTTGTATCAAGAGCCGGTGAAAGGGACATTATGGGTTTCAGTTGGATTTGCAGCTTATATAATGCTTCAATAATATAATGTACACCTTTTTTAATTTTTAGTTGAATATGTCACTGCTCAGAATACTTTCTATGGTATTGCCATGGAATAGAGATACCATGGTGTCTCTATTCCATGATATTGCAGCACTTTGATTGTGATATAATGCAAAATAATGAGGTGAAAAATGATAAAGGGAATTTTAATGGCACATGCTTAAATTAAGTCAATATTATAGCTCTATATATAATGAAAATCCAGCATGGGTTCTTAACACTTTTATCCTGGCTCCACCTCTGCCCTTTCTTCAACAATGTTCTTTCAGGTGCATAATTGGCAAAGCCCCAATTCCATCTGGAATATCCTACCATCATATATCCTGGTCCTCCCTCCGCTGAGGCTCAGCATGAGAAGCATCATGCATCTGCCTCTGTCCTCTGTATCCGCCCCTGCCTGCACATTGGCCTCTCTCTCTTTTGTATCCGCTTTTGACCCTGCATCCGTCTCTGCATCCGTCTCTGCCCCCTATCTCTGTCTGCCCTTGCACCACCTCTGCTCCTGGATCCGCCTCTACCCATGCACCTGCCTCTGCCGCTCCATTTCATTGCCAGTGGTGGATCCAGGGGGAGGGGGCAAAAAAGGCATTTGCCCCCCAAACGGAAAATCTCGGGGCAAAACTATGTTTCCCCCCAAGCGATAGGCCTCCTTTTTCCCCGACTCCTTTTTAGTTTGAAAGCAAAATTTTGGTGCTTCAACTCTTGACTTAACTCTTAACTCTTAACTAACAGAACCTGTTACGTTCAGTGGACATTTGGGGCCTTGGAGGGGGAAAAAGAATCTTCAGCCCATATCTTTCACCCGGTGACTTTTTTTGCTTTGCGCCTCACATACCGAAAATTATACTGGGTAGTCATATTGTAGCGCTTTTTTTAACTGCGTTACGTTTTTTTCTTTTGCTTTGCGACTTTGATTTGCCCCTCCCAAACCGACCGGCTAGATCCGCCACTGCTCACTGCCACCGTATCTGCCTCTGCTGCTGTTTCTGCTCCTGAATAAACCTCTGTCTCCTTCGTCCGTCTCTGTTTCCTGCTTTTGCCCCTGTCTCCTGCTTTTGCCTGTCCCTTGCAGGCACTGCAGCTGTCTGCATCCTCATGTGCCCCTCCATTCGTCCCTCCCTCTACCTCCGCCTCTGTCCATTTATCTGCCTCTGCTCCTCCATCCGCCCCTACATCTGCATCCGCCTCTACCCCTTGATTTGCCACTGCCCCCTTCGACCGTTCTCTCCCTGAATCCGCCCTTGTCACTATCCGTTTTTCGCAATCGTTCCGACGATCTGCCGTTGTCCCTGCATCCGCCTCTGCCAGTGAGTCCTCTCCTTATAATGAAGTACCTTGGTCGATACATCCGCCTCTGCCTCCTGCATCCGCTTATGCCACCAGCCTCCTGCATCCGCCTATGCCATCAGCTTCCTGCATCCGCCTATGCCATCAGCCTACTGCATCCGCCTATGCCATCAGCTTCCTGCATCCGCCTCTGCCATCAGCCTCCTGCATCCGCCTATGCCATCAGCCTACTGTATCAGCCTCCTGCATCCGCCTATGCCATCAGCCTCCTGCATCCGCCTATGCCATCAGCATTTGCCGCCTAAGACATCAGTATCGGCCTTCCTTTCGGCGAAAACCCGCAGCCCTTCCATGTTTTGCAGTGGTCGATCGTATTCCCAGCTCTCTGACTGAGGATAGCACCAATAAGGGCGATTCTGCCCCGGGACTATGTTGGAAGTCGGCCTTAGGAAAAACCTGACATGCCCTTAGATGGATGCCCTCAGATCAGAAATTGCGTCTGCCTGGCACTATTTGAGGCCATTTTTGGGGAGGACAATGTTGCAGCTTTATGCTGACTGAAAATCACATCTCTAAAGGGGCTACAAGTATTTGAATATTTTTTTAGAAAACTACCTTCCTTCCGCACTTTTAGCGCTAAATGCCCTCGGGCATACTCGCGGTGACGTCACGACGGAATTGCCAGACTAGTTGGAACTAGACTTTGGCCCCCTGCACACAACAAACTTTTGAGACTGTGACAGATTATTCAGCGAAAGAAGGAAACGAAAGTAGCAACAACAAACATAAACGTTGGGATCGGTTGCGAGGCAAAAAGCTACCAGGGCAAATACTGTCATATAACGTGCATATAACGCCACATCCATAAACCGAATCGGCCACGGTCACCCTCGTCCCTGGATATTCCGCGCGCCCCGGTGGCCACGTCGGTGCCGCCGCCGGGCAGCGCGTCCCCGGACTGGGCCGCCGCCGGGGGCGCGCCCTGCGACTGGGCCGCCGCCGGGCGCGTCCCTGCGACTGGCCGCCGCCGGGGCCCCGGACTGGGCCGCCGCGGGGCGCCCCACGGGCCCCGGGGGTCCCGGACTGGGCTGCCAAGACCTCTGTCCGAGCATATCGTGTGCTTCCAGACAACAGATAACATCAAAATAACACCCCTCAGATTTTGATGAAACTTTGTCCAAGGGGTTCTCTGGGACGCCGATTCCTGCTGTGCCATTTTAGCCTCATCCTTCCGGTGGGTTCTGAGTTATTGCCTCCGGAATTTTTTTATATAGTACAAAACCCTATTTTAGAATAGCTATATTTCCAATGCCCGTGATGATATTTGTATAAAACATACGTTCCCGGAATTCTTAAGACCTAAATGATAATGTACTGGAGTCAACATTCAAAATTTAAGAATAAAGATAAAAGATAACCTGTGACCTAGGGTCAAGTCATGCGATTTCATAACAATGGCGCTAAAAGATTGCAGTCCTTTCTTTGGCGGAATTGAGTTTGGGGTATTATGTCTCTCTTCCCTAAAAATTTGTGTGAGGTTTTTTTCTAAAATTGGTAGAATTTGATTTTTGAATTACTACTGCAAGGGCATTAGAGCCAAGCACTGCGTACTTTCAATCATCGCCGCATTTGCAATGCATAAAATACATGCATTTTTTGCAGGTGATGGACGCAGTCTCGAAAGAACACATCATAATTTCATGTGGATTTTATCTATATATATATATATATATATATATATAATAATATATATAATAATATATATAAATTTCGTCCAAGTTGTTCTCAGTTCGACTGTTGAAGTCGGAGTCTCACTAAAGTCATCAAGGGACTTGAGTGATGATGAAAGTGATGTGCTGCTGGATAAAACATATGTTCTTCAGAAATAAATGCCGCAGACGTGAGTCTGAGGGGCCGGTCCGGATGACTCTGAGACTGCTGCAGGTGGAGAGCGCGGTGCCACGCAAACAGTGTGATGTGCTGTTGGATAAAACATTACAATAAACCATCAACTTATGTATATAGATGGGTTTCACTTTTTAGCTTAAAAATTGTTCAACACCTAAATATCGTATTCCTGTTCTGCCAAAACGCAAACTACGAATCTGTTGCAATCAATCAATGGCTTTTTATTAGGCGTTCTGTGCATAGCACCTTTGCCCGCCTCTAAAGGAGTGTGTGGGAGAATTTTAGAATTTTGTGTGAGGGCAAGCTACGTTAGTCTGTTAAAGCAATGGGAGTTATTTCAAGTAATGGGTTGCAAGATGTTTTAGCTTGCAAATGGACGGTCGTGGCAATGGCATAGCCATGCCAAGGGAGGTCTTTTAATAAGTTTAGACCCGCAGAGTGCGAAGGTTATTTCTGTGGTTGAAGACCTTAAATTTAGAATTTGGAATTTAGAATTTAGAATTTTGTGTGTCAGTTGCTGATGTCCGCTTGTATACGTTACTCGAAATCCTCCGTTAACTCAATAATTTCGTATTTTAGAAAGTGCGCTAAACACCTGGCCAGGGTGCCGCGAATTTACCCTGCAACCCGGAGGTGAAGTTGCAGCTCCCCTCTCCGGCTGGGCAGCCGCCGCGCAGAGAAAAGAAGTGTGAGAGGATAGTTAGATTGTTAGTAAGAGTAAAGGTGTGGTTAGTATAGACCCGCAGTGAAAGGTATCACTGCGGTGAAGAAATCTAACCTATCTAACCTAACCTGATTTCAAAGCTAGCCTAACATAACCTATCCCTAGCCTACAATGAACCATTTAAAGGTTAAACAGCTATTGCTTAAATTTTGCAGTGGATTATCTATGATTGGAAAATAGGCAAGTCCTACTTTGGGGGTGCACCATGCACCCTCCATCATATATACTGGGAGGGGTGATTTATAGAAACTTCTCTAGCCCAGAGTCCTTTAGAAATGTAAAGACTTTTTTCGAGCAGCTCAGGATGGTCGTTACCGAGCAGAGTTTTTAGGTCTACAGGGATGTTTTGGATTCGGCAGTAATCTAGCATGGGTTGCCGATGGGTATTGTGCTGGGGACAATCGATGAGAATGTGATAGGGATTCTCCATTGCGTCGCAGGTACCACAGGTACCCGCGTTCCAATAGGCATTTAATTTTGTGTGTCCATTTCTGAGTCTGGTTAGAATAACCTCGCGCCGGCGACTCTTTTGGTTTGAACTGGGCCAGTAGCCGATGTTAGGCTTGATATAGAATAGGTGGGCGCTGTGGTTTGTAGTCCAGTTATTTTGAATTTGCTTCCGGATGCTGTCCTGGAGGAGAGCTTTGCTATCATCTCCAGACCACATTAAGGGTGCGATCTCTCTAAGTTCTAGGGACTTTTTTGCCTGCTCATCGGCCTTTTCATTTCCTTGAATTTTGCAGTGGCCCGGGATCCAAAGAAAAGAGACATCAGGGGTATCATCGATACCTTTCTGAATATCTGCTATAACGTGGTGGCTGGGAAGAAACCAGAGTGCACTCCATCACTAAGGCTGAAAAGAAAACCGGCATCACAACCAATTTTGACAAGCTGGGCTGGTGCTGACATCCCTCCCCCTCTCGAGCCTTTTTTTCAATTTTGTCCAAGTTGTGTCCAGTACGGCTGTTGGAGCCGGAGTCTCACTAAAGTAATCAAGGGACTTGTCACAGAGACCCCAACCCCATCACCCGAATGAGCAGCTCCCACAATGAAGGGTTAATTTAGAAGCCAAAGTTTAACGTCCCACAAAGCACAGGAACGACCGCCCCGCTCAGATCACCCTTTCACGAGTCAGTTGCCGGCCGACCTTCGTCGGATAAACTATTGAGCGCCGGAGCGTCTCAGGGTAACCGATCCCAAGCCTGGACATTCACTGCCACTGCATGTTTCTGAGCAGCGAGCCGGAGCCCAATGCTCTACCAACTGAGCTACCGGGGCGGCAATTCGGCTTCTGAGCGGGGTAGCGAAAAAGCGCAAGAATAGTTTGATAGACCATTGAACCGATTAAGAAACTCTTCCCGTAACTTTTTAGCTCAGAGTAATATTGCGGTCATTAAAGGTCAAAATAGCACAATTTAGAGCACTTTACTCTAGCGTTTGGCTGAGTTGAGTTAGAGCCAAAATTTAAACGTCATTCGATTCCTCTCTTCATGGAGATTCGAATGATGTACAATATGACCATACTAGATTGAAGTATAAAAATGGCATGACCTAGGGTCAGGTCAAGGTTGTCATCTAACTAAACATAGTCAATATGCATATCACTCGTCTCGTAATGACAAATCAAGTATAGTGGTATCCAAATGAGAGCTCTATTGCAATTTACTCCGCAGTTCTTGACATAAGTCTCAAAACGTGCTTAGGTAGACCAAAATGACCTCTCAGAGGTCACAGGTCAAAACCTGCAAAATGAATCTTGCGAGTGGCCTGTGATACTACGATCCCGGGAATAAGAAATCCCTTTAAGCTTTATGTACAGAAAAATAAACATTTTTTCGGCAAATCAGTGCTTTCCCTATGCATTTCCAATGGACAGGTCATGACTCTTACCTGACCATAGGTATAAAATATACAAAATACAAAAGTTCGTAGCCCCCGCTGAGTGCATTATATGAATTAGTTTTCACATTGATAAATTAACCCTACTCCGAGTTGGGCAATCCCAAACATTTTTTGAAGTGAGGTCACTTGACCTAGCCTGGTGACCTGACCCGAGATGACCCGAGCTTAAAATTTGTAGGGGAAGTTGCAGAATTGATTAATGACAAGCTGTGACAAGTACGGTGGTGCTTGGCGCAGAATTTTTCGTCGTCGCAGTGCTCTGCTACGACGAAAAATTTGTAGGGGGTTAGTCAGCACCCTTCCGCACCACTGGGGGTAGGGTTAAGAAGTGAAAATCCGTTGCTTAAATTCGATAAAATGACGAATTTTCTTGCAGGATTGTCCCTATATTTGTGTCTACCGTCTAAAAGTCTAAAATCGCGTGAATAATGTTTCTATTAAGTGTTGTAACGTGCACCATAATATATATATATATATATATATATATATATATATATATATATATATATATATATATATATATATATAATGTATGTATGTGTGTGTGTATGTATGTGTGTGTGTGTGTATGTATGTATGTATGTATGTATGTATGTATGTGTGTGTATGTATGTATGTATATATTAGAGGTGGGACTTTCTAGGCCCGGGGCAAAAGCCCGGCCCAGGCCCGCGGGCTTGGACCGGGCCTGAAGGCCTGATTTAGGCCAATGCCGGGCTGATAACGGGCTTCGCCCAGGCTCATTCCGGGCTTCAACTGAACTGGGACTGCAGTCAATTTTCTGTAAGTTATATAAGCATTTTTCAGTACAGACCTAGTTTTTCCACTGAAATATAATCTTATTCAAACACCAGCAGCTTTTGAAAATGCATTTACAATTAATTTTGAGACATGGACTTTTCGACATACATCAGGAATGTAAAAGCATGAAGCTCTAGCTTTCTATCTGTTACTCATGCCAGGGTCAAAAGCAAGTTACTTAAACCTGTATAAATATTTATAATCAAATATTGAATAATGCCTACAGTTGCACACATCCATGCTGTACTGTCATCTTATGAATATCCTGATGACTTCGAAATCTTCAAGTCATATATGGGTGAACAAAATATAAATTGTGATAGCCTATTGATTTGTTACTTCCATAGTGTCAGTATACCATTTCAAAGGAAGTCCTTTAACCAATTTGCTGCTAACATATTGATACTAACACCTAGCTCTAGCTAGAACATTCTTTCCAGATGCTTTCTGCTTCAGGTAAAAAGAAAATGTCATCTATGGAGCCATTCCCATGTCCTCTACGAAAAATGTCGAAGTGAATATGTCAGGTACAAACTTTCTAGTCGGAGCCCATAATTGTCAAGTTGGCCTTCTAACTCTAGATGCAAGAACAAATGTTGATAAGTTTGACCCTGCCACAGCTTCATCTTGCTCTTTCATTGCCCAAAAGATGCAGAATCCACTCAGAAAAGGTCAGCAAGGGAATAGGCACAAAGAAAACATGTTTTTAATGGAAGTACTTCAAAACATTCATTAGTCAGTTGTTGGGAGATACTGGGGAGAGCAGTCAGCCTTAGAAGGAACCTTTGAAATTGCACCAAAACATGAATATACTTGACATTATGTGTTGCATTTTCCTTGTGGAGATACTTCCCTGGCCTCTATGAAATACAACTTTTATTATAAGCTTTGAACATAACAGTATTTCCCTCCCAAGATACCTTTACTTTACACATCCCTCCCACCACACTAAAAAAATGTACAGAAACATAGAAACACAGCACACAAAAACAGAGTATCCAAATTATTTAGATACGCCAAATTCCGCGGCCTTAAGAGCCAGCCCCTCCAACAGCAAGCACAGATCACCGGATGTGACGTCACACCTCGTAGCATATAACATAGGAAAATCAAATGATTAAATGTCTAAATATCTGCAAAGAGAGGCACAGAATCGAAGATAAAATGCCTAGTTGTTGCATTTGGGATAAACTCGATTACTGTGTATTCTCACAAATTCGTAAGCGGGCATTGCCATTAGCAGCAGTTTGACTCTCGGTTCAATGGTGAAGGAATTCCTCCACGCCCGTGTGACGTCACTCAGGCGTGGAGGAATCCCTCTTGAACGTACCTTTAAGTAAAGGTATCTTGCTTGAGAGCAGCTTGTAAAGCTTTGCAAAGCCAGAAAAGTGTCATATATGAAACAACTGCGCAAAAAAGTGGCGTATTCTCAGGAACAAAACAAATGCACCACACAGTTTGTGCTTATTTAAATCTGCGAAATTTTTAATATATGTTTTCAAGAGGATTCAAATATTTTCACTGAAATCAACTTACTATTCTGGTAAATTTTTGTGAAAAATATTTTCATAAATGATTGCTCTAATGTAGACAAGCACGGCGCTTCAGATACCTTGTAAGCGCAAGCCCGTAAAATACAGCAAAACAAACAGAAATAGTAGGCGTGTTATTCTGCCGGCAGAACGCATAATAGTATGCCACACTCATGCGCAGTACGGTATCATGGACTACAAGATACCGTATTGCGCATGCGTGCGGCATACTAGTATGCGTTCTGCACGGCAGAATAACACGGCTAGTGTTCAAGCCCGCATGGTGATGGTGATGTGGATGATGGACTCGAGATGTTTTTTTGTGATTTACTTTTTGGTGGAGATTGGTGTAATCTTTTTATTCCATGTTTGGTGCGAACCTGTGGAAAACTAGTGGTTCTTTATCAAGATAGTTCTTTATGGCTGGTGGTTTGATAATTCTATATGGCTGATGGGCCTTGTTGTCCTGTTGGCTTACCTACTTTTTTTAAAGCATCTATTAGTGCACTAAATACAGTCCATGTCATATACAATGGTTAAACTGCCTCTAGAGACGACAGTCATTCTCACGCACCAACTGATAATATGGTCTTCTTCACGGATTTCGTTGTGCGAATAACGGATGATCCCCGAACATACAGGTATTTTCACGTTTGTCACATCTGACTGACACTGCAAGCATCTCTATCTTCATATGTCATAACATAGCACTACAACAGGAAAATGCAAGCAAAGTTCGCATTGAAAACAGGCAAAGCTAATTAGATTTTGAGGACAGTGTCATACAATTATTCATACACATTCAGAGAGTTTATAGGCATCGCATGGCTTCTGGTTCGTTTTTAGTTTCCGGCTTTTAGTTGGTTTGGTCCATGAACTTCCGAAACGAAATCAGTTTAAATTCTGCAAGGAGCCCCACTTTTTATTGAACTGAGTCCAATTACCTTTGATTTGTGCAGCAAATCTTTCTGCGTCTATATCCAGCTTGAGCTTGGACTTGAAATCAGCAATGCTCGGAATACGGTTGGAGTTTTGTATTATTGATTTCGCCAGGATTATTGCGTGGTTGATGACAAGACTTTTGTAGCGCCTGAAATAACATCTACAAGGGTTGTTTTCATGTATTCCCCAACTTCTGAAGAAATGTTTAATGGTCATCCAGAAAGATTGAATTGAAGGACACTCAAAGTATTTATGCTCTATTGTGTCTATATCATTTTCACAGTGGTCGCATAATGGGCTAGGTCTTATCTTGAACCTAAATAAAAGTAAATTCGTTGAGCATATTCTGGTCAATATTTTATAGTGCAATGCTGCGTAGTACGTGGAGTGGTAACATCGCATTACAACTGAGTAGCAATCCTCCCAGCACAGGTCTGGAAAGTGTCTGTTCCAGTTGGCTTACCTACTTTGCAGATCGGGCTGACCCAAGCAGAACGATCTTTTGATTATCTTCCAAGCTGTTTAGTGACTAAACTAAAATAAAATGCTCACATGTATGAATTGAGGGACAATGTGAAGAATTTTTGGTTCATTCACATCCATTCTGCCGTGATATTCTGAAAAGTTTTAGCTGAAAACTTGTCACTGCTCTCTCCTCTATTCATAAACATGATTGGAACTGAATTGTGAGGCCCGTGCCAGCATATAATGATTTATAAAAGTGCAATGTTTTGGAGGAAATGTCTGACATGAGTAGGCTTATTTCATCCCGATTCTTATAGCTGCTAGGTGCATACCTCTATCTAGAATGCCCATTGTTTTTATAAGGTGATGCTGGTCATTACCTGACGTCAGCTTGCATCATAAGCAAGTTATGTATCATTTTCTGCTGAATTATTAAGATAGCCGAGGCTACTGATGCTGCATGCACCTTTTTAATATGGTTTTGGGTGAAACCAAAACTTTTTCCAGACTAAATTGGCTTAAAGCATGTATTTGAAACAGCTTTAAAGTAAATAAATGTTGTATATAGTCGTTTATGGTTTTTCCATGATACCGGGCCTTCCCGGGCTTGATAAGCCATTTCTTCCATAAACCGAGCTTGTGACGGGCTTCTAAAATCAGCCGCAGACCGGGCCCGGGTCCGGGTCTGCAAAATTGCCCGAAACTCCCACCTCTAGTATATATGTATGTATGGGCCATTCCATGCAACTCAAGCAATGGTGTACACGGCACCCCTTCAGATCTCTATGAACTGAAGGGTATATGGGGTCCTTCATAGCCTAGAATCCGGTCTTAATTTTGTCTCCAACTTCATTAAAAGGCTTAGCCATGTAGTTGCGTAACTTTATCAAGATTTTGGAATGTTAGTTTCTGAAGACTGAATTTGTATGGAAGCTTGGAGATGGTAACTTTGCCTTCCAGCAATGTCTTTTTTCTTTCTTGTTTTCTTTTTTTAATATTTTTGCGCTCCCTTTCTCGGGAGCATTTTTGTGTTAGTAGCTAGTTCCATTCATACAACGCACTCACACTATGTACAGAGCGGAAGTTTCCATTTGCCGGCACCCTAACGGGACAGCGGCACCGCACTCGGCGGGCCATAGGCTGCTCCAGTCTCCCCAAGCCGCGGCGCCCGGCACAGGCCGAGCCCTCACATGAGGGCCGCGGGCGGGCGACCGGACCGGTGGATCACTTTAAAGGCCGCTCAGGCCCGTGCACCCACATACAGGGACGCCGGCTGGCACGGCGTTGATTCCACTGCTGCGGCGCGTGCTCCCCAGTGTACCGCTATCTCCTGGGCAGGAGGCGGCTGCGGAAAAGGTTGTCATAGGTCAGCCTTGGTCCAGGGGCCTTCCACACCCAAGCGTGACGCCTTTGCCAGCTGCGCCCCGGGGGTGGCAACCATCAAGGTGTTGGTTTTGCCTCAGACTTTATCAAGATATTCTGAATACACCAATGTGCTAAAGTATCGGTACTAAAGTATCGGTACCAACCATATCCTTCAATTTGGCGATGAGTTTTTACATACGAAGTGCGATTGTCTGGGAATGAAGCGGGTGTCGAAGGCAGTGAAGGTGCTAACGCACTATGGCAGTGAAGGTGCTAACGCACTTTGGCAGTGAAGGTGATAACGCACCATGACAGTGAAGGTGACCACGCACTATGGCAGTGAAGGTGATAACGCACTATGGCAGTGAAGGTGCTAACGCACCATGGCAGTGAAGGTGACCACGCACTATGGCAGTGAAGGTGATAACGCACTATGGCAGTGAAGGTGCTAATGCACCATGGCAGTGAAGGTGATAACGCACTATGGTAGTGAAGGTGATAAAGCACTATGACAGTGAAGGTGCTAATGCACTATGGCAGTGAAGGTGATAACGCACTATGACAGTGAATGTGATAACGCACTATGGCAGTGAAGGTGATAACGCACTATGGCAGTGAAGGTGATAACGCACTATGGCAGTGAAGGTGACAACGCGCTATGGCAGTGAAGGTGATAAAGCACTATGACAGTGAAGGTGCTAATGCACTATGGCAGTGAAGGTGATAACGCACTATGGCAGTGAAGGTGACAACGCGCTATGGCAGTGAAGGTGCTAACGCACTATGGCAGTGAAGGTGCTAACGCACTATGGCAGTGGAGGTGCTAACGCACTATGGCAGTGAAGGTGCTAACGCACTATGGCAGTGGAGGTGCTAACGCACTATGGTAGTGAAGGTGATAACGCACTATGACAGTGAAGGTGCTAACGCACTATGGCAGTGAAGGTGATAACGCACTATGGCAGTGAAGGTGATAACGCACTATGGCAGTGAAGGTGCTAACACACTATGGCAGTGAAGGTGATAATGCGCTATGGCAGTGAAGGTGCTAACGCACTATGGCAGTGAAGGTGATAACGCACTATGGCAGTGAAGGTGCTAACGCACTATGGCAGTGAAGGTGATAACGCACTATGGCAGTGAAGGTGCTAACGCACTATGGCAGTGAATGTGATAACGCACAATGGCAGTGAAGGCGCTAACGCACTATGGCAGTGAAGGTGATAACGCACTATGGCAGTGAATGTGCTAACGCACTATGACAGTGAAGGTGATAACGCGCTATGGCATTGTAGGTGATAACGCGCTACACTGTAAAAAAAAGTTGAGCATCCAGAAGGTGCTAATCAGACAGCAAAAAACTACCGATTTTCGCTGCTAGTTTTAAGCCAATTTTCGAGGTGCTAAATGTTTTTGGTGCTAATTTATCGATTTAGCACCACCCTGCTTTTGGTTAAAATGGTGCTAATATTACGAATTTAGAACCTGAAGTGCTGAATTTTTAGCAGCTCTAGGATGCTAATCCAATTAGCAGCGAGAGGGAGCTGTAAAAAATAGCACCAAGCTAGTTTTTTAGTAGCCTAGAAAAGTGTGAATAGCACCCATATTTTTAGCTTAAAAATAGCTCTTCTGAGGCGGAAAGTGCTAAATTGAACCATCTCAGCAGCACCACAGCGCATCAAAAATTCCAGATATACTAAAATGAGCCTTTAAAGAGCGAATGAATCCATTTTAAGCACGAAATTTATATTTAGTTGTCAGCATCAAGTTAAAAATTGGCTGGCCCGCTCTTTTTTTGCCGGTAGCGACGCACCTGCATTAGGTTATCCCACGGGTCAACATCTAACCCCTTTGCCAATATCAGCCCCCCCTGCTTTAGCCCAGGATTGTTCTGTGTGTTTGTAAAAGCAATTGGTAAACAAAATAATAGCGTGGATTATGCGCAGGATGAAAAGGCTGGTGGATAAAATACGGGATATCATATTAAGGTACCCTAGAAAAACCACTGAATTGCTGTGCATGTGTTTCAGGACACAGGACTGGTTGTGGGCGGCGCCGCCTATGAACTGACGCTGCGGCCGGAGCGCGGTGACCGGCCACAGGTGGCGCTACGGCTTTCTTCGGACGACGAGCGAGACATCTGGTGGGAGGCGCTGCAGGCAGCAGTGAGAGGCAGCAAACTGTGAGTGGCGCTGGTGTTTGTGGCTCGCGCTGTTGTGCGTTTGGCGTCACCTGCAGACTTGTTGAGTCGCAAGTCAGAGTCGGAGTCGACTCTGAGTCGGCTCAAGTTTTCCTTGAGTCAGAGTTGAGTCGACTCACTTCCAGATTTGGGTTGAGTGTGACCGACTCAAGTGCTTGACCAGTTGAGTCAAGTCAGAATCGGAGTCAGCCTCTGAGCTGTGAGTCAGGAGTTGAGTCGACTCAACACTCTATCTTCTTAACATATGTAATCACATGGCTGACACTTAAGAAATTTTCATGACTAATTTTGAAGACTTCATATTGCAATTCGCTAACAGTGGGTACTTTATTATTTTCATATCCCCACTACACTCATCCCGGGATCAGTCTTTAACAACAATAAATTGTGTAAAATATACAGTTTCAAAACCACAAATAATTGCTAGTTATTTTCCATTTAATCTTAGCAATAACATGCAAAATCATACAGAAAAATGTGATTTGAGGGTGCACACCAGACAAAGTCCTAAGCTGATGATCATGCAATAATTCACTGTTAGGAAGCCACATCTTTATTTTCTATTTTCTTGTTTTGGTTGACTGAAAAAAACTAAGTAATATAAGCGCCAGATAAAGGATACCAAAAATCTTATTTTGCACAAAAGCCTTGGAATGGGTCAAAACGGAAAATGAAAGCCTCAATTAGATGATTTTTTTAAAAGTACTTTCTTGATTGGTCATGGTTTGAGCACATCACCTGGCAGATAATATCAACACTGACGACACAGCACTGTACCTACTGTCCTCTGTATACGGAAAGTAAGACTTAATCCTATACCTGGCATTCCCTACACATCAAGTCTCTCACAAACCACCGCTGATGCTGATGATTATTTACCTATTTACAACTGCCCGCCCACTGCACAACATACCACTGCATCTGTACCGCATGCGCGCAACGCCCGTCACCAAACCATCACTGTGCGCCATAATATGTTAGCTTTTTTTATTTTGTAGCTTGATTGTAGCCTGAGGGCAGGATGGTTTTCTTTGTTTTTGAAAGTCACGTGACTTTTGAAGTGCTATTTATCTTGATCTTTTGTGTCATGGAGGTTAGGTTCGCGTAATGTCTTTAGTGCGGCATCTGCAGTATTCATTAAAACTTTTTAGAGCCGTGTTATTCTGCCGTGCAGAACACATACTAGTATGCCACACGCATGCGCAGTACGGTATCTTGTAGTCCATGATACCGCACTGCGCATGCGTGCTGCATACTATTATGCGTTCTGCCGGCAGAAAGAGGAAGGATGATGTGATCGTTCATTGTTTGTTTTGTTTTTGGATGAGGTGGTGCAGGACAGGGGGTCGTCGGGTCGACTCGGTGTAGTATTTATTTCAAAGCTTAATTTGTCACAGGATTGTTCAGAATGCACTGGGGCAGGAATTGCCACTCAAAATGTCAAATTCTCAAACATCGAGTCCTGTTCTTTGTGTTTGTAACCTCGCTCATTGCCTCAATTTTGACTAGTCATGAGGGACATACCATCAAAAATGAAAAGCCCTCACATTTTCAGCTCACTCACATTTTTGCATTTAGCACTTTTCTTCATTCGTATGCAGACTAATTTATGTCATGAAGTAATGCATCGCAATTGACATTTTATGGGAAGAAATGTGCAGTTATTAATAGTTCATCCCATGATTAAATGTACTGGAATGTGTGTACTATGAAAGGATATATGTATTTTTATGTACATACTTGTCCACCATTCTGAGTCGGAGCCAACTCTGACTCAATGTTTATTTGAGTCAGAGTTGAGTCGACTCACTTCTGGATTTGAGTTGAGTCGAGTCGGCTCACCATTTTCAACACAGCGAGTCGAGTCAGAATCAGAGTCAGCCTTTGAGCTGTGAGTCAGAGTTGAGTCGACTAAAAAAAATTAGTCATCAACAAGTGTGGTTGAGTCGCGACTCAGAGTCAGAGTCGACTCAAGTTTTGCTTGAGTCAGAGTTGAGTCTACTTTTTCCAGATTTGGGTTGAGCCAGAGTCGACTCGTTTGCTCGATCAGTTGAGTCGAGTCAGAATCGGAGTCAGTCTCCAAGCCGTGAGTCAGACTTGAGTGAACGCAACACTCTATTTTCTCAACATATGTGATCATACCTGGCATTCAATAAATTTTCACAACCAATTTTGAATTATTTCATATTGCTATTTGGAAATAATAGGTAATTTATTATTTTCACATCCACACCAGACCCATGCAGGGGTCAGTCGTTCACAGACATAATGTGAAATATACAGTTTCAAAAGCACACTGATTTATTAGTTACTGTCCATTTAATCTTAGCAATAGTATAAACAATAATACCCAAAAACTTGTGACTTGGCACAAAATCAGACTTCTTCAACTTTAACAGTGTATTACATACAAAGTTCTAAGCTCACTCATGCAACAATTCACTGTTAAGAAACCACATCGTTTCCAACTTTCTTCGTTCATTTGACTGAAAAAAGTATAAGCACCAGTTAGAGGGCAACAAATCTTATTTTGCACATAAACCTTGAAATGGGTTAAAACGGAAGTTAAAAGCTTCAACTAAATGCTTATTTTGAAAGTACTATCTTGATTTGACACGGTTTGAGGACATCCCCGGGCAGGTAATAAATGCTGCCTGTACACAGGAAATTTACTCAGTCCTATCTCTGGCATTGCTTAAGTAATTTCAAACTACGAAACTGACAAAACATATATAAATTCTCTCACAAGCAACCCCTCTTCAGATTATGTTGATGATTGTTGATCATCACTTACTGTGCCCCCATGCGTACCTGCGCGCCACGCCAGTTACCAAACCATCTTGGTGCGCCAAAATGATTAGCGATTAAAGCTTTGGTAGCCGGAGGGCAGGGGCGCAGCTAGAGCTTTGGTGTGGGGGGCACATCCCCTTGGAGGGGCACCCCGTGAGGAAAGGGGCACTTTTAACGTAACCTAAAAAAACTTACTGTATCTTAGTTTACATCAACTTTTGGGTACCTTTGGTGTAAGAAGATTCCAAATCAAGCATTGACGGAGAAGTAAGACCGATTAAAACCGGAACTCAATGCCAACTCATGCAAGTACTTCACATCAGAGAAATCAGCGGAGCCTGTGATATCTGACACTATGTGCAAGCAGTGACCCAAAATAGGTTTTGTGCTAGGGTGTCGAGTGGAAAATTCAGCTGGAATATATGGTGAGTGAGTGGAAAATTCCCCTCAAAATGTATGGTGGAGTAAAAATTTCCCAATTTGGGTACTCAGGCGGTAAACTCTCAGAGCCCTTGTTTGAACTGAGGGATGGATATTTTGTTTAATTGTCTCAAAGTAAATATTTTTAAATCGTCCCCAAGCAGCATTGTTTGACCATTACCATGTGAAAAATTTGGGTTAAACAGGTAATTCTTTACCAACTGAAACCCCCTGATGCAGTCTCCAATTATTTTTTGAGGCAATAGTGAGTTGTCACGAAAAAAACTTTTGAGGGGCCTCTGAGACCAACCTTCGGGGGTAAAGAACTCTGGGAGCCACCAAGACTAACATTTGTGGGATGAAGACCAACTCTTGGGGGCTTCCCTAGACCAACTCTTGTGTCCCTCCTCTTCTCTCCCATATGACCAGCTCTAAAAAGTCTCTGAGACGAAATATCGGGGCCCCCTTAAAACAACTCTGCAGAGGAGGCCTCCGAGACCGGCAAGTGGTGAAAAATAAAGAAGGGATTTGTCATGCAATACCTAGTGCCTAAATTTATTATCTAAGCATACACTGTATTGTTTTTCTGTCCGGGACAACGCCTCTCCTATAGCTATAGTTATCGGAATTTTGGAGGCCACTCCTGACCTCAATCACTGCACCTCGCGCATACACCTATGCTAGGGCCCAGTAGAGCCTTGGCTTACACTTAAGTAACCCAGACGAAACTACAAACTTTCTATCATGGCAATAAACTCTTCCAGACTCTTGCTAAAAGTTTCTTTTCTTTACTTGTCAATTTCCCTGCGCCTCCTCACATATATTCTCACCTTCATATGAATATGCTGCTTTGTATGAATCTAATCGAAGCTACAGCCTTATTTCTGTTTTGTTTCTTCCTTTCGTCTACATCAGCCAGGCGCGGCGGGTTGCGACCGTTGCGACAGCGTCACAACGACTACTACTTTAAATTTCTAATCGCTTGCTGCCTGCCGGTCGCCTAAGCTACATAATTTGCATTTTAAAAATTGCCCCTAAATTATTTTTCAGAATCCTTATAGGCTAGAAAATTCTACAGATAAAATCACACAAAGAGTAAGACAAACAATTTTTTGTCAATAACCAATATGCAGCCTGCCTTTCAAAAAGCCTAAAGATGCCGCTTTTATTTACTAGATGTAAAGACGGCGTTTTGGTAAGTCCACGCCGTAGACCAGCCATACAAAAAAGTGCCGATGTTTGAAGGGTAGCTGGATGCATTCTTGTGGCCAGAAAAATTCATTTAATGAAAATGTAGAGTTTCAATATATTCAAATACCGGACAATTCCAGTTCAACTAAAATATCAGCGTTTTTATGCCTAGGGTGTCGTAGGGTGTCGTGAGTGGATTTGGGTGTCACAGGGCGTGGACGCAGCAATGAAGGGCTGATACGGATAAAAATGATTTTCTTCGCAATAAATGGTCAATTTTCTATGATACAATGTCAAAAAAATATGCTGCTTAGCATACAAATTTCAAGATAATTGCTTTTAACAAAAATATGACCAAAAATGGTTTTTCACTATTCTCGGTACCAGAAATACAAAAACAACTTTTCAAGGACGTAAGCCTAGAAATCATGTGCACGGATAAACTGCTTTCCAGAAATGTATCTCTTAAAGCGGTCAGTTCATTTCTTTGGCAACACAAGGCTAGGGTGTCTAATTTTCCACTCACGAATTTTGTGAGTGGTGGAATTTAGTGGCGGTGTTCACCCACGGTAACTTTCTCCGGGATGGGCACTGAGCGTCTTGCCTGCGCCAGAATTTCGATTCTGTTGTTCCACTGAAATCGGTGGAGATAAGGATGCCAGGTATAATCGGCCGGAAAAATAGAAATCACCAGATTTTTTTGCAGAAAAGCGAAAGACGTGCATAAAAGCCGAGTTAATTTGGAGAGCTTCTATTCGATTCTCCTGCTCTCTTTTTCCAGTGTACGTTAGTAGAGGAGGCAGTTGAAATGGCCCTTGTAGTAAGTGTATTGTTGAATACCTTACCTTACCTTACCTAACGATTTCGGAAATTTTGGGGACCACAATGGCCCGCTGGCTCCGATTCTCCGACGAGCTCAGGATATCAGTGTCTCGGCGCGATCCTCCTCAGGAAAAGAGACCTGAGGGTGGCTAAGAAGTTGTCCTCCTGAGGCAAGAGGATAGGATGCATCGGTATCAGACAAGTTCAGGAACTTGGTACATGAAGGTGGCCCAATGAGCGTCAAGCCGATTTTTGAACTGATTCAGGCTTTGAGCTGCGACAACCGACAATGGTAAAGAGTTCCAATCGTTGATCACCCTGGCACCGAAGAAGTTACGCCTAACCCTGGACACTGCATTCGGCTTAACAAGCTTCCACGGATGGCCCCGAGTGCGAGTTTGGGTGTCGAGTGCGAAGAAATGGGCATAATCCTGGTCGGTTATCCCATGGACAAGTTGGTACACTCGAATCATATCGCCACGTCGCCTTCTGTAGTACAACGATGGGAGCTTGAGGATACGCAACCTGTCTGTATAGGGAATTCCCCGAAGAGAACCGATCATGCGAGTGGCACGCCGCTGAACCCTCTCCAGGAGAATTTGGTCAGCCCTATTAAACGGGCCCCAAATCGCGTTGCCATATTCCAGAAGAGGGCGGACGAGTGATTTATACAGAATAGGAAGCGTGTGTGCATCAAGATAAGCCATGGACTTTTTAACAACCGCGAGTACTCTAGTGGCTTTCAGAACAGCTGAGGCTGCTTGCTGTTTAAACTTCAGTTCGGTGTCAATTAGCACCCCAAGATCCTTTTCCACCTCAATATTCTGGAGGAACGTGCCGTTCATCGCGTAGGTGTGCCCTCGGTTCAGATTGCCGATGTGAATGGCAACACATTTGTTGTTATTAAAGGGCATTTGCCACTTCAGTGACCAGTGGAGTACATTCTGAATGTCTAACTGGAGGGCATTTACAGAAGGCTGAGAGCTAGCACTGGCATACAGTTTCGTGTCGTCGGCAAACATGCTGATTCCACAGGAGACACAATCAGGCAAATCATTGATATAAACCAAAAAGAGAAGCGGCCCCAGGATCGAACCCTGCGGTACTCCACTCACAACCGGGACCCAATCAGAGAAAGACGACCGGACGATGACGCGCTGCGATCGATGGGCTAGGAAGCTCTCAATCCACTGAAGTATCTTGCCTCGGACGCCATATGATTTAAGCTTCATGATCAGTCGCTGGTGGGGGACCGAGTCGAAGGCTTTACGCAGGTCTAGGTAGATAGCATCAACTGGTTTGTTTTCCTCTAGAAGCCTGGTCCATATATATTGTATACATATAGAATATTGTTAACTTTGTGAGTGAATTATGTCTTTGGTAACTACAACCATACTTGAAAAGTGAGTGGAGAATTCAGGAAAAAAATATAAAAGTGAGTGGAAAATTCTGCTTGACTGGGTGTCGCTCTGCACCCAGCACCCCAGGTTTTGGGACACTGTGTGCAAGCTAGCACATATTGGAGTCGAAAATTTAATTGTTATGCCCATGGGGTTTGTCGTGACGAGTGAGCCCTGGTTGAATACAGATTAAGTTTCACGGCTCCCACAAGGGCCCTGGCAAAAGTGGCATTGTGACATTGGAAGAGTAAATTTTTTTGCTCCCGGAATAATTTGTGAGATGCATTTTTAACGCGTGTATAAAGTTCCATGTTTTCAAGGACCGGTGCCAGGTGGAGTAGAAAAATGGTGAACAGGCCGGTGATGGGGTGATGCGGTGATGGGTGGTTTGGATGGGGATGGTCTGACAGGGCTGAAACTTGTCGAAACTAGTTCTTCTTTTGAATTAATCAGTAGAAATCCTGGTGTAAGAAACTGTGCTCTGAGCTCAGGGGCACATGTCTTTGTATTACCCCTCCCCAGAATGTCCAACAGTAAAATAAGCAATTTATATAACCAGTACATAGGCATCACAAACCGTTTTAGCCATGACTCATTCCTCGTTAGCACAATTGTACAAGCGGAGTTTTCATTGTGTTCTTATTCCCCATCTATCCAAGACCAGCTCAAGGGGCCCTTAGTGTGGATCAGAGTCCTCCAGAGCAGCTGCCCCTCCTCATTCCCCCAGTTGTGCCCCCTGGGATTAGACTAGCCCCGTGACCCCCGAGGTGATGTGAGTTGGCCTTGTGTTCTTATTCTCTGTCTCTTCAAGACCAGCTCAGGGGGCCCCTGATGTAGATCAGAGCCACCCAGAGCAGCTCATGCTTCACCCAGGGACTAGACTAGCCGATTGACCCCAGAGATGGGGTCATCAGAATAGCTCAATGGGCCCCAGATAGGTTTATAGGGCCTTGAACCAGCTCAAGGAGCCCCAGATTAATGTAAGGCGCCAGATCATCTCAGGGGGTCTCAGGCCAACTTACAGGGGGTCTCAGGCCAACTCACAAGCTCAGTGCCCAGACCAGCTCAGGGCCCATGCCAGCTCAGGGTGCCCCCAGAACCCAGATCCGCTCTTTGGCCTCAGGTCAGGTCTTGGGGGCCCCAGATCGGCTCTTGGGCCCAGATCAATTCAGTAGCCTCAAGTCAGGTCAGGGGCACTAAATCAGTCCAGGGATCCATCACCAGCTTGGGGCCAAATCCGTTCCCCAGCCCCAACGAGTGGTTTGTGAGGAGTGGTGTATGGAGCCAGCAGTTTGTAAAGGGTGTTGTATGGAGCCCGAAAGTTTGTGAGGGGTTTCTGTTTCAGTTTACAGTTACAGTTACATTACAGTTTCATAAAACCCACCTAACCTGCTGTCATCCTGCTTCGTCCCCGGCTCTCCCACACATCCAGCTTTATTTTCCTCTTATTCACGTGCCGGATTTCTATGCAGTTCTTCACTCCGCAAAATAAAACCACATATGGAGCTGGACAATTTATGACGGGTGGTGTATGGAGCCAGACAGTTTTTGAGGAGTGGTGTGTGGAGCCAGACAGTTTGTGAGGGGTGGTGTATGGAGCCAGACAGTTTTCGAGGGGTGGTGTATGGAGCCGGGCAGTTTGTGAGGTGTGGTGTATGAAGCCAGACTGCGACGGGTGGTGTATGGAGCCGGGCAGTTTGTGAGGGGTAGTGTATGGAGCCAGACAGTTTGTGAGGTGTGGTGTGTGGAGCCAGACAGTTTTTGAGGAGTGGTGTGTGGAGCCAGACAGTTTGTGAGGGGTAGTGTATGAAGCCAGACTGCGAGGGGTGTTGTATGGAGCCGGGCAGTTTGTGAGGTGTGGTGTATGGAGCCGGACAGTTTGTGAGGTGTGGTGTGTGGAGCCAGACAGTTTTTGAGGAGTGGTGTGTGGAGCCAGACAGTTTGTGTGGGGTAGTGTATGAAGCCAGACTGCGAGGGGTGGTGTATGGAGCCGGGCAGTTTGTGAGGGGTAGTGTATGGAGCCAGACAGTTTGCGAGGGGTGGTGTGTGGAGCCAGACAGTTTTTGAGGGGTGGTGTATGGAGCCAGACAGTTTGTGAGGGGTAGTGTATGGGGCCGGGCAGTTTGTGAGGTGAGGTGTATGTAGCCAGACAGTTTGTGAGGGGTAGTGTATGGAGCCGGACAGTTTGTGAGGTGTGGTGTATGGAGCCGGGCAGTTTGTGAGGTGTGGTGTGTGGAGCCAGACAGTTTTTGAGGGGTGGTGTATGGAGCCAGACAGTTTGTGAGGGGTGGTGTATGGGGCCGGGCAGTTTGTGAGGTGTGGTGTATGTAGCCAGACAGTTTGTGAGGGGTAGTGTATGGAGCCGGACAGTTTGTGAGGTGTGGTGTATGGGGCCGGGCAGTTTGTGAGGTGTGGTGTATGCAGCCAAACAGTTTGTGAGGGGTAGTGTATGGAGCCAGACAGTTTGTGAGGTGTGGTTTATGAGCCAAACAGTTTGTGAGGGGTAGTAAATGGAGCCAGACAGTTTGTGAGGTGTGGTGTATGCAGCCAGACAGTTTTTGAGGGGTGGTGTAGGGAACCAGACAGTTTGTGAGGAGTAGTGTATGGAGCCAGGAGTGTCACACTCTGGTTAGCCTAATCCCGATAGATATTGCTGCGACACTGCAGCCTATCCTCAGCTAGGATATTATTTGTTTCAGGTTTGTCCCTACTCAAGGCTTTAGTGTATCCCCCCATCACACAAACCGTTGCACCTGATGAATTCACAGCTACTGATAACGGAGCCGACAATTTGAGCTTGCTCGGGCAGAATGTCGAGGCCAGTCGTGGTTACAGGTATCTGCCGGCTTCTCTCGCCGTTTTTCGAAGTCTGTGACAGTGTGCGCTGTAGCTACCAAAGCGGCCGTCCTCCGACAGGTGGCGGCGAGCCGGTCAGCAGCAGATGACCATGCTGACCCCCTCGGCGCGCCTCTCCGGCATCAATTCCCGGCGGCGTCAGCGCTCTCTGTACGAGCACGTGTCTCTGAAGGAGGAGGCCGGATCGCCGGAGCTGCCACCGATGCCTCTGCCCCGGCCTCGCGCCCAGAGCGCTTCAGCACTGGCATCCTTCATCCGATGGGGCTCTCTTCGCAGCCGTCGGAAACTTAACTCCTGAAACTGGCCGCTGGATGGCAGGCATAACGTTATGCCAAGTCATGAAAGTGGAAGTGAGAGCGCTCCATGCCAGTTTAGTTGCTTTTTGCTTAGTGCTTGCATGTTAGCCCGTTATCATGAACTTATAAAAATCAAGCCGTTATACAGGCAATTCATGTCCATTTTGGTAGGATTACTCGTATGCACAATAATGGGAGCCAGAGGTTACGAAGAGTCTGGCTGGGATGGGCGATTGTGGTCCGCTGGCGTTGTGCCCAATGTTTAATTATCATCTCGCCGTCGCTGTGTTTCACGTGAGCGACTGGATGCTATCAGGCTGTGGCCTCCCGGTCATTGTTTCACGTGGCTCCGCGCACGCGCCGTGCGTGCGTGCCTGCGAAAGGGTGGTGATCGTGGGCTGACAATCAGCGGAGAGCTATCACAGACTCAGAACGGGCAACGTGTCCAGTTGGATACTCAGCTGTTGAGAAATGAAGTGTTTTAGACGTCGCTTAGCGGAGACGTTGCGGCGACCTGCCAGCATTGTGCATCACCCGATTTGGTCACCTTCGAACCTGATAACGTCAGAACGCTCTTGATTTTTAAGAACGTTCCTGTTTTTTATGGGACCGCATTTTCAGAGACGAATAAACCGACAAATAAATAAATACTTCCCAGTTCTTTGATGTTCTCCAATGCATTTCACCTTTCATAGGTGAAGAGATACATTGCTTTAGTGTTTGGGGCGACAAGCATCGTTGCGACATGTTTTGGCCTCGCTTTGGCTCTGTTTCTGTGGTGCTGTGGCGGTTGCTCAGTGCGGTGGTGGGACAGCATCAGCACACGTGGCAGCCCTGCCCTCTCAGTTAAACTGAGGCCATATTCGCAGCCACAGCACACTGCCACCATGCCACAGCCACAGCACAATGCCACCATGCCACAACACACTGCCACCATGCTGCAGCCACAGCACACTGCCACCATGCCACAGCCACAGCATACTGTCACCATGCCTCAGCCACAGCACACTACCACCATGCCACAGCACACTACCGCAGCCACAGTACACTGCCATAATGCATCAGTCACATTACACTGCCACCTTGCCTCAGCCACAGTGCACTGCCACCATGCCGCAGCCACAGCACAATGCCACCATGCCGCAGCCACAGCACACTGCCACCATGCCACAGCCATAGCAAAATTTCACCATGCCGCAGCCACAGCACACTGCCACCATGCCACAGACATAGCACAATTCCACCATGCCGCAGCCACAGCACACTGCCACCGTGCTGCAGCCACAGCACAATGTCACCATGCCGCAGCCACAGCACACTGCCACCATGCCTCAGCCACAACACATTGCCACCATGCCGCAGCCACAGCACAATGCCACCATGCATCAGCCACAGCACACTGCCACCATGCCGCAGCCACAGCACAATGCCACCATGCCGCAGCCACAGCACACTGCCACCTTGCTGCAGCCACAGCACAATGCCACCATGCCGCAGCCACAGCACACTGCCACCATGCCTCAGCCACAACATATTGCCACCATGCCGCAGCCACAGCACAATGCCACCATGCCTCAGCCACAGCACACTGCCACCATGCTGCAGCCACAGCATACTGCCACCATGCCACAGCCACAGCACACTGCCACCATGCCACAGCCATAGCACAATTTCACCATGCTGCAGCCACAGCACACTGCCACCATGCCACAGACATAGCACAATTCCACCATGCCTCAGCCACAGCACACTGCCACCATGCTGCAGCCACAGCATACTGCCACCATGCATCAGCCACAGCGCACTGCCACCATGCCGCAGCCACAGCACAATGCCACCATGCCACAGCCACAGCACACTGCCACCTTGCTGCAGCCACAGCACAATGTCACCATGCCGCAGCCACAGCGCACTGCCACCATGCCTCAGCCACAACATATTGCCACCATGCCGCAGCCACAGCACAATGCCACTATGCCTCAGCCACAGCACACTGCCACCATGCTGCAGCCACAGCATACTTCCACCATGCCGCAGCCACAGCACACTGCCACCATGCCACAGCCATAGTACAATTTCACCATGCCGCAGCCACAGCACACTGCCATAATGCATCAGTCACATTACACTGCCACCATGCCGCAGCCACAGCACACTGCCACCATGCTGCAGCCACAGCACACTGCCACCATGCCTCAGCCACAACATATTGCCACCATGCCACAGCCACAGCAAAATGCCACCATGCCTCAGCCACAACATATTGCCACCATGCCGCAGCCACAGCACAATGCCACCATGCCTCAGCCACAGCACACTGCCACCATGCTGCAGCCACAGCATACTGCCACCATGCCACAGCACAATTCCATCATGCCGCAGCCAAAGCACACTGCCACCATGCTGCAGCCACAGCACACTGCCACCTTGCCTCAGCCACAGCACACTGCCACCATGCTGCAGCCACGGCACTTCGCCACCGTGCTGCAGCCATATTACGCTGCCACCATGCCGCAGTCACAGCACACTGTTGCCATGCTGGAGCCACAGCACACTGCCACCATGCCTCAGCCACAGCACACTGTTATCATGCTGCAGCCACAAAACACACTTAGCATGCTACAGCCACATCACACTGCCACCATGCCTCAGCCAAGGCACACTGCTACCATGCCGCAGCCACAGCATACTACCCACAATGCATCAGTCACATTACACTGGCACCATGCCGCAGCCACAGCACAGTGCCACCATGTCTCAGTCACAGCACACTGCCACCATGCTGCAGCCACAGCACACTGCCACCATGTCTCAGTCACAGCACACTGCCACCATGCCGCAGCCACTGCATACTGCCACCATGCCTCAGCCACAGCACACTGTCACCATGGCGCAGCCACAGCACACTGCCACCATGCCTCAGCCACAGCACACTGCCACCATGTCTCAGTCACAGCACATTGCCACCATGCCGCAGCCACAGCACACTGCCACCATGCCTCAGCCACAGCACACTGTCACCATGCCTCAGCCACAGCACACTGTCACCATGCCGCAGCCATAGCACACTGCCACCATGCTGCAGCCACAGCACATCACCACCATGCCACAGCACACTGCCAACTTTCCACAGGCTACTGGCACCATGCCGCAGCCACAGCACACTGCCACCATGTATCGCTTTACTTGTTTGTTTGATTGTTTTTTTTCTCGTAAAAGCCTGCCTGGGATCGGTGTTCTGTTTGATTGGTGTATTTGCTGCCTCGATGCTTTGCAACGCCGCTGCAATAATTTCGGGATTGGGCGGAGGAGTATGTCAAAAATACTCCTTACTCAGTGGTAGGCATGCCATTCCCAATGTCGTAACTGGAAAATTTAACTGGAGTACTTAACCGTCGCTCCGGTCATGCAGTGGCGGCGCTTGAACATACCTAACGCCTGAACGGTACCTAGTGTCAGTACAGTGCCGGTGAGCTGGCCGGTACCTGGTGTCAGTACAGTGCCGGTGAGCTGGCCGGTACCTGGTGTCAGTACAGTGCCGGTGAGCTGGCCGGTACCTGGTGTCAGTACAGTGCTGGTGAACTGGCCGGTACCTGGTGTCAGTACAGTGTCGGTGAGCTGGCCGGTACCATGTGTCAGTACAGTGCCGGTGAGCTGGCCGGTACCCAGTGTCAGTACAGTGCCGGTGAGCTGGCCGGTACCTGGTGTCAGTACAGTGCCGGTGAGCTGGCCGGTACCTAGTGTCAGTACAGTGCCGGTGAGCTGGCCGGTACCTGGTGTCAGTACAGTGCCGGTGAGCTGGCCGGTACCTGGTGTCAGTACAGTGTCGGTGAGCTGGCCGGTACCTGGTGTCAGTACAGTGCCGGTGAGCTGGCCGGTACCTAGTGTCAGTACAGTGCCGGTGAGCTGGCCGGTACCTGGTGTCAGTACAGTGCCGGTGAGTTGGCCGGTACCAAGTGTCAGTACAGTGCCGGTGAGCTGGCCGGTACCTGGTGTCAGTACAGTGCCGGTGAGCTGGCCGGTACCTGGTGTCAGTACAGTGCCGGTGAGCTGGCCGGTACCTGGTGTCAGTACAGTGCCGGTGAGCTGGCCGGTACCTGGTGTCAGTACAGTGCCGGTGAGGTGGCCGGTACCTGGTGTCAGTACAGTGCCGGTGAGCTGGCCGGTACCTGGTTTCAGTACAGTGCCGGTGAGCTGGCCGGTACCTGGTGTCAGTACAGTGTCGGTGAGCTGGCCGGTACCTGGTGTCAGTACAGTGCCGGTGAGATGGCCGGTACCTGGTGTCAGTACAGTGCCGGTGAGGTGGCCGGTACCTGGTGTCAGTACAGTGTCGGTGAGCTGGCCGGTACCCAGTGTCAGTACAGTGCCGGTGAGCTGGCCGGTACCTGGTGTCAGTACAGTGTCGGTGAGCTGGCCGGTACCCAGTGTCAGTACAGTGCCGGTGAGGTGGCCGGTACCTGGTGTCAGTACAGTGCCGGTGAGCTGGCCGGTACCCAGTGTCAGTACAGTGCCGGTGAGCTGGCCGGTACCTGGTGTCAGTACAGTGCCGGTTAGCTGGCCGGTACCTGGTGTCAGTACAGTGCCGGTGAGCTGGCCGGTACCTGGTGTCAGTACAGTGCCGGTGAGTTGGCCGGTGTTGTGCACTGCGGCTGTGCTGCCGTGACAGTGAGGGGACTCGGTGGCACGGTGTCAAGCCTCTCCTAGCCGGCACGAGCTGAATTACAAGCCAGCTTATATGGCACTCTCATCACGCGGGAAGCATCCGCCTGAAACGTGCTGCAGCCCAAGTTAAAGCAGCGGTGGACGGCCACAACAACGACTATTAGCAACGGTTATTTGAGTCAAACCAACAGGTACAGTAGGTAGTGCTGGGAAGGCAAATATGTGTCAGCGGCCGGTTTTGAGCTGGTGCCAAAGTGGCTGCGCCGTCAGAGGACGAGACGGGTGACACTGGCCAGCCACGCTCCGCCGCCGCTCTCCTACAGAAGTGCACACTGGTGATCGGCTCAGCCGCTAACTCCATCGGGTGCAGTGGTGGCATTTTCCCATTTTTACAATGCCATTTTCGGTTGGGGGTTCAAGCCGTTTGCCGGGGATCACAATTGGCGGTAGGCCCCCTTTGGCAGCAAAAATGACCCCTCCCAAGTACACTTGTTGATGACTCAAATTTTCTCGAGTCGACTCAACTCTGACTCACAGCTAAATGGCTGACTCCGATTCTGACTCGACTCACTGAGTTGAAAATGGTAAGCCGACTCGACTCAGGCCAAATTCAGAAGTGAGCCGACTCGATTCCGACTCAAATCAGCATTGAGTCGGAGTCGATTCTGACTCAGAATAGTGGCAAAATATGCACAGAAAAATGTTCATTTCCTTCAATAGTATGCAAAATCCAGTATATTTCTTCATGGCGTTAATCTAACTGTACATTTCCTTTAATAATATGCCAATTTCAATGCAATAATTCATGACAGAAATTATGCCTGCATAGGAATGAAGAAAGATGCTAATCGTGAACAAGTGAGTATGAGGAAGGGCCTGATGGCTTTGCATTTTAAAGGCATGTCCTTCATGATCAGTCATAATTGAAGCAATAAGCGACGTTTCAACTGCAAAAACCAGGAATCAATATTTGAACATATGATATTTTGAGAGGCAATCCCTACCCCAGAACATTCTGAACAATCCCGTGACGAACTTAAATTAGAAATAAATGCTACACTGTGCACTGCCCCTATCCAGAACCTCACCAAAAACAATGATGAATACTCGCCTTGTCCTCCCGAAAATGCTTTAGTAAACACGTAAACGTTACAGATGGCGCATTAAGGACATTACGAACCTAGCCTCGGATAGCGCAAACCCAACGATGGATAACACTTTAAAAATCACGTGACCAAAAATATGATAATGATGTCTGGGACAGGTATCATATGATAAAATATGGTAAAGTACATTTGATAGGAAAAGGCCAGACCTTTTTCCGCTATTTGGAACGTAATGACCGCCCGTCAGTGGTTTAAACTCCAGAGGTCACCTCGTGACCTAATATTACCTGAGGTCACGAAAGGTCAGAAAGTGACCTTGCCGTATATCAAATGAAAGCCAGTTACGAGACATACACGATAACGTTTGATTCAGCGCTCTAGCTTGATTAGATCAAAAGTATCGTCAAAATACTATCTTTACCCCTGGTGACCTTGGATGACCTCGTAGAGATCAAAAGGAAAATATGACCCTGGGATCCATGAAATGGTGTCCAAAAACGTTTTTCTGAGTAAGCTGAGCTTTTGCAATCGTTTTTGTGACTTAGATCATAAGACAGCTTTCCCCATGATTTTTCAATGGGAGAGGTCATCTAGCGACCTGACCTCAGGTCACAAAATCTAAAAATCCCGGATATACACCTTGTAGACCCTGGAGGGGTCATGAAGTGTAGGAAGTTTCAAATCGATCGACTAAGAAATGTAGCTCTTATAGAGCTCAAAAGTTGAAGTGAGGTGACCTTGGTTGACTTTGTCTGGTGACCTGATATTGGGTGACCTGGGGTAAAAATTTCAGGGATGGTGGGAAAATGATGGGGTGAGAGATAGAGCCATCAACCGTGGTGCTGCGTCTCGTCGTTTTTCTGCCATCCCGAAAAATCTTAGGTGGGCCATCGATTTCCCCCCCCCCACGGTGGGGCGAGGGTTAAAGCTCATGGGGTTATGGGTATATTCACTATATATTGAATGTGTATATTAAATGTATATTAAATGTGCCGGAAAAAACATATTTTAGTGACCTTGACCATGACATTTGACCTAGCTTGCGCTTGGTTTTCCGTTATAATCTTATCACGCTATTGATTTCCAAATGCACTAGGCCACAATTAAGACATGGAGAATGTTGGATTTAACTGTAAAGCCAGTTAGAGATTCTGATCGTAACTTGTGGCTTAGCATGACGTAAATACAGGTGCAGAAACGAATACTGAGCATACTAACATTTCATGTATTTGGTGAATCATCCACGGGACACCCAATTTACGGATAAAGTCAGCGTGCTAGAATGAAAACAAGGCTGTGAGTAAAAACACTATGGAAACAGCAACAACACATTCGGTAATCTCACATCTTAAAGCACTTCAATGACGAGACATAATATATTACACTTTGGCGATACGAGGTTAGGTGTCATCAAACAGGCCAGTTCCCGGGCGTTGTCGAATAAAAGCATCTATCAACCGGGGAAGCCTCACAAACAGTTCTTCCTTAATGATGTTCACCCGTGCATATGGAACGTGTAGAAGTGTCTGATGTCTAAAAGCCCGTGCTGGGATGCACAGGTAAAATGACTGAGGTAAAAAGTGTGAGTTTATCCTACCACTGAAAAATAAGTCACGTGCTATCTCACTGGAATGCAACAGAATTTTAAGCTGCGGACAAATATTGTTATATTTTCAGAAATAAGAGATATTTAGTTATATAATTGACATATATTGAGTCCTAAAACTGTTTTTAACCCTACTACAGTAACATATGTTATATTCCTTGGCTCTAACCTGAGAAATCAGTGCAGATTCAAAACCAGGCTTGCTGCGCAATCGCCGCAAATTGTATATAGGTGGCGCAGTTATTGTTTAGGTTAATCTCTTCTTGCTCTTCATGTTCAAGCGGGATTCTACAGTGTTTAGAAGACAAATTGATAAAACTGCAGGATGAAGAAGTCGACCGTCATTCGGTGGGTCAATGAAATTTTAGAATCTAAGTGTGGGGAAATGGCCACGGAAATAGATCAGCTAAAACAAAGAACCAAGGACCAAGAGAAGGAAATAATTCATTTGAAGAGTTTGATAGCGGTGCTAGATAGGACAGAGGACAAAATTGAAATAAAAATGATAGAGACAGAGGCGGAGATAGCGAAACAAAAGGAAGCCATCGATAATCTCAGCAAAACAGAATCGTGGAAAAATACGTCAACCAAGCTATCGAGTGATGAAAAATAGAAGGGTCTTCAGGAACAAGTCTTGGTAAAGAGTGGAAGACAGCGCAGAAGATGCACCTAGGGAGGTGCACCTACTGAAAAGAAAAAGAATGGGACAGTCATAATTGGGGATTCCAGAATAAAGTACTTGGATTCGGCTCTGTCTGGGAGGGATGTCTGGACAGCCAGCTTTCCTGGAGTAACGATACAAGACATCACCGACAGAGTAGAGGAAGTAGCAAGAGGATGCGAGCGGATTATCACCCATGTGGGCGTTAACAACATAAATCCTCACCACACATCGGAGGAAACGCAGAAGGAATACAACGTTCTGGTAGACAGCCTAGCCAAGTACCCTGCTGAGGCTATCGTTACGGGCATACTGCCAAAGCGAGGAGCTGGTGGTCAGTGGCTGTCCAGAGCAATAAGTGCAAACGAGCGGGTAAGTGTGCTTTGCCGGGAGAGGGGGGTTAAGTTTGTGGACTGTTGGTAAATGTTTTGGGGAAGGGACGATCTATACGCGATTGATGGTGTACATTTAAGCAGAAAGGGTGTGAGTGTGCTGAAAGCTCTTTATGAGGAAGTGTTACAGGGAAATTTTTAGTTAAGTGTGGTAAGGGAATTCCTAGTAGAAGCAATAGAAAATGTCATGATTTCTTGAAGGTATTTTATACAAACGCGAGAAGTGTGCGTAACAAAGTTGATGAACTACATAGTTATATAATCGCGGAGAATATTGATATTGTTTGTATTACTGAACCCTGGATTAACGAAAAACTATTTGGTGATAGTATGGAATATTATTCCCTAGACTCGTACGATTTATTTACATACCAAAAGCAAAATAAAATAGGAGGGGGAGTTATGGTACTGGTTAAAAACATATTCAAGGCATTAGAAGTATCTAATCAGAACAGACAGACGGAAACAATTTGGATAAAAATTCATATCAGACAGAGTACGGGTGTGGACCAAGTAATGCAATTAGCAGTAATATACCAACCACCATCCCGGACTAAGAAGATTGACCTCGCTTTGATTTCTGAGATAAATAAAAATATTTCCTGCGAAAAACTAGTAGAAGACTGCGATATTCTAGTAGGCGACTTTAATCTTCCTAAACTTAGTAGGCTTACTGTTTATCCTCAAGACTCAGTTGAGGAGAGATTCCAAAATTGTTTTCATGATAACTTTCTTCAACAACTGGTATCCGATCCGACAAGAAATAATGAGATACTCGACTTGGTGCTGGTGAACAGGGAGGAACTGGTTGATGATGTTGTTGTAGGCGAGTGTCTTGGGGAGAGTGATCATGATATTTTGAGATTTAGTATTCAGATAAGATTTAAGCCAAAGGGTAATAATACAATTGTCCCCGATGTTAATAAAGGGGATTATGACAAAATGCGTGAGATTTGGTCTAGAATTAAGTGGGACGATGAGTTTTCAAATAAATCAGCTCATCAGATGTGGGAAAGGCTGAAAATAATACTGATGGATGCTCAGACACGGTCGGTACCTGGACGGAAACTACGCAATGATAGGAAAATATTTCCGAAATGGATGACTCGAGGGGTGCGATCACTTATAATGGACAGTATAAGGGACAAACAATCTGCCTTTAGAGCTTTAAAAACTTTAAAACGCAGGCTAATGTGGAGGCATATCGAAAAGCTAGAAATTTAGTCAATAAGTGTGTGAGAAAGGCTAAGAGATTTGGGGATATACGTTTTGCTCGTAACTGCAATGGAAACAGCAAACAATTTTTCAGC
This sequence comes from Lepas anatifera, assembly GCA_034440635.1. Classification (NCBI taxonomy): domain Eukaryota; kingdom Metazoa; phylum Arthropoda; class Thecostraca; family Lepadidae; genus Lepas; species Lepas anatifera. Next base: position 237,567 of record JAOTON010001328.1, read on the forward strand.
TATTACAAATGCAATAAACAGAAGTCGGGCATTGGACCATTATTGAAAGATGGGGCTATTTTTAATGAATATAAAGATATTGTTTCAATTCTGGGTAAGCATTTCACCTCAGTCTTCACTCAGGAATCACCAATGGAATCAAACGTGTGCTTTCGAGATGTTGGACCGATTACTGAAATAAGTGACCCAGAAATCAGTCCACATGTAGTCAGCAAACACCTGAAAAGTATTGGATCTAATAAAGCTGCCGGCCCCGACAATATCCTAGCTCGGATCTTGCGAGAAACTAAAGATCAACTGGCTCAGCCACTCACTCTGATCTTCAAAAGGTCTATAGCATTCAGCAAGATTCTAGATGACTGGAAAAGAGCAAATGTGGTACCGATTTTTAAAAAAAAGGAAGGAAGATTGATGTGGGGAATTACCGCCCCGTGAGTCTGACGTCCCTTGTATGTAAGGTGCTTGAGAGGATTATTAAGGACCATATTCAGGATCATTTGGATAAATACGGAGTTATAAATGACTCTCAACATGGTTTCAGTAAAGGGAGATCATGTCTTACAAATATGCTAGAATTTTTAGATTACGCAACAAAGGAAATGGACAACGGTAAACCTGTGGATATCATATATTTAGACTTTAGCAAGGCCTTCGATAAAGTACCTCACATGAGGCTAGTTTTACAATTAGAACAACATGGAATCAAAGGGCGAGTAGGAAGTTGGGTAAAAGAGTGGCTCAGGGGAAGAAAGCAGAGGGTTGTTTTGAACGGAGAAAAACCTGAATGGACCAACGTAATCAGTGGGGTGCCACAGGGGTCTGTTCTTAGTCCACTGCTCTTTATAATCTTCGTTAACAATATTGAACCAGGGTACATAATAAGATTTCTACGTTTGTAGATGACATCAAACTACAGTGGGATGTAAGAGATTGCAGGAAGATTTAGATAGACTGGTGCGGTGGACTGGTCAATGGCAAACGCAATTCAATTACTCAAAGTGTAAGGTACTCAGGTTAGGAAAGACTAATTCGAAATACAAATATTTCATGAACGGTCACGAACTTCAGAACATTGAGGAGGAAAAGGATTTGGGGATTGTTGTCAGTAAGGATCTGAAACCATCAAAACATTGTGCAGAGATCATAAAACGCGCCAACAAGATATTAGGAATTATAAATAGGTCAGTTTCATATAAAAGCAAGGAAGTTATCAAGAAACTGTACTGTGCATATGTTCGGCCACATCTAGAATACTGCAGTCCAGCATGGAATCAAACTCTTATAAAGAACAAAAAAGCATTAGTGAAGGTTCAGCGAAGGGCTACCAAAATGGTCAGGGGACTCGGGAATATTTCATACGGGAAGAGAATGAAAAAATTAGGTTTACATAGTCTATCTTTCAGAAGATACAAGGCAGATATGACTGAAACATTCAAAATATTGAAGGGAATTGATAAAATACCAGCAAACCAAATTTTCAAGATAAGAGGACGGGGTAGAACCAGGGGTCATAATTTTAAGCTTATTAAGGGAAAAGGAAAAACGAACATGAGACTGTCATTCTTTAGTAATAGAATTATAAATCGCTGGAATGCATTGCCTAGCAGCATAACAGAATGTTCATCACCAAATAGTTTTCGGCGAGGGATTGATAAATTATGTACAGCAAATGAAACTGTGTATGACATGTATTATTAACTGTCAATTTTTTGTCAGATCTCTTTGAATGCGATGTTTTATTTAGCAATAAATGTTTTGTTGACCACGCAATTCATCTGTAAACTTTTAGAGTAAATTTCAACGTATTGTATGTATTGTATGTATGTATGCATTGGAAAATGTTGGAATGTATGACGGGCCCTTGAGGCTTTTTCATACCAAATATATGATGATGATGATAAGGGCCCGCGCTGGGATGCGCAGGTAAAATGACTGAGGTAAAAAGTGTGAGTTTATCCTACCACTGAAAAATACTGCGAATGAGCATGAGATCGTGTTGTGTCCGCGCTCGAAGTGAAACGAGGTTGAAGCAGGGGCGTAGGAACGGCTTGAAAAGTGGGGGGCTAACCTTGGAGGCGGCCCACCTCAAAGGGGAGCCCCAGCCCACGGGGCCCATTATTAAAAACAGTTTAATAGCTCGTTTGGTATCAGTAAGGCACTTATGCACACTAGGTTGTCAAGATATGACAAATTAAGAAATGGAATTTGGACCTATGATCTAATAAACCATATAACAAAGTTTTGGGCTTTATACATATACGCTTCTTAAGTCGGCCTTCCTTTTCCTGCCGTTTCCTTTCATTGAATAGTTCCGCGTAGTTTTTCCATTTCATAGTAGAAGACCACCGATCTCGGCACGCCTTCCGATGGCTGAGGGACGGCTGTTGCTCGGCATTTGGTGCGGGGTGCGTGTCCAATTTCATTCTTTGTGTTGGGAGCGATATGGGATGGAGTTTTAGAGGGTACAAATCTCGGGGCTCTTTTGGAACCAGTCGGGTAGTAGGTAACTTGGCCTTTTCCACGAAGCGCTCCCCATCCAGGGGCCTGCATGGGGCGTACTCCGAAACTGGAACTTTCCCATACAAGCTATCAGACTAGTTTGGGTTTGAAGCCATACACGTTTATTATTACACACACACACACACACACACACACACACACACACACACACACACACACACACACACACACACACACACACACACACACACACACAACACACACACACACACACACACACACACACACACACACACACACACACACACACACACACACACACACACATACACACACACACACACAGTTCCCTTAAAAAGAACTTGGAAACATTTGAGGACGGATCTCGCTACAAGGCAAGACAGGACAAGACTCCTGCCTTTTCTCCTCTGTCCGATAATCAGCCCGCTCCGCCTCCCCCACCGCCGCCGACGTCGGTTGCGGCTGTCAGGAGGCAGTTTGAGGGGTCACGGAGGGAGGAAACACTAGGGGAAGATCTCCCACCAAACGTGTGGCATCTGGGACTCCTCCAGGCCAGCCACAACCTTCTAAAGCCCGAGCAGCATCAATAGGGACATCTAGGCCTGGGGCATCGTCTCGACCCAGGCAAAGTGGGGTGCCCTCTGGGCCCCCAAAGAAAACCTATGGGCCAGGAGGCCCATACTGGAAATAGCAAGTAGCTCCTCTGGTAAGCGCTCACCCTAACTTCCACCCCCATCATTAACACGTTTTTGCAGTGGAACTGTCGTGGAATTCGCACCAGCGCCGGGGATCTCCAGGCTTTTATAAGATCCAGGGGACTGGCAGCTATATGCCTGCAAGAAACTAAACTCTCAGCTGAGATCCCATTCTCCCTTACAGGTTTTTCAATATTTCGAAAGGATTTACAACGTAACCCAGTCGCCCACGGTGGTGTTCTTCTCGCAATCAATAATTATATACCAGCAAAGCAAATCTCACTCCAAACACGGCTGCAAGCCGTGGCAGCACGTATATATATCGCTCGAAGGCAGATTTCGCTCTGCTCTATATACCTACCCCCTGGGGTAGACATGCCCACTCGTGAACTAAATTTGCTTATATCTGAGCTACCACCGCCCATCCTTCTCTTGGGAGACTTTAATGCTCACCACACCGCTTGGGGGTGTGAAGATATTAACTCTCGGGGTCGGCACCTCGATCATTTTATCCAGGGTGTGAGCCTTTGTATTTTAAACACCGGAGCACCAACACATCTTACTATTCCATCCGGTCGGGAATCGGCATTTGATCTTAGCCTTTGCAGCCCAGAGCTATCTGCTCTGTTTAGCTGGGCTGTGTGCGGTGACCCCATGGGAAGTGACCATTTCCCTGTTTTAGTGACTTGTGACAACACATCTGTTTTAGGCACGAGACCGCAACGTTGGAAGATGAAAAATGCTGATATGTCCTGATTTAGCTCCCTCGTGGATGACAATTTGGAAACCTTTTCAACCCAAACACCGTTCACAATCGACCAATTTACAGCTATCCTCCGAGACGCTGCTTATGCTTCTATACCGCGAACATCAAAAAAACCCTCGGCGACCACCGGTACCGTGGTGGAGCATGGAATGTCGTGACGCTGTCCGAGAGCGGCGGCGCGCTTACAGACAGTTTAAAAGAAATTCCACTCAGCAAAACTTAAATATGTATCGGAAATCTCGAACCGCCTGCAGGCGCACAATAAAACAAGCAAAGAGAAAATGTTGGAGAGAATACGTAGGTAAACTGAATCGATTTACGCCATTGTCCCAAGTGTTTGGTCAAATCCGCCGTATCGAAGGCAGGTCGGTCTCCACACCACTACCAACTTTGCAGTTTGGTGGTAGGAATATATTCAATCCATCAGAAGTAGCCGAATGTATAGGAAATGCGATTGCACAGCCCTGTAGTTCAGTTAGGGAGGATGTCTCATTTATGCGATATAAAACCCTAGCTGAACAGAAAAGTATACATTTTGGAACCACCAGCACACTGTCATACAATAAGCCCTTTACCTTGCATGAGCTAGCGGCAGCAATTCGTGGGCTCCACCCTGTGGCCGAGGGCCCGGATTTAATTCACAATGATATGTTTAAAGCACTATCGCAGAGCGCCCTCAGGGTACTGCTGGCCTCATTCAATATGATGTGGGAGTCTGGCGAATTTATACCGGCGTGGCGGGAGGCTATAGTGATACCAATCCTTAAACCTGGTAAATCTGGATTGGACCCTTTGCACTTTAGGCCGATCTCGCTTACCTCGTGCATGTGCAAGTTGTTCGAAAAAATGGTGAATGTAAGACTCGTTTGGTATTTGGAAAGCCGGGGCATCATCAATAACAACCAGTGTGGGTTTCGTAGAGGCCGCAGTACGGTGGACCACTTGGTATCGCTTGACACCTCAGTGCGAATTGCATTTAAAGAGAGGCGTCACCTGGGAGCCGTCTTCTTTGACGCATTGCCGCTTATGATACAGCGTGGCGACATGGTATCCTTTTAAAGTTGCATAAGTGTGGTATCAGAGGTCAGATGGGGTTCTTTATGAAAAATTTTTTGACTGATAGGACGTTCCGTGTCAGAGTAGGTGGTACATACTCAAACACCTTTTACCAAGAAGAAGGCATTCCGCAGGGGAGCGTCTCTAGTATCTGCCTCTTCGCTCTGGCCATAAATGACGTCACACATTCACTCCCACCTTCCATTCAGGCATCCATTTTCGTGGACGACATCGCAGTATGGGCAAAGGCTTCAACAACGCCGACACTTTCCCGTCAGCTCCAGCTGGCCGTTAAGTGTCTGGAACGCTGGAGTAAAAAAAACGGGCTATACTTTTCGACTGAAAAAACCGCGGGTGTCCATTTTTGTCGCAGGCGCAGGGCCTGTCCGGAACCAACGGTATCGTTGCGCGGCAAAACTATCCCTTTTCAACCGACGGCAAAATTTCTCGGGGTGACATTTGATAAACGGCTAACTTACAGCACTTACATTAGGAATGTCCGTGACAACTGTTTCAAATCCTTAAATGTCCTAAAATGTGCATCTCGTCTATCGTACGGAGCTGACAGGAAAACACTTCTCACTTTATATCGGTCCCTTGTCCGTTCCAAGATGGACTACGCCTGTTTCGTCTACGACTCTGCATCTAAATCAGCCAAACGGTGTCTGGATACGATCCATCATAGCGCACTCAGAGTAGCTACAGGAGCATTTAGGACCACACCACGCGCCAGCCTGCTGGTGGAGGCTAACGAGCCACCCCTCTCAATGAGACGACGCATGCTGGGACAGCGCTATGCGTACAAACTGGCCCAGTCTCCGCCCCATCCCACGTACAACGCCGTTTTCTCGCATGACATGCTGCGTTTGTTTGTGAACAGCGAAAGGGGACTCCCCTAGGTGTGCGTGTGCATCGCCTCTCGGGCGAATGTGGTATCCAACGCCGTATCATAAGTCGCAGCGAGCTCTCGGATATCCCACCATGGGAACTAATACCACCAAAGGTTGACACGACTCTTGCAGGCAGGACAAAATCTGACACGGCTGCTTTGGAACTTAAATATTGCTAACACATCAAAAATGGATTATGTCCAGTTTTTCACCGATGGATCAAAAACTGAGTTCGGCGTGGGATGTGCTTTTGTGACTGACTCAGTGACTAGAAATTTCTCACTGTCACCTTTTTCATCTGTCTTTACCTCGGAACTTACTGCATTAGACAAAGCTCTCTGTTTCATAGAAGTCAGTGACGACACCAGAAATGTAATTTTCACCGACAGTCTTAGTAGTGTCCAGGCTTTGAGTGCTTTTAATCCAAGTGACTGGCTCGTATTAAAGATTGTTCTCCACCTAGCTCGACTCGCCGAACAGGGTAAGGATATAACCCTCTGTTGGGTGCCGAGTCATGTCGGTATCCGACTGAATGAAGCAGCTGATGCTGCAGCCCGGCGAGCTGCTCAGAGACCCTGTAGAAGAAGACAGTCGATTCCTGCTCGAGATCTTTTCCCACATATATCTGGTCACCTTCGCAATGTATGGCAACAGGAATGGCAGGAGCAAACAAATAACAAGCTCAGGGTAATAAAACCCAACATTGGTGAGTGGCTGTCCTCTATGCGCTCCCATCGCCGTGAGGAGGTGGCTCTCTGCCGTTTGCGAACTGGCCATTGTCTGGCCACTCACCGATACCTGCTATGTGGCGAACCCAGGCCTTACTGTCGGCGATGCGCGACCCCCTTGTCGGTGCGGCACGTCCTGGTGTCTTGTCCGGAGTATGATAATCTCAGGCTTTCACATTTCGGGTCATGTCTTCTCACACTGTCTCATCTGATTGGCCCGGACTCGGACATGATTGAGAAAGTGCTAGATTATTTAAGAGCAGCCGATTTCGTGATTGTATTTGACCCGGGCTGAGGACTTGTGCTTTGATAGGGAGTGACAATGTGAATGTGAGTTTTTTTCTACGAACTGTGTTGGTTAAGCTTTTTGGAAATCCCCCTTTTGTTACCACTCTCTGAGGACCGATTGGACTGATGTGACCCTTCTTTTTACTATTTTGATTACAGACACAACGAACTGCAAGGAATAAGGGTAACAAGGGAGTGTTCAGCGGATGTATATTTTACGTTGTGTTTTACTGGCAGTGACATGGGCGCTATATGACCTTTAGGGTTGGCGCGCCCTTAAGCCCAAATCATCATCATCATCAAGGCAAGAGAGGAAATTAATAAGATAGTTCTCACACGATTTTAGCTGCGGATGTTTGCCTTAGTATAGTAACCATGACCTATATTGTATCCATACAAACACTTTTTGACAATGCAATTATCAAAAAAAGAGCCAGTTTGTGCATCCCACTGGCTCAGTGCTTCCACCACTGGTATAACCAGCTGTAAACCTGTAGCATCTGGTAGCTGAGCTCTGGAGGAGAAGTCTGGGCTGGAGAGCCTGCCTTTGATGCTGGATCGAGACAATACGTCGAGCTTTCGAGACCTGCGCCCAGTGTTGGAGAGAAAGTCTATGAGAGAATACTCGTTTTGCTTCTCTGTGTTGTAGAGTCAGCTGATAAAGGCAGAGGATCTTCTGTTCCTTCTCTTCCTAGAAGCACTACTCTTGGTTGAAACATTTGCTTCATGTTCTCCCAGATTTCCTGCCGGTTGACCTCAAGGGCAACTCATGCCACTGCTTGGGTGGCCTACCACAGACGTGGCCTACCACAGACTATCGGCGCTATGACGGAGTGGTAGGCATGTCGACAGCGAGTCAGCGCCACCAGGGCCAGTAGATTCGATGACAGCGAGTACAATCCTAGGCTAGTTTATGTTTGAGTGCATTGATATTTCTGTTGGCACCGGCTTCATATTAGGAATTAGTCCTTAATATAGCTGATAACAATTAAGACAAGGAGGGGCAAGAATCAGAGCTTGAAGGGCATCCTGCTTGTCTGTGCACATATTGAAGTCAAAACGTAAGACTACTTACTATATTGATAAGGGTGTTTAATCCCATGGAACTGGTGCAAGCAGTGTGAGATATCATAAGTAGTTTTGGGTAAATAAGATGTTAGTAGTTGGCGGCCTTAAATCTTATTGTAGAATCTACGGGCGATTCGAATGGTGAGATGCAAATAATCAAATATTGTAGCAAATCTGTCCGGGAGAATAATTCTAATAGGTGTCTAAAAATATACGCTTAGTAACAGTCTTGAAAAACGATCGAGAGACAGGAACGTCATCTAGAGACCGTATATTTGGGGACGATTATATCATTCCAGGTGATAAGAGCAGCTATAAAGAGTAAGAAATTGCGGTAATTAGTGGGAGCGAATGGAGCCGTAAAGTGATATCCGGTTCTCATGACTCTGTCATTATTTGATTGGGTGATTTTAAATTTTTCAACTAGAGGAGGGGGAGATATTTGCAAGACGTGAGTGGAGAATGAGGAGGAGCGAATGTCTAACAAGATCCTGAAGTTTCAGAATTTTTAATTCCTTAAAAGATTCGATGTGTTATCACGAGCGCCGACCTTAGCAATTATTCCCACCATCTTCTTTTGGAGAGTTATAAGTCTAGTCAGCCGAGAGGAATACGTTACGCCCCAAAGTTCAGAGCAGTAATTAAGATATGGGAGTATAAGTGAATTATAGAGCATGAGGATGTATCTGGAATCCAGAATGTATTTGATACGGTTTATACGCCCAATGTTCCGGGCGATCGTGTCTTCTGTGTTTTTTATGAGATTTCCACTTTAGATCCTCGTCAATAGTTATCCCAAGGTATTTAGCACTAAAACATCTTTGTATGATGGTATTATTAATTGAAATCTGAATCTGAGAGGCAGGTTCAGAGTAATGGTATACCTGGTAGACAGATTTATTAGCGTTCAGCGTGAGACGATTTCCCACCAGCCAATTATACACTTCTCGTAGGCTATTTGTAGTTATACTTTGTAGTTGTTCAATAGGCCATGTCGTGATCACCACTTTTTCACAGGATCTTTGATTACCGTGTGTTTTCTAATGTATTGATGGCCGCTGATCACGATTTTCTGGTCGAAAGTTTCGAATTCGAAAAACATTTGCCCGCGCAAGCCGTTTGAAATTCTTCTGGTTTGCCAAAATTTCGATGTTTTCATATCTCACGGACAATACAAGGCAACTGATGTATTCAAAGGCCCCAGAATTTTAAAACCATTGAAACTGAACAATTTCAGCCTTTTGACTCCTTGAAATATATACTTACCCGAAAAAGTACCTTAGAAAGACGGGGATGTTTGAGCTTAAAGGATGATAATAGATGGCGCGCATGACGCAGCCGTCAACCACTGTCCCGCTACGTCGCTTATGTCAAGAAGCTATTAGCCAAAGGAGCTGGATATAGGATTTTAGCCTGTTTTGAATTCGATGAATGAACATTTACCTTCACAAGATGATCTAGATTTCTCTCGCTTGCAGTTTTAAATATGATTGGTAATGGTTGCTTTCAAAGCAGGTCCAATTCAGATCAGCTAGCCAGCCTATATAGATTAGGTATCTAAGCATGTAGTCACTGCGGATCAATTTCAAGTATTAAAATGTATGCAAGAGCCAGTCGATTATATTTAGATTAGTCTTGCTATCACTAGCGAGTAGAATACCGCATTTCGGGAAAAATGAAGCTACACCACACCTAGCGCCGCCGTCAAGCCGCTTAACATGATCCACATGCATGCTGCCGCTTAACCAGCTCTCGATTGGGGCTGACGTTGTCGGTCACATTATGATGCTGCGGCTTGAAGAGATGGAGGCCAGGAAAGTGAACGAATTTCGCGTTTCAATAGCTTGAAAATTCGAACCGACCGCTGATGAAGTTGCCGAGACTTACAGAAGAGCATCTGTGCCAGCAAGAAACAAGTACAAAGTTCGCTGTGAAATAAGGAAGCACTGTAACCTGAAGGAAGCGATCAGAAGGCGTCTACAAAACATGAAGGTATCGTAAGCACGGACAAAATATGACCACATTGTTTGACATATAAAGCAGAGCTTTACCATCAAAGGCATCGGCAAACAGAACATTTCTGGAAGACCAGCGAGAAGCACAGAGATTGTATATTGGGGCTTGGATGCAGTCGTGACAGACCGTTGGAGACGGCAGCAGCTGCGGCAAGCCACTGCTGCTGCCGCCAATAAGGCCTGATCGGGAGGCCGGCTCGTCCGTATTCGAGCACAATAATATGACAATCACCCGGACAGTCTATAAACGACTTCCGTGTAACATTTAGAAATAGGTTTTCTTTCCGAGATTGATTTATACCTGCCAGAGCCTGTTCGCGTGCGGCGTGTTAGCAGCTGGTGTGATGCTACAAATAGGAAGCTCGCTGCTGCATATACCACCGGCGGTCGCTGTCATGGTGCCGTTGCGTTCTGACGCAGCTTTGGCTCCGTCAGAACGCAACATCCGGAGAACTGGTAGCCACAACGACAGCAGCAGTGGCTTGGCTCAGCTGCTGCCGTCTCCAATGGTCTGTCACGACTGCATCCAAGCCACCAATATACAACCTCTGTGCTCATCGCTGGTCTTCCAGAAATGTTCTGTTTGCCGATACCTTTGATGGTAGAGCTCTGTTTGATATGTCAAACAATGGTGTCATGCTTTGTCCATGCTTACAATATCTTCATGTTTTGTAGGCGCCTTCTGATCGTTTCCTTCAAATTATAAAGCTTCCTTTTTCTCAGCGAACTTTGTACCTGTTTCTTGTTGGCACAGATGCTCTTCTGTAAGTCTCGGTAACTTCATCAGCGGTCGGTTCGAATATTGAAGCTATTGAAACATGAAATTCGTCCGCTTCCTGGCCTCAGTCTCTTCAAACCGCAGCATCATAATTCGACCGACAACGGCATGTATTGACGGCAAGCTGGGTGTCTGTAGCTTCATTTTCCCGAAATACGGTATTCTCCTTGCTAGTGATAGCAAGACTAATCTGAACATATTCGACTGGCTCTTGCATACATTTTAATACTTGAAATTTTTCCGCAGTGACTACATGCTTAGATACCTAATGTATATATGGCTGGCTCATCCTAATTGGACCTGCTTTGAAAGCAACCATTACCAATTATATTTAAAACTGCAAGCGAGGGAAATCTAGATCATCTTATGAAGGTAAATGTTCATTCATCGAATTCATAATAGGCTCAAATCCCATATCCAGCTCCTTTGGCTAATAGCTTCTTGTCATAAGCGACGTAGCGGGACACTGATTGACGGCTGCGTCATGCGCGCCATCTATTATCATCTTTTTAAGCTCAAACATCCCTGTCTTTCCAAGGTACTTTTCCAGGTAAATATATATTTCAAGGAGTCAAAAATGTTTCTAATTGTTCAGATTGAATGGTTTTAAAGTTCTGGAGCCCTTCCAATACATTAGTTGCATTTTATGGTCCGTGAGATATGAAAACAGCGAAACTTTGGCAAACCGGAAGAATTTCAAACGGCTTGCGCGGGCAAATATTTTTCGAATTCGACATTTGCGACCAGAAAATCGTGATCAGCGGCCATCAATACATTAGAAAACACCCGGTAATCAAAGATCCTGTGAAAAAGTGGTGATCACGACATGGCCTATTGTTCAATATTGTCAGCTGTATATACGAGAGCAGTATCATCAGCGAAAAGTAAAAATTTAGGGGTTTGCGAGCTGAGATGTATGTCATTAATATAAAGGAGAAATAGAAGGGGCCCAAGAACAGATCCCTGTGGTACACCCATTCTAAGTGTGAGACGATTTTGTGAACAGGTATTGTTGAATTTCACTGTCTGTGTCCTGTTTTGAAGATAGGATGACAGGAAATCATTGGACAAGTCCTGAAAGCCATAAAAATGTAGCTTTTTGAGCAGAATGTAATGATTTACAGTGTCAAAAGCCTTCGAAAGATCCAGGTAAAATGTTGCACAAACTTTTTTGTTTGCAGGAGAAGAGGTTATAAGATCGTAAAGAAGAGCGATCGGCATGTAGGTACTGTGCTTTCTCCTGAACCCAAATTGATGGGAGTACAACATGTTGTGCCAATTCAGAAAGTTAACCATCTGATAATAAACAATTTTTTCGAATACTTTTGAGATAGTACTCAAAAGGGCAATTGATCTATAGTTATTGAAATTTGATGGATCCCCAGATTTAAATACTGGTATGATCACTGCATGTTTTAAGCAGGAGGGGAAAATTCCTTGAGTTATGCATTTGTTGAAAATAAAAGCTAAAATTGGAGAGATAATGTCAGAAATTGTTTTAAGGATTTTAGAACTAAGTCCGTCTTCTCCCCCCACCAGCGTTTCTCAAGTCCTTAATTGTGTTGGCTATAGTAAGAGTATTTACTTGTTGGAATTCGAAGGATTCAACAGGCTGATGAAGGTTGTGCAGAGTATGCATAGGATCTGTGTAGGCACTGGGTAGCTTTGCGTCTAAGGTAGAGCCAATTGTGGCAAAAAAATTTTTAAAGGTATTCGCTTTAGCAGAAGGGTCATGAAAGGTTGCATCCCCAGCTTTAAATGTGTCAGGGGGTGGAGGTCTTTGCTTATTGTTGCGAGTACGGCCAAGAAGAATCTGCCATAATTTTTTAGGATTAGCTCTGAATTCTTCTATTTTTCTTTTGAAGTAGTCTTTCTTTGCACTTCGGATCACGCTATTGAGAACGTTGCGATACTGTTTAAACTTAGTTCCATTTTTAGCAGTAGGGTTATGAATTGGTATTTTGTATAGTTTATTTTTCTGATTGATGCAGCTTAGAATATTGTACGATATCCATGGCTGGATCGACACCTCTTTCCTATTAATTTTTTTATAGTTAACTTGGATAATTCTTCTTTAATTGCGTTTATTAGGAAGGCTGCAGCCTCCTTAGCACCATCGATCGCATATACTTGTGCAAGTTTCGGAATAAGGTTTTGCTTCAGGGAATCTGTTTTCCTAAAGTCAAACAGGTTGCTAGTTTGGAGTTTTTTATTTGGATTGGTGTAGCTTATATTAACGGTAATTGAAATCGGCAAATGATCACTGGTATCGGACAGCAGAACGTTGTTCTGGGTGATGATGGATAGGTCATTACTAATAAAGTTGTCGATCAGGGTATTGGAAGTTGCTGTTATTCTAGTAAGGAGGGATATGCATGGAAAACAGCCGGCTGCGGATACCATATTGAAAAATTGGGCGCTGCTTTCAGATGTGTCTAATTTTAGTAGATTGATATTTTAGCCGCCCCCTAGTATGGCATGTCTTGGCTCCCTGCTTATTTCGTCAAGAAGGTTTTCGAAATATTCAATGAATTCAAGGGTTTGATATGAGGGAGAGCGGTAAAGCGAACCAATGATTGCATTTCAGGACTTTCTTGGCTGAATTTCAATCAAAACAGATTGAAAATGGGCGTTGCTCAGCTCAAGGCCTAGTATATGGAATGTCATTGGAAATATAAATTGCTGCTCTCTTACCTCTAGACCCACTCTGGTTTGAAGTTTCAAGTCGGTAGTTATCGATCTGATATGATGATGTAAGTGAAGGGTCTAACCAGGTTTCAGACACTAGAATAATATCAGGCTTCACGTTTAGTTGATTGAGCAACAGAACAAGAGTGTCATAATTCTTCTGCAAGGAGCGAATATTAACATGAATGATATTAAGGCCCCTTATTTTCATGATGTAATTGTGCATTTATATCGATATACTTGCATGTATCAAGCACAGCATGTAACGAGTCAGATAGTGGGTTAGAATTATTGTCAGTAGAAGCATACTGAGGAGAAAATCTAGCAATGATAGTAGCAGTATGAGTTCATAAAATATAAAATTGAATCTGGAATTCGATTACAGAGGGTTGAAGGGCAGATTCGGAAGAAACTCGTTAGGAAGATACAAGAACTAATGAAGCTTACGGACTAATGAGAGAAAAGGTGTTAACTCTTAATCTATAAACCCTACAGAACTTTACAGAGAAGACAAAGAACTAAACTAATTTTAGTTTGTTTCTTTTACGAGGACAGACGGACCAACCAACCAATACATGTTCTAAGACATATGGAGCAGAAAGTAACAACAATATTTTATACGGCTGACAACATCAATGTCAGCCTCAGGATAGAAGGGAACATGATTATAGGATACGGAAAAGAAAATAAATACCGATATGAGAGAAACAGTTCTGGTGATATGAACAGAGGGTTAGACAGATACACATGTTTACAGGTTAGAAGTTTTGAATTTACTTCTAGTCTGCACTGGTGCAGAGAGGATGGCTCATGAGAGATCGTCGCTACACACAGATTTGGTCGATGAGTGTCGGAAGGATCGGGAGGGAGCTCCTCAGATACCTTAGCTGATCTAATATCACTGAAGGATGGAGCCACAGACAGTCTGGGTCTTGTTTGTACCAGCAGAGATAGCAGCTGGGACAATCTCACGCCCCTCCCCCTCCCATTAGAATCGGGCAGCGGGATGGGCCCATTTACAACACCCCCGCGACAGAAACTGCACCAAGTCTGTCACCTAAGAGTTTTGAGGGTGCCCTTGAATTCGATGTAGGGGAGCCAGCTCCCAACACCGATCCACCAGTCAGGGAGCGAAGAGAAGCGTCAGCAGATTTCACATGAGTCTCTCCACTATCAGGGAGTGGGTTTGAGGCGACAATTGGCCTAGGGTTGTCAGCTTTTTCTCCCATAGGACTAACCCTGCTACCCTGGTTTTGAGAGGGGCTAGACTTATGTAGACCCACAGGCAGTTGCCTGTTAGGGGCTGAGTTATCATTTCCCTTGTTGGTTATCCCTGGGCATAGAGCGAGGATGTCTGCCTTGGTAGCACCCACTTCCACTTCCACAGCTTGAGTGGAGCCTTTAGGTCTGATGAAGATTCTTCCCTGGCTGGTGTAATGGGTGAGGAAAGGAGATTGTTCTTTTGGGTAATGCATCTCTTTGATTAATTTCACTACAGCTAACCTACTGGAGGTCAGGCTTTATGTACTAGGAGACCATGCTTCACTGGAGAGATACGTTTTCGATATACCGCCTCTCGTTCATCCTTGTTTGCAAAGCACACAAGGACGGTACCCCTGTTCCTAAGTCTATGAAAGGCTGTCACAGCTAAGGGATGGATACTGATCCCCAGGTATTCCTGAATGACCCAGAGAATCATGTGTTTGGTGTTTTCTTCAGGTCTAAACTCGGGAATGACTGCCCCTGATAATAGAATGGTTCCCATCCGGGAGTATTGACACTGAAGCTCAAGTATTGAACCGAGTTCATTGTGCTTACCGGCAAGTGTCGAGCATCTCTCATGTACACCAGCTAGATCATTGGCTAGTGTGGAGCACTTCGTGTCTACAGATGCTAAGCTGGTCTCGACTGCCTCCCGTCTCTCAATGTTTTCAGACACTAGGGACTAGTTCTAAGCCCGTTCATTTGTAAATTCTCTCTAAGATCCCATTTCCTTTTAGTTGTTCATTTTCTTGAGTGAGTCTTTCAAATCGGTTGTCAATATATTTAACTGAAACTGGTGCCATGTTATCAGAATTTGTTATAGGGTCTGTAAAATTAAGATTGGGTATTAAGTAATATCCTATTTAACGACTAATGCAGATCATAATATTGCAATGATTGGTCCGCCCGAAGGGTAAGAGTTAGCTTGACCACACAATTACAGTAGAAAGCAGGAAGAAAACACAAACCTGAGAAACCGAAGTTACCAGGACTAAAAAAGTGTTTAAAACTATTTACATTATACCTCACATTTCATGCACCAGCTATTCATTAGTTTAATAAAGAAATAAGTTTAAAATTTGGATGCGCACAGGTTTCACAGAACACTCTTGATAACTATATGAACACTCTTGGAGCCCTTTTTCATCCCAAACTTGCACCACACACTGAAATATTCTTCCTTCCTTGCTTTTCTTCTTTTCTTAACTGCGATTTCGTTGAGTTCTTCACTAATGCACAGAGGCGTTCTCGAGGAGGTTCATTCTAGTAATAATGTCTCGCGCGGTACGGCAGGAAATCAAACAATGATATGAAAAATTACACGTTGGTAAAATGTCTGGATTCTCAAATTTGTTTCCAAATCTTCAAACTTCTTTCACTTTGTTCTTTGTGATAAGCTGATCAAGTCAGCATAAATTTAGGATTGTTAGAAAGAAAATTAAATTCCCTCACTGTAGAGCCCACTTTTGACCAGTGAAACTCCGTTATAAGCGGAGAATTAACCTCTTCGGGAGCCCGAAAAAACACGTCTTGCCCTACAAAGCACAGACACAGAAAAAACAGGGGGCCAGATAATCAGGGGGCCAGATTAGCTTAGGGGCCCGGTTCAGCTCAGAGGTTTCTTTCTTATATTACAGTTGCTGATACTTGTATATTCGTTGCGAGGGCCCACCACAGGAAAGTGGGTGGGGGAGGGGGGCAGACTATGGCTCAGGAACCCAAATCAGTCAGCTCAGGGGGCCCCAGATCAGTTCATGGTTCTCGAGACCAGCTTATCAAGGGACCCCACATAAGCGCAGGGCTCCTAGAAGCTCAGCACAGGGGGTCCCAGATTCGCACAGGGGGCCAGATTAGCTTAGGGGCCCGGTTCAGCTCAGAGGTCCCAGGTCGGCTTCTATACGGTCTCAAAACAGCTCAAGAAGCCTGTCCAAGCTCAAGGTTCCCATCTCAGCTCACTGACTCTAGAACAGTTCAAGGGGCCCAGACCAGCTCAGGGCCCCAGTTGAGCCAGAGGGCCCAGATTAGCTTTGAAGGCCCAGCTCGCTCAGGGGCCCCCAAATCAGGTGATATAGGGTCTCGTCTCAAACCAGCTCAGGGCTCCATTCAAGCTCACGGTCCCAGCTTAGCCCAGGGACCTTAACAGATTTCGGGGCCCCATGCCCTCGAGGCCCCAGTTAGCACGGGGATACCGATTGCTTACGGCCCCAGCTCGCTAGGGAATCCAGGATGGCTTTTGGTCTCGAACAGCTAAAGAAACCATTCAAGCTCATGGCCCCCAGCTCAGCTCAGGAGGCCCAGTCTATTTTAGGAGCTGCCCAGTTCAGCACGAGGTCCCCAGATTAGCTTAGGGCCCAGACTAGCTTTGGGGGCCCAGCTCAGCTTAGGGGCCCCAGGTCGGCTGATATAGGTCCTCAGAACAGCTCAGGGGGCCATTCAAGCTCATGGTCCCCAGGTCAGTACCTGCAAAGCCTTATAAAGGGTCCCAGACCATCTCAGGGGCCTTCAGTTTAACGCAGGGGCCCTTATTAGCTCATATGATTAGATAAGCTTAAGATCACGGCTTAGCTAACAAGCCCCTTGCCGGCTTAAATAGGGTTTCGAAACAGTGCAGGGGTCATATTAAAGATTATGACCCCAAAGAACAGCTCATGGGCCCTATCATTGCGCAGGGGCCCCAAATTAGTTTAGGGCCTGCCGTGCAGCACAGGGGACCCAGATTAGCTCAGGGGCCAGTATCAACTTTGCGGTCCCAGCTCAGCTCAGGGGCTCCCACGGTCGGCGAGTATAGGGGCTTTGGCCGGCCCAAGGGGGCCTGTTCAAACCCATGGCTCCCAGCACATCTTTGGGATCCTAAAACAGTCCATGCTGCCCAAGCCATCTCAGGTGCCCTCAGCTCAGCTCAAGCAGGCCATTTTTTAACATGTTAACTGGGGATCATTCGCCCCCCAGTCGGACGAAATGCCCCCCCCAGTGCCCGGAAATTGGCCCCCAGTGAAATAGACAGGAGATGACTTAAACTTCAACAAATGCAAACTCACCTAACGAAAATAAGACAGAACGCCATACGATAATAATAATTTAGTGTTATTGTGGGTGCTTAATTGGCAATCCACAAAAATTGTGTTAAAAATTTCATCCGTGGGTCTGCTCCATCGCGCGAAGACAAAACAAAGCGCGTAGTTACGCGAAATCCCGGCAAAGCCGCCTCAGCATCAACTAACACAATGCTGGAGATAAACGTTGGCTTACAACCAATCATACATCATGTTCATGTTCTATCCGACCGGAAGCCCACACCCCAGCCAGTATCGGGAGATTGTATGATGTATATAATTTCACACGCGGTCATTCGTGAGCGCTTAGAGCTCGTTCGTGGATTAGGCGGGACACGGTGTAGTCAAAACGCGTGAGACTAGTTACTGGTGTGGCGGTGTGAAGTGCTTAGCCTTTTTATTTATTTTTGTGGTTGTAACATACATAAACGTCATTACCGCTAAAAAAGTGAGGGGGCCAGCCAAACTTCAGCCTGATGCTGACAACAAACTTTCCACGTCAGTACCAAAAGGCATTCGAATTTTAGGTCCACGTTGCCTTCCGCAGTGGGCTGGTTATAACAATTCCAGGTTTTCTCTCATTTTTACTGCGATCAGGAAATTTCTAGTAAAAAAATCGGGCGGGGGGAAAGATGGGTGCAGGCCTAGGGCTGCCCATTTTACTGGCACCCCCAGGTTTGCAAAATAGGCCACCAGATTCCCATTTTTTGACCTAAATACTACTCAGAACTGGTTTTGGTTTCCTCGAGACTCTAAAACTGACCATGCGCAGCGGGGATGAACATAGCCCCTATATCGTACCAATACAGAGTGGTACAGGAGGCCTGAAGAAAACTATATGTAACCTCTAGCTCAAAAACCAATTACGATGGAGCGATGATTTTTGCTCCAAATAAAGGCTTTTATCGGGTGGTTCAAGCAAGCACGGGCATTGTTGGCTTTCGACAAATGACCATTTAGTGATGTCAGCAGAATATCATAATCCTGTATTGGTGATAACCACTTTAATTACGAAATTATGACAACAGAATGATGATGTTTACTTCTACTCATAGCTGGCGGTCAAATGGTTTGAATACAAAGACAAAATGTCAGTTTTCGATTCCAGATCTCAAGAAATTATAATATAGTGATGACATAAAAATGTCACTACACGTTGGTAATGCCATTGGCGGATCCAGGGGTGGGGGCAAAGAGGGGCAGGTGCTCTCCCCGTCCGACCGTCGGCGCCCCCTAAAATGGTCACGGCGCTCCTCGGAAGGGTCGATGGCGCCCCCTGAAATATGTCGCTTCCTCCCCTCCGTGGGAAAATCGGCGACCCGCTACAGGAATGGGCGTCCACCTAATGGGATTTTCCGGCCAAAAGGGGCCAGTTTTTACCCTTGGTCCGGATGGCACCCCCACTCCCTGATCCTTGGTCCGGCTATGTGTAACGGTTGTTTTACTCAAGGGCTCAAAATGATATAACATCAATTTTTAATTAACTAGAAGGCTTTTCGTTCAATGTTTCAAACAAACACAAAACGTACTTGTGTTTTGAATTCAGGTTTCCGTCAAATCACGCTTTGGTCACGCGTAAAAACACCACAATTTTCCTTTGCTGACGGCCATTTTCAGTTTCATCACAGAGACTATTGAGGGTATTTGATGACTCTGATGCTCAGTACGATTGACTCAAATTACTACTTGGCCGGGAATCTGACCAAAAGCAATAAGCTGAATAAAACTTGCGATTTATACCGAAACGTGTTTGGTTTAGAGCATATCGACAACCGCAGCTAATTACACGTTTCGTGCTATTAACCCATTAACGCCCAGCAGGTCATTTTTGTCCTCTGACTTTGACAGGCTGCAGAATCGGTACCAGTGAAGTGATCTTAATGTTTATGATATGGATGTGTGTTTCAGAGCGTGGAAAAGCTGGAAAAATGCATTTGAAAATTCTGGGTTTTTATGGGACGATTTTGGTGGAACTTATTTTGGCGAGGTTTTGGTCAACGTGAGATAGCTTTGCAAATTTTGTTTTTCGCAATACCATATGGAAAGCTGAAAATGGTTTGCATGATTGACATTAAGCCAAGACCACTAGGTGTCAGATGGTGAAAAACAGTAAGATTTTTTGAACGGCTTTGCCATGAGATATCATCAAATATGAAGCGGACAAAAATGACCCGCTGGGCGTTGCGGACATCTGCGGGCCACTGAAATTGAGAAAAGGATGTGGCCTGTCCTCCCGTCTGGTGCGTTAGGTGCCTAATGTTATCTAGAAGGAAGGGAGGCATTGTGGGTCCTGCGAATTTAGAGTTGCCAGTTTAGAGATTTTTCATCAAATCTGAAGATTGTTTAGTGCAATGTCGATACGTTTGGAAACATTGAAGGTCATGAAATGCTTCCTAACTTTTCGGGGCCTGTCTTATTTTGGGAATGATTATCATATATTTTTAACGAAAACATGCAAGATGGTTCCAGTATTTTGTCAAGACGTTGTTAAATACAATTTTCAGGGGTTTTGAAAACTTATCGAAATATTAGCACTGACTTCACTGTTAAGCGAGCAGAGCCTTGTCTTTTCCACTTGATGGATTGTGCGTAGTGGATAGAGAGGATAGGGAACAGTAGCGGACTGAGGATTTCATTGGGTGGTGGGGGGTTAGGGTTCTCGAGCCTCCCGCGATTGCCTCGGAACAGCCCTGAGTAATGCATTTACTATAGGCACACTGACATTTCGGTGTGGGGGGCTTGAGCCTTCCTAGCGCCCCTCTGTCCACTATTGATTGAAAGCCAATGACCAGCTGGCAAAATAAGTTGGAAATTATCGCAGCCGCCGCGCTGGTTTGTTGTGACAAGATGGTGCAGTGTAAAACGTCCGGAGCAGTATAAAATTGTTGAATGCATGGGAAGTTCTAGAACTTCTGTCTAAGACGCAACTAGCACTGTTGCGGCTTAGTTCTAGTCAAGTGGAACTACCATGAGTGAACATCCCGGGGTTAGGAGGAGGGGTCAAGACCCGCCTGGATTTTTGGTCTCCCACAGACTTTGCCTAGGGCTTGGATTGCAGTGCCAGCTTTAAGCCATCCAGAACCCCTCCTGGATCGAGAAGAAATCTCCATCCTTGGAGACATAAATACATCAAAGCGTAGTTATTAGCAATGCCACAGATCAAATATTTTGCAGGAAAAGAAGCAAAATAAGTTGTTTTAAGTGCGCAAGATATCGTAGCGGATCAGGTGCATATCATGATTATGCCATCACAAAATATATTAGTCATGAGGGTGAGAAAGATGATGAGCTGACCGGCGTTACAATGACCAGCGACGTGCCTGGAAATGTGGAGGATCTCATTGATGCAACAATGGAGCGCGGTACTTGCTCCAAAGAAAAGTTGGAAAGATGGACATGGACCCGTTTGGAGATTTGGAGATTAATCAAGCAAATGTACACCGCGTGGGGGAGATAACGGACTGAGTTTTCAAAACTTTTCATCTGTATGCTGAATATTACGATTACTTGTTGAAAGCTGAGTAAGCATCAGTCAAAAGTTTTGGAGGCGGAGGAGGAAGGGGGTAGAGACAAAGAAAAGGTTTCCCAAAACCTTTGATATTCACCAATATTCTTAAAATACTATGATGTTCACAATTTTAGTCTATCCCCGGAAATCATCAGTCTAGCTTAACCACTATTGTATACTATTTGGAAATATGCAGTTAGTGTTGTCTATAATTAAACCTTAAGAGAATAAAACTGTCCAAACATTTATGGCCAAAATACAAGAGGTAATAAAATTACTTCACACAACTGCAGTAAAAGCGATGTGCATTGGGCCGCTGAGTTGCGGTGACTGCGCCGCCGGGAGCCGGCCGCGCAGTGCCAGCCGATGTCCCAACCACCCAGCGGGTGATTTTTGTCCGGTGTCATTTCTCAGAATCTAAAGGTGGTATCGTTTTAAAACTTTCGGAACATCTTATTTGCCATATTCTAAACATAGGAAAGCATTTGTTTTGCCAATTTGAAAGCTGAAGAAGGTGCGGGCGTTAATGGGTTAAGTAAACACATGTGTAATATTGCCACGCTTATCCTCCATAGTCATTAAATGGTGAAATCATCAGGCTGGCATCCAACGACCGAAAACAAATTACGAAGATTTTAGTCCTCCGCTAATTAGCAGCAGGACTAAAACCGTCATTACTTGTTTTTGGTCACCGGATGCCACCCTGATATTTCCACCATTTAAAGACTATAGAGCACACTTCCTCAATTATTCGCTACAATGTTCAAGCTGATCCTAATAGTAAATTTTTGCCGGCTTAAGAAAACGTGATTTGTGTGGGCATCTTATTTTCAAAACATATGATTATTAAAATGGTCTCATTATGTTGTTCGGACCAGCCAGAGCCGTATTTCTGTGCCAAAGTTTATGTGACCAGAAGGTCACATAAATCTGAAAGGAAACAGTGGTATACTTTTACCATCGATGGCTAGATGTTAGCATTTGCAATTCTCGTTTGGAATCATGCCGTTATTTTTAGTAAGATTCCGGTATGCATTGACATGGAAACAAGTTTCGTGTTTCAGCAGCCATGAAATCGATGTGGCACGGTAAATGAAGGAAGTAAGCAAGGTCTCCCGTGTTCCAATGAATTCTTAAACGTATCATATTCATTTGATATAATTCCTAAAAAGCTACTTTGAGGGTTTCATCCTGTTGTTTGGGCCCGCTGCGTTCAGTTTGGTCTTGGATGTGAGCTCCATGGAGCTGGACTTCTCGAGGGAGTACTGCAGAGGGGGTTGTGGGCGAGGATAATTGTTGGCTCGGCGGTGCCTGCCCAACAATTGCCCTGGGCCCTACTTCCTCGAGAAGCCCAGCTTCAAAGACCTAACCTCCAGGACCGAACTGGCCGACCTGTGCGACCAAAAATCCTTCATGCTCATGGGGGTCGACCACAAGTGACTGGCGAGGGATTCCAAAGTGTGTGGTGAGGACCATTAGCACAAGGAAACTGAGGAGTTTTTGCGGCCTGTCAAAGTGAATAACAGCCTGGCCGAGAGGTGCTGCTACACCATCACAAAGTACAGCAAGATTCTTACCAGGAAAGACAGGTTCAGAAGAAAAAATTAACTGCTTCAGGGTATGTAGATGTTCTGGAAGGTATATGCCAGCTCCACAGAGAAGACACTGACCGACAAAAACTACTAGTACATGAAGTTAAAAGGTTTGCACAGCATTTAACACTTGATATCTAAACTGAGAATATAGGCCGACGTTGCTGATGGCGTCGGCGGCTTAGAGGTGCTGTGAAGGGAGAATCATCAATGCTTCTTGTGAATGACTGTGACTTGGTACTGTGTTACACGTGAAGCTCCTTGTTACAATCGTTCTCAATGAAGCGCAATAGACGATGCGTGTGTATATAAACACTAGTCTTTTTGCTAAACATATTTTATAGTTTATAGGTTCCATGATCTAGTTTGGGGTCTTAGTACGATATAGGGGATATCCCCTATATACAATTATCACCAATACACAATTATGCTATTCTGCTGACATTACTAAATGATTATTTTTCGAAAGCCCAATATCTAAAACCAGCATTGCCCGTGCTTGCTTGAACCACCCAATAAAAAGCCTTCATTTGGAGCAAAAATCATCGCTCCATCGTAATTATTTTTTGAGCTAAGGGTTTCATATCGCTTTCTTCAGGCCTCCTGCACCACTCTGTATTGGTACGATATAGGGGCTATGTTCATCCCCGCTGCGCATGGTCAGTTTTCGCGTCTCGAGGAAACCAAAACCAGTTCTGAGTAGCGTTTAGGCCAAATAATGGGAATCTGGTGGACTATTTTGCAAACCTGGGGGTGCCAGTAAAATGGGCAGCCCTAGTGCAGGCCCCTTTTCCGACACTTGTTGTGGCAATTTGTAGTGAGACCGCTGCATCAAGTTGTTCTGCAAAGTCCATGATTTGTTAGCTGGCCTTTCTCATCGATTCCTTGATGTTGAAAATTGAGAGAGATTATATATCGACCACAGCCCTTCGTTAGAATCATCAAACGGTCTCCCGAGAAACCATTCCATCAAGGAAAGAGCTGGCAACGCCATATGACCCTCACAGTTGGTGCGTCGATAAGCCTAAAAATGTATTAGCTGGTTTTTGTACTACATTCCCTATATGATTTTGACAGCAATAGCCACACATCATAGTAGGTATGCACCTAAAAACTGATCTCGATTTACCCTATAGACCACTTGTGTTCGATACTTTAGGAATTTACTTACCTTGCCACACTCATAAGAAAATAACCTTTTCATTTGGAATACATTGCAGCAGCGTCAGGCTGTCAGGTTGACCATTGTGTGGCCAAATGTCTCGAATCGGGCTTTTTTGTCGTGTTTGGCCCCGCAATTTTTTCGGTTGGCGCTTTCTTGGAATCTCGCCTTTTTGCCTTTTTCTAACAGCTGGCACCTAAGCTATTTCCGGTTTGTCCCTTGTATAAATGTGACTTCTTTTGACCTCTTCCGCTCTTGAATACGATATTCTGACACCGAAAAAGCAGCAGAGCCGCAGAAAAACTGGTATGGTGGTGGGAGGGGGGGACAGAACTTTGTTAAAAACACGATCCACAAAAATGATGGCCACCGAAAACCGGACGCGAAGGATGCGATACTATAGGTGCTCTTTGGGTGAAAAGTTGATGGCAAAGTGCGCTCTCTGAGGCTCCGCACTCATCCACTTACAAAAATCCTGGATCTGCCACTGTTCAAGAGCAAAGAAATGCATTGTTGGAAAAGAGAGAAAACATTAAATATTTCCGGGGAGTGGTGCGGCCAAGATGATAAATGATCCTAACAAATGCTCTGGTTATGCGGATAAAATCACTTGATGGTCACGCGGGACTGGAGGGGCACTCCTGGCTTCCTCTTAAATGAGAAGTGTACTAAAAAATATTGCGTCAAGTCAATATCAAACTGTCAACAATTAGTTTTAAAAAGTGATACAAGTCGCTTTTTCTGTGGGCTTATGACTACCGCTAGGGGTTGCTTTAGCCTCAAATCTGGCTGTTGTGGTATTTATTTGATTATTTTAGTAAAAATAAAGTTTTTCTCCTCTATGGCCCTCTTTCTAACTCGGTTTGACCTTTTCCGCCGAAAAATAACTTGGCAGTCCTGGGCAGCATCTATGTATAATCTGGAGTAACATGGAATAACACAGACATTTGTTTAACACTAACGCGTCTAAGTTTTATTAAACCCCCTTAAAATGGTGTATTGATCCCCTGAAGACACTATAATGGCCAGCACAAGAAATGCCCCCTTCCCCACTCCCACTGAATTTTCCTTATAAAATGCCCTGAGCTCAAGAGACCCCAGATTAGCTCATATGGCAGTTCAGGTCAGGCCAGGTTAGGTTAGGGGTCCCGAACAGCCCAGGGGGCCTTAAAATCGGCTCATACGACCCCAGATCAATCAGGGCACAGGTAAGTTTAAGAGGTTTTCCAGGAAAGCTATCTGGTCAGTTTGGATTTTTTGTTTGCTATTATAGTTTCTGATATTTTATATCCGTTGTGGGGGGGGCACCACAGAAAAGTGGGGGCCATTGCCCCCTGCCCCCCCGTTCCTTCGCCTATGGGTTGAAGTGCCCGAGCGAGTTGCAGTATGATAGTGATGATGATTGCGTTTGAATGATTGAGTTGACCACAGTAAAAATTTGTGCTGCGTTCGCTCAATACGACCTGTGTGTACCGCAGCTGCCCCTCCCCAAATGGTGCTACAGTATTCCAGCACAGGTTGAACATGAGCGTTGTAGAATACAAGCACTGATTTGACGTTGAAATATCGTCTACTCTTGACGATTTGAAATGATCTGATCAGTACACCGAGGGCCCTATTGGCTCGCATGATGATGCCGTCGACATGAGGTCCGAAAGTGAGTTTTCTGTCCAAAACAACTCCCAAATCTCGAATAGTTTCTACTTGTGCCAAACTTGTAATTCCGATGAAGTAGTTTGATTTTAGTGGCCTGGTTTTTAGCGTCATGATAAAGGTTTTGCACTTGCCCGGATTCAAATGTAGTTTCCAGCTAAGCCGAATAGGACTAAGGCACGCTTATCATATCTAGCACAAGTGCAAGCATGGGTTGAGAAATGCATGTATGTACCTAAACACAGTCTGAAATAGCACGGTTATCCCAGTGATGATATATTCCGAGGATCAATACATTCAGACGCTGGCATCCTGCAATTTAAATGACACATACACTCCTACGCAGTTTTCCTTTTCGGGCATACACCATCTTCATTATACATATTCATCTACAGGTAAACATCTTCAGATTACTCAAAATAAGAAACAGAATCAAGTACCTCGGTGAATGCAGTAGTTCGTTACAGACGATATTTTGAAGGCAGCTACACTGTTTTCACCCGGCGGCACAAGCCGGTGGAACGACTTTGTTACCTTCACCAGCTTTGCTTTGCCGAAACGCTCTGCAAGGTTTCTGGCAACAGCGTTGCTTTCGTCCTTTAAAACCAGAGAAAACACGAATTTTGTCGCTCAGGGACCGCTCACAGTGTTAAAAAATGACCTTGCATTCAAATGTTGGTCATTTACCGGTCTCTGGAGGCTTGCACGGTATAAGCCAGGTTTCGTGGTTCCTCCAATGCCGTCACAGGCATTCTTACTATGAGAGGTGGCATAGAAATTCCACTCGCAGTCAACCCCAAAGTCTGCCTAGTTGTGGCAAATGGTAGCAATACTATATCTATTTTTGTATTGCCTGGCACAATCATCCGAGAAGTAGTGGAGCTTCCTAATGATAGGGAAGAATACTGAATAGACGTCTCCTGTCGCCATTGCGTCCCCTCTCTCCCAGAAAATAAGCCAGCCATAAAGGGGCAAGATAGGCGGACGTTGACCGGGTTTTTGGAGCGACCGCACAGGAGCAGTCACAGAGGAGTGTAGTCCGGCCTCAGCCCCGTCAGTCGGGCAATAAACCGGCACATGCGACACGTCAATAACAAGTCACTGATTTGGCCTGCGCCACGAGACTAGCGAAATATGCAGGATGAAGTATTGTATAATATGGTTAAAGTAAGACTAGAAATCGTGGATTAATTCCTTTTTATCCTTGTCCTCAGTAATATAGCTATTTTTTGGTCCATTTCCGTTTTCCACGTGCACTTCCAACGGAGGGGTCATTACCCACACCTGACCCCGGGTCATAAATATACGATCAAATTGTGTAAGATCCCGTAGCCACAGCTTGTGTTTCTCGGTGGAAATATTATGTGATATCAATATTAGACGTATAGATCAAATCTGTTCTCACTGCTGCCGATGGCACTCTAACCAAAATACATGCACAAGCTAGGTCACATATCAAGGTCAAGGTCACCCAAATATATTTTCTTGCAGCTTTCTGACTATATAAAACATTCTGAGGACTATTTATTTCTTCCTGGCAATAAAAATAAGAATGTGTCACACCTTCATGTCTGACTTCGAAATTTCCGTGACCTCTATCTCGTGGCATATTTGACCTCGGACCAAAAAAATATGCCAGACATAATGGGGTCCATGGGCAAGCTGGCATACAGAGTTTGAGCGAATTCGAAGGGGTGATGGGGAGCATGGGTGGTCGATCCGTCCTATAATTGCCCCGCTGTCAGAACTATAAACCCCTGTGTTGACACGGCCGCGACGCTCCGCGAAAAGGTGACGCTTGCGAGTTGATCGAGCTGGCACGTTTAGCATTTTCCTAACAAAATTTGAGTATTTTTCCAGAATACATTTTTTTAGAAAGAGGAGATCGTGTTGAGCTCTTCGAGATGCGAGAGACATCACGCCAAAATGGTCCAGGAGAGCGTGAAAGGACAATGATAAGCACGGTCGGTTTGTGTGTTGATCAGCCATAGAAGAAACTTATGCTGCACTCGATCAACTCGCACGCCGTGAGATTTGGCCGCGCCTGCCTAGATCACGCAGCAATACTCCAGATGAGAACGGACGTTAGTGTAATATGCCACAAGAAGCGTTTTTTTGTCTTCAAATTTTGCAGTTTTTGTAGCCGCAGCAGCTCGCCCCACTACAGGCCACAGGGTGTGTAGCCGCAGCAGCCTGCCACTTCTACAAGCCACAGAGTGTGTAGCCGCAGCAGCCCGCCACTTCTACAAGCCACAGAGTGTGTAGCCGCAGCAGCCCGCCCCTCTATTCTGTAGGCCACAGAGTGTGTAGCCGCAGCAGCCTGCCACTTCTACAAGCCACAGAGTTTGTAGCCGCAGCAGCCTGCCCCTCTATTCTATAGGCCACAGAGTGTGTAGCCGCAGCAGTCCGCCCTGCTACAAGCCACAGAGTGTGTAGCCGCAGCAGCTCGCGCCACTACAGGCCACAGGGTGTGTAGCCGCAGCAGCCTGCCACTTCTACAAGCCACAGAGTTTGTAGCCGCAGCAGCCTGCCCCTCTATTCTATAGGCCACAGAGTGTGTAGCCGCAGCAGTCTGCCCCGATACAGGCCACAGGGTGTGTAGCCGCAGCAGCCTGCCACTTCTACAAGCCACAGAGTGTGTAGCCGCAGCAGCCTGCCCCTCTATTCTATAGGCCACAGAGTGTGTAGCCGCAGCAGTCCGCCCTGCTACAAGCCACAGAGTGTGTAGCCGCAGCAGCTCGCCCCACTGCAGGCCACAGAGTGTGTAGCCGCAGCAGCCTGCCACTTCTACAAGCCACAGAGTTTGTAGCCGCAGCAGCCTGCCCCTCTATTCTATAGGCCACAGAGTGTGTAGCCGCAGCAGTCTGCCCCGATACAGGCCACAGGGTGTGTAGCCGCAGCAGCCTGCCACTTCTACAAGCCACAGAGTGTGTAGCCGCAGCAGCCTGCCCCTCTATTCTATAGGCCACAGAGTGTGTAGCCGCAGCAGCCTGCCCCTCTATTCTATAGGCCACAGAGTGTGTAGCCGCAGCAGTCTGCCCCGATACAGGCCACAGGGTGTGTAGCCGCAGCAGCCTGCCACTTCTACAAGCCACAGAGTGTGTAGCCGCAGCAGCCTGCCCCTCTATTCTATAGGCCACAGAGTGTGTAGCCGCAGCAGTCCGCCCTGCTACAAGCCACAGAGTGTGTAGCCGCAGCAGCTCGCCCCACTACAGGCCACAGAGTGTGTAGCCGCAGCAGCCTGCCACTTCTACAAGCCACAGAGTTTGTAGCCGCAGCAGCCTGCCCCTCTATTCTATAGGCCACAGGTGTGTAGCCGCAGCAGTCTGCCCCGATACAGGCCACAGGGTGTGTAGCCGCAGCAGCCTGCCACTTCTACAAGCCACAGAGTGTGTAACCGCAGCAGCCTGCCCTCTATTCTATAGGCCACAGAGTGTGTAGCCGCAGCAGCCTGCCCCTCTATTCTATATGCCACAGAGTGTGTAGCCGAGCAGCCTGCCCCTCTATTCTATAGGCCACAGAGTGTGTAGCCGCAGCAGCCCGCCCTGCTGGAGGCCACAGAGTGTGTAGCCGCAGCAGTCCACCCTGCTGCAGGCCACAGAGTGTGTAGCCGCAGCAGTCAGCCCTGCTACAAGCCACAGAGTGTGTAGCCGCAGCACCCGCCCCGATACAGGCCACAGAGTGTGTAGCCGCAGCAGTCCGCCCTGCTGCAGGCCACAGAGTGTGTAGCCGCAGCAGTCAGCCCTGCTACAGGCCACAGAGTGTGTAGCCGCAGCAGTCCGCCCCGATACAGGCCACAGAGTGTGTAGCCGCAGCAGTCAGCCCTGCTACAAGCCACAGAGTGTGTAGCCGCAGCAGCCGCCCCGATACAGGCCACAGAGTGTGTAGCCGCAGCAGTCCGCCCTGCTGGAGGCCACAGAGTGTGTAGCCGCAGCAGTCACCCTGCTGCAGGCCACAGAGTGTGTAGCCGCAGCAGTCGCCCTGCTACAGGCCACAGAGTGTGTAGCCGCAGCAGCCTGCCACTTCTACAAGCCACAGAGTTTGTAGCCGCAGCAGCCTGCCCCTCTATTCTATAGGCCACAGAGTGTGTAGCCGAGCAGTCTGCCCCGATACAGGCCACAGAGTGTGTAGCCGCAGCAGCCTGCCACTTCTACAAGCCACAGAGTGTGTAACCGCAGCAGCCTGCCCCTCTATTCTATAGGCCACAGAGTGTGTAGCCGCAGCAGCCTGCCCCTCTATTCTATATGCCACAGAGTGTGTAACCGCAGCAGCCTGCCCCTCTATTCTATAGGCCACAGAGTGTGCAGCCGCAGCAGCATGCCCCGCCGTTATATTTCTCGGCTGGCGTCACTGCCGTTTTCGGCTCATTAGCTAAAGTCGAGCTGCACGTGCTGCTGCGCTACCACCACGGCGAGCAGTCGGCGCCGGCTGAGGGCTGGAAGGGGGGGCACACCAGCACTGTCGACCGCCGAGGCAGCTGCTCCACAACGCTGACTACGGTATCCGCCACCGTACCGTACATTCCACCACCGGCAGTGGCGGGCGGAACAGTTCCCAAGGGGTGGGGCCTTCAATGTGGTCCATTTCACCACCGGGAAATGGCCTGGAATATTGTTTCGAGGCAAATTTCACAGGAATCACGACTACTTCAACATGGGTTCGAAGACAGGTCACACAGTGTGTAGTGCACAGCAGTCCACCCTACCATAGAATTTTCCGAAACTCACCTGTTTGGATCTTTAATAAAATGGGTATACAGTTACAAAGGCGTAGGAACGGGGGGAGGGCAGGGGCCACTGGTTCCCACTTTTCTGTGGTGGGTCACCGCAAAAGCTATAAGAATATTAGTAACTGTAATACAAAACAAGAAACCCAAACTGGCTCGATAGTTTTTCTGGCAAACCTCTCAAGCTGACCTGGACCCCTCAGCTTATTTGAGGTCCTATGAGTCGACCTGGGGCTCAATAAGTTTTGTCAGGGGGCCCTGAACTGGCCTTTGATGCCCTATAAGCTAATCTGGGGCCCCTGTGCTGAACTGGAGTTCCCTGAAATGGTTTCGAGTATCTGAGCTGAGCTGGGGACCGTGATCCTGAATGGGCTCATGGGTTATTCTGAGACCATGTCAGGCGACTAGGGGCACTTGAATTGTGTTGGGCCCCCAAACCTTATCTGGGCTCTAAATTAGATCTTGGACCCCTGTGTTGTCGGGCAGCCCCTGAGCTGTTATGGGGTCCCTTCATAGTTATATGGCTCCTGAGCTTAGCTTGAGGTCATGATTTCGTATGGGCCCCTTGAACTCTTCTTAGACCGTATATAAGCCGACCTGGGGCCCCTAATAATAATAATTGTTGGGGTTTAACGACGCACCAACTGCCAGGGTCATACGGCGTCGCCAACTCTCATCCTGTTGGAAGGGATTTTGGGGATCAGATCGTCTTATTCAGAGGCTCCGCTGGGACTTGAACCCGGGACCGGTGGCTTAGAAGACAAGGGTGCTATCCACTAAGCCACCTCATCCCCGACCTGGGGCCCCTAAGCTGAGCTGGGGCCCTAGGCTAATTTGGCCCCCTAAGCTAGTATGGGTGCTCCCTATGCTTAATTCGGGCCTCTGAGCTCGTCTGGGGCCCCTGAACTGTTCTAGGGTCCCTAAGCTAAGCTGGGGCCTTGACCTTGAATGGGGCTCCTTGAGCTGGTTTGAGAACCAATATCAGCGGACTTGGCGCCCCTGAGCTGGGCTAAGCCCCTAAGTAAATCGGTTCCCTTGCGCTGAACTGGGGGCCCTGTGGTGGTATGGGGCCCCGGAACTGCTCTGAAGTCACTGAGCTGAGCTGGGATCCATTGACTTGAACGGGCCCTTTGAGCTGCTTTGAGACCCCATATAAGCCGACCTGGAGGCCCCTTAGCTGAGCCGGGCCCCTAAGCTTATATGACCCAATGATATAATTTGAGGACACCTTTACTGAGGAGCTTCTAGGGTCCGGTGCTTATGTGGGATCCCTTAATAAGCTAGTCTTCGGGCCCCTGAGCTTATTGGTTTTTGGTTCCTGAGCTAAGGTCTGAGTCCTGGGGACCTCTTAGATATTTTGGCGGCCCCTGAGCAGACCTGGGGTCCTTGAGCCCGTCAGGGGCCCACTGAGCTTGTATAGGCCCTAGGAGCACCCTGAGGTGGTCATGGGGACCCTGAGTTTGTCATGCCTTGAGCTAGTACAGGATCTTTGAGCTGATCTGGGGTTCCAGACCTGGTCTGGGGGCTCCTGAGCTGGTATTTGAAGCATTATGATGCTTGAAGCGTTCGTTGCTTCTAGACCTCTATTTTCGTACGGCTTTATTCAAGCAATTTCAACAGGGATAGGTTTTGGAATGCTGCGGCGAGGAGGATGATGATAAGTTGATAAGGTTTTCACTGGCCTGTCTCCTCGAATCCAGATGTAAAAAAACTTAACACGCGCATTGACGGGGTCTGAGCCACCTTCGGATTGACGGGGCGGATACCGCCCCTAAGATCTCGAGAACCACGGTGGTAGCAAAAACGGTAAACGGCGTTGGGTGCCATCCGTTTCTCCATCGAAAATATTTGTACCATTTTTTGTGGTCACATTTAAGGTCACCGGGTCAAAAACATGCCGTCACATGCCGTCATAGGGATAACATGTAAATTAAGTTTTTCGGCCATTACATCTGAACAAGTAAGATAGAGCAAAACGACTTGAACTCCATGAATCCTCGCAGAAGCCGAATCGATGATATATGATTTGACCTTGCTAGGTCAATAAGATTTGACCTGACCTGAGGTCTGGTCAGGGTCAAATTATATAAAATGCATTCATTAGAACTGCAAAGCCAGGCGGTTTAATGAAGCTAAAATAAACGCTCTATCACCATCTGTTACTGAGTTATTCGTAAAACCATATTTCAATGTATTACCAATGGCGAGGTCTGCTTCGTCCTGACCTTAGGTCCCAATATCAAAATACCGGAACATTTTTAGAGAACTCGGTGGCCCATTATGTGTATGAGTTTCAATTGGATAAGTTCCCCTGCTCCGACTTATGCTATCTTAACTTTTTGGGTGGGTCCTTGACCTGTACTGGTGACCTGACCTGGATGACCTATCCTTAAAATTTTCCGAAGTTGCAAAATGATGATGGAAAGGCTACAGTACGGCGGCGCTGGCGCCGTTTTTCTGCTGTCTCAAAACCCAGGGGGCGCCTATGCGTGTTAAGATGTGTATTCGGGCACATCAGAATCATGTAGATAATATAAAAATGTATCAGTCATAGGGTAGCCACGGACTACCTAACGGACGTGCCACTCTCCCGATTTCGCCGTATCAAAACACTCTTCACTGCCATCTAGTGAGCGAATCACACAAAGGTAGTAGCAGCCGCCATCTTGGACGCTCTTAAAGGGAATGTGGCACCTTGGTCGAATCCTGGAATTTAGTGTAATTAGGCGTACTTTTAGTCATAAATAATGAAACCACTCATGATTTCTCTGAAAAATTTACAATAAGTTCAATATTTGGTTTTTAAAAATACTCCTCTAGAAAAAGAAATAACTATCAGACTGTGGATGGTGTCCCGATCTGGCAACCACTACCATACTTGAAACGCTTCAAGGGCTTCGATTGGCTGATGCTCATCGTGAAGTCAGCATATGTCGTCACACCAGTAGCTCACAACAATGGCCGCCGGCGACGGGGGGCTGAGGGGAGGCTGGTTTCAGGTAGGTTTTAGCTTTTTTCTACGGAAATATCGAGTTCCAAGTCAAATGAAATATGGAGTACCGGGTTTTCCGACCTGCTTTACAATTTGGCTATCTCAGTTAAAATCACTTTGTGAAGGTGCCACATTCCCTTTAACATTGTGAAGTCCATAGAGGATTGTTTACGGCGGAAAGATTTCGATTTTTAAAGTTTTGCGCTAGTTACGTGGGTATTTTCGAAGTGTGGCTGATGCGGGTGAGTCTTTATTTGATATTAGAAGTATCATCTCGTGTAAGTTTGGATTACTAACAAAGATACCTACAGCTCTTCAACTTAGAGGTGGCAAATGCGACGCCTAATTAGGCTGCACCTGTGACAGTACTTTCATGCAGGGGCCATGGTAATGCTGTGTTTTCTAGGGCTTTTTGAGTTAAAAGTAGTGTCTGGTTCAAGGGAAATGGGCCTATTCACTAGATTTGATACTTTATTCATTTATTCAGGAAGCTTTATCAATGATTCATACCCATTATAGTCACAAATGATGGCTGTATTAAGTAAGTGGTGCACTGGCAATGGTAATGATTATTTGAGCTTTAGGGCACTGTGACTGCAGAGGCTATACATGCCTGTAGTATAAGTACCCTGAGTTAATTTATTCTTTATGCATTTCTCACAATAAGAAATGTTTACAAAGATCCCTTGAATAGTATGTAAGGTATATGAGACTTTATGAGGCATGTTAGTTACATTTAATGCCCGTTCTCTCATCTGACTCATTTCTGGCTATCTCTAACATGATGTTTGGTCTTAGAAAGCTATACAGGGCAAGCTGTCACACTGTGCCAGTTAGCAGAGTATGACAGCAGGCCACACAATGTGCACCAGCCATCTAAAATGCTTGCAAAGATTTGCACTGCCAGCCACCTAAAATTTATACTAACTTGCAATAACTAGGGAGAAAACCATACCCATCCCTCCCTATACATACCTTACCTACTGGTATGCAAAACTTTCATGAGCTTAGCTCGCAGTAAATCTGGCACACTTGCCAAATTGGTTGCAATTACTTTGTAGTTGCTTATTTTTAGTCTGTTTTTCCTCCTTTCACATGATTTGTGATTTTGCAGTATTGCCTCCTGTGCACCAGTCTCACAAATTTGCACCAGAGTAGTATAATTCACACTACTGGCTCCTGTCTCGATGGGCACTCACACAGCCGATATTGTGTCGAAAATTTCATTCCTTGCATACTGCACACTGTACCAGTCTAAGCCAAGAGTGGGTATGTATTTGGCACAGTGTTGAAAATATGAATGCACTTGAACATCGGAACATATGTAATTTACCTGCTTGTGTCAAGGAAAGGGACATATTTGTCAAATTAAATGAAGATATGAGGTAAGCTAGAAAGTCAAGGACATTTATTTCCTCTCCAGACTTGGTATTCACATGGCCTTGATCACAGAGAACAAAGGTAGTGTTTACAAAGCTTAGTTTTGTAAAAAGAGAGACTTGCACATAGCCAACTCTCACTAAAAATATGTCTATCTTTGTTTTGCTGTAAAGAATATCTCAAGGCAAAAACAAAAGGAAAAACTCTGAATCGAGGGCTGAAGCATTTATTTGTGGTGTGCTCATTAAATCAGCAATTATCTGTCTTGCAGAAAAAAGTGACACCTATCTCCTGAAGTAGGTTGCAAGCTCCAATATGGTTCATTTCTTGTATATAAGTGGGAGTGTCACGGGTTATGTGCTCTTAAGCAGAATATTTAGTGTGACAAAATGTCGGTTTGATCCAAGGCAAAATAGACAATGGTTAGATTGGTAAATACATTCTGCATTATAAACTTCTGATAAGCCAATGCAGGCAAATTTTTAACATGTTAACTGGGGGGCCAATTGGCCCCCTGTCGGCCGAAATGCCCCCCCCAGTGCCGGGAAATTAGCCCCCCAGTGAAATAGGCAACTATTACTTAAAACTGAACAAACTCAAACGCACCTAACGAAAATAAGACAGAACACCACCCAATAATACTAATTTTGTTCTATTGCTCGTCCCAAATTGGCAACCCACAAAAATTGTGTTAAAAAACTACCATCAGAAGCTGTCTTCTCCATCGTGTAAAAGCGAGACAAAGCAAGTACTAACGGGAAATCCCGTCTAAGTAACCTCAGCATAAATTTAAATAACCACAACGCTGGAGATAGCCTACAACCAATCAAACATCGTTTACTATCCCACCAGAAGCCCCCGCCCCAGCCAAAACCATGGCATTGCATGATGCTCACATTTCAGACGTGGTCGGTTGTCAGCGCTTAGCGCTCGTTCGTGGATTAGGCGGGACACAGTGTAGTCAAAGCGCGTCAGACTGGTTGCTGGTGCACAGGTGTGAAGTGCTTAGCCCATTTATTTCTTATGTGTTGGTAGCATACGTTAAATTTATAGTGAGATCGTTACATCACTTTTTTCTGTAAAGTTGATAGGGGAGACCGGGGTCAACTGTAACAATTTTTACTTTTTTTGTCAGGAAGGACAATGCTTTGTGCTAAACAACTTTTCCTCATATTTTCAGCAGCCTTGACATTTTGGCCATCTGGCAGATGTAGCACTATACCAAAATAAAAACATTTATTGGTCGAAACTTGGCTTTGAAAAACTTGCTTCAAATGTTACATTTGGCCTCATCAAGGGTCAGTTTTAACACCCCAGGGGTAAACTGTAATTAAAGCCATGCGTCTAGTTCTTTCCGATCACGATGCATGTCTCGTGGGCCCACAAAGAATATAACTGACACCGGACCAATATTTCCTTTGCCCCGCTGGTTTGGAAGTTCTTAAAGCATACAATACGGAAGACATCCTCTTATTTCTCATCACTAGTTCTACTGTTGCCGGGTGTTCTCTTGAGCCTTTTTCTTTCTGGCTTTCTGTGCCTTTTTCGTTCTCTTCCTTGCGTAGGCGCAGCCTTCTCGGAATATTTTTTCTGTATATGTGTGTTGTGCGTTTTTGTACGCCCGTTTTTCAGCTTCAGCGCTCTCTTTTCGGGTGTTTCGGTAAGAATTTCATTTTTTTGGGTCTTCCGGCTAGCCTTGGTCTGCTTCGATGGTCCGGTCTCTGACAAAGGCCGGACGATCTCAGGGATGACCGCCCTCTGACCAGTCCCCGATGGGCCGGGCTTCTCAAGTGCTCAGCATCCAGATAGCCAGAACGACCCACGGACCTCACTACTGTATTAGCGCAGTAAAGGATCTGTTTAATAGTGGGTGAGGTCATGGGGTAACTTGAAACACTGTTACATTTGATCCCAAGGAAAATATTACAATTGCCCCCTTCGCACCACGCCACCTTCAAAACAAAGATCCGCTTAACGATTTGATGCAAGTGGCAGCTACTAAGCTCATTTTGTAGCTCATTTAGTCTTCACAGCGCACTCAAGCTGTTTAGGCTGTAGCTTATAACATCCGCCAATAAGCTGAACATCTTTCAAAGAAAAAAACACCGTAAAGAACAATTGATTGCCCGACTTACCAACCGCACCAAGTCGAAACTTTAAAAAAGGCTTCAGTTGACTGCGCATTTCCGGTGTTACGGCTGATCCATCGGTTAATTTGGGATTATGGCCAATGTTACAATTGATCCGTGTTACATCTGACCCCAGGTCTAAGTTGTTACTTGACCTTTCTCATCGATTCCATGAAGTCGAAAATTGGGAGAAATTATATATTTGGCAGAATCATCAAACTGACTCCCAAGAAACCCTTCCAACAGGGAAAGAGTTGGCGAAGCCACACGACCCTGACAGTTGGTGCGTCGATAAGCCCCAAAAATAATTGAGTGGTTTTTGCACAACATTCCCTAGATGATTTTGACAGCAACAGCCCCACGCCATAGTAAGTATGTACATACTAAAACTTGTCTCGATTTATATTATAAACTATATGCGTTTGATACTGTGGGAATTTACTTGACTTGCCACACTCATAAAGACAAATCAGAAATAGTTTAATCATTTGACATACATTGCGGCAGCTTCAGGGCTGCCAGGTTGACCACTTTCGGGTCAAATTTCTCGAAGTTAACTTTTTTGGCATGTTTGGCCCGGTGTTTTTCAGTTGGCCCTTTCTTGGAATCTGGCCTTTTGGCCCTTTTTCTGGGAGCTGAGACCCAAGCAATTTTTGGTTTGATCCTTGCATAAATATGGCTCCTTTTGGCCTTCTCCGCTCTTAAATAAGATGTTTTGACACCAAAAAAGCAACAGAGCAGCAGAAAAACTGTTATGGCGGTTGCAGGGACGATCCACAAAAGTGACGGCCACCGAAAACCGGACGCGAAGGATGCGATACTATAGGCACTCTTCGGTTGAAAAGTTGATGACAAAGTGCGCCCTCTGAGGCTACGCCCTCTCCCCACTTACTCTAATCATAGATGTCTCACTGTTCAAGAGCAAGAAATTTACAGTTGGAAAAGCAGGACAATTATTAAATGTTATCGGGGAGTGGTGCGGCCAAGATCATTGATGATGCTGAATTAGTTCTATACAGCGATACGAGTCGTTTTTCTGTGGGTTTATGACTACTGTTAGGGGTCGTTTTAGCCTTAAATCTGACTGTTGTTGGCATGTTTGATTTGCTTATTTGGCTATTTCAGTTAAAATTAATTTTTACCCCTTTTTGGCGCTTTTTCTAACTCGGATTTGGTCTTTTGCCGCCGAAAAAAACATAGCAGCTCTGAGCAAAATGTATATTTTATGGAATTGGGAATAAAACAAAAATTGGGAACCGATTTTTTATTACTAAGGCGTCTAAGTTTTATTGACACCCCCTACACCTCCAAATGGGGTCTTGATTGCCTAAAAACTATAATGGCCAGCACAAGAAATGCCCCCCCCAACACTGATATTTCCTTAAAAATTGCCCTGAGCCAATGTGTTCCTTTTATTATAATGGTTGTTGAAGCCTGTGCAATGTGCAAGCCTGGTTCGGGGAACGGTGTTTGAAACGTTTTTTTCTGATTTTGTGGCAGAACCACACTACGCCATCCCGATGAGCGTTGCCCTCCTCCCTTGGGTGCGCTACTGGTTCTTCCTGAACACCGCAACCCGTCTGAATGGTACCGATTTTAGCAATTCGTAGGTGAGGGTAGGCGGGATTTCCGGGGAAGTTCCTTCCAGATCTGCGTATCATATGCGGATCCGGGAGGCAGGTGACCCCCCTCTCGATCGAACTCAGGCGCCCCCTGAAATGGTCCACGGCGCTCCCCTGAAATGTGTCACTTTTCACCCCCCCCGATGCGAAAATCGGCGCCCACGTGATAGTTTTTGCCGGTAAAAGGTGGCACCCCCGGGAAGGTACCTCCCCCAGATCGGCAACGCTGGATCCACCTATGCCGCCTATATTTAAGACGCGCATTGACGGGGGTTAAGATCTCGAGAACCACGGTAGGTAGCGAAAAACGGTAAACGGCGTTGGGTAACCCATCCACTTCTCCATCGAAAATATTTGAACCATTTTTTTGTCAGGTCACATTCAAGGTCACGAGAGGTCAAAACATGCCGTAATAGGGATAACATGTAAATACAGTTTTTCGGTCATTACATCTGAACAAGTAAAGATAGAGCAAAACTACTTCAACTATATGAATCCTCGCAGCAAGCCGAATCGAATGATATATAATTTGACTTTGCTAGGTCGAATCAAGGATTTGACCTGACCTGACGTCAGGTCAGGGTCAAATTATATAAAATGCATATCATTAGAGCTGCAAAGCCCAGGCGAGTCTAATGCAGCTAAAATAAACGCTCTATCACTATCCGTTACTGAGTTATACAGAAAAACCATTTTCCAATGTAATTCCAATGGAGACCTCGTACCTGACCTTAGGTCATCGATATCAAAAATACCGGAACATATTTTTGAGAACTCGGTGGGCCCATTATGTGACATGAGTTTTAATCG
The DNA here is from genome assembly GCA_034440635.1 of Lepas anatifera. NCBI lineage: Eukaryota > Metazoa > Arthropoda > Thecostraca > Lepadidae > Lepas > Lepas anatifera. The sequence continues at coordinate 276,910 of JAOTON010001328.1, forward strand.
GATAAGTTCACCCTGCTCTGACTTATGCTATCTTAAACTTTTTTGAGGTCAGGTCACTTGACCTGTACTAGTGACCTGACCTGAGATGACCTATCCTCAAAGTTTTCACAGAAGTTTTAAAAATGATGAGGGAAAAGGTGTGCCAAGTAAGGCGGCGCTACGCGCCGCCGTTTCACTGCTATCTCCGAAAAAAACCGAAGGGGCGGGTACCCGCCCCCGTCAATGCGCGTGTTAATCGGTTTCCACGGTCTGGTTTTGGTACACTCCCCCTCCCCCTCGTCTCCAACAGATGAACCGCGGCACACCCATGCCTTGGCGGGTCTGTTGTTGACCTGTATCGGCCAAATGGCTGGGAAAACTTATCAAAAGTTCATCATTGGTTGTCGTTCGATGACTTATCTACCCTCTCCCCTTTTCTGGCTACACCCCTTGATGGCGAAGTGTCCCCATGGTTTACCCGGGGTCCCATACGTTTATTTTTCGGGAACGATAACCATGCGAATAGTCATGCGGGGCGGGGGGGAAGGATGCGCGGTAGTGGAGTGGTCAGCGTAGCTGTCTGCCACGCAGCCGACCCGGGTTCAAGATCCGGCGGCTTCCCTGAACAAGGAGCAAGCTGGCTCCCGAGAAACCCTTCCAACAGGGAAATAGTTGGCGACGCCATATGGCCCTGGCAGTTGGGGCGTCGATAAGCCCCAAAAATTAATTAATTATTAGTCATGCGTTCAGTGCTAACGGCGGCATCTTAGCTACGTACGCGGACATGGCCAGCGTGCGGGAGCGCGGTCGCGCTGAACAATAGGAATTCGGCGAAGTGGCACATCCGTTATGGTAATCCGTGGTGTAGCCAGACCTCGAATCGAGCTTCCAACAAATGCCTTTTAGAATGAATTATTTTAAAAATAATTAAATGTCGGGACAACAACGATCTTGGTACATCTAACCTAAGAGTAATGCCGGCAATACAACAAAACTAGACCAGTAGGGGAAAGTGGGGAGTCACGGACACCGTAACGATGGTGTGAGTTTTCGACGACTTAATGAGCTTGTTTCGTTCCCATGTTTGCTGTAGAGACACTTCAGACATTTATCTACCCCTGTGCAAGAAACTAAGTGTCTATAATTATCCTATACAAATTTGCGTAAAGTTTAGAAAAAAGTAGCAAAAATCCATTTCACCCCTCATAGTGGGGTAACATGGTCACCCCATGGGAAAAAATGGACAAAATGAACAAAGTGATCGAACCAGGCCCTGAAGATTTCCATCTGCTTCCACCCACTAGGCGACTGTCGTCCGCCGCAGTGAAGGAGGAATTTTTTTTACTTCTTCCGTCAAAGGGTCAAAGGGGGTCATGCCTTTTCTGATTTTTTATGGTGGAGGATTAAAGTATCAAGGGCTGTCGTGGAACTGTGCATAGGTTGATCCAGGATCGCCGATCGGGGGAAGCGGCACCTTGCCGGGGAGGGGGCGCCATCCGGGCCAGGGGGCGTGCGCGTACCCAGGGGGAACAGCGGAGCCGGCCCCCCAAACGCTTTGGCTCCAAAGTGCCTGCCCCATCCATGTGGGGCGCCGAAGGCGCCCATCGAGGGGAAGGATGAGCCTTCACCTGACTTTTAGAGGCAGTGCTACGCTGACTTCCGACCCTGCACCCAACATGCCGCCCCCTACACTGACTTTGTTGCCCCTGCACCCAACACGCCGCCCTCTAAAACAAGTTGCTCTCACCCCCCCCCCCAGGATGCAAAAATTGGCCGCCCTTTGAGTGAACAAGTGAGCCCCCTGAGGCAAAATGCCGCCCCCTCCACCAGCCTGCTGCCCCCTCTCGTGACTCTCCCCCCCAAATAAAAATGCTGGGTGCGCGCCTTCCAGAGGGTGCCACTTTTGGAACACAAAACCTATCAAGTGGACGCCAAATCCTCTCGAAGGGCTAAGAGCGCTCCTCCCCGCTCCTGAGGGGAGGGATTGGAAGCGACACTTTAGGGGGCATCAATCCCTCAGGGGGACACCGTGACCATTTAAGGGGGCGCTGAGGGTCGAGGGGTACACCTGCCCCTGGATGACCTCCAAATTTAATTACATGTTCTCCAGCATTTCGGGCCCTATGTCTCCATCCCCCAAGCCATCAACCAAATCCACCTCCGCTCAGGTGTATCGCTGGACCCCAAAAACACCTGATAAATTTATTTATTTAAGCTTATATCATATAAAATTAAATATATTTTTGTGCGAGATAACATGGACACCATGTCCATCTTGCCCCACAGGTGGTGTCCGTCTTACCCCATTTTGCTCTTCCTAAACAAGCTTGGACATGAATCGGACGCCATTGCGATTACGCAGTCAGCGACTGCGATGAACCAAATGTAACATCTTGAAGAGCCATATTACGTAATATCAATAAAGTTTCTATAGAAACATCCATACAATGATCTTACGAATTCGATTGTGAAAATAAAATAACACATGAGTTGCAGTTTTTACTTTTATGAAAATTGTATAAAACCTAGGGAGCTTACCGGACCCAACGTGCGCTGTAACCGACGCGCGCTAAAAGGAAGCGTACTACACGCTTTTCCCGGTCGTGACGGTGTCAGTTCGTCCCAAACAGGGGGTGTCCGTCTTACCCACGGTGTCCATGACCCCCACTTTCCCCTATTTGTGTGACAGACTTTTCTATTATTTCAGTCAAACACTAATTTTTTATTAATAGCGAAAAATTCGCTGAAGTATCTTAATTGGTTATTAGTATATTTCTGTGCTTATTATTTGTTTTATTTTTGTAGTTAACTGCAGCTAAAATGCTAACAATAACTACTTATTTGAAGTTGGTAAAAGCGAATTATACTTAATGAAAATATATTGTCATCGTGTACGAATATATATATATATATATATATATATATATATATATATATATATATATATATATATATATATATATATATATATTTATATATATATATAAATCATATGTATAAAAAGCTAAGGCATCCTAAGTACGTTCAAAGTTTGATTCACGCTGTCCGAACTTTGGGCTTGGTACTTCACACGATTTCTGCCAGCAGCCAAACCCAGCCGGTTCCAATCAAACTTCAGCTCAGCTCTGGCATAACTTCAGTCCAGCTCTAGCATAAGTTGCCGATCGGAGACCAAGTCCCGGGCGGTTCAGCAGCGACCGACCAACTCAGCGTCGGTGTCGACACGGCTGCTGTTTGTCGGCTGCCTCAGCGGAAACAGGTCGACTGGCAGTGGCTCACAGTGCAGTTGCCGCCCTCTCCCACCGTTCAGACCGAACGTGTTCAAACCTGTCAAACCCATTGCAGCACTCTGTCACCAGCAGTTGTCACCTGTCACCTACCAGAACAGCGTGGGGGAAGTGTTCATACTATGCACAGGGCCTAATTACGCACGATCGTAAGAAAAATGCCCCTAGATGGCAGCACAATCGAAAATCAGTCAGTTGACTATGTTTACCACACTCGACGGTCTTTCTTTGCTGCGTTGTCAGAGTGTGTTTATCACACTCGGCGGTCTTTCTTTGCTGCGTTGTCAGAGTGTGTTTGCCACACTCGGCGGTCTTTCTTCGCTGCGTTGTCAGATTGTGTTTACCACACTCGACGGTCTTTTTTGCTGCGTTGTCAGAGTGTGTTTACCACACACGGCGGTCTTTCTTTGCTGCGTTGTCAGAGTGTGTTTTCCATACTCGGCGGTCTTTCTTTGCTGCGTTGTCAGAGTGTGTTTACCACACCCGGCGGTCTTTCTTCGCTGCGTTGTCAGAGTGGTTTACCACACTCGGCGGTCTTTCTTTGCTGCGTTGTCAGAGTGTGTATACCACACTCGGCGGTCTTTCTTTGCTGCGTTATCGGATCATGTTGACCACACTCGGCGGTCTTTCTTTGCTGCATTGTCAGAGTGTGCGAACGTGTAAATAGGCGATGGTGCTTTTATTCGCGAGTTTCAGGGGACGATGTTTTTATGCCAGCCGTGAAAAATGGCGTCTGGTTAGTTACAATGTCTCAAGTTTCTTTGTTTACTAAGCATTCATATTGTTCTGGTATTTTCACTTGTAGCTACAAAACGTACCGAAAAGAACAGTCTTTAGAATTCTTAGAATTGTTTCGATGATAGACGGCTGGATTGGTGTCAAATACTTAAAAACAAGATTGCGTGTCTTGGGGGGCATTGGCCCTCAGTACGCACAAAATCGAGTGTTCCTAACTGCGCTCGTGTTAAATTTGCATGCATTCTGGATGAAAATGATTCCTTTTCCAACCAAACTACCTTCTTGTTAAACAAGCCATTTTATTTATTCACTTCTGCTACCGTGCAGATCGTGAAGTTCGTGCTTGGGCACTATGTCCCGATGTGGTTTCGGATCCAGAGCCGCAGCTGCTGTGCTGAAGGACCCAAGAGCCTCGCACAGCAGCACGACCCACAATTCAGCCTACAGCTGCTGGTCCGAGCCCTGCCGCGCCAGCTGCAGAATACCATCATGGAGACGGTGCTGCTGGCGATGGCTGCTGACCGGGAGGAGACAGTGCCCAGTCATCCATGCTGCCCATTCAAGAGTGTCGCCGAAAACTGAATGCAAAGGTCCGGGGCCTTGCATACCGTCAGTCATAAACTTTGTGGGCGGCTGACAGGGAGCATGAACTCATCACTGAGTCGCCCCTTATGTACAAGTGGCCTCAGCGACGAGGATCTGAAGGAGATCTCTGCAGCCAGGTGCTGAAAGTGGAAGCTTACTCGGGTCACAAGGTAGCGGTGGAGCGTACAGTGAAAGGCTGCCAGATCAGTGGCACGGCTTCATCTGAGGCCGACTCCGCCACCATCAGCAGCTGGCGTTTGCTTCTAGTAAACAGTCTGGGTCCAGTTATTTAACATAAGAATAGCCCAGCACACGGGATACGATGCTCACATGGAACTTTTGCCTGCGTGTGTTGCGATGGCGTGATAGGGTTCGACGAGGTGTGTTGGAACCAGTGGCGTATATAAGGGGGTTATGGGGCTCAGGCCCCTACCCTGAAATGTCAGTGTGCTTATAGTTAATGTGTAGTCGCAGGCTGTTCCGAGGCAATGATAGCGGAGGTTTGAGCCCCTCCCCTTCCCCCATTGAAATCCTCGGTCCACCACTGGTTAGAAAATTTAGAATTCAGAATATATCACTATTTAGAATAACCACCGTGTGGTTATTGTAAAGTCGTGCATCACCTCGAACAAGCCCGACCGCAGTATCTCGTTTGCGTGCCGGTGATATTGGTGACGCGATACTGATTTAAGGACGATGCTAACACCTCATATAACGCCTGATATTAGACTCCAGTCTGTTGGAATCAATGGTTGATGACAGCACGCCTTCCTTCCATCGGTTTCATAGTCAAACTCAAAACAGTTACGTCACGATGGTTCCGGCGGTACCGCGCAGGGCCGTATGAGGGTCATTCAACTATCACGTAGAACAATTCTGCCTAAAAGTAATAGCCCATACTTTTATGTTATTTTAAAGTGTTTGAAATATTTTCGGAGCTCTGAGGACAGCTCCTGACCAGCTTAGCCAAAGGACACACATTAGTACCTACTCCCGCCACCAGGTTCGCTAGTGTCGCCAATGCATTAAGATAGGGGAAACTTTTTTTCTCTCTCTCCCTCTCCTCTCTCTCTCTCTCTCTCTCTCTCTCTCTCTCTCTCTCTCTCTCTCTCTCTCTCTCCCTCTGCGCTGGATGGGGTTAAAAACTGAAAAAGTGAGTGTTATAATCGTGCTTCCACACGCTTAGGGCAAACGAAAATAATAGGAGCACGTTTGACTGCGATATACCACACACCCTACTGTACATGCGATGTTGAGGTTTGCGTGTGGGATTGAGTCGGTGATTCTGTTGGCTAGAGCTCAGGTGAGTCCGGTCGGGTCACTCGTGGTTCGTGGTGGCTTATGGCTGAAGGCTGGGCCGTTGGGTTATCATCCTGAGTGTACCGAAGGGGAGCACTGTTAACTCAGCAAGTGTGCAGCGTTCCAGACGCTGTTATCCTGGAGTCTGAATGTTGCTGGTCCCAGTTTTACATGCACTTTCTGGGGTGAGGTGAACCGACGTTCTGTCTTTGTAGCGTGGACAGGGTGTTTGACTCGGACGCTGTCGTCGACCTGTATCCGTGTGGGGACTGCTCGATGTCGCTCGTCGAACTCGTCCTTGTGGCGGTTCTGGCGACGGCGTATTCGCTTCCTCATCTTGCGGTTCGCCTCCGAATCATTCCTGCGACCCAGAACAGGGAGCTGCAAGCGCATCATTCTGCCATGGAGTAGTTCGGATGGCGCCACGCCAGTCGTCGTGTGCTACGTGGCGCGGCACTGTGCCAGCTTTATCCTGATGTCGTCACTGATGTTAGGCGACGCCTCCGTCCTGTCTCGGATCCATGAATTCAGCGTCCTGTTGAACCTTTCGACATTGCTGTTTCCTCTCGGCCAGTACAGTGATGAACGGTGATGCTTGATCCCTCGGGTGCGCAAGCACTGTGTGAATTTGCGGCTGATTAATTGAGGTCCGTTATCACTTTCGATTTCCTCAGGGCATCCTTCCTTCCCAAATATCTGTGACAAGAACTTGAGGACCTGAGACAAATCAACTTGTGAGGTGAAAACCACTTCTGCCCACTTGCTGTGGTAGTCGACAAGTGTTATAACGAAACGCGCCGACTGAGGTAAACCGGCGATGGGACCTACCACATCGATTCCTAACGTGTTCCACGGAGACCTCAGATGTCGGCGCGCCCTAAAACGCCGCGCGCGTCCACAGAGCCCCAGGCATGGGAACGATCGTTTGTGGCGCAAAGCGATCCTGTGATGTCATCACTCGATCGCTTAATTGACAAACGTCACAGTTGTTGATCATCGTCTCGACTGCTTGGCCCATCCCTGGCCACCAGGCTAGATCGCGTAGAAACCGCTTTGTCCGTTCTATTCCCATGTGTTGCGCATGAGCCAGTTTGAGGTAGCGCCCCCGTATGCTTGAAGGGACGATGACTTGTCGTGCACCTCACGTCACCAAAAACCTCACCTAACCTCGCGTCACCACGCCGTCGGATCTCACGTGCAGTTCGTGTCGCACTGCGAAATACGACTTCATGCGGTCTGTGCACGACTTGAGTGATTCCGGCCAACCCGACTTGATCTGTTGTTGGAGCTCGCCGATCTCCTCATCGGTCGCTGCAGCCGTACCGTTCGTCGGCGGAAAGGGTCTCAGAATACTCCTCACTGATGACTTGTTCCTCGTCGTCTTCGAACGAGGCCTCCCCATGCACCGGCATTCTTGAGAGGGCATCTGCGACGGGAAGCTTCGCGCCAGGGATGTACGTCACTGTGTACGAGTAAGGCATCAAACGGGCCTGCCATCTGGCGATACGGGCCCCTGCCCTTCCCGAGAAGTTGGGCGACAGCAACGTCCGCAGAGCGGAGTGGTCAGTTTGGAGGACGAACTGGCGCCCCCAGAGATTTCCATGGCTCTACAGAACTGACTACGCTCAGTGTCTCCTTTTCAGATACCGAGTATCTTTGTTCGGCGCCGGTGAGAACTCTCGACCAGAACTCCACTGCGCGTTCCACACCATTTTCGTCATCCTGGGACAACATGGCGCCCAAGCCCTGGTCAGATGCGTCTGTAGTGACGAATGTCTCCCGCGACGGAGAGAAGGGCATCATTCTGATACGCCTTTGGCGGGCAGTAAGGGGTTTAAAATTACAAGTGGTTGTTGGAGGTTTTCTAACAATCTCGGAAGTGACCTCAGAGCTTCATATTGAAGGAAATATATTTGGATAGAAAACTGGTTTTGTAATTCTATCATTGTCAAATACCTATAAGCGTTTATGTTCCAAAGATCCGCAATGAAGCGCATCCCTTTTACGTTCCATTTTGGAACTTTCTGGTCTTGTACTGCGTGAAGTCTGAAAACCATATGCATTATCCGATTATCTCGGAAGGAACAGGCATGAAAGTCCGTACAAATATTGCGTCTTTCCAGAAAGGATTATTCACAGCATTTGCAATAATTGTTGGGTTTCTCATGGCCAAACAACAATAAATTTCCTATTTCATAACCAATGATTTTTGACGCTACTTTTGACCATGCTGCATGACTGTAACATAAACGTTTCGTGATGATGATTAGAGTTTTAGGGCGCTGCAGCTGCAGAGGCTATACGTGGCACCATTCATCATAAACGTTAGAAGGTCATAGAAGGTCACATAAACGTTTCAGTCATGGTATTTTGAGACTGTACAAAATGTTTCACGCTAACCATGTTTAACCCATCTTTCCCGTACGACTGCAGAAGAGATTTACGTTTCACCCTTTCTGGTTTGCCGTTCCATAGAAATTTCCAAAATAGCTTTTGAATCTGGTCTATCGTTTCTGGTCTCGGTGACAGAAGTGAAGACAGTATATGGAACAATCGTGACATGAAAAGAGATTATCTTCAGGATTATTAAGAGTATTATCTTCAGGATCGACTTCATTTCTTTTCGTTTCACCCATTGCTCAACATTTCGTCTTTGCCTGGCTTAAATTCAGACCAGAGGCTAAGGAAAACGCCGTAATTCTTTAATGAGACCTGACAATGAATTCGTAGTTCCGCCAATGTACAAAGTTGCATCGTCTGTAAATTGGGAAATACGAGGCTCCAGGCCGGGATCATCTGAATTCCCCTTAAGTTTGTTGATTGCAGGATAAGCCTTGCTAGCACGTCCATCGTAACGTTAAATATATATATATATATATATATATATATATATATATATATTTAAGCATATTCCATTGAAGATTGTTGCGTTCTTTGCTTTCACCAGTTTCTTTTGAAGTCTTAGTATTTTGTTGATCGTTAATTTAATATTGGACGGAATTGAGTTAATGAGCTCACCAAAGTTCATAAAGTCACAATAAATCGACGTTTCGAATCTATTAGTTGATTCATTATTCAAGATAACATGTAAAAAACTGTCGCCGGTCGATTGAGTTCCAAGATAAATAAATCGCATTTGGAAAACATTGAGCACAACGTTCTTTTTTAAGCCTAAGGACGACAAGCCTAAGGACGTTAAGCCTAAGGACGTTAAGCCTAAGGACGACAAGGAAGTGAAAGTCCACATATACTACCAAAACAGCAAATCTAAACACTTCATTATGCGAAACAATCCGATCAAAACAAAGACACTGAACCGCACCAATGTAGTATACCAATTCGTATGCCCACACGAGGATTGCAGGCCTCGTAACACTTGCTACATTGGTGCCACCACCACCACCCTTTCACGACGCCTCACCATACACGCCAAAGAAGGGGGACCCAAGGATCACATGGCCAACACACACAACACACAAGTCACACACAAAATGCTAGCAGAAAACACATTCATCATTGACACTCACAACGATCCATACAGACTCTTCATTAAAGAAGCACTTTACATCCACAGACATAAGCCATCCATCAATGCACAGATCAGACACACACATCCATGGCACTATGGGGGAATTAGGCAGGTTGTATTGTTGATGATGTCAAATTGACTCCTAAACTTGTATCTGTTTCATTTAGTTAGGGAACTGTATTGAATGATGTGTGCAAAATGATTGCTAACTGGTATATGTAATAATGATAGTGTTTAACGTAACAATAGCAAAATGAATCTTCGTACTGTAAGTGTTAATTCTGCCAGTCACACGCCTCGTAATGTGCTCAATGTTTTCCAAATGCGATTTATTTATCTTGGAACTCAATCGACCGGCGACAGTTTTTTTACATGTTATCTTGAATAATGAATCAACTAATAGATTCGAAACGTCGATTTATTGTGACTTTATGAACTTTGGTGAGCTCATTAACTCAATTCCGTCCAATATTAAATTAACGATCAACAAAATACTAAGACTTCAAAAGAAACTGGTGAAAGCAAAGAACGCAACAATCTTCAATGGAATATGCTTAAATGAAAATATTTTGCCCAGATATACAGATTTAAAGCTCACGACCGACGGGTGAAGAAGCAGGCGTTCACTGAAGAGTTTCGTCGGAACCTTGTAAAACACCAACTTGAAAAGAAGCAGAAAATTGTGAAGCAGCTGAAAAGTAAGTTACCTGAGCTCATTAATACTGTAAAAGAAAGCGACATTGACGATGATGTAAAGGATCGTATATTGACTAATCTTGACGAAAAGGCTGAAAACTTCCATCACGCGTGTAAGATAAAAATAGCAAATAAGCTATCAAGGATTTACGGTGGAAGCTTTAACATACCTGAACAAAAGCAAGGCTACTTGAACCTGTCTTCAGTTGAACTTACCGAGGCACAGCATACGCTTCTCAATTTAGGTTTAAACTGTCACGTTCAGTCCAAACGGAACGTTATAAACAAGCAAACAGAACTTGAATTACTTTATCAGGACATCCTAAAACTAGAAAACGAGAACAAAGTGACAGTAAATCCCAACCTCAAAGGAGAACTTATTGGAGAAGGATGTAAACTAAGAGGATCTTCAGAAAGTAAAATATTGACGAAGGAGCTACGCGAAGCGGCTAAACAACTACGAGCACGATCGTATCATAGTTCGAAGAGCCGATAAGTCTTCAATATTTGTTATTTTAGACAAAGAAGATTACACAGCAAAGTTAAATAGTCTCCTCTCAGACAGTGCAAAATTTCAGAAGATTAGGCGCGACCCCACCAAGGAGCATAAGGCAAGAGTCAATCGGATAATAGCAAGTGCAAATGCAGTAAAGGTGACGTTCATTTTGCTAGAATCGAGGGGGAATACTCGCCTGGTTACTTATGCGGGACTGTTAAAACACATAAAACTGGAAACCCTTTACGACCCATTATATCGCAAGTCTGCACATCCACATACAAGCTAGCCAAAAGACTTAACAACCTACTTAAACCATTCTTACCATCCAAGTTCATCGTAAACTCATCTGCAGGTTTTTAGACCTGATAAGAACAAAAAAACCGCAGGGCGAACTTGTCTCGATTGATGTCGAGCCTATTTACGAACGTACCAGTAAGAGAAACCATAGATATAATAAAACATGAAGTTTACAATAGACAAAGCAACGGACTCAAACCACTGGCACTCTCGCCCTCAATTCTGGAAAAACTGCTTCTCGCATGTACCACAGACTCGCCTTTTCGAGGTCCAGATGGATCCCTGTACCAACAAAAGATGGGGTGACCATGGGCTCACCGCTCGGACCACTCCTTGCAAACTTTTACATGGCCCACCTGGAAAACGTTGTGTTCTCAGATCCTGAGATATGCCCGTCAATGCTCTACCGATATGTTGATGACATGTGCTTAGAAGTACGAAACCAACAACACCTCGAAACTATTATTAAGGCACTAGAACAAAACTCGGTACTTAAGTTTACCTACGAAAAAACAGCCACAACTGCCTGCCTTTTAGACATACTCATCGAGGCTACCCCAACTCATATGTTACAAGTGTTTATAGAAAACCAACTAACATCGGTCATACACTTAACGCTAAAAGTGAGTGCCCAGCTAGATACAAGAAAAACGCTTTGAGAGCCTTCATCCGACGGGCTATAAAAACCAGCTCCACTTATGAACTGCTACACCAGGAATTTTGTGGACTTAAACAGCTGCTGGTTAACAATGGTTATACCAACACTGAGATTGATCAAGAAATTCGTAAACAACTTGATATGGATAAGGGAGAAAAAACATCCGAACAAAAAACAAATCATGATTTGTACTATCGAAACTTCATGAACACAGAGCATAAAACTGATGAAAAGATCTTAAAGGACATCATAAAAGAACGTTAAGCCTAAGGACGACAAGGAAGTGAAAGTCCACATATACTACCAAAACAGCAAATCTAAACACTTCATTATGCGAAACAATCCGATCAAACAAAGACACTGAACCGCACCAATGTAGTATACCAATTCGTATGCCCCACGAGGTTGCAGGCCTCGTAACACTTGCTACTTGGTGCCACCACCACCACCCTTTCGACGCCTCACCATACACGCCAAGAGGGGACCCAAGGATCACATGGCCCACACACACACACAAGTCCACACAAAATGCTAGCAGAAAACACATTCATCATTGACACTCACAACGATCCATACAGACTCTTCATTAAAGAAGCACTTTACATCCACAGACATAAGCCATCCATCAATGCACAGATCAGCCCCCATCCATGGCACTGGGGAATTGGGCAGGTTGTATTGTTGATGATGTCAAATTGACTCCTAAACTTGTATCTGTTTCATTTAGTTAGGGAACTGTATTGAATGATGTGTGCAAAATGATTGCTAACTGGTATATGTAATAATGATAGTGTTTAACGTAACAATAGCAAAATGAATCTTCGTACTGTAAGTGTTAATTCTGCCAGTCACGCCTCGTAATGTGCTCAATGTTTTCCAAATGCGATTTATTTATCTTGGAACTCAATCGACCGGCGACAGTTTTTACATGTTATCTTGAATAATGAATCAACTAATAGATTCGAAACGTCGATTTATTGTGACTTTATGAACTTTGGTGGCTCATTAACTCAATTCCGTCAGTATTAAATTAACGATCAACAAAATACTAAGACTTCAAAGAAACTGGTGAAGCAAAGAACGCAACAATCTTCAATGGAATATGCTTAAATGAAATATTTTGCCCAGTATCATATATATATATATATATATATATATATATATATATATATATATATATATATATATATATTAGGCCATGTCGTGATCACCACTTTTTCACAGGATCTTTGATTTCTGGTTGTTCTCTAATGTATTGATGGCCGCTGATCACGATTTTCTGGTCGAAAATGTCGAATTCGAAAAATATTTGCCTGCGCAAGCCGTTTGAAACTCTTTCGGTTTCCCAAAATTTCAATGTTTTTATATCTCACGGCCAATAGAATGCAACTTATGTATTGAAAGGGCTCCAGAACTTTAAAACCATTGAATCTGAACAATTTGAAACCTTTTTTTACTCTTTGAAACAAAGATTTACCCGAAAAAGTATCTTGAAAAGACGGGGATGTTTGAACTTAAAAATATTATAATAGATGGCGCGCATGCCGCAGCCGTCAACCACTGTCCCGCTACGTCGCTTATGTCAAGAAGCTATTAGCCAAAGGAGCTGGATATAGGATTTGAACATTTTACGAATTCTATGAATGAACATTAACCTTTACAAGATGATCTCGATTGCTCTCGCTTGCAGTTTTAAACCTTATTGGTAATGGTTGCTTTCAAAGCAGGTCCAATTCAGATCAGCCAGCCATATATAGATTATCTAAGCACGTAGTCACTGCGGATCAATTTCAAGTAATAAAATGTATTCAAGAGCCAGTCGATTATATTTAGATTAGTCTTGCTATCACTAGCATGGAGGATACCGTATTTCGGGAAAATGAAGCTACACCACACCCAGCCTGCCGTCAAGCCATGTATGCTGCCGCATAATGAGCTCTCGACCCGGACTGACGTTGTCGTCGCATCATGATGCTGCGGCTTGAAGAGATGGAGGCCAGGGAAGTGGTCGAACTTCACGTTTCAATAGCTTCAATATTCGAACAGACCGCTGACGAAGTTATCGAGACTTACAGAAGAGCATCTGAGCCAGCAAGAAACAAGTACAAAGCTCGCTGTGAAATAAGGAAGCATTGTAACCTGAAGGAAGCGATCAGGAGGCGCCTACAAAAGATGAAGATATTGTAAGCAACAATTCCAAGATACTTATAAATCCCGGACCGAAGTTCATGTTTCGTAACGCTGCTAGAATGAAGTTCCAATCTAGGGTTTCAAAGGCGGCCTGAAAGTCAGCGGCCACGACCACACCTTTCTTTTTATGCTCCTTACATTGCTGAATTATATCATATGAAAGTTTAGTGTGTTGTCCGATGAATCTTCCTTTGAAATATGCTGTTTGTTCATCCTTTCCATCACAGATTTAAGCCGGTTTGCAACGGCGGTTGAAACAATTTTAAAATCTACATTGAGTACGGATATGGCGCGCCATCCCTTCAAGTAGCAAGCATGATCTGGGTTTTTTGGAATTGGAGTAATTATTCCCTCACGAAAAATATCAGACATTTTGCCACTTTCCTGACAGTATGATATGGATCGCATAAGAAAATATTTGATGTCTAACCAGAAGAATTTGAAAAATTCTATAGTATAACCATTAGAACCAGGGGATTTACCTCTTTTCATTTCCCTCACGCATTTGTCTAATTCTTCAATAGAGATTGACTTTTCTAGCGTTTCACGCTCCTCCGCGGAAAGTTTCTCTGGCTGGCAAGGCTGGAACATGGTAGTATCATGTGCTATTTGCGTATTAGGCGCATATCTGTTCCTCAGGTGACGTGTAAATCGTTCTAAGACCTGCGCAGCACCAACATACACCTTGTTGTCCTTATTTAGCCTGGTAATTGCTTTTTGGCGTTATGTTCTCTTTCTACACCTAAAAAAGTATTTTGATGGGTGTTCTGCCTCCTCGTGCCAATAAGTTTTGGACCGCAGCAGGAAGCCATCAATTCTAGGTTTGCGAAGACGTTCCAACCCTACATGTAAATCAACAATTTTACGGTTAGTTTCATTTGCATTACCTTCAGATACCTTGGATTCCAGATCTTTAATTTCTTGGATAATTTTGTTTTCGTTTTCTCTTTCTGTTCTAGCTTTTTGCTTCGAGAATTGTATCGTCGCTCCCCTTATCATCATCAGAAAAATTATCAAAGAACAGGTAATCATTAATGGTAAATTGAACCATTTAGTACAAATTTGACTCTTGGAGAAATTCACTGCTATAGACGGGAAGGGCATACTTGCGAACCTCGTCAGCAATGTGTGATCTAACCACACTTACATACTGTTCACCTTTTAGTGAAGCAGCCTTACATTTCCAAAGTCCTGGACCTCGACCCGGTTCACTTCTCTCTATGGTCAGAACAGCACGGTCATGATCACTTCTATATCCTGGTAATATACTACATTCTTGAACTTGGTTAATATCACAGGCGTACACCAAAATCATGTCTAATCGCGCCCGCTTTGTTATCTCTTGTCGGTTACTCCAGGTGAACATTCTTGCGTCCGGATTTTGTATCCTCCAAATGTCTTTTAGGTCGTGTTTAACCATCAATCTAACTAGCTCGTCCCTAGAACGGCGATTGTTCTCAGCACGGTATTCTAAGGTGTCCAAATTTTGATTCAACACTACGTTAAAGTCTCCACATAGGATTGCGTGATCTACTTCAATCTCACTTAAGAACTCATCAATGCTCGTGAAAACCTGGGTTCATCATTTGAAGGACCATACAAACTGATAGTACAGTATACTTCGTTTCCACTTTGAAATGTTACTGCAACAAAGTTACCACGCTGGTCATAATGTCGCGAACAAATTTCAATTTGTAGCGATCTTTTAAATAAAATACCCACACCTAGAATTTCCTGTGTAGGGAGAGAAGAACGCTTTACCCCTCCAAAGCATAGAAAAACAACGTTGCGATTTTACAGTGCAATGAAGATCATGGAGACATACTCTATCATACTTTTCCTGTTTGAATAGATCGAACACATCACGCCTTTTGTGTCGGTTAGCTAATCCACGGCAATTCATGGATACAATTTCGAGCACGGTGATCTCTGTCCTGATTCTATCCGATAGGGTGTGCAACACATTTCTCTTTTAGACATTAGAACAACTATTCATTCAACAGAACATGTTCATAAACTAGAAGACATGGTGGAGCACATAACATTGATCCTGGCACTTTGTGAGGGTAGTATAGGGATTTAGCATCTAGTTAGTGACCCTGAGATACACCGCTGAGTTTGCATAGGCTCATATGACAAAAAACACGTTGTCCAGACGTTTCATACCAACATGAACAACCATACAGTAGCCAAGCAAGCCAAAAAAACACAGCATTTTCCTAAACATAGAAGCAGTCTTGCACTAACACAAAAACGCATTAGTCGTTCTTCCTGCGGACGTTGACTGCAGTGCAGAAGCTCATGTCGCCCGCTGTGCGCCGGCGAAGGCCATCACTCCTACCAGCAGGCCTTGGCAGCTGACTTTGCGCTGCTTCGCCAGGAGTTGGCCATCGGGTCTCACTCTGTACGGCAGGCCTTCCTGCCGTCTCTCTGGGTCCGGCTTGCTCTTCTCTCCCGTCTTCTTCTCTTCTGGAGCTATCCGCTGCCACAGAGGCAGGCCTTCCTGCCGTGTCCCTTCCTTCTACTCTCCGCCCATTTGTATCGTTTACCGGTGCATCGTACACTGGCGGTGGCGGGCAATGGTATGACTGTAACAGTCTTCTCTCTCCTCTTCTTTCTACTTCAGATGCTTGTACTCTCAGTTCTGTCATCGCTGGTGTAGATCGGCTGGTCTGGTTTAAAGGGCCTGTAGCTCTCTCACGTTCGTTTTCTTCGGTGTTGGTGTTTCCATTTTGTCCTGAGGAGGTTAATCGGTTGATTGACTGCTGAAGGGCCTCGCCGCTGTGAACCGGCACTAGCTGTGCACCGTCCGACGCCACATAGAACACGGTGCCAGAACGTGTGTTTACTACATTGAGTAGTCCCCTACGCTTAAGCTTCAGGAGCTCGTCATGCCAGCCTTGCCTCCTGTCA
Source organism: Lepas anatifera (assembly GCA_034440635.1). NCBI lineage: Eukaryota > Metazoa > Arthropoda > Thecostraca > Lepadidae > Lepas > Lepas anatifera. The sequence continues at coordinate 293,580 of JAOTON010001328.1, forward strand.
GTTAGCCTTTCCCGGACGAAGAGGCCTGTTCCGCGGAGCTCGGTCTTGCCACGAAAAATCCGGTCCCTGTTAGAACTAGGGAAACAGTGCGTGAAACTCACCCAGATTTCGCCTCTGTTGCGGTGAACCTCCCTTATTTGATTTGTGTCTAGGCGGAAGCCTATGAGAGCCAGCAGCATTTCATGTAGAAGGCGAGGGTGGAAGATTGTTTGCCTGGTTAGTGTGGCGTAATAGGACCCTAGTTTGTTGTGTTTGGATAGACAGGCAGCTTCTTCGGTTTTAAATATATATTTTATGACTTAGTTTTAGACCAAACACTTACCAAGACGTTCTTCACAATGTTACATTTATCTACTCGCTTCACAAAGGTTACTGAGCTTGCACTGAGGCTCTGCTAAACTGGCACTGGCTTGATACTGACCTGCTATTGACAAAACACGGGTTTATATACGTGGCGGCAGCTAATATCAAGGCGGCAGCACTTACACTAAGGATACATCTCATAACATTAATGAAAAGCCTGGCTTCACACGGATGTTCAGTCGCAGCCGACGGACGCTACAATGCATGCGGATATGACAAAGGGGCCGCCTATCACTGTCGCTGGGAACTCAGATGGACTCTGAGACATAAGCAATGCCTGTACAGCGAGTGTCCATTAACATCGAGGAGCCGCTTGATACCACTAAAGCCGTCTTAGATAACCCGGGCGTTCACAGAATGGTACGCCGGCGTTCCACGCTCGCATGAACAAGACTGAGCACACAGCCTGACGAGCATGTTGGTGGGTAATGAATTCAGATGAGACAATTCTGTCGAATAATTGATACTAAAATTTATGAATTGATTAAAGACTGCAAAATTTTTAAGAGGGGCATCTTCAGGCTTATCGCCTCGGGTAAGTTTGGGAACTGCTGGTCCAGAGAAGATTAGCCAGTCTAGTAGCTTCTCCTGTTCAGACGAGTCCAGCTGTCCTTCCACAGCTCTGAGGCGTAACTGGCACTGTTTCAGCTATGCTTTAGCCATTGAGACCTTCCTTTCGGCTTCAGATAGTCTGTGACACACTACCTCGTTAGTTGTTAGGGCGAAGCTCATGGACTCTTCCACTGCACTGATTCTGTTTTCGATTTCCTCCTTTATTTGGTCGGTTATTTCTCTTCTGTTTCGCACTAGTTCCTGTGCTATACATTTCTTCAGCTCATCTATTTTTGTGTCGTCGATTGTTGGTTCGGGATGCTCCATTGAATCTTCTTCTCGGAGTCGCTCACCGCGCGGGTTTTTTCATTTCCTTTTTGTAGCGGGCTGGGGTTCTTTCGCTTGTCCATGTTTATTTTTCCTGTCAAAACCCCCTACTGAGGCACCTGAGACCGGCAAAAACGGCTCGCAGTAAGACAGCGGCAAAACTGGTGCGCCCTTCCAGTCTCGAACCGGAGACCACTCGCTCCGATCAGCCCCATACGATCCGCCAATCCCCGTACCACTCGGCTACGCGCCCCGATAGAAAAATCACATTCTTTGTCCAAATGTTTTTTTCACTCATGTTGCACTGTAGCGCAAGGAGCACTAATATGGCGACAGACGGGTTCACCCTCATCCGCGACTGACTAACGACCTAAGGTCAGCCGCGTACAGTGTCTATACTGAGTGAACGGTGTTCTCAAAACAATCTAGGACATTTGTTCCGGGTTTCACACATATCACTCTGCCGTTAAAAAGGTTTAAACGGCCATAGTCCAGAATATTCACCGGAGCCCACACCAGCCAACCAAGCGGGGCAGCAGTGGTTCCCAAACTGTCCACGCACAACTTTAGGTTGGCCGTCTTTCTTTTCGGACACTACCAGTGGGCTGAGCCATTCGCTGGTTTCCACTGGTTCAATCACTCCGGCCTGCTTCAGTCGTTGGATCTCTTCCGACACAGCTGGCTTGACTGCCATCGGGAGTCGCGGCAAAGGACATCGCGCCGGTTTGGCGTCATGTTTGAGGACGATCTTGTGCGTGTAGCCGCGCACGGCTGACAGCGGTTTCGTCAGCTCGCCCGGCTGGGGGAGCTCCGGATCGCTGTCCTCAGCAACAGACATAGCGTCGACCTCCCCGGAGGCCGGATGCAGGGTGACGTGGAGTGCGCGCAGTAGGCCCAGTCCCATGATGGCTTCTTCGCCAGAACTATCGATGACGAAAAAGTCCGCGACAGCGTGTCGCCCGTTGAAGGCTACTGTGGCATGAAGAGTGCCCACCACCGACAAACGGTTCCTGCCTACACCGTACAGCTTAGCTGTTGTGGGAGTGATCTCCGCGTTCCTGAACAAACGTTGTGTGAGACTGTGACTGAGAGCCGATACACTCGCACCCGTGTCCAGCTGAAGAGTCATAGGACGGGTCACGTCAGCCTCGCTGACAGACACAGAACAGGTCATTTTGTGTCCCCCAGTATCAGGGGCATCACACGCGAGCACAGTCAGCTCCTTGCACTCTTTGGATCGGTACGCTGTGGAAAAGTGCCCCTGCCGACCACATGAAAAACACTTTGCATCAGCTGCCGGACATTGTTCATTTTGTCCATGCTTTCCACGACCGCAGTTCCGACACTTGCGACGTTTCGGGAGTCGTTGGCTGCAACCGGCGAGGGGCTGGCTGGGGTGCACCACCCCGACCTGAGCGCGCGCCACGGCCTCGACCGGAAACATGTAGGACCTCCTGCGGTGGCAACTGCGCCGCTCCTCTACCACTAGCCACGGAGCTGGCGTCGCGGCGAGAAGTCTCGTAGGCCTCGACTTGACTTACTAGCTTGTCCAGGGTGAGGCTGGGGTCCTGAAGGAAGTGTTCCCTTAAAGCGGGATATATCGTGCGTTCGACTACGAGATCACGGATCAACTCGTCGCAGATCTCGCCGTAGTCGCAGGAAGCGGCCAAGCCGCGAAGAGCAGCCACATAGTCGGCCGTGGTCTCTGCGGGGCCTTGGTACCGTTGGCGGAAACGATACCGCTTAACAATTACGTTGACTTTGGGCTCATAGAAAGGATGTGAGTTGCCGCAGAGCGACATAGAAGTCACTCTCGTCCTCCTGCTTGTGAACAGCGGGAAAAGACTCAAATACCCGACGTGCCTCGGACCCGACACAGTACAGCAGCAGTGCACGCCTCCGGGTGGCAGAGAAGTTGTCGCCGCCGACAGCCAATAGGTAGTTCTGGAAAACGTGACACCAGGCCTTCCAGGGTGTGGACGGTTTCCCTGGCTCGTATGGTGGAGGTGGCGAGAAGCCCTCGACGCTCAGATTGGAACTCATATATGTACTGGTCGCCAAAATGTTGTGTTTTCACCTTTTATGTAAGCCATAGTGAAAGGGGAAACCGTACGGATACTATCTGAAACAGGAGATATGAGTCAGACACTACAGATAAGCCCCAAAAATAATCAAGTGGTTTTTGCACCGCATTCCCCAGATGATTTGACTGCAACAGCCCCACGCTATAGTAAGATTGTACATACACAAATTCATCTCGATTTAGATTATAGACCATATGTGTTTGATACTTGGGGAATTTACTTGCCTTGCCACACACGCATAAATAAAAATAAGAAATAGTTTAATCATTTGGCATACATTGCGGCAGCTTCAGGGCTGCCAGGTTGGCCATTTTTGGCCAAATTTCTCGGATTTGGCCTTTTTTGTCGTTTTTAGCCCGGTGATTTTTTTGGTTGGCCCTTTCTTGGAATCTGGCCTTTTGGCCCTTTTTCTGGGAACTGGGACCCAAGTTATTTTTGGTTTGATCCTTGCATAAATATGACTCCTTTTGCCCTTCTCCGCTCTTAAATAACATGTTTTGACATAAAGAAGCAGCAAAGCAGCAGAAAAACTGTTATGGCGGTGGGAGGGACGATCCACAAAAGCGACGGCCACCGAAAACCGGACGCGAAGGATGCGATACTATACGCACCCTTCTGTTGAAAAGTTGATGACAAAGTGCGCCCTCTGAGGCTACGCCCTCCCCCCCACTTACCAAAATCATAGATGTCCCACTGTTTAAAAGCAAGAAATTCACAGTTCAAGCAATTCACAAGAAAGCACAACAACAACAACAAGAAAAGCACAACAAGAAATTCACAAGCAGGACAATTATTAAATGTTATCGGGGAGGAGTGCGGCCAAGATCATTGATGATGCTGAATTAGTTCTAAACATCGACACGAGTCGTTTTTATGTGGGTTTATGACTACTGTTAGGGGTAGTTGTAGCCTTAAATATGCCTTTTGCGGGCATATTTGATTTACTTAGTTGGCCATTTCAATTAAAGTACATTTTGACCCCATTTTGGCACTTTTTAAAACTCGGATTTGGCCTTTTGCCGCCGAAAAAAACTAGCAGCCCTGAGCAAAATCTATATGGAAATATTTATGGAATTTGGAATAAAACAAAACTAGGGAACCGATGTTTTATTACTAAGGCGTTTAAGTTTTATTAACACCCCCTAGCCCTCCAAATGGGGTCTTGATTCCCTGAAAAGACTATAATGGCCAGCACAAGAAATGCCTCCCCACTGATATAGACCCTCTCCTCTGTGTGTGTTAAGGTAAGAGCCTGGCCCAACACTAAAATCATGTGACATCTGAAGGATCGACTTGGGGTGCTGCTTTTTTCAGGTGAGGGACCTTAGACCAGCCTGGGGCCCGGGCTTTTCCGGACGCAAAGCTGTGGCGCCGCCCCTGGTCTCTAGTACCCCTCTACAAAGAAGATGCAAGGGGACAGATATGTCAAATTATGACTAAGCCGATCAAACAAATTTCCCGAATTGAACCATTACTACTTGTGGGTCAGAAAATATTTTACGAGGGCAGAAGCTGTAGGACCCGGGCTGACTTCCCAGGTTCTCTCGATTTCCATATCAGGGGGTCATAACCCACAAACCCCCCGCGATCTCCACCCATGGCGGCTGGGTAGCACCCGAGGGCCTCAACAGGCATAAACAGCGGCGGCTTGGGCGCACCTTTTATCAAATGCTCTCTCTGAGCGCACGACAACCAGGGTCTCGACATGCCCCTGATACACCAATATGATAACGACATGAGTGTTCGCTACTGATCGCCAACTTCTTAAACGCCACATAGACTGACTGATCAAACACAGCATGGCCATGGTGTCACATACGACCCAGAGTCCCACCACACCACCCGGGTAGTTGGCAGGGCGGCAGCTTTCCATCCAATTATGAGACTGGCCTCTGCTCTGTCGACCACTGGCAGCTCGGACCACCCCGGATGGTAATGGGGCGGCACACAGAGCGCGGGGAGGAGGTCACGACTGCAAAACAGCAGAGAGAGAGAGAGAGAGAGAGAGAGAGAGAGAGAGAGAGAGAGAGAGAGAGAGAGAGAGAGAGAGAGAGAGAGAGAGACAGAGAGAGAGAGATAGAGAGAGAGAGAGAGGGGGGAGAGAGAGACAGAGAGAGGAAAATTATTATTATTATTATTATTATTAGGTGTATACATTTTGAACGGTGGAACCTTGAATAGTGTACCCTTTGCACGGTAGACGCTTTTTGAATGTCACACGCTACCGGAAGCAGGAGTCGGAGCTGATGCCCTAGTTGGAGGCATTCCCTAGATGCCCTAGTGAATCTCCCAGGGAATAGGGAATCTAGATCCCTAGATTCCCTTGGGAATATGGCACCTTGGTCGAATCCAGGAATGTAGTGTAATATGGGATATTTTTAGCCGAAATTCATGAAAATGTCCATGATTCTGAAATATATAAAATGAGCTCAATATTTTGTTGTTTAAAATCCACCTATACGGTGAAAAAAATAAACCTCTGCTTGTGGATGACGTCAATCTAGAAATTGATACCATATTCAATAAGTTTCAAGGGCTTCAATTGGCTGATTACTCACCGTGACGTCAGCGCTGTCTTCACGCCAACAGCCGACAACTGTGGCCGTCTGGCTGGGGTACATTTGGGGTACATTTCAGCATTGGTGGATCCAGGCAGGGAAGAAGGCACGAACAAGGCACGTTCCCCTCCTCCGATCGACCCTTGGCGCCCCTTTAAAAACTCGATGGCGCCCCCTGAAATGTCGCTTTCCACCCCCTCCCCGAGGTGCGAAAATCGGCGCCCACAGATCGGATTTGCGCCCAACTGATAGGTTTTTCCGGTCAAAAGTGGCACCTCCTGGTCCGGATGGTGCCCCTCGGAAAGCTGACCCCTCTCCCTCGCCCAATGGGCAATCCTGGATCTGCCTTTGCATTTCAGATAAGTTTTAAGCTTTTCTCCACGGAAATTTTGAGTTTCAAGACAAGTGATGTATTAAATACCGGGTTTTCCGGCATGCTATACAACTTCTTCTAAACACGCCACTGCGCCCCTTTACCTGGCTATATCATCACGCCCGTACACCTTGCTTCCCAGCCCTAGATAACTGCTAGTTGCGTCATAAAAGTACTGTGCATTCAGCTTCATAATAAGAAAGCGTGAACTAAATGTAGCTCCCATCTCTTCCCGAGATGCCTGAAAGCGCCTCTGCACCGTCCTCACGTTCACTACATGCCTGAATCCGACTCTCCTCCCCTTTCCAGAGCTAGTCATACACTACTACCCTGTAAATACGCCTCTACGCTACTTTCCCTAGAATAGGCGGATCCAGGATTGACAATTGGGGGGGGCGTTGGCACCTGACCAGTGGGCACTTCTTCTGGCCAGCAAAACCTATCAGGTGGGCGCCAAATGATATCGATGGGCGTCGATTTTCCGCATCCTGGGAGAAGCGACATTTCAGGGGGGCACCATCGACCTTTCAGTGGGCTCCGTGACTATTTCAGGACGCTCGGGGGTCGATCAGGGAGATGTTTCCCCCTTGCCACTCCTGGATTCGTGTATGTTCCCTAGCTGTTTGAGCACGCCTCTGCACCTTGCTCCTCATTCCTAGACAAGTAAAAGCGTTTCTGTCCCCTTCCCCTGTCTCTAAAAACGCCTATGTTTCGTGTGACCTCTGGGGCATTCCAGGACAGATCGACCAAGGCTTGACACCACCATGTCTAGAAAAAATCTGAAACTTTGTCTCCGGGGTAGTTTTGGGCCAGAAACACGCCTGTGAGAATCTCAGCTCCCTCCGACCAACGGTGACCGAGTTATAGCCCGAGGCACTTTCGGGAGGTCACGTTGTAGACTCATCTTTGATGCTTCATAACTCAACAACGCATCACCTGATTAACAAGTTTTGTAAATCATTGAACTCGTCTTGAATTATAGTTTATTTTGAAAAAGAAAATGTTAAAATTTGAAAATTTTGGACTTTTAATTTGTTTGACCTTTTCCTTTTTGACCTAGCTTGACCTTTTCCCAGTTGAAATTGCCCTTTTAGACACCTCAAAAATGTTTCTTCATAAAATATCTTTCGATAGCAAAAATAAAAAATGCGTTCTTGCTATAAGTTCCGAATATTTAGCACCTAAGGTAGGTATGTACACGGTTTTTTACCATTGCGGTAGTACAGCCTTATGTTTAACGCCGCAAATATAGCGATTGCTTTTGTAATCGGTCGCTGGAAATCATACTCCATTGTCTTTACGAAATTTTAATCGTACAAGTATCCGAATTTATGACAATTAACACGCGCCCACCCGAGGGGGTGGGCAACCGGCCTCCTCAGGTTTCCACAGGTAGTAAAAAAAACACCTTCGCGCAGCACCACCGTACTTCATGTACCTCTAACTCGAAATTTTTGCAGCTTCTGGCAAAATTCTAGGTCTGGGTCATACCAGGTCAGACCGCCAACCCAGGTCAAGAGACCTAACCTCAAACTTTGGGAGGTGCATAAATCATATCAAATTTAGCCTATCGTGGTTAGAATCACATTACATAGTAAGATCGCCTAGCAAGATAATTTTTCGTAGCAGGATTTCTATATCGATAACCGGGAGCAGGGCAAAGGTCATGATCTTTCCATTAGAAATGCATGGGGCGATTGGTAAATTTTGATAACTTGCGAGAATTGAGAATTGTCGAGAATTGCGATGGAGGTTGTATTTTTACATTGTCGTGTCTGACTTGCCACTGCAGTTTGATTAATATTCTTTTTACCATACAGACCTAAACCTGGCCCTAGGTCAAAGCAGGTTAATTTTGACATTTGACTAGGCAATATTATAAGATATATAATCCGTTTGGGCTCAACAAGAGTGTTCCAATGGTGCTGGACTTTTCTTTCTACTGCTCTTCTCTGTCACCTATTATGCCACAAAATTTAGGTTTCCACTTAGTTCCCGTAAGAAATACTGTGACCTTGAGCAACCTCAAAGGCGACACGACCAAACGATTGTATGTAACATATTCGGTAATGATTAAAACTGGCTATTTAGCGGCATCACTCCCAGTGCACTGTGTCATTATTTATCTGGGATTCTCGGATCCGTGTCAGCTATGAAATGATCACCTTGTAAAAATATCATGAGGCAACCTGTTCAAGCGACCAAGTCGAATGCGTTACAATTTCAGGACATTTTGTCGAATATATGAGCAGATTCAAATTACTTTTTGGGAATGAAAGCCTTTCAGACACGTTTGTTTACATTGCATGAATCCTCTCAAACATATGCTGTGCTGCACTGGATCAGCTTGCATCGATACTATTTTCCATCTCCGGGAACGATGTAATTGTGTGAGTTAGTGGTGCTCATAGGATAAGTTATACTTGTTTCAATTATTGATAAAGTCGCGACATCTTTGTAAAATTTCGTTTAAGGCTGAAAGGTTCATTATTAATAAGTTCATTTGCCCTCGTCTCCCTCGAAACAAGGAATCCCTTTTTATCACTTTTAATGGCTGCAGTTTTTCTGTTTATAAATATCGCCCAAGTTGTTGCCAGTTCAGTTTTTTTTATACATTTTTTACAAGTTGTTCTCAGTTCGATTGTTGGAGTCGGGGTCTCACTAAAGTCATCAATGGACTTGTCACGGAGACCCCGACCCCACCATCCGAACGAGCAACTCCCACAATGAAGGGTTGATTTTAGAAGCCAACGTTTAACGTCCCACACAGCACAGGGACGGCCGCCCCGCTCAGGTCACCCTCTCACCAGTCAGTTGCCAGCCGACCTGTACGTCGGGTAAGCTATTGAGCGCCGGAGCGTCTCAGCGGAACCGATCCCAAGCCTGGACATGCACTGCCACTGCATGCTTCTGAGCCGCGGGCCGGAGCCCAACGCTCTACCAACTGAGCTACCGGGGCGGCAAGGAGGCAGTTTTAGGAGTAGGTGTCTCACTAGAGTCATCAAGGGACTTCTTACGGAGACCCTGACCCCACCACCCAAACGAGCAACTCCCACGATAAAGTGTTAATCAAGGAAACAAAGTTGAAAGTCCCACAAGGCATAACGACGACCGTCTACCTCAGGTCACCCCCCTCATCACTGAGTTGCCTGCTGGCCTTCAGCATTTACGGTACCTACCACCTCCCAGTTGACCTAAATTATTTTTCCAGAAGTCGCAAAATGTTGTGTTAGAGGTAGATGGAGTACGGTGGCGCTGCGCGAAGGTATTTTTTTTTACTACCTGTAGAGACCTGAGGAGGCCGGTTGCCCACCCCCTCAGGTGGGCGCGTGTTAATTGTCATAAATTCGGATACTTGTACGATTAAAATTTCGTAAAGACAATGGAGTATGATTTCCAGCGACCGATTACAAAAGCAATCGCTATATTTGCGGCGTTAAACATAAGGCTGTACTACCGCAATGGTCAAAAACCGTGTACATACCTACCTTAGGTGCTAAATATTCGGAGCTTATAGCAAGAACGCATTTTTTTATTTTTGTTATCGAAAGATATTTTATGAAGAAACATTTTTGAGGTGTCTAAAAGGGCAATTTCAACTGGGAAAAGGTCAAGCTAGGTCAAAAAGGAAAAGGTCAAACAAATTAAAAGTCCAAAATTGTCAAGTTTTAACATTTTCTTTTTCAAAATAAACTATAATTCAAGACGAGTTCAATGATATACAAAACTTGTTAATCAGGTGATGCGTTGTTGAGTTATGAAGCATCAAAGATGAGTCTACAACGTGACCTCCCGAAAATGCCTCGGGCTATAACTCGGTCACCGTTGGTCGGAGGGGGCTAAGATTCTCACAGGCGTGTTTCTGGCCCAAAACTACCCCGGAGACAAAGTTTCAGATTTTTTCTAGACATGGTGGTGTCAAATTGAAATATTTTTGGTCGTTTTGTCCTGGAATGCCCCCTCTCGCCTTTTCCCTCCGATCGAACACCCTAGATCTGCTTAAGACAGGTAGGTATCTCCGTGTTTCCCATCCCTCCCTGACGGCCCAAAACATATGCGGATTCAGGTTTGCCAATCAGGGGGAGGCACCTTTCGGGGGGGACCATCCGGACCAGGGTAGTGCCACTTTTGACCGGCAAAACCTATTAGGTGGCCACCAAATACTATCGGTGGGCGCCAATTTTCACATCCTGCGGAGAGTGGGAAACGACATAGGCGGATCCAAGGGGGAAAGGGGACAGGTGCCCCCATCGAACCAGCGCACCCTGAAATTGTCACGGAACCCCCTGAAAGGTTTGATGGCACCCCCTGAAATGTCGCTTTCCCCCAAGATGCAAGAATCGGTGCCCACCGATAGGATTTGGCGCCTACCTGATAGGTTTTTAGGCCAAAAATGGCGCCCCTGGTCCAGATAGCGCCTCCCCCTAGGAACGTTCCCAAATTCCTCTTGCCCTCGATTAGCAATCCTGGATTCGCCTATGGGAAGCTGCATTTCAGGGGGCGCCATCGAACTTTCGAGGCGTGTCTTTGCAATTTCAGAGGGCTCTGAGAGTCGATTGAGGGTGGGAGGGGGGCACCTGCCCTTTTCATTCCCCGGTTCCACCCATGGTCCAAAAACCGAAACGAGATACTCTTTTTGTAAACACTAACTTTTACGGTACACTCTTATTGCTTTTGATGCATTATGGGTAGTATTAGGTACGCTTTTACAAGACATATCAGAGCGGACAGCTCCGATCGCCGGCAGTTCCGGCAGCATGGACGCGGGGGTGACGCCTGGCTATGTGCTACAATGATGCGTGGACAAACGGCATGTTAGTAAAGGTAGCCTGGTTTTTTATTGATATCGAACCAGGTGGAATGTCGACATATGTCCCTTACCTAGCTACATGCAAAATCATTTAATTTCCCTTCAATAATTCGAACCACCCAAAACCCCGATGGGAAGCAGAACTGTACCGATAAAATCAGTCCTTTGAAATCCCTTTTACGACTTATAGCCAAATGAGTGAAAAAAATGACAGCAGTTAAATTCTTTATCTAGCCGTTTTAAGTTCAACACCGTTGCTATCGTGTGCTGGGAACCAGGTGGCTGAGAATAAAAAGTTTCAAAACTTATATTTCATTTTTACCTATAAAATATAAAGCTATTGTCTGATAATTTTTTATCCAAATATATAAAAAGGAAGCAATTCTCTTTTATTACCTGAAATGAAATCTAAAATTGATTTATTTGATGGAAAGATATAAGGGTTTGAACTATATTTTGGGAAATTAAAATCGTCACGGAATTAGCCAAAAAGGACCCTCAAATTTCCGTTTTATATTTTGCCCTTGTGCTTATGCAGAACTGCACGAACAGGTTTGTAAATGAGCATTTTATTTAGAACGGAAAATGCCGTAGCTCCAGTTATTTCGAGCCCATAGTTTTCACCATGAGTTTTCCGTCAAATATAGGGTGCGAAGTTAAAAAGCTAATTTAGAGGATTAAATGTACGACTTTTTCTTTTCAACTTTTGTGTGAACTACAAATTCCCATAATGTAAAATGGTGCAAGTTTGAATGATCTACGTAAATTAGATACATAGGAAAATATAAGTTAAAAATCACACAATGCAAAATGTTGGCAAAACTGGAAATTTTGAAAATTGACAGCGGTGTTGCTTATTTATTTGGAAGTGCCTTCTATCCATAACAGTTTTAAGTCTATGATACCAGCGCTCAAGCAGACAACAACAACAATGACCACCCCGGTCTGCGACCTGGGCTGACGCCCCACCGGCGTAGGAGAGCCGTATGACAATGTGCTGAACGCAAGCCATATTTCCTTCTCAAAGTATCTCTTCATAAAACTGTAGGTCAGTGTTATCATTCTTTAATGTCACTACAAGTCACTACACGTCAAATGTCACTACACGTTGGTGACGCCATAGGCGGATCCAGGAGGGTTGGCAAAGAGGGGAGGTGCCCTCCCCGACCGACCGACCCTCAGCGCCCCCTAAAAGGGTCACGGTGCTCCTCTGAAGTTTCAATGGCGCCCCTCTGAAATATGTTGCTTCCTACCCCTCCCCTCATTCGACAATCGGCGCCACGCGATAGGATTTGGCACCCACATGATAGGATGTTCCGGCCAAAAGTGGTGCCCCTTAGTTTGGATGACACCCCCTACCCCAGCAAGGTATCCCCTCCCCCGATTGGCGATCCTGGATCCGCCTACGGGTAATGGTCCTTTTGAATGGAGAGCTTATATTGATAGAACATCGATTTTTAAGTAACTAGAAGACTCTTCGTTGGATGGTTCAAATAAACACGAAACATATTTGTGTTTTGAATTCAGGTTTCCGTCAAATCACGCTTGGGTCACGCATGAAAACACCACAGTTTTTTTCTTTGCCAACGGTTATTTTCAGTTCCATCACAGATACTATTGAGGGCATTTGATCTCTCTGATGCTCAGTACAATTGACCCAAATGACTAAAATCCGGCAAATCTGACCAAAACCAATAAGCTACTTGCGATTTATACGGAAACTTGTTTGATTTGGAGCATATCGACAACCACAGCTAATGCTATGTTCCGTGCTATAACGTACACACAGGTGTAAAATCGCCAGTTTATATCCTCCATAGCCTTTAAATGGTGAAATCATTTGGTTGGCATCCAACGACTGAAATCAAATGATGACGATTGTAGTCCTCTGCTAATTATCAGTAGGACGAAAAACTGCAATAACTGGTTTTCGGTCGCCGGATCTCAGCCTGATAATTCCACCATTTAAAGACTATAGAGGACACTTCCTCAATTATTTGCAATAATTTTCAAGCTGATTCTCACAGCGGGTTTTTTGATGGCTTAAGAAAACGTGATTTGTGTAGGATTTTATTTTCAAAACATATCGCTATTAAAATGGTCTATGTTGCTGGAACCAGCTAGAGCCATATCTATGCGACCAGAAGGCCACAAAAACCTGAATGGTAGCAATGGTATATTTGTACTATCTATGGCTAGGTATTGGCATTTGCAAATTTCGTTGGGAATCATGCTATTGTTTTAGTAAGATTTCGGTATTTAGGGACATAGAAAAAGTTTGATGTTTCAGCAGCCTTGAAATCGACGTGACACGGGAAATGAAGGAAGTAACTACGGTTTCCCGTGTTCCAACGAATTCTTGAACGTATCATATCCATTTGATATCATTTCCAAAGAGTCACTTTTAAGGGTTTCAACCTGATGTTTAGGCCCACTGCATCACTATGCAATACTCCAAGCTAGACCATGAAAGCTATACATTATCAAATATGTCTAGCAAAAAGACTATCGATTTTATAAACACACTCATTTATTGCGCTTCATAGAGTGCGAATGAAACTTCAAGGGTAATTATGTATCAAGTCAAAGTCAATCGTAACAGGTATTGATGATTTCCCTTCAGTGCACCTCCAAGCCGCCGACACCACCGACACCGCCGGCCTAGATTGCAGGTTTCGGCCTCAAGTGTTTGATACGGTGCAAACCTTTGCATTTTAACCTCCAGTATTTTTTGTTGTTCAGTGTCTTCTCGGTGAAAGTTGGGATGCACCTTCTGGAACTTCTCCACGCCCCGCAGCAGTTTTTTATCTAAGCTGGTCTTCAGTGGTAAGAATCTTGCTGTTCTTTGTGAAGGTGCCGCAGCACCTCTCCGCCAGGTCATTGGTCACTCTGAAATTTCGCGCAAACTCCTCAGTTTCCTTGTACTGCTGGTCCTCGCCGCACAGTTCGGAATCCCTCACCAGCCACTTGTGATCGACTTTGAAGATGGCGAAGAGCATGAATGAGTTGGAGCCGCACAATGTGCGGCGCACATGTCCTTCAGTTTGGTCTTGGATGTGAGCTCCTTGGAGCTGGGCTTCTCGAGGGAGTACTTCAGAGGGGGTTGTGGGCGAGGATAATAGTTGGGTCAGCGGTGCCTGCCCAACAATTGCCCTGAGCCCTACTCCCTCGAGAAGCCCAGCTTCAAAGAGCTCACCTCCAAGACCGAGCTGCCCGACCAGTGTAACCCCAAATCTTGCATGCCTTTCGCCATCCTGGAAGTCGACCACAAGTGACTGGCGAGGGATTCCAAACTGTGTGGTGAGGATCATCAGTACAAGGAAACTGAGGAGTTTTTGCGGAATGTCAAAGCGAATAACGACCTAGCGGAGAGGTGCTGCTGCACCATCACAAAGTACATCAAAATTCTTACCAGGAAAGACAGGCTCAGAAGAAAAAAATGCTGCAGGGTATGGAGACCACTACAAACTACTGGTAGTTGAAGTTCAAAGGTTTGCACCGTATTAAACACTTGAGATCTAAACTGAGAATATAGGCCAGCGGTGCCGGTGGCGTCGGCGGCTTGGAGGTGCTGTGAAGGGAGAATCATCAATGTTTTTTTGTGAATGACTGACTTGGAACTGCGTTACACGTGAGGCTTCTTGTCGCATTCGTACTCAAGGAAGCACAATATATGGAATTTTTATATAAACACCAGTGTTTTTGTTAGATATATTGGATTGTTTATAGGTTTCATGGTCTAGTTTGGGGTATTAGTGCAATATAGGCGATATGTTCCCCTCCCTGCGCATGGTCAGTTTTCGGGTCTCGAAGAAACCAAAACGAGTTCTGTGTAGCATTTAGGCCAAGTAATGGGAATCTGGTGGACTACTTTTCAAACCTGGTGGTGCAAGTAAAATGGGCAGCTATCACCCTATCACAGACACAGACATCTAGCTATCACAGACACAGACAAGATGGAGCGCAAACAACGAAATTTATCAGATCAAAGAGAAACAGAATACGAAGCTGAAGAATCAAACATGTTCACCAGACCAAGTTGTCAGAAAATAATTTCCGATTTCGGATTAACAGTAGTGATTTTATTATGTCATGATGTGTTGCAAACATGATGCAAGCAAAACAAATCCGATGAATCTACGTTCAATGGGCGCGGAACGGCCTTGTCTGAAGGCATGATTTCAGTAGGACGGTGTTGAAGTCTCCATTGACCTCACAATGCATTGTTGTCAGTATCCTTGCAGCACGGTAACTTGGTTACCAACATCAAAACATCGGATCCTATGGATCCATTTGCACCCGATCCGTAGCCAGGCGGATGCACTAGATACCTGGGCAGCTACTGAGACGTCAAGGCACCCTCTGGTCCTTTCCTGGTCACTCCCTTGTATTGAAGATAGGTGGATTTCTCGAGTTTTGAACCTAGACAACTTTGGAAATTGTTGACGTTTAAAGGGAATGTGGCACCATGGTCGAATCCTGGAATTTAGTGCAATTAGGGGCACTTTTAGCCACAACTCATGGAACCGCCCATGATTTCTCTGAAAAAAATGTATAATAAGCTCAATATTTTAATTTTTAAAGCGCCTCTAGGGGAAAAATAGATCCAATCTGCCGGTGGATGATGTTATGATCTGGTAACCACTACCGTATTCAAAAGGCTTCAAGGGCGTCGATTGGCTGATACTCACCGTGACGTCAGCATATGTCGTCACACCAACAACTGACAACTGTGGCCTGCTGCCCAGGGTACATAAGGGGTACATTTCAGGTAGGGTTTAGCTTTTATCTACGGAATTTTCGAGTTTCAAGACAAATGAAATGTTGAGTACCGGGTTTTCCGGCATGCTTTACAACTTGGCTATCTCAGTCAAAATCACGTTATAAAGGTGCCCCATTCCCTTTAACAATGCACCAACCTCTTGGATTATACGGTGTCCCCATCTCTCATCCTGTTGGGAGGGATAGTCAGGTTGTTCCCATTCACTGTCCCTGCCGGGGATTTGAACCCGCAACCTATGGTGCAGGATACAGATGTGCTGCCTATAGCAACACAGCGCCCCCTCCCCCTCCACCCTTAATAACTTCGGCTTGTCAGCTGCTTGAGCTTTTTCTCTAGTTGAGCACCTACCAGGGGCACAGCCAGAGCTTTGGTATGGGGGGCACACCAACTTTGAGGAGCACCCCGTGGGGAAAAGGGCACCTTTTAACGTAACCTAAAAACTTAGTATATCTTTGTTTATATCATTTTTTGGGCATCTTTGGTTCAATAAAAATGCAAATAAATCATTGACGGAGAAGGAAAACTTGATTAAAACCGAAAAAGAAAAATCACCAAAATGTCATGGACGTAGCCAAAACATGACTGTTTTGGATAGATTTAAGGGTAAATCAGCCAACTCATGCAAGTACTTAACATCAAAGAAATCAGCGGAGGATGTGATATCAGCTACCATGTGCAAGTTAAGGCATATTGGAGTCGAAAATTCATGTTTTATGTGCACTGGTTTTGTGACGAGTGAGCCCTGGCTGAACGCGAATTAAGTTCCTTGCCTCCCACAATCGCCGTGGGACGAGGAGTGGCATAGTGTCTTTGGAAGAACACAATTTTTACTGCTGGAATGATTTGGGAGATAACTTTTGCACGCGTTTATCAAGTTCCGGTATTCTCAAGGATCGGTCCCAGTTACGTGTAAAAAAAGGAGAACAGGCCGGTGGTTTGGATGGGGATGGTGTGACAGGGTTGAAAATTGTGAAAACTAGTTCTTCATTTAAATTAATTAGTAGAAATCCTAGTTTAGGGCATAGGCGGATCCAGGATTCCCGATCGGAGGGGACACTTCCGGGGGGGGCGCCACCCGGACCGGGGCGATCGGCAAAACCTATGGGAATGGTGGCGACTTTCATCTTAAGATTTGATACTTCGGAGGTCGATCGACCCTTCCTGATCCGCTATGGTTGGACTGTGTTAGCTTAGGCCACATGCCTTTTATATCCTTCCAATCACAATATAATAAGCATTTTATATAACAGGGTGCTACATACAGGGGTTTTAGATTTTCCTTCTTTACCCTTTTACAAGGAGTTTCATTGTTTTATTCCCATTATTAGACACTCTGCCCCAAGTTATCAGCTCATAAGCTTCCCCATCCCCCAGTTTGCTCCGGACTGACTGCTATACCCCGATGATAGTTGGCTTTTTTTTATTATTGTCTATAAACCTGATGTAATCCCAAGAGTATGCTTCACCCAGAAGACTCTATTACAAATAGTACAGTAATGGCAATACTATGCCTTAAACAGTTAACCCAAACAGTTTGGGCCGATTATCGGGGCCTGGACTTAAGGTATAAGCTAGGCCAGAATATAAAACAATATTGGGCCCTGATCGTTGGCTCCAGATCAGTTCAGGCCTAGTAGTGGGCAAGATTGTCGGCACTAAATAGTAATCCTACCGCTCGGGGCCATGTTCCCAGCTGTCACAGGACACCAGATCGGCCCATAGGGCACCAGATCAGCTTTGGGGACAAACAATAAGATCAGCGTTCCCCGACCAGCTCGGAGCCCAGATCAGCTCAGGAATACCAGATCAAGTCAGGAGGCACTTAATCAGCTCAGGAGCCCCATACCACATCAGGGGCCCTCACCAACCCATGTGGACCCAGCTCAGCCCAGGGCCTGGGAGCTGCTCAGGAAATCAACCCAGGAGGCCCGGGTCAGCTTAAAGGGCACCATATTGGCCATGGGGCACCAGACTAGCTCAGAGGTAATCAGATGGGCTCAGGAGACACACTGATGACTCAGCAGGCACCAGATCGACTCAGGGGGCATTAGTTAAGTTCAGGGGGCAATATATCTGCTCAGGGTGCACCAGATCGATCAGCTCAGGGGGCAAGTTTAAGTCAGGGCACTAAATCAGCTCAGGGATCCCTAACCAGCTCGGGGCCCAATCAGTTCAAAAGCCCCAGAGCTGCTCAGGGGACACCAAATGCCCAAACGGCGCAAGATCAGCTTTGGGGTAAAAAATCAGATCAGTGGTCCCCGACCAGCTCGGAAATACCAGATCAGGTCAGGAGGCACTTAATCAGCTCAGGAGCCCCATACCATCTCAGGAGCCCTCATCAGCCTCTGTGGACCCAGCTCAGCTCAGGGCCTTAGAGTTGCTCATGATATCACGTAAGGAGGCCCAGGTCAGCTTAAAGGGCACCAGTTTAGCTCAGGGGCACCAGACTAGCTCAGAGTGCATCAGATGGGTTCAAGAGGCACCAGGTCGACTCAGGGGCATTAGTGCAGCTCAGGTGGCACCAGATCGATCCTCTCGGGGGCCCAGATCAGCTCTCAGTCCCTCAGACTATGGCAGGGGCCTAAATTAGCTCAGGGAGCAACATAACAGCTCAGGGGACACAAGATGGGCTCAGGGCCCACTAATCCAGCTCAGGGGCACCGGACCATCTAAAGAGACATCAATAATCAGCTGAGGGGGCACCTAATCAGCTGAAGAGGCACCATATTGACTTAGGAGACAGTAGATCAACTTGGGGAGGCATGAGATCAGCTCGGGGGCCCGAATCAGCTCAAGGGTCACTAAATCAGCTATTAGGGCACCAAGCAAGCTCGGAGGCATTAGACTAACTCAGAGGGCATTATATAGATTCAGGAGACACAATTATTTGCTCAGTGGGACACTCGATAGACTCTGGGGCACCAGATCAGCAACGATGAGGCATTAGGTGGACACATAATAGGTGCCCATACTCTTCCCGGTTGCTTGGAAAGGCGACAGAATGCCCTAGCTGACTGAAAAAGGTATTAATTTATCCAACAATATTTGGACAAATCGCAACAAATCGCTATATGCAGTCCAGTTACATCTAGGTTCAACGGCGTAGGGCACTAAATTTCGAACGGCACGGCCCAAATTGGGTACACCCCTGGCAATCAAAAGGGCACCCCGGCAATGATGGGGGCACGTGCCCCCTGTGCCCCCTGGCTGCACCCCTGGATAGTAAATCAACTCCGGGAGGCATTAAATAAGCACAGGGGGCCCGGATCAGCTCAAGGGGCACTAAAACAGCTAATAGGGCACCAGGCAAGCTCGGAGGCATCAGACTAACTCAGCATTATATAGGTTCGGAAAGCACAATTATTTTCTCAGAGGGGCACCAGATTGACTACGAGGGCACCAGATAAGCTCAGAGGGCACATGATCAGCTATACTACTACTACTACTACTACTACTACTACTACTACTACTACTACTACTACTACTACTACTACTACTACTACTACTACTACTACTACTACTACTACTACTACTACTACTACTACTACTACTACCTACTACTACTACTACTACTACTACTACTACTACTACTACTACTACTACTACTACTACTACTACTACTACTACTACTACTACTACTACTACTACTACTACTACTACTACTACTACTACTACTACTACTACTACTACTACTACTACTGCTGCTCACTACTACTACTACCACTACTACTACTACTACTACTACTGCACCTACTACTACCACTACCAGCACAACACACTACCACTACTACTACTACTACTACTACTACTACTACTACCACTACTACTACTACTACTACTACTACCTACTACTACTACACTACTACTACTGCTACTACTACTACTACTACTACTACTACTACTACTACTACTACTACTACTACTACTACTGCTACTACTACTACTACTACTACTACTACTACTACTACTACTACTACTACTACTACTACTACTACTACTACTACCTGCTGCCACAACTGCTACTACTACTACTACTGCTACTACTACTACTACTACTACTACTACTACTACTACTGCTACTACTACCACTACTACTACTACTACTACTACTACTACTACTACTACTACTACTACTACTACTACTACTACCACTACTACTACTACTACTACTACTACTACTACTACTACTACTACTACTACTACTACTACTACTACTACTACTACTACTACTACTACTACTACTACTACTACTACTACTACTACTACTACTACTACTACTACTACAGAGAACGAAAAACTGTGAGAATAGACGCCGTTTCTCTGTTCGTTCGTCATCCGCCTCTGACAGATAACGACGAGACCGGAAAAAAACTGTTAGAAAGGGAAGTCGGTTCTTCTTCGTTCGTCACCAGTTTCTGACAACAACAACGACGAGACGGGAAAAAACTGTTAGAATAGAAGCCGTGTCTTACTTCGTTCGACACCGGCTTCTGACGACGACGACGAGTCCGGGAAAACTATTAGAATAGACCTCACTACCCATTGAAGGGCCATTTCTAGTCAGCTGGGCCCTTTTTAAGCAGATTTAGAGCGTTCTAGTGGACCTCTGCATCCAGCATTGTTCGCTATAACTAGATAGGTACAAAAGGTTCTCAAACACCAGCAAAACACCTTGTGACCTTTAGGGTTTCTAGAGCCAACAGGACCGGGTCTGACCAGCTGGACTTAAACCCTCGCGGCCCGGTGGGGGGGGGTGTTTGAACACCCCCTCGAGTTTTTCCGGCGGCACGAAAAATGGCGTCGCGAAGCGTCACCGTACTTGGCACACCTTATTCTTGATCAATTCCGCAATTTCCCACAAAATTTTAAGGTCAAGTCATCTCAGGTCATGTCATCAGTGCAGGTTAAGTGACCTCACCTCCAAAAATGTTTAAGGTGGCACAAGTAAGAAATGGGTAAATTATCGGATTGAAACTTATGACACATAATGGCCCCACCAGTGCTACAAAATATATTCCGGGATTTTTCATCTCGATGACCTAAGGTCAGGTACGGATCATGCCCTCTCCATTGGAAATACATTGGAAAACAGGAATTGGGCGGTATTTGTGTAGATACAGCTGGGAATACTTTCGCATTCTCCAAATCGAAGTATCCAGGGTCCCTTTCCAGGTTCACCTTGCAATTTTTCACCTATAATTTCTGAGAGGTCATCTGGGGCTACTTAAGCAGTTTTCAGACTTGGGTCAAGAACTTTGCAGGAAATCATGAAACAGCTATTATTTTGATACCATTACGTTTGGATTGTTATTGCGAGTCCATTGGTATGCATATTGACTACGCTAGGTCGGAAAGTGACCTCCTTGACCTGACCTGAGCTCAGGTCATTTTTGTTTGGACCTTGCATAATCATATTATATATCATTCAATTTTCCGTGACGAAAGGAAGTGAATGGTGTCTAAAAATGATTCTAACTCAAGTCAGACAGTAGAAAACACTTCCCTTAACATGCAACCTTCTTTGATCTGTCATGACCTCAATATTGGCAGGAGCCTAACGTGACCTATGTTTTTTCTTCATGAATTTGTATGAGCTATCCACCAGCCTTCGCCTTGTTGCGCCAGCCCGCATAGAAGCCGAGTTCGAGGGGGGTGTTCAAACACCCCCCCCACTAGAACGAAGGTGCCTAAGAAGCCCATCGGGGCGCGGGTTAATGGTCAGCTGGGCTCTCTTTGTCCACTATTAAGTAGTATTTTAGATTTTTCGTGTGAGAGGGACCTATTTGAAGGTGTAGGTAGTTCCTAAAAAATGTTGATTGAACTATATCTTGGAATCCTGGATGCACAACATAAGAAAAACACTGGTTATGTATTTGGGCAATTTATCAGAGCAGGTCTTGGTAATAGATTGAGCCGAAACCTCAGATTTGAGCTGTGTGTACTATATTATTCATACATGATTCGAGGATACAGTTCAATTAATCATTTTCATACACACTTCAACTCATACTTCAATTAATCATTTTCATACACAATCATGCCCCTCGGTGTCAACACTCCGAAATGTTCCTTCCTTTGAAAGCTGAAAAGAAGTTAACACCAATGCCTTTTTCGCTTTTGAGCAAGATTAGTTCTTAAAGCAATTTCGTAGGTATACAAATGTTTTGTCATGGCGCAGTTGAGATAGTTCTAGGTACTCTGGTTGGAAGAGACTTTTTGGGATTACCTAATGCGGAAAATCGATTTATTGAACCAGTTTGGTTGTAACAGTCGCCGCCTGCGCCGCTCAGGCTTATATTTTCTGGGGGCCTTTTGGAGCTATCACAGGTGCCCCTTACGGTGCTGCCCCCCCAACCGTTGGGCAGAATTCTGACTAAGCCCCCGTAAGGGGCTTCAAGCTGTAGGAGAGCCCAATCTGGAGGTTGGCCCCCAAGCCAAATCCTGGTTGCGCCACTGGTGGTACCACCCCATCAAGTGATTTATTCCTGATTGATGTAGTTAACGGGAAATGACTAGCGTGCTACTCATGATCACGATTAACGAAAAAATTTCTGATCTTAGGTTATCAGGTGATCTTCCAGGTCAGGTAAAAACTAGATTCCTTGCCTTTGGCGGCCAATTTAGAGGCTGTGGCAGTTGCTGACGGCGATACCTGGTGAGTAATAATGGCACAGCGCTCGTATCTATACCGGAACGTGGCCGGTCTAGCTTCTTCAGCGGCGCCTTGTAGACGAACCGGAGTCTGCAGCTTACAGTGGAAGAGAAACGCCAAGAAACAGTCCCTTTTACCTGGGCCACCTGCCCAAGCAACGTTAAGGCAGAAATAAAAAATGTTTCGGAATTCTAACATATTTTGCTTCGGTGCAGACAAGGACGCCTGACGTGAACAGGGTCCGACCCCGCTGACCTAGCGGACAGGCCACCTACCCTTCGCCGCCTGACGTGAACAGGGGTCCGATCCCGCTGACCTAGCGGACAGGCGTCCTCCGTTTCGCAGGGTCTTTCTTTTTCACGCTGTGTCCTATTTCATAAAAGGCGTAACTAACGCTTATAGCGTGGAAGTAGCATAATGCAGCCTAGAAAGTGAATAATACACCACAATCTTATTTCATAAGAATGCAGCGTAAAATACAACTACTTGCAAAGTTACGCTGATCTCAACTACGCTGTACTGGAATGCAGCGTAGAATATTCCCAATCCTGTTCCATATAGCAGAAAAAATGTACGTTGAATGTATAAACACTCCCGAAAGGCTACGCAAGAAGTAGCAGCGTAACATTTATCAGCCAATGATGCAAAACATGAAAAATATATAATTTCTGAAATTCTGAATCTCAGGCAAAACCATTGTAGTGAAGGACAAAAATTCAAGAATGTAACATAAACTTAAATAAAACATGCGTGTAAGTTTTTCCTTGCATAAGCTTAAAGTTAGCTACTAATGCCAAAAACCATAGAGTTCTATGGCCATTTGGCATGATAACAAATGATGATAGCTATTGATGGAAATACACAGGAAAGCTCATATTGATTTTTTACTTTGACTTGCTGCAGTTACTCTTATTTTAGTCTAGGGAGTACAGAACCCTAGATAGGCTGACACTGCCACTGTGTTGTATGGAGTCTGTGGAGGGTAAAAATTCAATTCGAGGTGCCTGTAACCAGCAAAATCCAACTATCTCTACTGAAGCCTCTGGCGAAAATGATGATATGCCTAGGTACTGGCATCTAAGTATTCTTCAAAGATGTTGACTCACTATTCCTTTCCCAGTTCCACGAAATTATAAGGTCCACAGACCTTTCACAGTTAACTCACGGTTTGTAGAAACACTGTAACTTGAGTTCCACTAAAGTACACTTGCACAACAATAACAACTTAACTTTTTAGGGCCTTGACAGTAACTTCGTAACTGGTCACATCAAGCAAACTGCAAAAACAGGGTACTACCAAAAACAAATGAGTCGTATATTTTTTGCGTCTGCTGTTAGCGCGTCTTTTTCTGTAGTATTTTAAAAGTTCATGAAAAACTTAATAATCGATTGAGAGCAAATAAGTACAATAATTTCTTTCAACTAATTAATAAAAAATATGTATGTCCTTTTTATGCTAATAAATCAGTTATATGTCATATTTAGAAGGGGTAATTCCATTCTGAAATTGGGCATAATTCAAGCTGCATTTCATGTCTACGTCGCTTTGGCGTGAATGTCACCGCTTTTTATGAAACGTGATTCTGAGCACGGCGTAACTTTGCAGGTGAATGTGGTGTAAAACACATCACATTTCTGCAACTTTTATGAGATGGGGCCCTGGACTTATTAATGGGATAACCGGAAAAACTAATCCCACCTTACCTGAACGACATCAAAATTTAGAGATAGCAGATTTTTAGGCCCTAATGACCTCATCATATTGCGAAAGTTTGAAACTGAATGGTTGGCAGCTATTCCTTACGCGCCGCTTCAAACTCATGATTTTAGGTTTTGAGGTTGGGTCGCCTGACCTTGAATGGCTACTTGTTATGACATTACCTGACCTAAGAAATTTACTCAGATGTGTAAATTTGATCAGGGATAAAGTACTGTAGTTTTGTTGTTCTGCGTCACTTCGTTTCTGCCTTATCTGGTGAAAATCAGGAGGGGGAATTTCGGCCCCTCAGCGGAGTGCGTGTTAATAGAGACGGAGGTAGTTATTTCTTTAGAGAACTCGTCGCCGTCTGAGTGTGGGTATGTATTGGGCTGTGCTATGGAAGCGCAGCATTTAATACGATGCCACCGTATATTAACGTTGAACGACCTACCGAATTGTTTGCAAATAAATTGGTCTAAAAAAGTTGAGACTCAATGCTAAGGAGCGCTGTTACAACCATTCGGGCACGCTTGGTAGCAGAATATAAATTCTGTCTCGGCTTTACCTTATTCCGGCGTTTCGATTGGCTTATAATGGCTGAAAACGAAAGATCTGGTAAATGTCAAATGTGAACAGCGCAAAAGACCGATAAAATGACAAAAATATACCAGATTCCAAAGTATAACAAGCAGAAAAAATTAAAAAATGTTTGAAATAATGTTAAATTTGATGTTTTTTGGCTTGGCACATAAATATGCCAAGCTGGCAAACCTCCTCCTGTGCAAACGAGATGAGCTAAATTACCCAGCTGAGGTCTCAATCGCTGATAGTGTTCCCAATGTTTTATTCGACATATTTAAACTCTGACTATATCTTTCAACGATGGTTGTGCGTGTGTTTCAGCTGTTGAGACGTTTGTTGCTTAGCTTGGATTGCTTCATCGCTCGACTTCATCTGTAAATGGGAATTTCTGTTCGTAGACGATAGACCAAATAAATCAAATCCTGATGTCAGCGCAGAAGACTGCGGTCAGCGGAGGAGTGGGCAGAAAGATGATCGCTCAGACTGAGATCGACGGAGCAGTGGGCGGAGAGATGACCGCTCAGACTGAGATCGATGGAGCAGTGGGCAGAAAGATGATCGCTCAGACTGAGGTCGACAGAGCAGTGGGCGGAGAGATGACCGCTCAGACTGCGGTCAGCGGAGGAGTGGGCAGAAAGATGACCACTCAGACTGAGATCGACGGAGCAGTGGGCGGAGAGATGACCGCTCAGACTGAGATCGATGGAGCAGTGGGCAGAAAGATGATCGCTCAGACTGAGGTCGACAGAGCAGTGGGCGGAGAGATGACCGCTCAGTCTGAGGTCGGCGGAGCAGTGAGCAGAGAGATGACCGTTCAGTCTGAGGTCGACGGAGCAGTGGGCAGAGAGATGACCGCTCAGACTGAAGTCGACGGAGCAGTGGGCAGAGAGATGACCGCTCAGACTGAGGTCGACGGAGCAGTGGGCAGAGAGATGACCGCTCAGACTGAGGTCGACGGAGCAGTGGGCAGAGAGATGACCGCTAAGACTGAGGTCGACGGAGCAGTGGGCAGAGAGATGACCGCTCAGACTGAGGTCGACGGAGCAGTGGGCAGAGAGATGACCGCTCAGACTGAGGTCGACGGAGCAGTGGGCGGAGAGATGACCGTTCAGTCAGCCTCAGGATGTCGGTATTATAGATAAACAATGTATTTTTGGGGATTAAAACTCACAAATTGCTGAGGTCATGTGGCGTCGGAGGGGGAAGGAGAATAAGCTGGGCTAGAGCTAGGGCAGGGCGCCAAATCCTGCCTCTGGGTGGACTCAAACTAACGACACCCTGGACATACAGAATGTCATAAGCCGAGCCGAGTGCCCGCGCTTACTGATTGCGGCACCCAGACCCAGCAATATGTATATATTGAGTATATATGTGCGATAAGCTGAGGTCCAAGACTAACTTTGAAGCCTATAAATCAATGTCTTTGTTTGCTACATTCTGTCCAAGTTATTGAAATTTCGGCTTTGGGATAGAGGTCTTTTCCATATCAGGGGATACTCCTCAGAAAACAGCCAAATTCTATGGATTTTAAATTCACCTGTCCGTTTTCCAGTCGCATCATAAAACACCGCTCAGAGCGGTGCCTGACTCCGGGGGAGAGGACAGTGGCGGCCGGCTGAGGCGCGGCGCCGCAGCTGCGCCTCACACTGTGTGGGTGACAGCTGTCAGCCGTCGGCCGCCACCTTCTGTCAGTCCGTCAGCCGAGTCGACTGTCGGTGCCGCTGCGCCGCCGTCCCGCTGAGCCGCTGCGCCGCTGAGCCGCTACAGCGTTGTTGCCAATGTGGGCAGGCGTGGCACGTGAGACCCCGCAGACGACCCCGCCGCAGGAAGAGTTGGCCCTGACACCGTTCTTGTTGGAGGGATGGTGTGTGATTATAACCGACGTCGGCGCCGCGGGGTGCCCTCGCAGATGGGAGAGGGCGACACGTGACTCGAACACAGGCCGCACTCAATGAGCCCCTGCAGGCAGCCAACGTCGGTTTATGAGGAGGTAAATTAGGGACTAACCCCCAGGAAAGACAAGCAAAAACGTTGAGAAGAACAGAACTGGTGCGTCACGCTTGCACCTCATCTTGGCGTAGGCGGACCTACTAAAAATCTTGGGTTAGCCAGGACGGGAAATTATTAAGACACGGCGTACTTAATGGGTGAGATAAGAGCATTTAAACCACTTTCGTGTAACCTGACCGAAGCAGATGAGGAGCTTGGAACCGCTCGGCCCCTTTTTCATTGTAAGCGCTCTGGTTACTTCGCAGACTCTCTCATGACAATAGGCGTCCAGATATCGGGCAGGATTGGTTGGCAGTATAAATATTAGCAAATTAATTTGAATTAATGGGATTATACTACTATATTATGGCCAAGATCGTGGTAAGAATACATGATTTGGTGATTTTCAGCTTTATCTATCCAGTATTTACTGAGAACGAGCCCTTTCTATTTTTCACTATAGACTTATAATGAGGTGACCAAGAAATTGACACCACCTTAGGTCAACAATATCAAAATTCCGAGATAGCAGATTTGTAGACCCTAATAACCTCATCATAGTGTAAACGTTTCAAACTGATCGGTTGACTAATGTTCCTTAGGCGCCGCTTCAAACTCGTGATTTTAGGTTTTGAGGTCGGGTCGCTTGACCTTGAATAGCTCCTTGACCTGACATGACCTGACCAAAAAATTTGGTCATATACGCAAAATCAGTGAGAGATAAGGTACTGTAAGTTTTGTTGTTCTGCATCTCTTTATTTTTGCGTCATGTGGGGAAAACCAGGAGGGGGGGTAATTTTGTCCCCCAGTGGGGCACGTGTTAATGTTTACAGAAAGATACACGCGTTCTTTGGAGCGCTATCAGTGTTCTTGCTCTCTTTTTACCTAGTGATAAAATCTTTGCTTTTATTTCAATATCCATCCACTCTGCCATTCCGGGGGTAAAATTTAATCCAGCAAACTTGATATTCTTTAATCGTGGATAGATTTACATCTCAGATTGGATTATTTTAAGACGTGTATGTAGCTTTGGGTTTTCGCCCTAAAAGCAAACATATTTGGAAAAAGCTGTAAAATACCTGCCCAACATTAAAATAGAATGTTCCCTGCGCTATAAAAGGCGCAAAAAAGCGATGAATAACAGATTTAGTGTGATGAAGGGATGCCGCCCCCGCAATGCCGCCGCCCCTATGGAGTGCCGCCCCCACCAGCTGAGCACCCCCAAAGATTTTGGGAAAATTACACCCCTGGCTGTAGAATACCTGCCCAACATTAAAATTGAATGTTCACTGTGCTATAAAAGGTGCAAAACAACGATGAATAACAGATTTGGTGCAATGAAGGGGTGCCGCCCCCCCAACGCCGCCGCCCCTATGGAGTGCCGCCCCCCACCGGCTGAGCACCCCCAAAGATTTTGGGAAAATTACAGCCCTATATATATATATATATATATATATATATATATATATATATATATATATATATATATATATATATATATATATATATATATATATATATATATAGGGGAAAGTGGGGGTCACGGACACCATAACGATGATGTGAGTTTTCGATGACTTATGAGCTTGTTTCATTCCTATTTTTGCTGTAGATACCTCAGACATTTTTCTACCACTGTGCAAGCAGCTATGTTTCTGTCATTATCATATTAAAATTTGCGTAAAGTTCAGAAAAAAAGTAGCGGAAGTCTATTTCGCCACACCTAGTGGGGTAACATTGCCACACCATGGGGAAAGATGGACAAGATGAACAAAGTGATTGAACCAGGCCTCGGGCATTTCCATCTGTATTCACCCACTAGGCGACTGTCGTCCGCCGCGGGAAGGAGGGCATTTTCTTACTTTTTTCCGTCAAAGGGTCAAAGGGGGTCATGCCTTTTCTGATTTTTTTTATGACGGAGGATTAAAGTATCAAGGGCTGTCGTGGAACTGTGCATAGGTTGATCCAGGATCGCCGATCAGGGTCGGGGCACCCTGTCAGGGGGGGCGCACTCAGGGGGGAGATGCGGGCCCGGCTGCCCCAAACGCTTTGACTCCAAAGTGCCGGCCCCATCCATGTGGGGCGCCGAAGGTGCCCATCGAGGGGAAGGATGAGCCTTCACCTGACTTTTAGAGGCAGTGCTACGCTGATTGCCGTCCCTGCACCCAACATTCCGCCCCTCTACGCTGACTGCTGCCCCTGCACCCAACACACCGCCCCCTAAAACAATTTATTATAGGTCTCTAGAACAAAAAATTCACCGCTTTCACCCTCCCCCCTCCCCAAGATGCGAAAATTGGCCGCCCTTTGGGTGAACAAGTGAGCCCCCTGAGGCAAAATGCCGCCCCTTCCACCGGCCTGCTGCCCCTCTCGCCAGCTGCCCCCAAAAAAAGTCCTGGGTGCGCGCCTGCCAGGGGTGCCACTTTTGGAACGCAAAACCGATCAGGTGGGCGCCAAATCCTCTCACAGGGCTAAGAACGCCCCTCCCCAGTGCTACTAAAACATTCTATGTATTCAAACATAACATTGAACTCTCATACGAATTCATTGAAATAGGACACTTCCTGGTTGCTTCTGAATTGACATTGTACCGTTTGGCAAATTGGCTAACCGATAGATGGCGAGTAAACTTGCTAGTTCCTCTTTTTCCCGCAAGGTTATGTTTGTTGTTCAACGGTAGCTCGGGAAGAAGAGAAAAACGTTAATTCATTTTAACTTGTATGTCTGATCTTAAAATCCTAACATTTAATGCTCGCGGAATTCGGCTGGCGTCCAAAAAGAAGAACATTGTTTCGATTCATACATTCTCACTTTCCCAAACACATAGTGGTAATTCAGGAAACCCACTCACGTGACCGCGATGTTTATGTTTGGCAGGCTGAATGGGGATCGGATATAATTTTCTCGCATGGAAAGACTACTAATGAGTGCGGAGTTGCCATTCTTATGCCTCGGTCATTGCAAGGAAGTTGTGCGTTTAATGTTTCACATTGCTCCAATGATGGTAGGCTTATTATCGTGGACTTGAAATTTAGTAAATTTATGGTAAAATTAGTCGCAGCTTACGCGCCAACTCAGCGGCAAAAGAGCCAGCAAAAACATTTCTTTCGTTTGATCAATGATAAAATAAATAGCATGTCTGAGGCTGAAAAGTCTTACATCATTTTCTGTGGAGACTTAAATACACATTTATCACGTCGAGACACCTCAAGGTCCGATTTTCGTGTTTCGCCCGCAGCCAAAATATTACTTAATTCAATAAAGGAACATAAGCTTATTGATCTCTGGCGTGACAAAAACCCTGATATGCGACGCTATTCA
The DNA here is from genome assembly GCA_034440635.1 of Lepas anatifera. NCBI lineage: Eukaryota > Metazoa > Arthropoda > Thecostraca > Lepadidae > Lepas > Lepas anatifera. The sequence goes on from JAOTON010001328.1 coordinate 323,673, forward strand.
TGGCGCCGTTTAACACCGCAATTACAGCAATCCAGGCTGGATTACATTATCATAAGCGAATACATTAAAACTCACCATGTTGTAAGCAAGGTTGAGATAAGGCCTGGGGTATTAAGCGATCATAGCATAGTAAGTGCTGAATTTAATATGTTTTCCTCTGATAAAGGTCCAGGGCTTTTTCGATTCCGTAATGAGCTACTTGAAGACACAATCTTTGTAGGATTAGTCAAGACCGAAATAGGGAAAGCAAAACGGGGTCAGGAACTTTATAATAATGTTTCTGAATCTGGTCTTTTGTTGGAACTTCTATCTAGTCAAATACGAGTAGCTAGCATTAAAAGATGGAAAGAAAGAGAGACTGCAAAACGCGAAGAAAATAATAGGATTTTGGAATCATTAGATAAGACCGAATCCGAAATAGCCACGTGTGGTGATGATTCTTTACTAGAAAGGTATAGACAATTGCAAGTACGTGCGGATGAAATACAAGAAGAAAAGGGTAAACTAGCCATGATTTACTCTGGCGCTAAGTGGCTTGAACAAGGTGAACGCCCTACTCGCTATTTTCTCAACCTGCTTAAGCGAAGGAATATGGATAAGAAAATTGAGGTGCTGCAATCGGAAAATGGTGATTTCGTAACGGGTAACAAAGATATTCTAATTATGTGCAAGGAATTCTTTAATAAGATATACACAACACAGTATAGCTATGATAGAGGTAGTGAATCAGCCTGTGATAAGTTTTTGGGAGAACTGGTTTGTCCTAAGGTTAGCGCCGAGAACAGAGAAATATGTGACGCTCCCATCACCGGCATCGAATGCAGGTTAGCTCTTGATGGTATGAAAAACTATAAGGCACCGTCGGTTTCAGGCTTCACTAAGGAATTTTTTCGATTCTTTTGGGAAGACTTGGAACAGATCATTGTAAGTTATATTAGAGAAGTCAAAGAAAATGGACTACGTTTCGTTACTCAAAGGAGGGGTATTATAACGATGATTCCTAAACAGGGTGATCAAAAAGTTTTGAAGAACAAACGAGCGATCTGTCTCCTAGATATTATATATAAAATAATCGCAAAAGTTATTGCAAATAGGTTAATGTTAGTAGTGAGGGATTTAGTTGCTCCTGATCAAACAGGTTCAATACGAGGGCGGAATATTGGAGTAAATTTAAGAACAACTTCTGACATCATAGAATATTGTGACGCCGATAAATTAAGTGGAATACTTATGGCATTGGATTTTCAGAATGCATTCAATTCTGTCGAGCATAAGTTCATTGAAGATACTTTGATAAAATTCGGATTTGGAAGTAATTTTATTGAATGGATTCAGATTCTGCATAGGGATATGGAACTCGCTATCATAAACAATGGATTTACATCCTCATGGTTTAAACCATCGCGTGGTCTGCAACAGGGCTGCCCTGCTTCCAGTCTCATATTTTGCTTAGTTGTCGAAATTTTGGCTGTTAAGATTCGTGCAACACCTAGGTTGAACGGTATAATAATTTCTAATGAGGAGATAAGAATTTCACAATATATAGACGATACAACTTTGTTCGTAAAAGACATTGACTCAGCCAAGAATGCTTTGGAGCTAGTGAATGAATTCGGAATGTACTCCGGCCTGCAATTAAATCTAAATAAATGCAAATTTATGTGGTTAGGCTCCCAGAAACGCTCAGCGGAACGTATTTGTGGACAAGAACCTAATGAGCGAGTAAAGATTTTAGGCGTTACATTTAGTGCCTTGCATGAGTGTAGCGACATTAATATTCAGCCAGCTATGATTAAGATTCAAAATGTTTTAAACCAGTGGTCCCAGCGAAATCTCACGCTTAAAGGGAAAATAACAATAGCAAAAGCTCTCGTTATTTCTCAGCTAATCCACATGACCTCCGCAGTAATTTTTCAAAAGAGACATCTGGACACAATCCAAAGTAAAATTATGCGTTTCATTTGGAGGGGGCGTCCGCCAAAAGTTGCCAGAGAGGTGCTGTGTCAAGAAGTCAAGAATGGGGGCTTAAACTGTCCAAATGTGATAAATCTTTATAAAGGGCTGCGTTGCTCTTGGATGGGCAGAATCTTGTGGAATATGGATATAGGGTTCGCAACAATTTTTCAGAAAAGGATTCGTGTTAAGTTAGAGCACATATTGCATATGAATTACAATTTTGCGTGGGTTAATGACAGAAGAGTAGCTCCGTTTTATAGGGAGATGTTATGTTGGTTCAGAGAAGCGGTCCCCATCAAAGAACCTACTTGTGGAAAGGAAGTGCGTAAACAAATAGTGTGGAATAATGAAGCTATTCGGGTGGAAGGGAAAATTATTTTCAATGCTGCATTGTACGAAAACAGTATATTGTTCCTTGATGCATTCCTTAATCATCAGGGACGAATCTTAGACTATAATTCGTTTAAGGAAAGCAACAACTTGACACGATTGGATCCTCTTGTTTATATGGGCTGGTGCCGGGCCATTCCTGCGATATGGAGACGGCTTGCCGTTGGCAGTGAAACACTAACCGTTGAGGAGAAGGTGCTTGGCCGTGGCATAGAAGTGAAAGGAAAAGTTGTCCCGGTTCAGTGGATTAAAGTTAAATATTTTTCAAACAAATTTCTAAAGGAGATAACCCCCAGAGCGCAAATAAAATGGATAAATGAAGGAGTTGAATACGGAGAAGACTGGTGTAAAGTATACTTACTTCCATTTAACATCACGAAATCAACAAGGCTTCAAAATTTACAATATAGGATAGTGCATAGGTTTTTTCCAACTCGAAGATTCTTTTGTATACGAAAAGTGATAGATGATCCATTCTGTGATAGGTGCGGTAGCGTAGAGACAATTGAGCATTTCTTCGTAGAGTGTGGAGAGGTTAGAGGATTTTGGGATGATCTAGTTAGAAAAATTAACTCAAAGCTTGCCACAACAAAACAGTTCTTAGGCAACGTTACAAACATTCTCTTTGGATCATTAGGAACATTGAATGTTGTCAATTTAATAGTTTTGGCTGCAAAACAGTTCATTGTGAATCAGAGGTTTAAGGATGAAGAAATAAAGATGGGAGTTTTCTCAAAATTTCTGGAGAAAACATTTCAAATGGAACGGTGCATTGCAAAGAAGGACAGAAAAATTGACAGGTTTAACGAGAGGTGGCTACCATTTATCAATGAACATTTTGAGCTTTGTATTTAGTTCGTATAATCTGGACCCACTTCGGCGAGCTGCATGTGGTGAAGGAGGTTGTCGTGATGTGAAGTGATCTGTGAAGTGTATGGAATCAACGTGATTGCACATTAGGCCATGTCGTGATCGCCACTTTTTCACAGGGTCTTTGATTACCGGGTGTTTTCTAATGTATTGATGGCCGCTGATCACGATTTTCTGGTCGAAAATTTCGAATTCGAAAAATATTTGCCCGCGCAAGCCGTTTGAAATTCTTCCGGTTTGCCAAAATTTCGATGTTTTCATATCTCACGGACAATAAAAGGCAACTGATGTATTGAAAAGGCCCCAGAACTTTAAAACCATTGAATCTGAACAATTTGAAACCTTTTTGACTCCTTGAAATATATATTTACCCGAAAAGTACCTTGGAAAGACAGGGATGTTTGAGCTTAAAAAGATGATAATAGATGGCGCGCATGACGCAGCCGTCAATCAGTGTCCCGCTACGTCGCTTATGACAAGAAGCTATTAGCCAAAGGAGCTGGAAATAGGATTTGAGCCTATTATGAATTCGATGAATGAACATTTACCTTCACAAGATGATCTAGATTTCTCTCGCTTGCAGTTTTAAATATTTTTGGTAATGGCTACTTTCAAGGCAGGTCCAATTAAGATCAGCAAGCCATATATAGATTAGGTATCTAGGCATGTAGTCACTACGGATAAATTTCAAGTATTAAAATGTATGCAAGAGCCAGTCGATTATATTTAGATTAGTCTTGCTATCACTAGCAAGGAGAATACCGCATTTCGGGAAAAATGAAGCTACACCACACCTAGCGCAGCCGTCAATCCGCTTAACATGCATAACATGCATGCTGCCGCTTAACCAGCTCTCGATTGGAGCTGACGTTGTCGGTCACATTATGATGCTGCGGCTTGAAGAGATGGAGGTCAGGAAAGTGGACGAATTTCACGTTTCAATAGCTTGAAAATTCGAATCGACCGCCGATGAAGTTACCGAGGCTTACAGAAGAGCATCTGTGCCAGCAAGAAACAAGTACAAAGTTCGCTGTGAAATAAGGAAGCATTGTAATCTGAAGGAAGCGATCAGAATGCGCCTACAAAACATGAAGATATTGTAAGCATGGACAAAGTATGACAACATTGTTTGACATATAAAGCAGAGCCTTACCATCAAAGGCATCGGCAAACAGAACATTTCCGGAAGACCAGCGAGAAGCACAGAGGTTGTATATTGTTGGCTTGGATGCAGTCGTGACGGACCATTGGAGACGGCAGCAGCTGCGGCAAGCCACTGCTGCTGCCGCCAATAAGGCCTGATCGGGAGGCCGGCTCGTCCGTATTCGAGCACAATAATATGACAATCACCCTGACAAGTCTATAAACGACTTCCGTGTAACATTTAGAAATAAGTTTTCTTTCCGAGATTGATTTATGCCTGCCAGAGCCTGTTCGCGTGCGGCGTGTTAGCAGCTGGTGTGATGCTACAAATAGGAAGCTCGCTGCTGCATATACCACCAGCGGTCGCTGTCAATGGTTCCGTTGCGTTCTGAAGCAGCTTCGGCTCCGTCAGAACGCAACATCCGGAGAACTCCTGGTAGCCACAACGACAGCAGCAGTGGCTAGCCTCAGCTGCTGCCGTCTCCAATGGTCTGTCACAACTGCATCCAAGCCACCAATATACAACCTCTGTGCTCCTCGCTGGTTTTCCAGAAATGTTCTGTTTGCCGATACCTTTGATGGCAGAGCTCTGTTTGATATGTCAAACAATGTTGTCATGCTGTGTCCATGCTTACAATATCTTCATGTTTTGTAGGCGCCTTCTGATCGCTTCCTTCAAATTATAATGCTTCCTTATTTCACAGCGAACTTTGTACCTGTTTCTTCCTGGCACAGATGCTCTTCTGTAAGTCTCGGTAACTTCATCAGCGGTCGGTTCGAATATTGAAGCTATTGAAACATGAAATTCATCCACTTCCCTGGCCTCCATCTCTTCAAGCCTTGGCATCACAATTCGACCGACAACGGCATGTATTGACGGCAAGCTGGGTGTCTGTAGCTTCATTTTTCCCGAAATACGGTATTCTCCCTGCTAGTGATAGCAAGACTAATCTAAATATAATCGACTGGCTCTTGCATACATTTTAATACTTGAAATTGATCCGCAGTGACTACATGCCTAGATACCTAATCTATATATGGCTGGCTGATCTTAATTGGATCTGCTTTGAAAGCAGCCATTACCAATAATATTTAAAACTGCAAGCGAGAGAAATCTAGATCATCTTGTGAAGGTAAATATTCATTCATCGAATTCATAATAGGCTCAAATCCTATTTTCAGCTCCTTTGGCTAATAGCTTCTTGTCATAAGCGACGTAGCGGGACACTGATTAACGGCTGCGTCATGCGCGCCATCTATTATCATCTTTTAAGCTCAAACATCCCTGTCTTTCCAAGGTACTTTTTCGGGTAAATATATATTTCAAGGAGTCAAAAAGGTTTCAAATTGTTCAGATTCAACGGTTTTAAAGTTCTGGAGCCCTTTCAATACATTAGTTGCATTTTATTGTCCGTGGGATATGAAAACATCGAAATTTTGGCAAACCGGAAGAATTTCAAACGGCTTGCGCGGGCAAATATTTTTCGAATTCGAAATTTTCGACCAGAAAATCGTGATCAGCGGCCATCAATACATTAGAAAACACCCGGTAATCAAAGACCCTGTGAAAAAGTGGCGATCACAACATGGCCTATTGCACATTGTGGGAGAGTAGGGATGGGGGGGGGGTGGGGTGGGGTAGGGTAGGTTTGGTACCGAGGCGATGGTACGTTGAAGCGACGTGGGATTATTACTGTGACACCAGTGGCAAGGTGTGAATGAAAATTGTTCAATTGCCTCGCAAATTTTACAGCCGTGTTTTGTGAAATACATTCTTCCAACAGAAAAAAGAACGCCCCTCCCCTGCTCCTGAGGGGAGGGGATGGAAGCAACACTTTAGGGGCCATCAATCTCCCAGGGGGGGGCACTGTGACCATTTCAGGGGCGCTCCGGGTCGGGGGTTACACCTGACCCTGGATGAGCCTCAGATTTAATTATATGTTCTCCAGCATTTCGGGCTCTATGTCTTCGATAGTGAAAATTCGATAGTGAAAATAACACATGAGTTGCAGTTTTTACTTTTTGAAAGTTGTATAAGACCTAGACAGCTCACCGGACCCAACTTTGCTCTGCGACCGACTCGCGCTAAAAGGAAGCGTATTACACGCTTTTGCCGGTCGTGGCTCTGTCAGTTCGTCCTAAACAGGGGGTGTCCATCTTACCCACGGTGTCCATGACCCCCCACTTTCCCCTATATATATATATATATATATATATATATATATATATATATATATATATATATATATATGATATTCAACATTTAAACATAAATATTATTTTTGCTCATCGACTTGAGCTTGCCCCCTCTCCAGGCGACCTGCTGCATCCGCCCCTGTCCACTATCAGGTAAAAAGCCTGGGCGACGTCCCCACCTCTAAACCAATCGTACCTAGGCTGTCATAATGTTCAAGCGCCGCCACTGTGCATCATAGCAGCCATATTATCTGTGATGAATTTGATATCTTTACCTTCGCGCACTACAGGATGTAAAAATAAGCTACTGTTTAAGAAAGCTCTTTCCACAAGTAATATCTCCATTTTAGCTACTTTGAGGACTAGCAAAGTCTCCTGACGATCGGCTGCTCCTGCGAGTGCTCCGCGATTCGTGCTCCAAAAGTTGTGAATTAAGTGTTTTTCTTCTTAGAACGTATATCCAAGATGTAGCTGATAATATTTTCTACTTCTGCATCGAATTTCTTGATGTTATAATGGCTCTGCGACCAACATGAAGATCATTAAAGTTTGCAGAATTGCTGAAGACTTTTGCGATCACTGTAAAAATCCTTGCGACGATCTCGACGCCTCAGCATAGACTGCCCAAAAGACCCTGCGTTTTCAGACTCTTAAATCTCGTGACTTTCTCGGTTGGGCACTTATTTTCTAGAGACGGCAAATTGATCTCAGGCTGAAAAATGGTTGTTCGAATAATCGTCATGTTTGCCTGGAAACTTGATGATATGTCTTCTACGTGGACACTACAACTATCGTGAATGTAATGAAGGATTAGGTTATATAACAGAGCTTTCGCTGAGCGGTCCCGTATGTGTGACTGCTCGCATTGGCTCTGTTTGTTTCTGGTCTTTTTGTTAAAGCTGGAGTTTTAATTTCCGTCCTTGATAACGCTTAGTTCGATGGCATTTGCCTCAATAACCATCATATGGCTTCTGATACGTATTTTAAGTCTTCCTGTGATACTCAGAACATTTTACAAGACTGCTACTTCCGAACAGTGCACCGTGCTACTTCCGGACAGTGTACTACCCACGTCTGCTGCATTCTACCTGGTTTCACATCCTGCGGGCCGTCTACTTATGCACTCATCTGTTTAGTGATTTTAGTCTATCATCAAGGATTTAAATTCAAAATGGTTGCTGACCCTGATCCGAAAACAGCTATCCAAGCGAACTGAAAAGCAAGGAGGAACAGCCCCCTGCGCAAGGGTGGTTACGGTAAACTTAAGAATTACGATATAAAACGATTCTGTGCACCTAAAATTAATAGGTAATCGGTCAATCTAGCCGAATAATCTTATGTACAAGTGAGTTCCAGGCTAAGAATAGCCACATGTATTCTGTGGAGCGGTCTGATGAAGTAAAATAAATAAATAAATAAATAAATATATTAGCCCCAAATTGCTTGTGTATTAGAAGAAAATATTGACTCTTGCAATTAGATTTGGACAGTAGCTCCTAAGCAGACATTAGGCGATGCTTGAGAGGAATGATATCGCACAAAGCTGCAGAGATCAAAGAAGGCACTGGTTGATTTAAGGTCGATTAGGGCTGCCTCAAACAGTGTTTTTAGGCAAGTATTATGTACTATATTATGACGTGTGTGTATTTGATTGATGATATCTGATATGTACGTGTGATGATATGTGATGCGCATGTGAATGCATGTATGATATACACCATGAGTGTGAAATGAAAAACATTATTGAATAACAATGCTTTTTATGTTTTAACAAACTTTTACCTTATAAACAAACAAATCAAGGCAATAGACAAATTGAAGTGGCTTCGCCGCAGAAATACAAACATGTTCCATTGCAACTGACAGCACTTCTAGCACATTTTTGCTGGTAGTAGTTATGACATTATTCCAATTGATTTCGTAGAACATTGCTTTCAGAATAGATCGTTTACCAGTCAGAAACAGCCTAAAGATCCCCTACACCCTACCGGTGGAAAAACGGATCGTAGGGGAAATATTACCCACAATGATTGCATCTTGGTTCACTGCCACCGGGGAAAATATTCCCACAATGCATATCGGTCTACTGCAACCAGGGGAAATATTACCCACAATGCCTCACAACTTTGGAGTACCCGTGCTTTATTACCCTGGGCCAAAAGTGATATTCTTGTTATTATCTTCTTCTAACTCGCGTCAGAGACGGTCAAGGTGAATGAAATGTAGCACTTCACGTAGCCAAAAGAACGCATCATTCACCAGTATGACATCTTTGCTGATTTTTTATTAGACTCGATGTATTTTTATCATTTTTAAGAGACACGGTAAACACGTCCTTTCCCTGTAACTGAATGAACTGAACGGAACTGATTGGGCTTTAATGACGCACCCTCTCGGTCATATGGTAGCGTTCACTTTCGATCGTTTGAAAAGGATCATGGGAATCAGGTTACACCTAAGTGAAGGCTGCCATTCACACTGATGCAATTTAACCCAGACCTATGCAGTAGGGGTGGACTCGATTCATTGCCATTCGACTCGATCCGATGCAGTGGAAGTGGACTCGATTCATTGCCATTCGACTCGGCCCGATGCAGTGGAAATGGACTCGATTGCCCACCTACCATTCTCTTCTTCATACACTGATCACATCATATTAAGGTGTTAAAAAACCTTCTTGCGATAAAATCGTTATAAAGTTTCACACGTCAATGGTCGGACCAAAAAAGCGCAGCACACTGGTCAGCTGTCACTAAGATTACTGTTCGGTCCCACTACTGGTACCTGCTCAGACAGGTACGCGTTGAAGCTTTCAGGTGTCCTAGCGAGAGGTTCTTTTAAATAAAGGCCAACATCGCCATTGGCTGTGGCTGGGACTAAGTTCGACAACGTGCCTCCTGAGGGGCAAACAAATCACCTTGCTAATGGCTGGACCCCGAGTTCTGGCAGCAAACGGCTGGCTCTAACTGTGTTACCGACAAGCCAGTGGATGTTGGCTCTGGCTCGGGTCATCTCACGCCCTGTCGCGCCGGTGCCGATGCCCCGACTGTCAAACGTGTCACGGTGCTCCGTTGCCAGACGAGCTCAGTTACCGTGGTGGCTGAGCCCGTCTCATTAGGTACACACCGGACTCGGTCGGTGCCAGCTCTCGGTAATGAGCTGAGCATTGCGTCAGTTCCAGACACCACTCCCAGTACTGACCTGGGCCCTGCGTTAGTTGCAGACGCCACTCCCGGTACTGACCTGAGCCCTGCGTCAGTTCTAGACGACCTCACCGTTCCCGGTAATGAGCTGAGCTCTGCGTCAGTTCTAGACGCCCTCACCACTCCCAGTAATGAGCTGAGTCCTGCGTCAGTTCTAGACGCCCTCACCACTCCCAGTAATGAGCTGAGCCCTGCGTCAGTTCTAGACACCCTCACCACTTCTGGTAATGAGCTGAGCCCTGCGTCAGTTCTAGACGCCCTCACCACTCCCAGTAATGAGCTGAGCCCTGCGTCAGTTCTAGACGACCTCACCGTTCCCGGTAATGAGCTGAGCTCTGCGTCAGTTCTAGACGCCCTCACCACTCCCAGTAATGAGCTGAGCCCTGCGTCAGTTCTAGACGCCACTCCCGGTACTGACCCGTGACCTGCGTCAGTTCTAGACACCCTCACCGCTCCCGGTAATGAGCTGAGCCCTGCGTCAGTTCTAGACGCCACTCCGGTACTGACCCGTGACCTGCGTCAGTTCTAGACACCCTCACCGCTCCCGGTAATGAGCTGAGCCCTGCGTCAGTTCTAGACGCCACTCCCGGTACTGACCCGTGACCTGCGTCAGTTCTAGACGCCCTCACCGCTCCCGGTAATGAGCTGAGCCCTGCGTCAGTTCTAGACGCCACTCCCGGTACTGACCCGTGACCTGCGTCAGTTCTAGACACCCTCGCCGCTCCCGGTAATGAGCTGAGCCCTGCGTCAGTTCTAGACACCACTCCCGGTACTGACCCGTGACCTGCGTCAGTTCTAGACACCCTCGCCGCCCCCGGTACTGACCTGAGCCCTGCGGATGTTTCAGAAGCGGAGGTTTTGGCGCAGCCGCCGACGGCGTGGGGTCGGAATGGGAGCTGGCGCTGCGGGCCCGCCCGGTAGCGCGTCAGCGGTGGCCGACGCGTCAGTGGTGGCCCAAGCGTCAGTGGTGGTGGTCCCGCGGCGTTAGTTGGCGGGAGAAGTGAGAGTCGGTGTCGGGCTGAGGTGCCTCTGTGGGGAGACAGGTGGGCGAACAGCACACTGACTCGTGAGCTAGATTTAAAGATAACGGCTAAGTTCTGGTGGAAAGAGTGCTGGCCAGAAGGCAGCTTCTGATTCAATCCTGGGTCTGGAAAATAGCACTGCCTCTTATCAAAACATCCACTTTTCATAATTTAAAAACGAGGTGTTCTGATAAAACAGGTGGGAAACATGGCCGTGTTACGTATGAGAATGGCGAGAGCACCGAAGCATTGAGTCATTCGCAGTGCGGCGTCTGTGAGACCACAGTGCAGCGTCTGTCAGACCACAGTGAAGCGTTTGCCAGACAACAGTGCGACATCTGCGTCAGACGACAGTGTGACATCTGCGTCAGACGACAGTGTGGCGTCTGCGTCAGACGACAGTGCGACATCTGCGTCAGACGACAGTGCGGCGTCTGCGTCAGACGACAGTGAGACATCTGCGTCAGACGACAGTGCGGCATCTGCATCAGACGACAGTGCCGCCGGTGTCTGTGTCAGACGACGGCGGGGCGCCGCTTGCGCCTGAGCCATGGCCAACCTCACCACCGTTGACAACACCTCGTCATGGTATGACCCATACGACGAATTCTCGGACGCTGAGACGTTTCTGCATTACACGGTTGGCCCGAAGCACCTGCCCCTGCGGGTCGTGCTGCCTATCACCATAGTATACGTCATTATCTTTGTCACCGGTGTAGTCGGCAACGTCGCCGTCTGTGTGGTCATCATGCGGAACCCGGCACTGCAGACGGCCACCAACTACTATCTCTTCAGTTTGGCCGCGTCGGACCTGGCCGTGCTGGTGCTGGGTAAGTACCAAGATACTTTGTTACTGGAGGTGCGGGTTTGGGAACAGTCTACAGGCGCGGGGTCGTTCTAATGCTGCTCTTGCAAGCCCGGTCCCCTCAGGGATATGACCCGGTCGGACAGGTGTTGGAGCCGTTAGGATCTAACCCGGTCGGACAGGTGTTGGAGCCGCCGGGATCTGACCCGGTCGGACATGTGTTGGAGCCGTTAGGATGTAACCCGGTCGGACATGTGTTGGAGTCGTCGGGATCTGACAGGTGTTGGAGCCGTTAGGATCTGATTGTTGGCCGGTCGGACATGTGTTGGAGCCGTTAGGATCTAACCCGGTCGGACATGTGTTGGAGCCGCCGGGATCTGACCCGGTCGGACATGCGTTGCAGCTGTTAGGATCTGACCCGGTCGGACAGGTGTTGGAGCCGCCGGGGATCTGACCCCGGTCGGACAGTTATTGGATTCGTTAGGATCTGGCCCGGTCGGACAGGTGTTGGAGCCGTTAGGATCTAACACGGTCGGACATGTGTTGGAGTCGTCGGGATCTGACAGGTGTTGGAGCCGTTAGGATCTGATCCGGTCGGACATGTGTTGGAGCCGTTAGGATCTAACCCGGTCGGACAGGTGTTGGAGCCGCCAGGATCTGACCCGGTCGAACAGGTGTTGGAGCCGTCAGAGGTCAAGAACATCTCAGATTGGCTACCCACATATCCTTGATGCGACCAACATGGCTACCTGAAGTGAAATAAACTTTTGCGTGAACTGAGGCTTTAAATTGCTCCCAGTAAATTTGTCTTAGTGAGTAAAAATTTACTCTCAATGAGTGAAAGTGTAAAAGGAAGTAAATTTACAGTGATTTGGAGACTAATGAATTACATATAGCATACTCTTAATACCAATCAGCGAAAGGTTAAGTATATGTGCAGTGATTACAAGTTGTGTGCACTGTAATGCAAGCACGTGTCCATTAGCTGTGCATATTAATCCGTCAAAAATGTTATCAAATACCTAATACAAAAAGACATGAAAAATAATATGTGATGTCAGAGTCTAGTACCCTTACTGCAACTGCTTGCTATCTTCAATCATTGCTTAGATCATCATTGCTAAGATAGCAGACAACCACCATTTGACTGCAGCAGTCAGCATGCTGAGACGTAAGCTACTTGAAGGATACATTTAATTTACTTTTTATAAGAATACATATGATTTAAATATATCCAATGCCTGCAACCAAATATAGGTACTCAGCCAGAGGAAAAGTATTTCCTAATACTACAACCATCATCCAGCAAATCCTAGAAAGATTGAAGCAGATCAATGAGCATCACCACATTCACCTACTCGATGGAAACTTTTGTGGAGTCATCACAATTTTTTTAGCTTGATTTGATAAAATTGACTTAGGTAGGCACCAAAGAAAACTACCTGCAGTTTACCTGAATTCATGGGCACCAAACAGCATATATTTTTCTAGGTGCAAAGCCAGAACTTGCAACTCTCATCTCTGCAGGTCTACGGTTTGGATATCTCGCATGCATTTGATTGAAATGTGTGCTGTAATTAACACCCTCAAAACCACACAACTCTCCTGGGCTTTTTTAGATCTGGCAGACTTCACTTTGTCCTACGTTCCTCTGGCTGCGGCATAATATATAATAATTGGTAGTGGGCTTACCACTGGCAACAAAACCTATTCTGATTTAGGTCAAAATCTACAGCCTCATATCCAAAATCCACCCAACTCAACGTCCTCTCCGAATTCCCGCACCAAGCCCACACCCACACAGCAGCTTCAACACCAACACGTATTTCTGACTGTTTTCTTCTCGCTACTCGCGCGCCAGAAACGCAAGACTTTGTGGTTACCCAAGTGGCGACCTGGTGGTCCCTAATCGTAATTTTCGTTGCTGGACTGGCGACCAGACTATCTATAATTCCGTGAAACGAGTCCTCAAGTACAACGTAAGCAGTGGAGTTACTATCTTATGCGGAGTAGTTTCACCATTAATCCTGATGTAGACTTCAAAGTTTCCTCTTTTTGTTTAAAATAAATGGTCAAATTCATATAGGAGAATGAATATTACCGTTCTCATGCCATCGCAATTTAGATTACCTTTCTATCATGGCTTTACATGGGTTAATTTCGTTGCCGATGTGGTTACCTACCCATCTCTAACTTAGCTGTGAAATAACGCGAGTGAGTAAGGAAGTTATTCGCCACTAATTTGTATCGTCTGTCACTAATAGTTATAATGGTATCTAGAATAGGTCAAGGTAGCATTACCATGTTATGGCTCATTCTTTTTACGTGGCAGTAAGATCGTGGAAATACTTGTTTTGTGCTGGTAAATGCAAATCTTGATCTCGGTCAATTCTCCGTGATTGGCTATCTAACTTCTGGTCCTTGAACCTCATTTGGCTACCCACGAGTGTGCGTGAGTTGGCGAGATTCTTGACCTCTGGGAGCCGTTAGGATCTAACCCGGTCGGACATGTGTTGGAGCCGTTAGGATCTGACCCGGTCGGACAGGTGTTGGAGCTGTTAGGATTTGACCCGGTCGGACAGGTGTTGGAGCCGTTAGGATCTGACCCGGTCGGACAGGTGTTGGAGCCGTTAGGATCTGACCCTGTCGGACATGTGTTGGAGCTGCTAGGATTTGACCCGGTCGGACAGGTGTTGGAGCCGTTAGGATCTGACCCTGTCGGACGGGTGTTGGAGCTGCTAGGATTTGACCCGGTCGGACAGGTGTTGGAGCCGTTAGGATCTGACCCGGTCGGACAGGTGTTGGAGCCGTTAGGATCTGACCCTGTCGGACAGGTGTTGGAGCCGTTAGGATCTGACCCGGTCGGACAGGTGTTGGAGCTGCTAGGATTTGACCCGGTCGGACAGGTGTTGGAGCCGTTAGGATCTGACCCGGTCGGACAGGTGTTGGAGCCGTTAGGATCTGACCCGGTGGGACAGTCGGGTCAGCGGCCGCTGTTCCCAGCACGCCTGACAGCGGTGCCCGAATCTGAATTTGACGTGCGTGACGAGGAAAAAACCGCCGACTTCAAGCGCAGGGCCGACAGCAGGAAAGTTACCGAGCAGCTCAACACCTCAAAACCAACACGGGCCCAGAGAAACGGAGGCGGCCGATGGAACACTATTCCTGCGCCAGTACTGAATAACAAAGAGCGCACAATTACCGGAGCCGGAGTTCAGGATGCAGTAAGCGCCAAGGCCACTGGCTGATGAATTGACGTGTACATGCAGATTTATGTGATATGGTAGCAGTGAGTAATTATGAATATAGTTTTAAGCGCAGGGTAGTTTGTTAAGAAACCTTTTTATTCATCCAGCCCATCGTGGCGGAACGCTTTTTTCCGATGCGGCGTACCTTCAATGGGGTTTATCTCGTGAGTGGGAAATATTCTACAAGGTCGTATAACTGGAAATATCACCAAATAACTTCCGAACCTCATGTATTCTTTTATTTTGTACTTATTCAGTATATATGAGCAACAGGATGATCCCACGTATATGTCAAGTCATTCGATTGAACAATACATGAATATTTAAAAGAGATAATGAACACATAGTCACATATACAGGTACAACCCCAGATTCACCACATTCAAATAAGCTTACATACTTCGACTTTGATGAAAACGGATGCATATTTTCTTCTATGCTTTCTCGTCGTTTCTTGCGAACAGGCATGTCTAACGAAAGGTACATAGCATGCAAAACTCCATAGCGCGCTGTCTTCTCCTTTTGTCCGCGCCACCCGGCTCTTTTAAAGTGCCCATCAGTGCCCTGCCCTCTTTTCTTGTCCATCTTTCTCGACCTCATCTGTCTGCCTATGAGCGCACTGTCTTTCATTCTTGTCTACCTTGCTTTGCCCTGTCTGACCGCCCACTAATGATCTGCTCTCTTTTTTTGTCCATCTTTCCCGACCCTCGTCTATATGTTCCCAGCATCTTGTTCCCTTTTTTCTCTTCCACCCACACACATATTTTAATTTTTCAGGAGCACCCTGCCTTCCTTTCTGGTTCACCCAGCTAATTCGATCTTAACTCGTGCCCCACTGGGGTCATGTGCGATAACTTCCACTGGAGAGGTACCTAGCCGTATTTCAACCCACTGCCTATCCATTTCCTGGATAAACTAAAGAAAAATTCCGGGCGACGTCCGATAGCTTTTGACGAGACGAAGAAAAATTTTACGAACGTTTTCGGTGAGGTCAATATTGAGTTCATCAGCAGTCAAACAGGGTTCTAGATGATCACAGCAGGGTTTTACAGATCTCCCCAGCAGATTTTGACGTAACGGTGCTAGAAAAAGTTTTTGGGCACCATTGAAGTCTTCTCTTTGCGTTGAATCGAGTGATGTATTACATGAATTCGCCTGGTCCAATTGTGAAAATGGCATGACCTCAAGCCAGGTGATGGTCACATGTTCACCCCTGTACGGTCATATTGCACGTCAATCGATTCTCAGTTTTTCAGTGACAAGACAAGAGACCACCCAAGGCCGTGCTTTGGTCCCTCCGTGGTAGACAATGAAGTGCTGCAAACAGTGAACAGTTCTTTGTGAAGTTGAATTCATGGTAAATAGTCATCACATATACTAGCTCTGACATCAATGATTTCGAACCGCTGATACCGGACCATATTATCCAAGGATATCCAGGAAGTGCCTTGCCTCCCAACATCAAAACCGAGAGCGATGTCATCAGCAAGAGCAAATGGAGACAGTCTCTCGCAATTAGTGAGCAGCATCTACGGAAAAGATAGAGAAAGGAGTATGTCCAAAAACTCCTCCCCAGGGCTAAATGGAGGAACTGCACCGCAAACATGAGGAATGGTGATATCGTCCTCATTGTGGATGAAACTTGTCCCGCGGTCAGTGGTGTCTGGGGTAGGTCATCCAGTCCTTTCCAGGACAAGATGGCTTCGTAGGGATAGTCCTTCTACGAACCTCTTCGGGACTTTACATACTTTGACCAGTGGTGAAATTGTGCCATCCCTGGTAGAACACGGAGGAGGGTGCTGACGCCGGGCCCTTCTCCGTGAGGAGAACTTGGGGATTTTTTTAGGCACGATGTTTTGTGGTTGATTTTAAAGGATAAAACGGAACAAAAATGTGATAAAAGCTCGTCTCAGGTCGCCTTTAAAGAGTATTTGTATAGTGAGAAAACCTCGATTTGTTAGGATTTAGAATTGCTTAAATTCCAATTAAGATCAATGGCGAGAGAAACTTGGAGAAAATAAAACTATAAGGAAAAACAAGACTTCAAGTGTGAACAAGAACACGCATATCATATGCCGCTCGCCTTATCACCAGTCCATCTTCACTCGTTATCTTCGTAAGCATCTTCATTCATCATCCGAAATACATCTAATTTCAACGCATTAAGTCTTTGCATTCTTGTGGTCGTCGACGACAATGTTTGTCTAGCTAGCTCCCAGCTGCTTCTCATCTGCGCCGCCGTTGGTGGATTGAAAATCCAACGAATGTGCTCCTTACTTAATGCGTCTTCAACTTTAGTCTTATCAAATTGTTCCAGTATGGTTTTCAGCTCCCTTTCTCCTGATAGAAAGCTTGGGCCATTATCAGAAAATATGACAGGGGGCTTCCCTCTCCTGGCAAAGAACCTTCTCAAAGACATTAGGAAACTATCAGTATCTAGGCTGTGTGACACCCCCAAGTGAATTCCACGAGTCGCTAAACATGTTATCAGGAGAACATATCGTTTCTCAGTGCGTCGGAACGATATGAGAGCTGATTTTCACTTCACCACAGAATGAGAGCTAATTTTCACTGTCACATAGGCACTGTACCTTGCTCATAAGTTTCAGCTGTTATCAGCCACGCGTCGGCCGTAGCCAGCGCCACCGTCGCTCTCGCCACCGGGCGGCCAGCTCTCACCAGTGGCAGCTGAAGATGCGACGTCTCCCGCCGTGGACGGCAGCGCCTCCTCCAGCGGCTCCACCGACGCAGGCGGCGCCGCCGCCGAGCCCAGCCGCGGCCCAGCAGATCCAGAGAGCTGGGGGCCCGTGCCACGGGTGTCCCGACACTCCCTCGACCCCCGGAAGCGGAGTCGACTCCGACGTCCCGCCGCACCGGAGCGTCCGTCGTCACCCGAAGCGGCAGTTGACCCCGCAGCGATGACGAGGCAGCCCCCGGCGCCGCCGACACCTCCTGATGCGTAGTCACCCGCTTCCATAGCAGACGAACATCTTACAGCGTCGTTACTCTGACAGGCATTGCTGTTTTGGTCATCTTGTAGCCTGGCAGGCCGTTGTTTGAAAACACAGACCCCGTGAATTCTGTGTCTTTATTGTCACTAAATCGTTGTAAATCTCCCGGTTTAGTATAGTTCGGGATTCAGTAATAAGCAACCGGTGCTCCCTTGGCGTGTCTCTGTTTCGGAGTTTCGCCCGCGCGTAATAAATCCTATTGCGCAGGTCACGGTCGTAGAATGCACAGATTATGGTGTTATCACGTGAGAGTCTGTGCGCCGTGGAGATGTCCGATGTTGATAGCGGGATGTGAGGGATGTGGTCCCTGAGTGCCTTTACCGCGATTGATTTGACATCCTCCTCCGGGCGACGACTTCCGAACATTTTGCAGGACAACACAAGGTTTACGCCACGCTCGTGTGTTTCCATATCTTTAACTTGACGTTTCAGATGAGCTAAATTGCGCTCGGAGATGGTCACCTGCCCCTTCAGCGCATCCATCGCCCTCGTCTTGTGGAATAAATTTCCTTCCAGAACTTCGACTTTTTTCTCTAAGGACTCCACTTTCGACTCGAAAACTTTCGTTGGCCTTGTTACTGCTGCCTCTATTGCGGTCTGTATTGTTTCTTCAATGGTGTCACGGATGTACGCCATCGTTTCAGTCTAAATCTCACCATGACCGGATCGAGCACACTTTTTCTTTGGGGAGGGCCCTGTTTTCCTCTGCTTCCTCTGGAAGGTAGATATTCTTTCCGACACAGAATCCCTGTCCCTCGTTCTCCGTCGGGTGTCATCCGCAGCCACCGATTCAGCGTCGCTGAACACGGAGTCTGTGTCCCCTGTCTGAGACATTCGCTGGTGCACTCCGCAGATAGGAAGGTAAAGCAGCTTCCCGCACCGAAGTCGTTTGTAGAAGTTTTCACTGTCCTCAAAATACCCACTCACTTTCGCTAGCGCACCAAAACTCCCTGTCACTGGTTCACCAGCCGCGCCCGTGTCCCACACAGTGCTCACTCAGCGCAGCATGCCGAGCTGGCGCAGCGCTGCAGGCAGGCTCGGCGGTCAAGGTCAGACTGACCCAACTTTGTTAAAAACACGATCCACAAAAATGCTGGCCACCGAAAACCGGACGCGAAGCATGCGATTCTATAAGCGCCCTTTGGGCGAAAAGTTGGTGGCAAAGTGCGCCCTGAGGCTGCGCCCTCCCCCACTTACCAAAATCCTAGATCTGCCGCGGTTGAAGAACCAAAAATGCACAGTTGGAAAAGCATGACAAATATTAAATGCTAGCGGAGAGTGGTGCGGCCAAGATAATTGATGATGCTAACAAATTTTCTGGTTATGTGGATAAAATCCTCTGATAGCCTCGCGGGATTGGAAGGGCACGCCTGGTTTCCTATTAAATGGGTAGTGTGCTAACAGAATATTGCGTCAAGTCAATATAAGACCGTCAAAAATTAGTTTTGAGCAGTGATGTAAGTAGTTTAAACAGTGCTACAAGTAGTTTAAACAGTGATACAAGTAGTTTAAACAGTGATCCAAGTTTTTCTGTGTTTATTACTACCGTTAGGGTTCGTTTTAGCCTCAAATCTGGTTGTTGTGGTATTTATTTGGCCATATTAGTGAAAATAAAAAATGGGCCCTTTTAGGAGCTTTTTCTAACTTGGTTCGGCCTTTTTCACCGAAGAAACTGGCAGCCCTGGGCAGCATCTATAATCTCTAGAATTTGGAATAATGCAAAATATTGGGAAACATTTCTAACACTAACGCCTCTAAGTTTTATTAACCCCCCCTCCAAATGGGTTCTTGATCCCCTGAAGACGCTATAATGGCCAGCACAATAAATGCATCCCACTGATTTTTCCTTAAAAAATGCCCTGTGATCCAGTCATCCATGTAAAAATCGGTTTTCAAGGTAGCCACTGCATTTGCTGCGTTGATGTGATGCTCCAAATAATCATCAGCCGTTTTCTTGAGGACGTAGTTTGCAATTGTTGGGCTACACTTGGCTCCGAAAATCGCTACACCTATTTGGTACACATCTGGCGGCCTTGAAGCATCCATATCTCTCCAGAAGAAACGCAGGGCTGGATGGTCGTCCTCTTTGATGAGAAGACGGTATAACATATCTTCCACATCGGCGACGAGTGCCAACCTCTCCTCACGAACTCGGTTTTGAATTCCTAGCAAGTTTCGAAGGAGATCTGGGCCAGTCAAAAGTTTGTCATTCAAAGAAACGCCACAATGTAAGTCGCTGCTGAATCGAAGACTACTCTTATTTTGGTTTTGTTTGTGTTCATCACTCTGTGATGCGCAAGGATCCAGGTTTTCTTGTTTTTCTTTCAGGCCTTTTCTGGAGTCAGATTGCGTGCATGGCCTTTATAAACGTAGCTCATCAGCACGCTTCCATACTCTTCAGCTCTCTCGAGATTACCGCGGAGGGACCTTCCGGTGTTTTACAGTGTTTGGAGAGTCGCAGAACTGTTGTCAGGCAGCTCCACATCAGGGCCCTTCCAGAGCAGGCCATTCTCATACCGTCCTCTGTCTTTTCTTTGTATTTTCTTCCTGGCTTGTCTGGGTTTTGCGATGATCTGCAGACAAGCTAACCTCATCTTGATATTTTCCCCAAAGGATTCAGTCTCCCACCATTGTTAAATCTCAGAACAGAGCTCATCGTATGTATGCGTTGTCTTTCCCTAGGAACATGACCTGATTAGCTGTCTGGGTCACCAGGTCCGTCAGGGTCCAACCGAATGCTGTCTTAATAGCAATTGGCCCACCAGGACGACCCCTCCTAATCTATTCTTGAATGACAGCTTCTATCACATTAGCTCCCAAAAGTATCATAACTCTCATTCCAAAGCAGTCTGGCAGACTAAGCCCGGACAGGTGGGCCCAATTTTGTTTCTTCCTTTTGCCGCGAAAGTAACGTGAATATTCAGCTTCGGAACAGTGAACTCTTCTTCTACGTTTATGTATCTCCCCCCTGTGCGGGGTTTCAGACTCAGCGACACTTCTTTGGTCATTTGTGAAGCTCCCACCTCCCTGAAGTGTTTGCAACTGCAGCTGTTGCTTCTTTCATTCGATACCGAGTTCGTCAGCTGGTTACTTGGAACAAAGCGTTGTTTGCGCGTTTACGTACGGGATACAACAGGGCACAGGCTCGCTTATATTTGTTTTGTTCGTGACCGATAAAAATAGTCACTATACTTTAGTGTCTATCCACGCAGCCGACCCGGGTTCAAGGCCCGGCGGCTTCCCTGAACAAGGAGCAAGCTGGCTCCCGAGAAACCCTTCCAACAGGGAAAGAGTTGGGGACGCCATATGACCCTGGAAATTGGTGTTTCAATAAGCCCCAAAAATTATTATTAGTGTCTATTGGGTGCACACAGTCTCGTCAGTCCCGGCACGGCGCTCCGCCCTTGGCACTCGTCTGCATGCGTCTGGCCGGCCCCGCACCGATCGGGCCGGCCAGGTCACAGGTCACGTGACCGAGCCTCAGCGCAGCGCCTTCTAACCAAACACCTCCCTTGAGTTATATATCAACCACTTGATAAGCTAACTGAATGAGCGAGCTGAAAGGAACAAGCCAATCATGTAATGCAACAAAAGTAACTATCCTGCAAACAACTCAATCCCGTCTTGACTGAAAGCAACTGCTTCTTTTTTCCCACATACTCATAAAAGGGTGACTTAAAAACTTGACCTTGTCTTAGTTTAACAGTACGGAAATTTCGAGAAAAAATATTTTTGGACCCTGATGACCTCATCCCTTAGGTCAGGTGCAGGAAATTGATCAGCAATAAAGTACTGTTAGTTATGATTTTATGCGTTCTTCGTTTTGCGCTTGTCAGTCCAAACCACAAGGGGAGGGACCGAATTTCTGCCCCCTCCTTCCCAGTGGGGTGCACGCTAATGTCCGTCCAGGGCCTTATGCTCCCTTTTTCAGTTCGGCGTAGTCCGCACTTGTTGCTTCCTTGTCATAATTTGATCATGTCTACCTCATTTCGGTGTTTCGTCTGGTCCGGGTTCCAAAGACTCCTTAAACCACGAGTAGTACTGAAAGAACGTCAAAGCAGAAAAACGAGGAATGCCAGGTGGCGGCCTCAAAGTGTAGAAAACTGTTTTTTAGTTTTTTACCCCAACAAACGTAATAGGTATAAGACAGCCACTGTGTAACTGAGATTGGGGTCATTCCAGGACAAATCGTTCAGGCGAATTCACTTTGGAATCAACTCGTTGGGGGAGGGGGCGCTGCTGACCGGAGAGTAGCTGAGCGTGAAACCTGCTGAAGAATCACTCTTGATATGCGTCAGAATCGGGGGATCAAGGAGCGTGCACCCCACCTTTCTTCCGGAAATTTCTAGATTTCAGTCAAACTTGGAAGAACTAATTAGAATACGTATAACCACTAAGTGTGAAACGCCCAAAAACCCACATCTGATCCCGTTTTTTGGTTTTAGAGGGAAATGTTTCTTGTCTGCACCAGGTTGGGAACGGACTGGCATCTCACCCCTAGTAAAAGTATCCTACAGTATTGTCCTGCACAACTGTGCAGGACAGCCCATGAAGGATCCTATACTTAAATTGTAACAGTTGTCCTGCAGGATCCTATACAGTACCCTGCAGCAAATCCTGCGCGGATCCGTGCAGGATCCCGCACGATATCCTATTAGCCCTCCTGATCGACGCTATCGGCGCTCCCACAGTACGACCTGAAACCCCTAAAATATAGTCGGATCCAGAACTTGTCATCGAGGAGGGTTGGAGGCACTCGGCAAAAGGTGTGCCATTCGGTTCCGAAGAGGCGTCACTGTTGAAACCTATCCGGGACGTTGAATATTACCGCCGAGGCACCGTGAGGTCAGCAGATGATTATTCGAAACTTTCCTGTGCCCCTGACCTCTGATGTAATATTGCGCCCTGCTGTAAAAATGAAACATGTCTCTCTTACCGATCCTGGATACTTGCCCTTCTGCGGTGCAAAAATGACAAAAGAAAAAAAGTAGGACGAAAAGCAAACGCATCCAAGATGCGCAAAGAATAGATTGTGTAGAGCTGATTGCTAATGTAGAAACCCTGATTATTAATGTTTTATTGTATTATTATTATTATGATGTTATATTATTTATATTAATATATTATTGTATTAAATTACTGATTGCTAATGTAGAACTAATTGGTCCTAGTTCTGATTCAATCTGTTCTCTGATTATTGGTCCCAACTCCCACCGGCGTACATCCCAGAGAAAAGGCGGATCTAGGGGGCAGTCAGCGACATTTGCCATCCTTCATTCCCGTCCCTGGATACCACCTGAAAGGGTCACGGCGCCCACTGAAAGGTCGGTGGGACACTACTAAAATATCACTTTCCCTCCAGCCATCCTCTGTATTCCATGTACATATTTTGCCTTTTTTACTTTTTCTTTGTCAGCGAGTCTTCGTGTGGAGCCGACATTATTGTACCCATTGGCACAGTTCTGACTTTCTGCATCTCCATCTTTCCTATCTCATCAACCAATGTCTCCGGCTGCTATCGAGTCATATACTGCGAATGCAACGAAAGCCGGACAGATATTACATCTTTCCGCAACATTCCCGCCCCGGTTACTCAGTTGGTAGAGCGTTGGGCTCCGACCCGCTGCTCAGAAAGATATAGGCAGTGCGCATCGTGGAAGCCTGGGATCAGTTCCCCTGAGACGGTCCAGCGTTCAATTTTTATCCGACGTAGGTCGGTAGGCAACTGACTGGTGAGAGGGTGCCCTGAGCGGGGCGGCCGTCCCTGTGCTTTGTGGGACGTTAAACTTTGGCTTCTAAATTAACCCTCCATTGAGGGAGTTGCTCGTTCGGGTGGTGGGGTCGCGGTCTCCGTGACAAGTCCCTTGATGACTTTAGTGATGCTTCGACTCCAGCAGCCTTACTAGGAACAACTTGAACAAAATATATAAAAAGCAGTTTTGGAATGTAGCTTATTTAAATTGTTTTCCGTACTAGTTCTAAAGTTAAACATCATTCTTTAGGACAGATGTGATCTATTTCTTAGAGAAATTGATATCCTTAGCCGAGGCTACGTCCTTTAATCGATAGTGAGACTTATCAATAAGTCATCTAAAAATGTTGACTTTGAGAGTGATTTTAAGGCATTTGCAGGCCATTCACAAAAATGAGAATAGTCGGGGAGGTCCGTGCAAGAGTACGCACTTAACTTTCTAAAGGCTTTCACTTTTCTCCTATAAGTCTAACAGCTAGAATATTTATGTGGTTGTTTAGCCTAAAGAATTGTCTATGTACGGTCCATGTTTCAACTCGATGTCTCTGACAGGAGCTCGCCACGAGCCCATCAAAAATAAAAGTCACGTGCGTACTCTTGCCGGAGTGGGTCGGTAAGAGTACGCAAGAGAGGAGGCTGGAGTAGGCATTGATGCTCCGCTGTGCTTTAGGTGCGTAGGCCATGTTGCGAAGTTTTATGTCGCCAAACTAGGCGATTGTATGATTTTATATTGTTCTGAATATACAAGAATTATTTTGCAACGTTTGGTTTTTCCAAATATGAATTACGGACTCTGTTCCGAGCAGAAATTAAATTTTCCTATCTCTTAAGCATGCGCACTCTTGCCAAATGGTCTACTGCGTACTCTTGCCGGACTTGCTCCTTTGGGAAGAAAGTCTTCACAAACATGTTGGCAGGCATTTTAGCGTGAGCACCGGTCCTGGAGCACACTCCTAGCTTAGCTTTCTTACTGATGACAGACCGTAATACAAAAGTTTTGATAGTAGAAGCATGGTCTACAAGTTTACCCAGTTAAGAAATATTACATCAAGGGTGCCCGGAAACTTCTTTTACTCTGTCCTCCCGCGGAAAGAACAGGAGCACGTTGAATTTTGGTGTGCAGCCTAGGCACCGACCTTGCTTTTTTATACCAGGGTATCCACCATCTCAGCGGTTGCAAAGTAACCAAAACAGCTGCTGCGTACTCTTTATCTCCTGCGTACTCTTACCCGTCCTTACCCTACCTACTCCTGAAACAACTTTTGTGACCTTTTGATCTAGCCAATAATTTTTTTAAGGAAGCTTTAAGAAAGCTTGTCCTCTCAAGCTAGCTTAAAAATATGTATAATAAGTTCTCGGAAGGCCTGCTGAAGATAGGGTGCCATAAACCGCAGAGTGTTGTGGGAATGACCTAGGACCCTAAAAAGATGATACAGATGACAGTAAAAGCGCTAAAAGACTGGCAGCCTAAAACGCCAAAGTCCAGAAACTAAAACGTCTAAACCCTAAAAAGCCCAAAAAGGCTACGTCAAGGTAAAGATAAGAAAAAGTGTGGGATGAGGTAAATACAACGTTTCGGTCCTGGACCGTCGTCAGGCGAGGGGTGAAAGATGGAGGTGGCTAGAGGCCTGAGGTAACCTTTTTCCGAACAGGAGCACGTTGAATTTTGGTGTGCAGCCTAGGCACTGATCTTGCTTTTTTATACCAGGGTATCCACCATCTCAGCGGTGTGGTTGTGGTTGTGGGAAAAAGGTTACCTCAGGCCTCTAGCCACCTCCATCTTTCACCCCTCGCCTGACGACGGTCCAAGACCGAAACGTTGTATTTACCTTATCCCACGCTTTTTTCTTATCTTTACCTTGGCGTAGCCTTTTTGGGCTTTTTTAGGGTTTAGACGTTTTAGTTTCTGGACTTTGGCGTTTTAGGCTGCCAGTCTGTTAGCGCTTTTACTGTCATCTGTATCATCTTTTTAGGGTCCTAGGTCATTCCCACAACAAAAATATGCATGGTCAAAGTTATCGCATGACATTGGCCTGAGGAATGTATTCCTACTTCACGGAGAGTTATAATAATGTTAATGATTATCGGTCCAGCGTGCGCCAGAGGCAGTTTCCCGACTTAAGATCCTGGCGTTTACCACACGTCTTTTCCTGTTCCGATGTTAATAGGATCCTACCCGGGCTGTGTCCGTGTCTGGCCGCCGGGGCTATCTGGATGGTTCCAGTGGAGCCGGCTGATTGGCTGTTGGATGTGGGGTGTCGGATTGGTGCGTCTGCGTACGTTGTAAAATAGTGATTGTGATTAACTGTCTGAAATACGATATGTAGTTGATATGCGTGTAAGTGATTAGAGGCGATAAACAGGGGTTGATTGTAGGGGAAGATTAGGGTTTCGTGACGTCCTGTGCATTGGTTTTTGGCGCATGAACATTCGGGTAGCCAGGTCGGGTAGCCGGCCGGCCGACCGAGGTCGCGTCCGCATTCGCTGAGAGGGACCGCTGATGAGCGGACGTGTGCCGGAGCCGGGAGGCGTCCGGAGTTCGGAGATGGTGCGGCGCTCGCGCTGGAAGCGGGATAAGTTGGTAGGTAATAACTGTACTTGAATTTAAATCCATTGAGTGAACCTTCTGATGAGTACTGATAAAATGCTCACTTTTTGTTGCTTGAGTGTGACGTGTTATTTTTTTCCTAAAATCGTGTCTTTATTTGTATCGTGTCCTAAGGCTTGGTTGTTGTTGGTTCATGTTTGATATCTGCCTGCACGTAACGGTCATCATCGCAATAAACGGACCAGTGGCGACACCGACTTCTGGGGCGACGAGGGCGCCAACAGGTCGGGTCAAGAATCACTTATTTCCAAGTCAACTGTTATTTTTAAAGCGTTACGACAGGGGCGTAGCCAAGGGGGGTTGGTAGAGACAGCCGCCCCCCTCTCAGGGGCCGAAGGGCCCCCGAGGACACGGGCCGCGCGAAGCGCGGCTCACCCGCACTATGCTCTATGGCCAGATTTGAAATTTCATACCAGACAGGGCCATCTTAAGCCCTCTTCAGCACTGTATTCTGTAACAAGCAGGGCCCTTTTTACCCATCAGGGCCCTTTTGGCGCTGTCGCAGGGGCCCTTTTCGAGGCGCCCCCCCCCCTGTGAGAAATCTTAGCTACGCCCCTGCGTTACGATATATATATATATATATATATATATATATATATATATATATATATATATATATATATATATATATATATATATATATATATATATATATATATATATATATATGGGCCACTGCCCCCCCACTTTACAGCGGTGGGCCCTTGCAACATATATAAAAATATCAGCAACTGCAGTATAAAACAAGAAGTCCAAGCGGGCGCGACAGCTTGTCTGGGAAAGTACCGGTTCCGTTCAGAATCACTGCAATTTCAGGAATCCATCTGCAAGCCCCTTGGATCAGGAGCGCCTAAAAAAAAGGCCAAGGCATCTACTACCCGAGTGCTTCCAAATGGACCCCAAAAACTGGACCCAATTAAACTCCAACCAAGACCGCTCCCAACGCAGAGTGCTAATTCGGACAAGCATCCCGCACCAAAAGTCCAGCAGCCTTCTCTCGGACGCCGACAGAAGGCTGTCACTAATTTAAAAAAAGGATCTCTTTGGAATCACTGTCTATACAGGCCAGGACTCGCCATACAAAGTTTCAGGAATCTATGGATAAAGTTGATAATTAGCAGCAGAATTTTGAGAATTAGTGCAGTCGGGTTTGATTTCCCGATTTAAAAATATTCTATTATACCGTAACGTATATATATATATATATATATATATATATATATATATATCGTTCGGTATATAGAATTTTTTACAGTCGGGGTAAATTCAAATCCCCTAGCTAATTATCAATTTTATCCATAGATTCCTGAAACTTTGTATGGCAAGTCCTGGCCTGTATAGACAGTGATTCCAAGGAGATCCTTTTTTAAATTAGTGACAGCCTTCTGTCGGCGTCCGAGAGAAGGCTGCTGGACTTTTGGTGCGGGATGCTTGTCCGAATTAGCACTCTGCGTTGGGAGCGGTCTTGGTTGGAGTTTAATTGGGTCCAGTTTTTGGGGTCCATTTGGAAGCACTCGGGTAGTAGATGCCTTGGCCTTTTTCACGAGGCGCTCCTGATCCAAGGGGCTTGCAGATGGATTCCTGAAATTGCAGTGATTCTGAACGGAACCGGTACTTTCCCAGACAAGCTGTCGCGCCCGCTTGGACTTCTTGTTTTATACTGCAGTTGCTGATATTTTTATATCTGTTGCAAGGGCCCACCGCTGTAAAGTGGGGGGGCAGTGGCCCCTCTACCCCCCCCGCCCCTACCTGTTTCCCTCTGTTTCTATGTGTATTCCATTCCGGAGCCGCCAAGTCATCGTAGAGGCCCCCCAGTGCCCCGACCATGGCTCAGGACCCAAATCAGTGAGTCCAGGGGCCCAGACCAGCTCATGGGCTAAGATACCAGCTTATTAAGGGACCCCACATGAGCACAGGACCCGTAGAAGCTCAGCACAGGTGCCCTAGATTAGCACAGGGAGCCAGGTTAGCTTAGAGGCACGGCTCAGTTCCGGGCCCTACGTGTGCTTATTTAGGGTCTCAAAACAGGTAATAAAAACAGCTCAACAGCTCATAAGGGTTCAAGCTCATAGATTCCAGCTCAGCTCAGTGACCCTGCAAGAATTCAGGGGCCCAGACCAGCTCGGGACCCTTAGCTCAGCACAGGGGTCCCAAGTTGGCTGATATAAGGTCTCAGAACAGCTCAAGGGACCCATTTAAGCTCATGGCCCCCAGCTCAGGTCAGGGGGCTTTATTACTATGGAAGGGGCCCACACCAGCTCAGGGGCTGCTGAGCTCAGCGCAGGGGGCTTCAAATTAGCTTGGGCCCAAGTTAGCTTTGGTAGCTCAGCTCAGCTCAGGGGCCCCTAAGTCGGCCCGTTTTAGGGTCTCATAATAGTTCAAGGGGTTCAGCTCAGTGACTCTGAAGTATTTCAGGGGTCCCAGACCATCTTGGGGCCCCCAGTTCAGCACAGCCGGCCCAAGATGTCCAGATCAGTTTAGTGGCCCGGCTCAGCTCAAGGACCCCGGGTCGGCTTATGTAGCGACTCATAACAGCTCAAGGACGCCACCTCAAGCCCTTGGCCCCCAGCTAAGCTCAGGGGGCTATAACTCTGCAGGGGTCATAGACTAGCTCCAGTCCCTCAGTTTAGCACAGGGGCTCCAGATTAGCTTTGGGGGACAGCTCAGCTCAGGGGCCCCCGGTCGGCTTATGTAAGGTCTTTGACTAGCTCAAGGGGCCGCATTCAAGCTCACGGCTCCCAGCTCAGCTCAGGGACCATTAAACAGATTAAATAGTCCAGAGCGCCTAAACTAGCTTAAGGGACCTTAGCTTAGCTCAAGAGCCCAGATTAGCTCATAGGGCATCAGAGACCAGTTCAACAATTGAAAAGCTCAGGGGCCCTAGATCGACTCATAGGACTTCAGATCAGCTCAGGGGTCCAGGTCAGCTTCATAGGAGTTTTTGCAGTCAAGCTATCGGGCCCGTTTTTTATATTAAAGTTGCTGATATTTTCACAATCCATTGCGGGGGCCCACCACAGAAAAATGGGGGAAACAGTGGCCCCCCTGATCCCCCGGTTCCTACGCCTATGTGTGGAGCAGTCTTTTTCTTCAAATGAAAGATAAAAAGGTTTACAGTTGGGAAGGCACACTGGTTAAAAAGAACGGTGCACACTAATTCAAACTAAACAAATAAGCACTACGAAACTGCCGGTGGATGTGTGGCTCAGTTTAGAGCGCCTGCGTCTTGGACCACTTTGTCTCGGATTCAAGGCCCGGCGGGCTCTCTGGATAAGTACAGCCTGATCCCCCAAAAATCCTACCAAAACAGGGTTGGCGATATCGCGACATCGCGATAGTTGGCGATATCGTATGACCCAGTTGATGCCGTTACAGGGGCGGGTCTATACCAATTGTTTACGGAAAAACCCAAAAATCGTGACAAGCAGTGTTTTGAAGAGAATTGGTACCAAAATTGTCCAAAAGCGGGTAAAATGGCGGCCCATTGGCGTAACTACGGCCGCAGTGACCCGTTGTGAATTCATCATTGCGTCTTCAAACACTTACACATATTCCCTAGTAAATAATGGAAGCCAATTTTGCAGCACATTCAATATCCAAATTCAGTAATACACATCACCGTTAAGCTTGCAGTCGTACCCTGCGGACACCTAGGCCCTAAAAATTTATAAGTGCGTTTTTACCTTTTAAATCATTTTTGGCCGAAATGTAGCTAAAGAAACTTTCTTTGAATTAAATTTGGCATTAAAAAATTCTAGTACCGAGTTAAGATATGTTGATTGTGTTCTGATGAGTGTGACCCAGCCTCGGCCGCTGAGGGTGGCGCCGCCGGCTGCCCAGCACCAGCTCACTGTGCAGGGCACTTGACAGCGGAGCACACGATTTGTGGGGGCCTGTCTGAAGGCCTTCCAGCGCGCCATAAAGCCATCACCGCCCCATTCGAGTCTATCGCCAAATCCTACCGTCTATTGCAAGCTGCAGGAGAGAGCATGACCTCAACGTTGATCGACAACGCGTGTTTTCAAGCTGTGTGCTCTGTCCATCACTTGAGTATATATATATATATATATATATATATATATATATATATATATATATATATATATATATATATATATATATATATATCCAGCATATTAATATCCAGCTACACATGGACGGGAAAACACATTTATTAAGTACAGAGTGGGCGACGAGGCTTTGGACTACCGAAATCGAGGTGAATTTGCTCGAATCATTTGATCTTAAGTATCAGTTTTATGTAGGGATCAGGTTTGTGGTTAAAACATCTAATGTCCCTTTTCTTGAACGCTGCTTGATATGCCAATAAATGACAATCCAAGTTTGCAAGGCCAGCCATACAAAACACAACACACCCGATTGTATCCGGCAGCTTCTTTCACATCGAACAATAACTCTGTAAGCACAAGCTGCGTACTTAATCGTGTTCAACTCTACATTCAGAGACAAACGACGTGGTGGTTCAGCTGAGCTCTGTTTTGAATGGAACATCACGCCAATACTCAATCATGCTGTCGACCCCGCGGCGGATTCAGGACTTCATTTCGAGGGGGGGCTAGAAGGCTGAATCCTTCCCCGCCATTGCCTCGGATCAGCCTCCGCCTATACATTTATGTTTTTCAGGCTTTCTGACGTTTCAGATGGGGGGCTTAACCCCTCCAGCCCCTCTTGCATCTGCCACTGTTCCGGCCTGTTTTGCCATCGACATTTGTAGCCACAATACTTTGGATCAGCAAGCGTTTATAGCAAAGCCCGGGGTAAAATACCTCATTCAGAGCCCAACGCCAGTTATGACCTCTCCTTTCCTACCGCAGATCACGCAGCGGAATGGAAAACAGCTTAGCTGAGCTGCAGAAGTTTGCTGACTGATCTATTTGCAGCTTCACGTTGCACAGTGTTCTAAGGGAGGCCAAAATAGGGACGTTATTCGAATTTTCAAATATTTTTGAAACTGATTTTGATGTTTGCAACTAGTTGTAAAATGATCATTGTAATACACTAACAAAAAGCAAATGTGAGACCTTTGAACTCGGAATGACAAACAAGGTATCAAATTGTTGCCTTTGAATCCTTGGCACGCAACACGATAAAGGCCAAGCACAATGCTTATTTACTGTGTTTTTTTTGTAGGCCAAGAAAATGTACAAGATGTGAAAAATCATGGTTCATTAGAAAGCTTAAGGCATGAAGAATTTGAGTTTGCAAACAGTTGTATCCAGCTATCCGTAAAATTAAATTTGGAAAGCAAAATGCGTACCTTATACATTTCACATACCTTTTGAGACCATGCCAAATGTCGATAAGTATACAAAGAATTGCATGGCTTACTCAGCTCTGAGACTACTTTTAAGCTATTGCAAGATGTAAAGTCTACCTGGCCTGTAAGTTTCAGCTGCGTCACGCTGCGGCAGTGGTGGTGGTGACATATAAAAGGCATGTCGCGCGCGCTGTCGGTCGGCGGTGGCGGCCGTCGGCGAGATGTGCCTGGAGGCGCGGAGAGATGTGGGCCGGGGCAAGGCGAAAGTGCAGTGCATTGGTTACAATGACAAATGAGAATTTGTTGTTGACATTGCTTATCGACGGAACTTGTTGACCTATTGACGTTGACGTCTTCACTCAATAAATTGTGATAAAGTACATTGATTACAGGATGATTACAGTCAGGATTACAGGAAACCAAGCTTTTGATAGATGTCTCATTACACCAGCATGCCCAGTGACCGTCCGTGGAATCACAGGTAGTATCTGCAAAGGCCTCTGTCCGACCTCGTGATGTGGTGAGACGCGAGATAAGCAAATTAACCCTTCCTTGTTTAGAAAGGTCACTTCAAATGACGCCAGGGAATAGGGTCTCACAGCACGCACACGTACTGGTTGCATGTTCTTTTATCGTCAGTTGAGTTTCTGACTGGATGCTGTGAAGATGGAGGTGAAAATTAGTGTAGAAACGCTGGTGGCCTGCTGATAGCTGATGCGGCATTTCAAACCTGGAAGTTTCATTGCAAATATGCACGATAAAGTACCAAGTGAGTACACACAGAGTGTCATAAAACGTAAGGCAGTTTGTTTTTGCAAAATAGTTCGTTGCGATCAACGCAACGCCAATTCCGTGAAAAATTCGGCCCGGTCTTGGTCGAAGTCAGGGTTTTGTATATATGCTGTAGGAATCTGATACCATTGAGTAGTATATGGACAAACATATCACTGTTGGATGTGATAAATTTGGTGTGATAAATTGTGTAAATTGTGTGATATTACTGTGTGATAAATTATGTGAACTGTTTACAAATTGTGACAAATTGTGATTTGTGGGATAAATTTTGATGCGTGCGATCAATTGTGATAACGCTCCGATCACAGTATATCCCTGTGGCAGAGCCATTTTCTTGCCCAGTACGGAGTTATTACTCGTAAACACGACATGCTAGAGTACCTGGGTATATACCCCTTCCCTCCCACCTCCCCTCTCTTCAATTTAAGAAAAAGTTAAATAACATCTTCAATATTAAGCACATCACGCGTACAAATTCTACGCGACTTGACAATCATTAGAACATCCATCCAAAGCCACGTTATTACCGTACATAGATAGCTATATTTTTGTTCCTGATCTAGGGTCAAATACCTGAGAGTCATGCTCACTGTGGTCAGGTCTTGACAAATAATATGTTCTTCGCCTAATCTATAGAAAAAGAGCTTTCGATTGATGCTTAAATTATTCTTCTAGAATTCATACTTCCTGGAAGCTTAATTATGTCCCCAGTTTCGGCTCCGTTGGAACACTGTGCGTTGCAGCCATGGCCAGTCGGTAGCCGGGCCGTTTACCGGTCTCGGAAGCCTGACGCGCTGCGCCGCCGCGCTCTGCGGAACCACTGGTGCAGCGGTCTGCTGAGGCCAACACCAACACAACACCAGCATAACACCGACACCAATATAAATACCAACACCGACAACAACTCCAACACTAACACCAACACAACACCAATATCAATACCATCACCAACACGGACAACAACTCCGACACCAACACCACTGACACTAACAAAACACCAATAACATCAACACCAATATCAATACCATCATCAACACCAACACAACACCACACCGATATCAGTATAAATACCAACACCGGCAAAAACTCCAACACCAACAACACCGACACGAATACCAACACCTCCACCAACAATATCAATACCAACACCAACACTGACAACAACTCAAACAGCAACAGCAACAGCAACAGCAACAGCACCAGCAGCACCAGCAGCACCAGCAGCACCAGCAGCACCAGCAGCACCAGCAGCACCAGCAGCACCACCAGCACCATCAGCACCATCAGCAGCACCAGCACCACCAGCACCACCAGCACCACCACAACTGTCTAAGGCCAATCAAACATTGATCACAATATTTTCCAAAGTATAACTTACTCAGGGTTGAACGCAGGCAAGCAGAAGTAAAATCGTTTTGGTGGTAATCAAGCGGGCGTACTACTTACGACACACGTATACACTTCACTTCCATTCCTTTCACTTCACTTAAGTTGCCTTCCGTACACTACACTTGCCTTCACTTAACGATGCAGTCTGGCCATAAACTTGGTAGCCTACATCGGCAGCGAGGGCACCCCATTCACACCCAGCATACACCGCAGCACACTGGTCGCTATAGTGTCCACTGCTGCCCCTTTTCTTTGCCCTCCATGCCGTTCCTCATATTTGGGAACGACAGCTGGAAGACTACGAAGCCCAGCGCCCACAGCAGCAGCTGCTTCAGGGGGCTACTGTCTTGGAAACACACGTACACTGTTCCGACGTGCAGCTCCCCTTCATGGTCGTACAGCTGCGAACTGCAGAACTGATTTCTGCATTTGGCACTATTTAAATCAACGTGTCCACCATTTGATCCCCCTGAAAGACACGTAGGTATATTTTAATTAGCTTAATCGCCACAGTTACTTTTAAGGCTATATTACTGAATAATGCTGTGATTGATATCCTATTAAACTTTGTTTTTACCTGTTGGTACCATTCCAAACGTTTTACTAGTATACCTGCTTTCATTGCTGAGAAAAAATAAGCAAATCGTGAACGCATGCATCACGTTCTATCCTCTTAAGTGAATGGGCAATTTTGAACATTTCTATTCCATGCCGAATAATGGCGATGATCGCTTATGGCCCGGCCCCCCAGACACCCTCCCCCTAGGCCTTGCCCCTGGCTGCACCTATAGTTCTTTTTCTATTAAAACATATTCGATATCTGACACTGCCCGTTAAAGCAAAGAAAATCTATGCGCTTAGAATCGTTACTAGACATATGTTCTTGCGACTGTCAAAGGAGAGCAGATCAATCGGTAATGCAATTGTACTCACCATCGGTCCCTGATGCCTCTCCTCCAACCGAAGTTCAAAGCAATAGAAACACGTAAATTGCACTCCACAGCGCAGTTCAGAGCAAGATGACCGACCCAGTTACAAACACAAGCGGTAGAACGCGTCGTTCCGCCGAATTTCGAATACTCCTCCATGATTGGCTGCTCCGTTCATGACGTATCTCTAAACCTCGTAAGCTCGTAATCGGACGATTTTCTGTCAGGTACACGTGCACGAGGATGCGTAAATGAATCGACAACCACCGTAATAAAACGAGAACACGATAAGAATACGGGCGTTTCTTATAGGAAAATGGGCATGTCGGTAATGTAAAGGCTTTTATGGCTACACAAATATTTTCAGCATAAACAGAAGATTGAAATACTCTTTTCTTTGTGAAGGTCTACGGACGGTTTTTCTGTTTTTGTTGGCGTAGCCGGGGCTCGTGGAAGATTGGAGGGATGAATAATCCACCTTTAATAGTGTTCCCCGTTTGTTAGTACGTTGTCTGCGGGCACCCGGTGGCCGGGGTGTTTTTCGTGTATCGGGGCTGGTGTTCTTGTTTACCTTTTAAAGTGGATGGGGTTTTATTTTCCCACCGTTGAACGCCTTGGCGGGTTACCGTTACCGCTTGTGGCTGTCCGACCTTAAAAACCGTTTTATGCGTTTTGGTTTCGTGTGTGGTGTGCGGCTGCCCCCGCGCTGGTTGCCGCACCCGGTGGCCGCCTGCGGCCGGCCCTTTGGGGTGGCGG
Organism: Lepas anatifera; assembly: GCA_034440635.1. NCBI lineage: Eukaryota > Metazoa > Arthropoda > Thecostraca > Lepadidae > Lepas > Lepas anatifera. Next base: position 359,024 of record JAOTON010001328.1, read on the forward strand.
GCCCACCCCGTTTTGGTTGGTTTCGTGATCTTAAAACGTCTCAAAATCGCATGCAATTCGGTCTTTATCTTCATATAGCTCAAAACCTATGGGAGACGCGTGGGTATAGTCAGGCAGGCCATTGTAGAACTCGAGGCGGGCTATTTTTGGTCCCAGTTTTTAAAGGTAATTTAAAAGCATAGGGTTCAAAATTTCAAAATAAATAAAAATGTAGTCATTTAAAAAAAATCTCGAAACGTCAGAAAAATGAGTTTGTAATATGTTGTAGCACTGACAATCTCCACATCAAAAAAGGAAACTGCGTTGAAAAATCTTCAGAACATTGGTCGTTATATAATTTCAAAATAGTGGCCCATAATTGAAATGTTTTGGAAAAAGGTTAAAAATGACCTTCAAAGCCATGCTTTTAGTTCAGTTTTTTGCCTATGCAGTAATACACAGTCCATATTTGGAACACTGAGTATTGGTGTGTATCAGCACAGATCGACCAGGCCCCTAGATAGCAGAGTCTCGGATTTCGTTCCAATTTCGTCCACTGAGTTGTCAGGAGCGTGGAGTCCTGATCTGATATTATTTATTTCCTCAGACCAGGGATGGAGATCTCTTTTCAAACCAGGGGGGGGTCCCGGTCCGGTCGGGCCCGCAGGAGTGGATGTTTTTCGTTGAAGATACTTAAATTCGGGCAATGCCTCTAAAAACCTATGAAACCGTTTGATGGTAGGATTTTTACACGAGCCGGGTCATGACTTCCTCGGGAGGTAAAGCCGACATGCACGTTTGAACACACTTCGAGAATTTAATCAAATTGTTTCCGGAAACTCAAAATGAGATACGGGTCTAAGCCTCTGCCGCTGACTCGGTCTTTGAAAGGACAGAGATTATACCGTACCGTGCGCTTTTTAATCTAGTGCTCAACGAAAACGTATTAGCAGCAGACAGCATTAGCGTGTGAATTAAAAATACATTTCAATGCTCAAGCCTAGCGTAATCCTCTTCTGAGAAGTCTTAAAGAAGACTTAAAGAGAAGACTCATATATTCTTATAAAGAAGACTCCAGCAGTGGAGGCATCATTATAGCACTAAACGATTATTACGATGTAAATATTTTGGTGACATAGATAAATCACCAAAAATTCTGAGGCACGCTACAGTATGGCGACAACTAGGCCCAGTATGCTGTTTCCGCAAAATTGGCTCAGTTTCTGAGCTCTTTCTCCCCCGCCCCCTCTCTCACTTGATGGTTGTGCCCTCTAAAATTCCATGACAAAAAACTGCACCATACAGCAAAGGAAATTTTTATAAAAAGACATTATGCCACGAAAATTCGTTCCTTGAATGTGTGAAAAATTCAAAAGTTTTCATTAAACCACTTCCTTGACACTTTTTCGTGTGTAGAATCATGGGTAACACCGCCTAGGGGACGGGGAGTCGCGTCCCCCCATTTTTTTAGAGTGGGAGAGGACGGCTAATATTTTGTCCCCCCTTCACCCACCACGCTTCAAGCAGGGTCCCATCACGTCGTACCGAGTGCTGAAATCATCGCGAAAAACAAAGAGCGGGTCTCCTGCAAACACCAATTACAACCACAATTTCTCTCCGATACATGACTGTGGGTACAGACGCCCAATTTGGTCTCTCAGGGGCACTTCACTGGTTCAGGGATCCCGAGACCAAGTCAGAAACCTCCTGCAAAATATATTCTCAGTGGGCCCCAGGCCAGCTAAATGGACCCAGGACCATCCAGGGTGCCAGACGAACTAAGGGCTCTAAAAAGCTCAGGAGCCCCAGATCAGCATAATGTGCCCAGACCAACTAATTGGACCCATACCACTTAAACAGGCCCAATGCCACTTCGATGGACACCAATCCAGCTAGGGGCCCAAGGACCAAGTCAGGAACCTCTTGCATAATTCTTTTCCGGGTCCCTAGGCTAGCTCAGGACTTCCTTTGGCATTCTACCTCAGGGGCCCTTTTTAGCTTAGGGGCTAAAAAGCCCAAACCAGCTTGAGCCCTAACATCACTCCTGTAAGTTCCTGTGCATTACCCTCCCAAGGGCCCAGAACAGCCCAAAGGCCTTTTGCGAAACCTTCTCTCAAGAGGTTAATGTCAATTCATGAGGCCCAGGCCAACACACTCAGCTCAGGAGGCCCATACAAACAAAGAGGGCCAGACCAGCTGGGTGCCTTGACAAACTCAGGAAGCCCCAGATGAGCACAAGGGGGTCGCAAGCAAGCCACGGGGGCCCATTTGTTAAACGGACCCGATACCAACCCTGGGGCCCTTGTAATCTCAAGGAACACTAAACCAGCTAGAGGCCATAAAACCGAGTCAAAACCCTCTATGTAGCTCCTCTCAGGGGCCCTTACCAACTAAGGTGACTCCAAACCCAGTCGCGCCCCAAGACAAAGTCAGAAAGCTCCTGTACAATACTCTCTTAGAGTACCAGATCCGCCCAGGGACCCCTTGCAAAACTCCCTCTCAGATGGCCCAAACCCAACTCAGGGAACCTAAGATTAGCCGAGAGGGACCATTCCAGTTAAGAGGTTCCAGGCCAGATAAGGGGCCCCTGATGGTTCAAAAACCGCCAGTACCAGCACCGGGGTTTCAAGATCAGCGAGGGGACCCAGACCATCTGAAAGGGCCTCAGATCAGCTCAGGGTATCAGACCCGCTGTGAAGGCCCTAAATCGGCTCAGCAGGCACATAAAACTCAGGGGGCCAGACCAGTTGGGCACCCTACGATTTCAAGGGACCTAAATCCGCACAATAGGGTCCGGACGGGACTAAAAGACCCATATCCGCTTAAAGGGCCCTCAGGGGCCATTAGCAGCTCAAGGGACACCAATCCAGGTAGGGGCCTTATGACCAAGCTATGGACCTCCTAAGTTAACCCTTTCAGGGGCCCTAGATCAGTTCATGGCCTCTTAGCCAGCTTAAGGTCTAAGGCCGAGCCAGTAAGCTCATGTGCAATATCCTCTCACGGCCCCCAGAACAGTCCTGCCTGCAAAACTCCCTCTCCGGCGGCTCACAACCAACTCAGGGGGCCCAAGATCTGCTGATACCAGTTAACGGGTCCCAACAAGCGTAGGGCACTCCAGTGCCAACACATGTGTTTCAAGATCAGTGTGGGGGCCTGGTTATCTAAAGGGGCCAGATCAGCTGAGGGGACTCAATATCACGTCAGATGACCCACCAACAACTCAGGGGGCCCGGCCTGTTCAGGGACCCCGAAGCCGCTCAGGGGTTCAGAAAAACTGAGAGGACGATACCGAGGGGCATTAAGCTCAAATCTAGAACATCCTGTGCAAGGGTCTCTCAAGGGACCCCAGAACAGCTCAGGGGCCCCTAGTGAAGCTCCATCTCAGTAGGCATAAAACCAACTCAGGGGTTCCAGAACATCTCATGGGTTCCAGAACATCTCAGGGGTCCCAAAAATTTCTTGGGGCCGGGGTAGCCTAGTGGCTTCGTTGCCAGTCTACGGATCGGATAGCATGGATTAACGTGGGTTCAATCCCCACGGCGGGAAACCGCCTTCCGTGTTCGATCTGACCCGGTGGAGATGATCCTTAAACACCCACGCCAGTACTCCCTGTAATTGGGCAAGTGTGCCTGTTGGGAGTGGTCCTAATAAAAAATAAAAAATAAATAAAATAAAACAATTATAACTTCATATAATCGGGTTATATGTCAAAGACACCCCAAATAAAGGTCACTTGTCAAGGTCATTGACACCAGTGTTCCGGACAGATGGCATTACTCAGTGCTGAGTCATAGCATCGCATACTTTATGCTCATAAAGTATGCGATGCTATGACTTCATAGTTTTGGTTAATCACTGTTACGGTCAATGTTACTGGTTAAGGTCAAAGGCTTTTTCAAGATAAACCCCTCATTTCTGCCCAAAGGCTGCTACAGTGCTAGTTACATTGCACATTATTGGGAAAAGGTCTTGTTAATCATTAACCTTGAATGACCTTGACATAAAACTTTCAAAAGACATTGAGTGGGACCTTCCCTCTAATGACCTGAGTTCACTATCAGTGTATTACTGCTTTTCTGCATAATCATGGTATTTCCCAATAGGTTTCCAGCACGATCCATAGCCCTTGTGAAAGACCGACTTAGAGTGCTGCTTAGTTCAGCTGAGGGACTTTTACAAACTCCTCTGACCTTGAAGATGCTGAGCTAGGTCAATGAAACTAAGCCATAGCGTAGATCACCATCGCCCTCACGCACCTCTGAACGGGTGATTTCAAACCCTCTTGACTTCCGAGATTTCAGGGACGGGGGGAATTTCAAGACCCTCCACTGCACGTTGACGCCAGACCCCTCTCCAATGCGCGTGTTAAGGTAAGAGCATGGCCCAACACTAAATCACGTATCCTCTGTAAACGACCGACTGAGGATGCTGCTTAGTTCAGCTGAGGGACCCTAGACCAGCTCGGGGGCCCGTACTTTTCCTGTCGCGACGGGAAGCCGTGGCGCTGCTCCTGGTCTTTAGTACCCCTCTACAAAGAAGATGCAAAGGGGCAGATAGGTCAAATTATGACTCAGTCGATCGCACAAATGCCGCGAATTGAACTATCATTCTTATACGTCCGACAATATTTTGTGAGAGCAGAAGGTGTAGGACCCGGGCTGACCCCCCAGGTTCTCTCGATTTCCAAATCAGGGGGTTCTGACCCCCCAACCTCCCCCCCGGGATCTCCACCCATGCCTCAGACATACGGTTTCGGAGTTTTAGCTTAAAAAAAAGACGTAAAAATCGCCGATTTCGTCAAAGCATGGTGATGTACAACTATTTTTTCAGCCTTAACTTTCATTTCTCAGCTTCAAATTCACATGGAATTAAATTGAGCATGTAACAGCCAAAGTTGAAGCACCTCCTTTTTTATTCGAAATTTTCAAAAAGCTTAGAGATGTTTTGACCATTTTCCAACATTTTTTTAAGTGTGGCCAGTAATTCATGTGAAGGGTATTCAAGGAAGAATACGCACCCATATCTCCTCTGTTTAGTGAAGTCAATAATTTTTTTACGTTCTAGACTCTATTAATGTGTAATTAGCCATAGAATGACGCCATGCGCGCAAAAATCGGTCGCCCGGCCGTCGTCGGCGCGGCCGCCAGTGCGCATACTGCGGCAAATGGGGTCCAAAACCGGCCAAAACCTCAAATTTTGACATCTTCTAAATCGGACTTCATTGTTTGGGTCTGACAGAGAAATGTCCAAAACCTTGGAAAAGCATATTTGTATCCATTTTTCTCTTCTTTAGCCGCTTGCACAGATGCTGGAACACAGCGCATTAAGCACGCCGCAGCTCGGCGTCAAGTTGACTCGAGATGAGGTACACTTTCCGATGCATTTTCAACCATGGTCGCAGCCACAAAACCGTTATCTATTTATATGAATGGAAAGCTGGGAACGCCCTGAAGACACTCAATGTTGAAAAGTAGGAAATTTGACCATAAGAGCCTGATAGTACTTGGAACTATTAGGACATGTAAAGTTTCTAACTTATTCTCAAATCCTAAACTTCGTTAGACCTACGAAAAAAACACACAGCGAGTTTCACTTAGAAATTTATATGTAGTGCTGCAATGTTGTGTCCTCTAACCAGCCGTGAAAAAAATTAGCTCGGCATCAATTGTCCCAGGGGAGATATGACACTTTTTGTGCGGCAATGTAGTCCAAGTAGCGCGGTGAGGCCGGCGGTTACGGCGGCCGTCGGCTCATGTTGCGCGGCAATTGGAGTAAGGACGGCTGACAGGGCGCCGTGGTCGAGTCGCGACAGGGGAAGGCGGACTTGCAAGACGCTGGACAGAGTCAACCTGTGCAAAAAACGATTTTAACACGCGCACTGAGGATGAGGGAAGATCAGAGAAGAGAGAAGAGTCACCCATTTGTTCATGGAGAGCTCAAAACTACGACCAGAAGGACGCTGTTAAAAAACAGAAAATATATTTACAGGAACGTTTTCGGGCTACCATGAGTCTGGTCGTCGATCAGCCAAAGGTGGGAGGGGAGGGGGGGGCAACGGCACAGCTAATGAAGGCAACACAATTCGCCGTGCTTTCGGGAACGTCCGACAGTTCAGCGAGGTTACTGGGCTAAGCCTGGATCTGCTACAAAGGTTCTCGGTAATATTAGCCGCACTATCCTCATCAGGGGCGTAGCCAGGATTTCACTCGGGGGAGGGGGTGGCGTCCCGTAAAGGGCCCCCTGCGACAGCGCCAAAAGGGCCCTGATGGATAAAAAATGTCCTGCTTGTTACAGAATCGTGTCCTCAGGGGGACCCTTCGGGCCCTCAGGGGGCGGCTGTCCCTGCCCCCCTGGCTACGCCCCTGATCATCATCATCAACAATTGAAATTGAGAAGTATCCGGCCTATGCTCTAGATACAGTGAGGCTGTTTGTAAACGTGTACCCATGGTACAGCATGCCGGCAACCATACATAAAGTGCAAATGCACGGGGAAGATGTTACTGAGAGCCTGAAAATTTCCAAAGGAGCATACATGGAGGAGGCCCAGGAGGCAAGGAATAGAGATCACCTTGCATTCAGGCAATATCATACCAGGAAGGCATCCAGAGTTGACAATCACTGATCAGTACCAGTACCTGTTTATCATCAATGACCTCGTAGTAACATGATCTCCGATGATATAAAAAAATCCAGAAGACCCATGACAACGGGGGTTTCGAGCCTGGCAGTAACCCTCTTTATAAGCTGAAAGATAGTGGCACTGACCATTAATAATTCGATGGTGCGTGAGTGGGTACTTGGATGTAAGACTGCTTCAAGAACTTACGTAGACTTCAAGGAGAATTCTCACGGTTAATGGATAGCAGACTGGATAATGGGACGCGTGATATTAAATAGGAGAGTTACACAAAGATGCAAAAGAGGTCGCATGATTTAATGAACATTCCCTGTGAGTTTAATGTGTTGTCTGTTTCCTCATGTTTGTGCTCATTTATGAGAAGAGTGCCGGTAATCATTCCCGGAAATCACGCTAACATTATTGTGTCAATACATGCAGCTCCCGCACGTGACCCGAGAAGTTTCGATATGGTTCGGAACCGGATTTAAAGATGACAAATAGTGAAAGAGTGAATTTTTGCCATTATTTATCATGTGTTAGTTGTATATTATTTATCATGTTAAACCAGAGTGAAGGCTCAGCAAGACCTCTGACCTATGATGACCTTGAATATGTCGGATTTATTTTTGAAATATTAATTTTTTTCTTACATTTTAAACGTCACTGGACCCGCCTTATCTGATACGGTGGAGTGTATTACAAATGAACTCGTAGTTTTATGGTTTCTCACGTCTAGTTTGTGTTCGTAAATTCGTTTTTGCAGGCCGCGATACGTTTCCCGTAGTAGAATGTTGGGGAAACGTATCGCAGCCTGCAAAAACGAATTTACGAACACAAATCACACCTGAGAAACCATAAAACTACGAGATCATTTGTAATACACTCCGAACAATTTGAACACCTACCGAACTGGACAAATGCAGAAATTCTCCACAGGGGCCTATAAAAATAGAAGAAAGTTTTTGGAGTCGGCCCTAATTGAACAAAATAAAAAATATAAATTCCAAAGGAGGGGATTTCGCAATATCAAAAATATTGGAAAATATTATTCACGTTTGTTTAGTCTCATGTGAGTTCCCAGAAGCTTGCATATGTCGACAGACAGTTCTGCTCTTCAGACATACGCTGAAGAAGTAGCGAAACGCGTCCGTGTGTTTGATTTTTAAGATATATTTAATATCCAATTTGCCAGTGTGTACCTTTACCTTTATCGTTAACCTGTCAAATGGCCCTTCAATAATACACCACTGGCCGAAAACAAACGATGGAAGAAAAAGAAAGACTATAATCTACCTTACCAAAATTTCCACAATTTCATGTGCTTATGTAGATGCATGTTTCCCTAGCAACACAGTTCTAACCCATAGTCTCCGCTGAGCACCATACGCGTGCGTGTCGTCGGTTGGCCGAAGTGCCAGTCGGCTATCGGTGGGGCGCGCCGGGCGGCCGACTTTTCGCGTGCATGGCGTCATTCTTTCGCTGATTAGACATCGATAAATTCAGGAACACAAAATTTGGTTGATTTTAATAGAAAGCACAAGCACAGGGAAATATTTTTCTGCAGGAATATTTTTCAGGAACACAAAATTTGGTTGATTTTAATAGAAAGCACAAGCACAGGGAAATATTTTTCTGCAGGTTAACTTGAGATGAATCACTGGCCACACTTAGAAAATATTGTTTTAAAAATTGAATACAAATTTCCAATGAAATGTTAAATACAATTACGTCTTAAATGAGCCTCCATAACGAAGGAATACACAGAAAATAACGATTGTATGCCACCATGTTTTTCCAAAAACACGGATATTCACGATTTTCAGCAAGCTGTTACTCCAAAACCCGTGTTTTGAGAACAAAATTGTATCTAGAACTTGTATCAAGAACTTGAACTATCAAACTTGTATCAGGAACTGGAAAAAACAACACCAACAGTAACAACAACAGCACCAGCAACAACAACGTCAACACTAACAACACGCGTCAAAAACACTAACAACACCAGCAACACCGACACCAACCAACCAACCAACCCACCAACCAACCAACCAACACACCAATCCACCAACCAACCAACACACCAACCCACCAACCAACCAACACACCAACCCACCAACCAACCAACACACCAACCAGCCAACGCACCAACCCACCAACCAACCAACAACAAGGAACAACACTAACGACAACAAAAGCACCAACAACACCAATACGTATGACCAATACCACAACCATAACACCAATACCAACAGCAATGGCCGCAGCGTTCACCGGTCAATACAATTCAAGCAGAGCCGTCGCTTCCACTGGAGCCTGGCGCGGGTGCGGGGTCCAATAGGGTGTCTCCTATTTACCCTCCCCCTCAGGTTGGTTGGAACACTACTGTGTTGCCAGGCACGCCCTTGCCCAGAAGTGGGAGTGCTCTCATGTCAGTGGGTTAGTTATTTGGGCTTTAGAGCGTGCCAACCTGCTGAGCTTATATAGCGTCTCAGGCGCCGTCGGCTGCGCGGCGGAAAACGTGTCAGCGATGGGAGCCGGCGGCTGCCGCCCGTATCACCCGCCATCAAACCCCTTCAGACTCTGGCGACGCATTTGTATGCAAACTGCAAGCGTCCCGAGAGGCACCCAACGATGGGGGAGGGGGGCGGCGGCTAAGGACTCTCATGCAGATTCGTCTCATGCAGACGCGCAGATGGTTCAGGGTCCCTCCGACGGAAGTTGCACCAATACCGATTGGTTTATCAGAAGCCGATGACGAACCAAGTGAGAAACGGCTTCTATTCAGACAGTTTTCGTTCTCTGTTGTCTGTCTATTTTGTGATGCTTGCTTGCAAATGTTAAAATACACAAGGAACTAGATTATGTTAAAGATGTAGAAATAAAGCTTTTTTTAAATGGTTGTTTTTTCGAATATTCTGGATACTATTGACACCTCTCGGTGCAGCCTTGGAAGGGCGAGCTTGTGACGTCACCCAGGCATGGAGGAATTCCCATTCTGTGTATATTTGAATACAAATATCTTATTTTGGGGTTCAAGTGTGGCTTCAGGGAAAGCTTGTGTTTTGTTCAGAGTGCCCTGTGTCATGAATTGTGTCGCACCCAAGGATATGATGAAAAAAACAGCGTGAAAAACCTTGACGAGCATAAATACGAAACCTTTGATATCTACCATTTTCCGGTCAGTCAAAACTCTATTAATGGGCCCAGGGTCGTAAATGGCCTGGTAGCGTTGTTTTGTCGTTCTCACGGGAGTGAGGCTTAATTCGGACAACATTTAGTAGCGTAAGAAAGCAGACGTCTTTGTAAGCAGAGAGTCCGCCGCTTGGCTATTGTTGAGTGCGGTGGCACCAACACTGTTGCGCTGGTTATGTGCACGGAAGAGCAGTTGAGTCAGAAGCCTGTAAACCAGACGCGGCACATTTCTCTCAGTGCTTTGGTAAACGCCGTAGCACTAGCTGTCCGAATCACCAGTCGTGGTTTCTTATATGTTGTGATTTAGGTTTTGAATTCGTGATTATTATTTTGTAAAACAGTGGCAGCAGATTACTTATCTGTTACCAACGCTTTACTAATGACCTCGAATATCCTAATCAGAGACCAGGACGTACAGACCAGCCTTACCTGGTACAGGAATTTGGCGTGTTTCGACTGAAGTATCGAACAGAAAACCCCACTCTATTTGTTCGTACGCTCTTAATGTTCTATTTTCATCGTACGATCATTTCTATGATGTTTATGTCTGATCATAGTCATGGCCGTACTGCATTTAAAAACAGGAATACATCAGCGGAGCAATTGCTAAATACTTAAGCAAATCAGAATTAGTTATGAATCAGCTGTCAAAATGATGGTACTATGTTCTTACAGCAGTCTTCAGGCAGTCTCTAACATATGTCCCTGAGTCATGAGTAACAGCGTTTCGCCAGGAGCGGTAAAATCAACTAAGCTCGGCCCGACTCTGACCAATGGTGCACCTGTTGTATAGCCATCGTGTCATTGTGTACCTTGTATCCGTTATGGTGCACCTCATATGACTGGTATGGTGATGAGGTGCATGCCGAGAAGTGTACTAACCACTAAGCAGCGGCTGTCCAGCAGACTGGGCACCGTGATCAGGGACAAACGGCTGCAACTCGCACTGTAACGACTTGGCTAAGGATCTGTCCAGAAGACTGGCACTGTGGTCAGGGGCAAACAGCTGCAACTCGCACTGTAACGACTTGGCTAAGGATCTGTCCAGAAGACAAGCACTGTGGTCAGGGGCAAACAGCTGCAACTCGCACTGTAACGACTTGGCTAAGGATCTGTCCAGAAGACAAGCACTGTGGTCAGGGGCAAACAGCTGCAACTCGCACTGTAACGACTTGGCTAAGGTTGTGTCAGAAACTGTGATTATATATATATATATATATATATATATATATATATATATATATATATACATATATATATATATATGTATATGTATGTATATATTAATTTATTAAATTCAGTAAGTTAGAGCTTTAGCTTTTATTAAAGTTTCATCGGTAAGTGACCATATAGCAGGCTACGAGTCATAATTTTGTGTTAAACGCGTGGATCGCAAGAGCTACGGAGGAAAATAAATTCTGGTAGTAATGAAGCGTTTTAAGGATAATGTCATGTTCGGTAAACTAAAGTTACATACAAATACACGCTCATTGCACCCGAGACACAATCGAAATATCATACGATTGATCCGCAAGGTCATTTCATCCTTGAAAACATATCGTTTGCCGTGATGCGTTATCCTGCCATATCCCCCGTTAATGTTTGTTTAGCCCTCCCTCCCGCATTTAGTGAATACAACTCTTGGGAACTTAAATACGGGAGGGAGGGCTAAACAAACATTAACGGGGGATATGGTAGGATAACGCATTACGGCAAGCGATAGGTTTTCAAAGATGAAATGACCTTGCGGATCAATCGTATGATATTTCGATTGTGTCTCGGGTGCAATGCGCGTGTATTTGTATGTAGCTTTTAGCTTACCGAACATGATATTATCCTTAAAACGCTTCAGAGGACTGCTCCGTTGACACGCGGCGAGGCCGTGCCCTCGGGCGGTGCCACCGGACCGGTGGATCTATTTAAAGGCAGATCAAGCCCGTGCTCCAAATAACAGGGGCGCTGGTTGGTCAGCGGAAGTCGCCAGTCAAGGCGGGCAATACCCAGTGTACTGCCATCTCCTGGGTAGGAGGCGGTCGAGGAAAAGTCTGCCAGAGGTCAACTTTGATCCAAGGACCTCCCACACTGGATCGAGGCGCCTTAACCAACTGCGCCACGGCGGTGGTATGTCCTGGCAGAGGTCAAGAAAATCGCCTACTCGCCTACCATAGCAGGTAACATGAACCAGCTCCACAGTCGACAGCAGGTAACCATGAGACTGCATCTGTTCTGATTCAAATCTGATTATACTATTTTTTGTCATTCGTGGATCGACTGGACATATTTGGCTTACCGTCCCAAAATCATGACATGGGCATCTCTAGTTAGTTTATGGCCATCACGAACAAGTACCTTCAGAGGGTTAGTAGAGATGGTCAGAGATTGGCCACTTCCTACTAACCCAACACTATCAACATGGAATTCGACCTTTCGAGAGCGAATTCTCGCTATTAAGGATTATTTGCAATCCAAGAGCCCGGATTTATCTTCAAAATATTTTTTATTGTTTTCTATGAGAAAAAGCAAGATTCCAAAGAAGAAACGTGATTTTGATTCAGAATATGAACAGCCGGACCGCCTACTTTTCCGTGAATGTTACCTACTGTTACCGCTGTTACCTCTGCTCCCTCAGGACGAGCAGCAGGAGGTGCTTTAACAACCAATCAGATTTACGCGTTGTACGCGGTGCGCCGTGCGGATTTGAATCGGGGGAATGTTCTGGAGGAGTGGTGGCGCGGTTAGTGAGTGGCGATTTTCGTGCTCTCTGTTTGGTGCTTACTTGTGAAAATAATAAACTTTGGCGATACCCAGTAATTGTATCGACAGTGTGCTGTAAAGGGGTGTACGAAGGTGCTTGCAAGAATTTGATCAAGATGGCCAATGGGACAGAGAAAAGAAAGCGGGTCAAGTGTGGCATTCCTGGCTGCACTTTCAATGGTGTAAACTTGAATAGGCATTTCAAGTCCGTTCACCCAAACCTGAACCCTGCTGTGGACAAGCGGGTAGCTGGCTCAGGGTTTGCACCAGGAGAGAAGTTTTCATTGTGGTGCCAAGGATCTTTGGTAAGCTTTGTTTGATAATTGAAGTGAGCTCATTATGTTGCTTTTTGCATGATATGTCTTGCTTGCTCTTCTTTTGTCTGCTTCTTGCTCCTCATTTTTGTCATCTTCCTATCATAGAAAAAGGAAAAATTGAATGCAATTGTTTCTCAGTACCTGCCTATTCATGCCTGGCAGCCAGCCTGTAAAATATGCCAGGTTTCAACAACATTTGATTTCGGCAGTCTTTGCAGAACCACAATCATTAAAATGAGAATTTAGAAAATTTGAAGGATTTTGTAATACCACTCCCAATGTATGATTGAGGGTGCCTGAGCACACTGAAAAAAATATGTTAATTCACACCCCTAACATCAAATCAAATGAAGCTAAATTCAAGCTTGTGGTAAACATGCATGCTATCTTTCTTTTTAAATGTGGCTGAACAGTGGAACTATTTAGGGAGATGGTTCTGCCCACATGAACAATATTCTACATTAATACAAATGTTTGTTGATTATGGGCACAATTTGAGCTGCCTCAGCCATTGCAGCAGATTTCTCCCTGCCACATTTTGCTGATTGATTTGATGCCTAGCCTGCAGTTCCCAAATGCCTTGTGAGTGGTTCCAATAATCCAGTGCTTTTACGGATATGGAGGAATATCTTCCACTTATGCTCCCTAATAAGTTACACTGTCTTTCATTTCTTACATAAAAATGTGCTTTGATTTTCAGAAAGAAAGAAATTAATTTGCATGAATAATTGGCTTTGTATAAGTTTTTACCTGATTAGTCTCCCTTGTTGATGGAAAACTGTTAAATGTAGACAAAAAGGGAAAGAAAAATTGGATAATAAAGAACACCAGTGAAAATAAAGCCCTCCCATAACGTCTTAGTAAAAAGATGCACTTAACCCTCAGCCCGCCGGGGGCCATCGATGGCCCCCTAAGGTTTTTTTCAGGATAGCAGAAAAACGACGAGACGCAGAACCACGGTTAAGGGCTCTATCTCTCACCCCATCATTTTTCCACCATCCCTGAAATTTTTTTACCCCGGGTCACCCAAGGTCAGGTCATCAAGTGAGGTTAACCAAGGTCACTTCACTTTAACTTTTGAGCTCTATGAGAGTTACGTTTCTCAGTCGATCGATTTCACAAAATCATTTGATTAAAGGCTATTTATGCGTTCTCGCACTTCTGAAGATATCAGGTCCATTCCAAGGCACGGAATAGAAGTGCCTCCGTAACTACGGTTTGTGGAGCTGAAGAAACCGCGTCAATGGTGAATCACGTATTACCAAGAGCACGTTGGGTCTTCCTTCATTACAATTGCTCCAATTTGTACAGGAGTAACACCTGGTGCGTAAGTTTGATGTTTCTTTAGGCTCCTGCATCAGCTTAATCAGATACCGGTCGCGTTTGGCCAGGTTCTAAACCAGATAACGAAAATTATGTGCTGAAAAATAGTAGGTAACACGATGAACAGATTCTTGACCTCTGTGTCCTGGCATACTTGGAGCGTGCCCACGGTGTGATGAAGCAGGTAAGGGCCTGGCATGGGGTTGGATTGGAATTTGTAAATAGCCGCTCCGAGCATCAAGCTTGGTGAAGTACCTGCTTCCCTTCTTCATGGTAGCCACGACGTTATGAGGAGAGGGGATGGGGTGAATACCCCGCTTCACGTGCCTGTTCAGGCTTGTGAGATCAATGCATAGTCAGAGCTGCTGACTTCATCAGAGCTGCTGCCGTCAGGGTTGGGTCGCTCAGGTACCGCGACGATAGGATGGCACCATTCTGTGGGCTCGGTCACTTCTACGATGATGCCGTCTTTCTGCATCTTGTTTAGCTGTGATTTGATCTGATCACGCCAGGCGAATGGGATCGACCGAGCTGCGGTCACCGCAGAGGGGCGGGCGTCCTGCTCTAGTTCGATCCGCATAGGACCGCCAGACATCTCCCGCAGTGGCCAGTCAGAGTCGAACACTCGCGGGAAGGCCTTCTTCAACATGTTCAGGTGTTCGGCTCTCTGCTGAAACGAGGGTTCGCCCTGGTTGCTGTTCCACGTGGGGTAAGACTGGCGGATTGGCTGGGTCTCCGGCTTGAGCTGAAGGACGCTCCCTGACCTCTCGGGTGCGACGTTCACGGGCGGCTGTCGAGTTTGCCGAACATATGGAGGTTCAGATGTTTCTGCAGTCTCACAGAGGGAAGACGGTGCGCTGGAGGGCAATAGAACGTTTTCAGCAGCCTTTGCAGCGGGCTGGGTGTGGATTGCACTTTCTTCAGCATCTTTTTTGGGTTTGACTTTTTGCGATCGTGTGTAAAGTGCGCATGTAGTTTCGGATGCAGTGCTGATGGGCCGGATCTGCAGCGGGAAGTGGGCGGGAAGCAGACCCATGGCGATGCTGCCGAACCAGGACAGCAGGGCGCCGTCCATGGTCGGGATGACGCTGACCGTTACACCGGCGCTGACGTTATTCAGCTTCAACGTACACAGAAATGTGCCGACACTTGGCAGTTCACTTGAAAGAAACGACTCCCGCTGCAGCCTCCTGTAGGGACCCGGCCTCGCAAGCTGCCTTCCAAATGCCACCCGAAGGTAGGTCTAGGGACCCTTATAATATACTCGGGGCACCTGAACTAATCTCGGAGGCCCCCAGAGTTGGCCTCGGTCCCCAAAATAGCTGTTCTAGGAGTCCACACTAATTTGGCTCCATTGACCCCCAGAGTTGTTCTCGGGACCCTACCTCGGAGGTCCCACGAGCCCCACGACGAGGCCCCTGACAAGCGTATCGGGGGCCCACTGCTGCCCAATCCAGGCCCCCTATTCTCAGTCGTTGTAGGTCTCTGGCATTCCACCTGGGCCCCCTGCGGTTCCCCCGGGCCTCCTATGGCTATCCGTGACAACCGGTTAGCACCCTGTGAGTCAGACAGCCAGCTAGCGCCCTCTGATTCAGACAACTGGTTAACGCCCTGTGAGTCAGACAACCAGTTAGCGCCATGCGAGTAGACAACCTATCAGACAACCTGTCAGACAACCTACGAGCGTCCTATGAGTCAGACAGCCAGTTAGTGCCCTGCGGGTCAGACAACCGGTTAGCGCCCTGTATGTCAGACAAACAGTGAGCGCCCTGTGAGTCAGACAATCGGTTAGTGCCCAGTGAGTAAGACAACCAGTTACCGCCCCGTGAGTCAGAAAACCGGTTAGCGCCCCGTGAATCAGACAACCCATTAGCGCCCTGTGAGTCAGACAACCGATTAGCGCCCTATGAGTCAGACAACCGGTTAGCGTCCTGTGAGTCAGACAACCGGTTAGCGCCCTCTTTCAATCAGGAACGACCCAGGCTCGGCACTGCTGTTCTAATTTCAAACAGAGCTGCACGGACGGCTCTGGTGTGGTTGTTGATGTCAGGACCGGGCTGGTAATTAACGCGGGACGCGTGATGCACCAGTGGCTTTGAACACTGCAGAATTCGGCAGTCAACGACAATGCGCACACTAGTGGTATCGTCACCACCACCAGCGCCTCCAACACACACAGCAGAATCAGCTACACTGCAACTACTGTTGATATCTTCGCTACCATAAGCGCCTCAAAACACACAGTAGAACTAGCAAAACTGCGCACACGTGTGTTATCACCACCACCACCCGCGCCGCCAAACACAATAGAATCAATAGCACTGTGTCCACTGACCGTTGTTATATCCGCCAGCATATTTTATTGCGTCTTTGTGGAAAGGCTTGCGAAAATAAGATTATTAAAGGGAATGTGCTACCTGTATAAGTGATTTTTACTGAGATGGACAAGTTGTAAACCATGCCGGAAAACACGGTACTCAATATATCATTTGTCTTGAAACTCACAATTTCCATGGAGCAAAGCTAGAAATCTACCTGAAATGTACACCACATGTTCCCCAGCCAGGCGGCCACAGTTGTCAGCTGTTGGTGTGACGACAGCGCTGACGTCACGGTGAGTAATCAGCCAATTGAAGCCCTTGAAGTCTATTGAATATGGTAGTACTTGCCAGATCATGACGTCATCCACAGCCAGAAGTCTTTGACTCTGGAGGAGCATTTTAAAAATCAAAATATTGAGCTCACTGTAAATTTTCAGAGAAAGTATGGATGTTTTCATGATTTTTGGCTAAAAATCCCCCTTAAAGGGAGATACGCGAAAAAATTGTATTGTGGTTTCTTGCTATTTGAAAAATCCTGATTACGAAACTGTCAATTATTTTTGTATCTTCGGAAAAACTTTGGGAGGCCACTCACTTATTATCGAAATATGTTACAGTTCCGATAAATGCTGAAACCTTCACCCATCACTTACTTTTCCAAAACTATTTAAAGTTGAAAAGTAATGTTTTTTTTGTAATACAAATGTTTGTTCTCCTGTATTTGTATTTGAGTTATTTTACAAAGCCTTTAAAATTTACAAAATGAATAATTTTGCCCTAGAAACGAAAAAAAACATAATTATTCAAGTCTTCAGCCGTTTCGTACCTCGGGTCTTGAGTCGTTTTCTGCTTCAGCCCCAGGATGACGAAACTTTTGCGTCAGATAGGTCACGTGACCCGGTATGAGAATTCCTATGCTTCTGATTGGTTAATTATGATTTCTTTTAAGCCCTATATTTCTGTTTCAAAAGAGTTTTGAAATGTTGTTTTTCTTAAGTAATTTTTTTCTGTGGTAGTCCAAAGTTCTACATCACTGTTTAGGATAGATATGACCTGATTCTTAGAGAAATTGATAGCCTTAGCCGGGGGTAGGTACATCATATACATCGATAAGAGGTGTACCGGTAAAGTCGTCTAGAAATGTTGACTTTGAGAGCAATTTTAAGCCATTTGCAGGCCGAATTCGCAAAAAATGAGAATAGGACTTCTGAAACAACTTTTTGTGACCTTTTGATCTAGCCAATAAATTTTTTTCGCGTATCTCCCTTTAACTAAACTGAATTCCTGGATTCCACCAAGGTGTCACATTCCCTTTAAATGGCCACCCTCAGTAGTAGCGCAAGCCTCTGCGCCCTCGAAGTGGTCAGGTCAGGTCTGGAAAATTGCACGGATGTGTATGCATATTGGACCGGTCTGTATTGCTTTATATCTGCTGACTTCATCTTTAAGTGGGCCTCTGACACTTTGATGATACCATAAGCGTCAGAAAAGGGGGTAGAGAGCCTGGCTTTTTGGCCAAAAATTCCTCATCTCAGTCACAATGGGAGAAAAACGAACATTTTTATAACCCGCCGGTACGGAAGGCCAGAAGCAGCCCAAATTCAAACAGTTTTTGGTCCTAACATGGAAAGTTTGTTGTCAGCATCAGATTGAAGATTGGCTGGCCCCCTCACTTTTTGCCAGTGACGACGCTTATAGATGATGCGGTGAATAAACTGAAACTGACTGAGAAAATTCACCGTTAAGTGGCCTCTGAATAAGTCGATCTGATCCCCAAAATCCCTTCCAACAGGGTGAGAGCTGGCGACGCCGTATGACCCTGGCAGTTGGTGCGTCGTTAAACCCCAACAATATTTTCATCGTTAAGTGCTAGTACATCTTGGTAGGAGACGTGGACCAGTCATATAATGTAGAGCCTTGGATGACCGCGGGGAGGCGCGTCTTTGGAATGCCCCTCCTACAGACCACTGCGTCGACTACGGCGGTGGCGTCGCGTCAGGCTGCAGCACATCGGTGAAGCACCGCACTGAGAAGCAAGGCAACTGCGAAGCCACCCGGCGCAGGGGGCTGTGGCTACACATTTGACTTTGTTAATGGTTATATGATATAGCAAACGTGATTGCTCACTTCTCATGAAATTTCGAAGTTTATTGTAGGGTTTTTTTCAGTCGCCACGGCTTCCGCCGGGGGTATATTTGTATGTACACCTGTATGGTTCAAGAACACTGAAATTGCACTTCTGTAAGTTCACATGACATCACCATTTGCACGTAGGCGTATCTCGTGTGTCTTGCTTTCTTGCCTGTGTGCTGTTTAGTTGCGCTGTGAGTATATGCCTATTGTCAATCAATGCCTGAAATACCCAATGATACTTGGATGGAATCGAATATACGAACGAATACGAATAGGGCCTCCACTCTTCGGAAATTGTGTAAGGTAGCGAAGAAATGCCACACACATGGATTCTAAAATCAACCTCATGACAACACACGTTCCCAATATTTTTGTTTGTTCTTATATCGCGCCGCACAGTCACCACAAAAGAAGTCTATGTTCTTGATATTGGGTACGAGTGAGCGCAACTCTAGAATGAATGGCGTAATTGGTCAAGTGTGCCTGTTGGGAGTGACCCTAATAAAATAAATAAAAAAGTGGTTTTATAAAAGCGCGCACCACGCTCGT
Organism: Lepas anatifera; assembly: GCA_034440635.1. Taxonomy (NCBI): domain Eukaryota; kingdom Metazoa; phylum Arthropoda; class Thecostraca; family Lepadidae; genus Lepas; species Lepas anatifera. The sequence continues at coordinate 378,213 of JAOTON010001328.1, forward strand.
GTAGCACTGTTCGGGATAAAGCAAAAGCTCAGATAATATGAACCACCATGTTCTCTCCAATAAGCCACAAAAGGATGAAGTTTACACTGAGGTGATTCCCAGTAAAAGACTTGTGATGCATTCTGAACGCAGAAAGACAAGTTTTCAGAGAAATATCCCTGCACCACAACCTCTCCATCCTGAGTGGTGGCCTTCCACGTGGTGAAATACTCACCTTGATGATTGGAAATAAAGTGGTGTTTCGTGAGCTCCGCTGACTTATGGGCCTCAAGCATTGTCGCTTTGTCTCTACAGTTTCCTTTAACACGCGCAGTGGAGAGGGGTCTGGAGTCAACGTGCAGTGGAGGGGGTCTTAAAGCCCTGATATCTTGGAAACCAAGAGGGTTAGCAGAAGGGCCGTTCGGGAGTGTGTAGGGGAGATGGTGAATTATAATAACTGAATTTTATTGGCCTGGGTCATCTTTAAGGCCAAACGAGGTCGTAAGGGTCAAATTTGGCCCGTGATGGATACATGATTGGGAAATGCCGCGATTATGCGTAAAAAACCGGGAATGCACCTAAAGCGGACTAGGATCATAGAGGGGATCCCACACAATGTTCCCTGAAAGTTTGAGGTCAAGGTGAGTCAAGGTCGCTGTCTATGACGTAACAATATAACATATTCACAATGTCTGATGTTCTGTGAGAGATACGTGATGTCCGTCTGATGTTCCATGAGAAATAAGTTATGTCTGTCTGATGTTCCGTGAGCGATACGTGACGTCCGTCTGATGCTCTATGAGTGGTCCGTGATGTGATGTGATGTCTATGAGTGGTCCGTCTGTGGTGTCCGTCTGATGTTCTATGAGTAGGACGTGATGTCCTCAAGATGTTCTTTGCGTGATATGTGATGTTCGTCTGATGTTCTGTGAGTGGTACGTCATGTTCGTCTGATGTTCTATGCGTGGTACGTCATGTTCGGTGATGTTCTGTGATTGGTGCGTGATGTCCGTCTAATGTTCTGTGCGTGGTGGGTGATGTCCTCAAGATGTTCTATGGGTGTTGCGTGATGTCCGTCTGACATTCTATGAGTGGTACGTGATGTTCGTCTGATGTTTTGGTGTCTTGATGTCCGTCTGATGTTCTATGAGTGGTACGTGATGTCCGTCTGATGTTCTATGAGTGGTACGTGACGTTCGTCTGATGTTCTATGAATGGTACGTGATGTCCGTCTGATGTTCTATGAGTGGTACATGATGTCCGTCTTATGTTCTGTGAGTGGTACGTGATGTTCGTCTGATGTTGTGTAAGTGGTACGTGATGTTCGTCTGGTATTCTGTGAGTGGTACATGCTTTTATTTTTGTTTTATTAGGGCCACTCCCAACAGGCACACGTGCCCAATTACAGAGAGTATTGGCGTGGGTGTTTAAGGATCCTTTCCACCGGGTGGGTCGGGTTGCGGACCAAAGTACGTAGGAGTTCGTATGCCTAAAGTACGTACGCAAAGTACGTTGGCTAAAGTACGTATAGATAAAGTACGTACGTGGATAATAATGGTAATGGAAAAAGTTCGTATGGAAAAGTTCGTACGGGTTAAAGTACGTGGGGTAAATGTTCGTATGTAAAAGTTCGTATGGATAAAGTTCGTACGGTTTAAGTACGTAGGGTAAATGTTCGTATGTAAAGTTGTTGGATAAGTTCGTACGGTTTAGTACGTAGGGGTAAATGTTCGTAATGTAAAGTTCGTATGGAAAGTTCGTACGGGATAAGTACGTGGATCAAATGTTCGTAGGATATGTTTTATGAATTCGTATGGTAAGCTGTGGAGGTGAATATTGCCATGAAAAAATGCATGGAATTACATGCGAAGTACAGAGGTAATCATCCGCCCACATCTGCCGGGTTTCAATAGCTTGAGCGCAGTGGCGGATATCTATGACCATGGCCAGGGCGTCGCCACGGCCTCGGGGACCGACCCTGTCTTGAAAGTGGCGGGGGGGCCTCCCGTTTGGTTGGATACTATTGAAAATGCCACGTTAGAGTGACATGGATCATCGGCCCACCCCTGCCCCTTCCTCCGGCCCTCCCCGAAATCTGTTACCCTTTTGGTGCATTTGGCCTGGGCTCCTCCTTTTGTTTATTATTTTATTGTGTTTTTTATTTTACTGTTTTTGGCTTGGTCGGGTCAGATCGTACACAGAAGGCAGTTCCCCGCCGTGGGGATTAAACCCACGTTAATCCATGCTATCCGATCCGTAAACTGGCAACGAAGCCACTAGGCCACCCCGGCCCCCAAATGGCCCCCGAGATGTCCGTCTGATGTTCTGTGAGTGGTACGTGATGTCCGTCTGATGTTCTATGAGTGGTACGTGATGTTCGTCTGATGTTCTATGAGTGGTGCGTGATGTCCGTTTGTGTTTTTTGCAGGCTTGCCGAACGACCTGAAGGTGTACTGGCAGCAATACCCGTGGGGCTTGGGTGAGGCACTCTGCAAAATACGCGCCCTGGTCTCGGAAATGTGAGTACTCCTCACTTGGCTGACAGCGCACCGTTCAATAAGCGCTCGGCTGCGTTTAAAATGAGGTGTTATTTCACACTACGCATTAAAAGTGGGCTTATCATTATTCTTGAGGCTTATCGACCCACCAGTTGCTTGAAGGTCATTAAACGTCGCCAACTCTCTCCTTGTTGGAAGAGCTTTTCGGGAGCCAACTTGCTCCTTGTTCAGGGAAGTCGCCGGGCCTTGATCCCGGGCCGGCTGCGTGGCAGCCGATCGCGCTATCCACTGCAACGCCCCGCCCCCTCCCGAAAAGTGGGTTTGTCGGTTGCATGTGATATTCCAGCATATTAGTTCTAGGCATGTTGGCATGTATGTGCATACATCCGAATACAGGTGCCGCGACCAGGCCCGTGGTGGGGCGGAGTGGCGACCGGGCCCGCGGTGGGGCGAGGTGGCGACCAGCACCACGGTGGGGCGGGGTGGCGACCGGGCCCGCGGCGGGGCGGGGTGGCGACCGGGCCCGCGGCGGGGCGAGGTGGCGACCAGCACCACGGTGGGGCGGGGTAGCGACCGGGCCCGCGGCGGGGCGGTGGCGACCGCACCACGGTGGGGCGGGGTGGCGACCGGGCCCGCGGCGGGGTGGCGACCAGGCCCGCGGCGGGGCGGGGTGGCGACCAGCTCACGGTGGGGCGAGGTGGCGACCAGCACCACGGTGGGGCGGGGTTGAGACCGCACCAGGTGGGGCGGGGTTGCGACCAGCACCACGGTGTGGCGACCGGGCCCGCGGTGGGGCGGGGTGGCGACCAGCACCACGGTGGGGCGGGGTGGCGACCGGGCCCGCGGCGGGGCGAGGTGGCGACCAGCACCACGGTGGGGCGGGGTGGCGACCGGGCCCGCGGCGGGGTGGGGTGGCGACCCGGCCCGCGGCGGGGTGGCGACCAGGCCCGCGGCGGGGCGGGGTGGCGACCAGCACCACGGTGGGGCGAGGTGGCGACCAGCACCAGGTGGGGCGGGGTTGCGACCAGCACCAGGTGTGGCGACCGGGCCCGGGCGGGGCGGGGTGGCGACCTGCACCAGGTGGGGCGGTGTGGCGACCGGGCCCGCGGCGGGGCGGGGTGGCGACCGGGCCCGCGGCGGGGTGGCGACCAGGCCCGCGGCGGGGCGGGGTGGCGACCGCACCACGGCGGGGCGGGTGGCGACCACCCGGGCGGGGCGGGGTGGCGACCAGGCCCGCTGTCTTTTTCGTTTTGCTGCTTTAACATTATCCTTATGGGATTTTGTAACAACACGGCATGAATTAATTTTTCTTTGCATCATGTTACAGCGACGATCTAAAGGGAGTTCCGACATTTATAATGTTTTTTTTACGGAAACAACAGTTTTTAAGAGCGCGTCGAGAAATCACTTCTGATATATTGTATTTCACTCCTAGGCCCGGTGACTAAATTTCCGCGCGATGTTAAGTTGAAAATGAAGCTACCTGTTGGACTTCTCTTCAAGTCTTTGAATAATTTTTCCATCTGGTTGCAGTGGTTGTAGCAATTTGATTGGTCTAAATCTTAAGCCCCTCACGATCATGAAAAATGTCACGCTAGCGAGCGAATCATCCTGTCGTGCTTGATAAATGATGAGGTGCGTAAGTTCACACCACGTTTTGTTTAGTACAGTAATCTACGTAAAAAATGTAATCTATTTTTTTGGAAACCTGTAAATTATGGTATGTAAATATCGGCTGTAGAATGCTAAACATCAACTGTAAAAATATCGCCACTATAATGTCGATGGTGCGTATCCATTCGTTTGCGCTCCATGAACACCCGGATGAGTCTATGCTTGGGTGCAGATCAAGGTTTGCATCTAAAAAACAATTAAAAATATTTTTGATGACGTCAGAAATTGTATGAAAAAGACGAAGTGTTGTTTTCAGCGCCGAAAGCCATTCCAAAAGTCGTGATTTCTGACTTCCAGATTTGTGCTAACCATTAGCAGTACTTTTTGAAACTTCGATAAAGTGGAACACTCCGTTTAATATTACCGGAAGGCCACTGTGTCTGTATTTTGCCGTGTAGCATCAATCACTGGTGTGGAGCTGCCACTTTCCCGTTCATTTGTCATCAAAATTTATAGAGTGAGGACAGAGTATTTGATGGCGTTTGCAGCCTACCACATTTCACGGTTGTTGTTTGTGATGGCGCCTAATGGATTTCTCGTGATGAAGACACCTGGTCAGCCTTTCCTGGTGGCGTCTGGAAGAGACATGCCCCGACACACATGGGTCAAATAACAACTCTCATACGCAATGTCATATTTTGGCACGGTCGCCGAAGAAAAAGAGCCTGGGCCCCTTTTCATAAAAGTTGTAGAAATGGACATGTTTTAACCACATTCACCTGCAAAGTTACGCCGTACCCAGAATCACGTTTCATAAAGAACGGTGACATTGACGCGAAAGCAGCGTAGATGTGAAATGCAGCGTGAATTACGCCCAATTCCAGAATGGAATTACTCCTTCCGAATACAGCATATACCTCCTTTATTCATATAAAAGGGCATAAACATTTATTAATTAGTTATTTGCTCTTATTCGATGATTAAGTTTCTCATGAACTTTTGAAAATACTGCGGAAGAAGACGTGCTAACAGCTGACGCAATAAATATACAGCGCTTTTTTGGCAATACCCTGTTTTTGCAGTTAGCGTGCTGTGACCGCTTAGGTAGTTACTGTCAAGGCCCCAAAAGGTTAACGTGTTATCATAATATTATATTTGTTATTATTGTGCAAGTGTATTTTAGTGGAACTCAAGTTAAAGTGTGTCGACTAGCCGTAAGTGAACTGTGAAAGTGAACCTTATAATTCCGTGGAACTGGGAAAGGAATAGTTGGGCAATATTTTTTTAAAGAATGCCTAGATGTCAGTACCTAGGTATATCATCATTTTTGCCAAAGGCCTCAGTAGCGATACTTGGATTTTGTTGGTTACAGGCACCCTAAATTGAAATTGTGCCCTCCATAGACTCCATATAACACCGTGTCAGTGGTCAGCCTATCTAGGGTTCTGTACTCCCTAGACTGTAAAATAAAAGTAACGGCAGAAAGTCAAAGTAAAACATCAATGTCAGCTTTCCTGTGTATTTGCATCAATAGCTAACATCATTTGTTGCCATACTAAATGGCCATAGAACTCTATATATCAGCTCAATGTGGCATGAGTTACTCTCACTTCAAACTTATGCAAGGAAGAACTTACACGCCATCTTTTCATTTAAGTTTATTTTACATTCATGACTCGTTTTGTCCTTCACTATAATAGTTTTGCCTGAGATTCAGAATTTCTGATAAAATTATATATTTTTATGTTTTGTATCATTGCCTGATAAAAGTTACTCTGCTACTTCTTGTGTAGCTTTTCAGGAGTGTTAAACACATTAAACGTATGTACATGTTGTCTGCTATATGAAACAGGATTGTGAATATTCTACGCTGCATTCCAGTACAGCGTAGTTTAAAGCAGCGTAACTTTGCAAGTAGTTGTATTTTACGCTGCATTCTTATGAAATAAAATTGTGGTGTATTTTTTACTTTCTACGCTGCATTATGCTACTTCTACGCTATAAGCGTAAGTCCCGCTTTTATGAAATGGGGCTCTGGTTGGCATAGACTGATAATCTTAAAGGTGAACTAGGTCAAGCTTTAGGCAACTGATCCCATGTTTTCTTCAATGAGCGATAAAGATTGATGGCAAGGACTGTATGTTTGCTGTTCTTGCCGCGACACAATTAAGATAATGATAAGCCGGGTATTTTCTTGTGGCGACATTTCCGGATGGGGAGCGCGGAGATGAATGCCTCGTTTTTGGTTGGTCGGATGCGCTTTCTGTCGATGTGCGGTAGAGGAGATTCTTTTGTCTCTTTTCTGCTCGTGGTCGATGGGCCATATCGAGTCTGCTATTCGTCCTGCCGTCCAATATTCCGGGAGTGCTGTCGCACATGCCTGTAGATACCAGCTAAAGTGGTTTGCAAAAAAACGCACAGCTACTGGCGCTGTTAAGATTTCTGGACTCAGTTGAGCATTTCTGTGCGTAAAGGGAATGTGGCACCTTGGTCGAATCCAGGCATTTAGTGTAATTAGGGGTATTTAAGCCGAAAATCATGACAACGTCCATGATTTCTCTAGAAAATGTACAATGAGCTCATAATTTTGATTTTTAAAATGCTTCTCTAGGGTGAAAAAATAAACCTCTGCCTGTGGATGACGTCATGATCTGGCAACTACTGCCATATTCAGTAGGCTTCAAAGGCTTCAATAGGCTGATTATTCACCGTGACGTCAGCGTTGTCGTCACGCCAACAACTGACAACTCTGGCCGCCTGGCCGGGGAACATGAGGGGTACATTTCAGGTAGGGTTTTAGCTTTTCTCCACGCAAATTTTGAGTTTCAAGATAAGTGATATATTGAGCACCGGTTTTACGGCATGGTTTACAACTTGGCTATCTCAGCTAAAATCACGTTATAAAGGTGCCACATTCCCTTTAATGCCCGCTGGCTTGTGCCACGGGCGTAGACAGGTTATCTTTACGAGAGGGGAGAGGGTGTAACGGTCAGATACCCCTGCGATAGCAAAGCGCTATAAGAGTCCCTCTGGAAACCCCCAAACTGTTTAAGTGCAAAAAATAAAAAAGCAAAAAACTTTGAGCAGCGGAGAGTGACATGTCAACGACAACCAGAAACATGTCAATCCGAGATTTTGAAGGTGGGGTTACCCCTTTGTCGTTGTTTGGTCCGCAGTAACTTCCCAAATTGATGGCCCTCTCGTTGTATTGCAGTTCTGTCGCAAGGAACCTCTCCTCCTTATCCCCAAATACGTTACCGATTTGTATTGAGGCAAACCGTTTTGCCTGTGGGTTAAGTTCTCGCCATATGTCAATCATATGTTTGTCAGACATTAATCGTATCAAAACTGCAATTGTTAGTATTTGCAATTCTTTTCGCCATTTTTCTCTATCGTTTTGAATATCTAGGCAAAAATGGAAATCTCCTCCTGTTATTCTCCTCGGGTTTTGGTATTTATCAATTTTTTAGAAGAATTCCTCAATAGCGCGAGGGCTGTCGTTGTTTGGTCCGTAGTAATTATCCAAAGTGGTTTCATTCCCGTTGTACTGCAGTTCTGTCGTAAGAAACCTCCCTTCCTCCTCCCCAAATACGCTTTCGATTTGTATCCTTGAATTTGGTCTTATCGAAATTCCGACACCTCGTGAGAGATTATCACCGTGAGCGAAACAGCCCAGTCCTCCCCATTCGTCTGTCCAGCTCTTTTCATCTGCTTGTGAAGAGTGCGTTTCTTGCAATAAGATAACGTCAAAGCCGTCGTTTAGAGGTATGAACATACCTCGAAACATCTGAGACCGGAGCCCGGTTACATTAAGGGATGCCACCTTTAATATTGATTCATGTTTTGCGCTCATCAGAGTCTGTGTTGTGGGGGTTTAAACTGTGTTTGTGCTGCAATGGTTCGAGACGGCACTGCCTCTGCGCTTAGTGACTGCACATTGTATCCTCTATCGAGTTGAAAGCGAAAGCCGAATGAATGTGTGCTGCCGTTTAGTGGAGCTTTACAATGTCACCCCGAAGCCGATGCGAGAAAACATCGCAAACACATAACAGAAGGCTCGGGGTCCACAATCAAATAACAACACACGAAAACCGCCCCGGTAGCTCAGTTGGTAGAGCGTCGGGCTCCGGCCCGCTGCTCAGAAGCATGCAGTGGCAGTGCATGTCCAGCCTTGGGATCGGTTCCCCTGAGACGCTCCAGTGCTCAATAGTTTGCCCGACGTAGGTCGGCTGGCAACCGACTGGTGAGAGGGTGACCTGAGCGGGGCGGCCGTCCGTGTGCTTTGTGGGACGTTAAACTTTGACTTCTAAATTATCCCTTAATTGTGGGAGCTACTCGTTCGGGTGGTGGGGTCGGGGTCTCCGTGACAAGTCCCTTGAGGACTTTAGTGAGACTCTGACTCTAGCAGCCATACTGGGAACAAGTTGGACAAAATTTATTTAAAAAAAACAGCAGCAACGAAACATGGAGGCCTGGCGTGGTCAGAGGAGGGGGGACAAAAGACGTGGCCAAAAGTTTTATATTACACGCATCAGGGGTAACAAAGACGATGAACTTAGTATCAACGAAATTGAAAAGGCTCCGAAACCGAGGAGATTTTTCCGCTGCGCCGGTATTTTGGAAAAGAAACTTCAGTCTTTTGCAGTGCTGGGTAGCTGGAGAGCTTGGCTGTGCAGTGTGCACCACAAAATTACAACTCTATAAAAGGAAAAAAAACAGATGTTAAACAAAATGCGGGAAGCAACCACAGTAAACTATAAAAACTGCCGCAAGTGAAATATCGTATAAAGTAAATAGTTATTAGGGAGGGTGGGGTGGGTTGTATCAGTTTTACTCCAGGTTCATTAATTTCGTAACTACTTGGGATGGCCTCGTGATTTCAATACCATCTCGTAGCTGCATTCTTTGGCTTCCCTTTGCCGATATATTTTTTCTTAATCTTTACTGGTTTGTCTCCTACTGCCCGGCGAATGGACATTTTCACTTGATACAACTTACCCCACCGGTTGGGTGAGTTGTATCAGTGTGCACGTTTCAGAGACTGTGCCTGCTACCAATCATGGCCGTGGGAACAACCTTCAACGAATTTAAAATTTAATTATAAACTTAACTTGGATTTTATTGCACCTATGGCCAATACAGTACGACATTCATGGAGGCAAAAACGCAAACGAAACATCAACCGTCCATGTGTAAAAGTGACCCGTTTGGAACAAAGAAGCCAACACAATGCGTCGAAACGGGCAAATTCTAGACTAGGTACCAGCAGACTTAGCCAGGGCTAAAGTCTGTTCAATCTGCAACTGTTCAATCTGAAAAGCCTAAACGTATTAGTTATGGACTTACTAAGTAATCCTCTCACAATAGTTACGGGAAGGGTTGTTTCGGGATACGGATGAATTGCATGGACGTGGGAAGTGGGAGGCGGTGGGCGAGCAGGGGTGTGCCTCGAATTTGTGAAGCGCAGGTGGGGATGTGGCCATAACTTCTCGGGACTTGTTACACTTTAATTTTTGCTTTTGCTTTCATTCCATCAGGCGGCCTGTCTTGCACTTATCCTGGCCCGCACTTTTTGCAGCAAAAATATTTTTACCTAATTTTTCGTTGTGGCTACCTGTGATGATATAGTCTTTTTGGCAACATTGAATATGTGGCGACATCCCTAATGAGCTGTATAGGCAGCGTGGGGTGCCTACCCATTTAAATGGGTCCTAAATAATCTCAGGGGGCCAAAACTAGCTCAGTGGGCCAGCCTTCAACTCATGGGGCCTAGACACGCTGAGGGGCCCCAAAGCAGCTAAGGAGGCCAATACAAACTAAGATGGCCAGACTAGCTGGGTGTCTTGACGAACTCATGGGGCCCCGATACACACAACGGGCCCCAAACAAGCTGAATGGGCCTATATCAGTTAAACGAACACGATACCAGCCCAGGGGGCCCTTGCCAGCTCAAGGGAGACTAATCAAGCTAGAGGCCCCATGACCGGACTAGAGGCCCCTTAAGTAAATCCTATCCGCCTGATCCACTCTGGTCAAATAATTTCACCGACAGGGTTATTTTTAGTTAGAGGGGCCGAGAAGAATCTGGCAAGCCAGTAAGCTCCGGTGCAATACTCTTTCCGCCGAACAGCCCAGGGGCAACCTGAAACTCTCAGATAGCTCAAAATTAACTCGAGGGTTCGATCTGTTGAGGGGCCCTTCACCTTAAGGACCCCGAAAACTGAAGTCCTGCGAACATTCAGTTCGGTGAGGGCCTGTTTCTAAAGCGGTCCCGATCAACTAGGGGACTCAATATCGCTCGAGTAGCCACCAAAACTGGGCTCAGGCCCCGAGGCTCTGGGCCTCTGATGTTAGGTTGTCAAAGGATTTCGTGGATCCAGGTTGTAAGACAACTTGATATGTGTGTCATACGGCACCTTAGTTTTGCCACTTGAGTTCACCAAAGTTCACTGTATTCATTGTTAATTGCGTTTAATTGCGTCAATCGGGGTTTCTTGGGACCCAGCGTTAGCCAAACAACTAAGATATGTATTGGTCGATACGACACCTGTTTTCTTCAAGACCAAGTTATTTATTCTTTGCCATGGTGCTTCGTTGCATAGTCAGATTTTCTACCAATGTACCAGTCATTACTTCTGGGCGAAACCTTGCCGCCCGAAATATGCTTGATGGTAAACGTGAACATGTTTCACTGAAGGCTGCTTTCATGAAATAGCATTTACAAATACGTTTCTAAACCGCATTTTTCTTCCAATCTGGCCGCCTATTGTGGTAAATTGGCGCCCTCAGATTCGGCACCCCAGGTTCGCACCCCCTCAGAGCCTGCTCACCCCTAACGAAATCCTGATTCGTCACTGACTTCTTAGACTTTAATTTTGCTTTTGCTTTCATTCCATCGTCTTGCACTTATCCTGACCCGCACTCTTTGCATCAAAATATTTTACGTAATTTTTCGTTGTGGCTACATGTGACAATATAGTGTTTTTGAAAAACGAATCTGTGGCGACACCTAAGGAGCTGCATGAACATTGGGTTGAGTTGTATCACTGTTACAACATACCCCACCTGGCCTTGATACAACATGTACCACCTCCCACATTGAAAAACGTCCTCGTGCTCACAACCAGTGGCCAGCCGAGAAAATCCCTCCACGCACGAAGCCTTAGAATCTACCCTTACCCTGCCGCAGCAATCCTTCCGATTCGTGGTCATCTGAATGACAAAACACACATTTCCTTACACAAATTGTACAGAATGACACCCCGAAAACACATTTTTGCACTCACCGCAAACGCGCCAGCCAAGCAAACGGCAGTATAAAGAAAGATGGCGACCGCTGCCGCATCATCTGGTCGTTCGTAGCGCTATCTCTTGATAGTTTTGGAAAAAATCGCTCTGATACAACTTGTCCATATACAACTCTCCCCGCTCTCCCCTACTTAAATATAGTAACACTTCAGCTACTGTTTTAAGCGAGAACCCGGAAATAATAGCTAAATTAAAAAAACAATCACGTGCCTGTGTGATGCACTTCTTTTTAAGAAAGTTCCGCTGCCCAATTAACAGGCAACCAGGCGCGCCTCCACCGCGATCCCGACGACAATAGCACCCTTACGTTAACACCGAAACCTAAAAGCTTAAGTCGCGGCACGCCCTGCTAGGAAACGGAGAATAGCATAATAATGCGAAAAAGCTAACCCAGTTAGATGATTAGAATTGCAGGATTAGTATTAAGATGCCTGATGCAAGTTTTTGCAAATGTTGCAAAATACCTTGACCTCTACACCACCAGGTTAGAGGGGAAATCATGCATCGGGGGTGAGTGTGAATAGCTGTTAGTGGGGTGCTCTCACCTGTTAACTTACATTGTAGACAACGGGGGTGACGAGCCCGGTCCCAGTAGCGGCAATGTGCAGTGTTCAGACGGGAGTGAAAAGACATTTCAGATTGATAAAAGGGGTATATTTTGTCACTGACCATGTACTTATTCCATCAACCATCGTCTTCAGGTCAAGTTCAGGACGCATCATTTAAGAGAAGAGGTGAGCGCGCGCTGTGCATTGCCATTGCGCAGGGTTTGCCAACGGCGCCTACCGATATTATATGATGCCGCTGGTTTTTTCGTGCTTAAAAGCAAGAAGTTGCGGCTTTATTTTTAATCTCAGCAGTTTAATATGTTTTCTTTCACACCCACGTGTCGGTTTTGTACGCTGAAGAACAGGTGTTTTAACTAACTTACCGGTTGAACTCCTTACACCTCAACAGGCATGTCCCGAACTTTTAGACAGTAATTCCAATCGCTGAAATAAAAAGTAATAAGCGACAGAAATGATTGGAAAGGTCTTCTGTCAACACACAACACCTTGCTCCATCGGCAATTATATTCCGTTTAATGTCTCGGCATCTAAGGTATAAGGGGAAGCAAATGTGTCATGCGCACTGCGCGGGTCACAAATCTTTTAAATCTTCGCTAAATAGCGTATTTTAAATCTTCGCCAAATAACGTACTTTTAAAACCACTTCAACTGTTTGAAGAATTACAATTTTTGTCAATAAGAAAGAATATTTTTAAACTGCCACTGTTGTGTGTTCTGGTTTATTCCAAATATTTTGATACGCAATTTTACCCTTCTATCATTATTTTAATTGGATAAAACAGCTGTAGAAGAAACTGCTGCGCCAGCAAAGGGTAAAATTGCCGGAGGCTATACGTCCTGAACCGTTGCACCTAGCGAGCTAAAAATGACAAAGTCAAGCAGCGGGCAGCCGCCGTGGAGAAACGGGTCGCCAGGAAACCCTTCTGCGACGTTGTCACCAAAGAGTTGAACTTCACACCAGCATTGGCAGGGTCTCAAAGATCTTAAGGAAGTGGGACCGGGCCTCTGATAACGACTGTCAAGAGGGCCAAGCCATGGAAGACGGCGGCAAACTCCTCGTCACCGAGGAGAAAGCGGAGGCCTTCATTAAGACCTATGCCCAAGTGTCCAAACAAGTGCGGGAGCTTAAGCTGGACCGGGCCGGAAAGGCTAGGATGAAGTCCCCTGAGATGAGAAGCTGCAGAGACTGCCGGGGTGAACAGAGGGGCTGCTGTGTCCCCTTCACTGTGGAGGAACTGGACCAGCAGCTTAAGCAGACGAAGCTCAAGAAGGCCCCTGGGGGATGAGGTGGCTTAGTGGATAGCACCTTTGTCTTTTAAGCCACCGGTCCCGGGTTCAAGTCCCGGCGGAGCCTCTGAATAAGTCGATCTGATCCCCAAAATCCCTTCCAACAGGGTGAGAGTTGGCGACGCCGTATGACCCTGGCAGTTGGTACGTCGTTAAACCCCAACAATTATTATTAAGAAGGCCCCTGGACCCGACTGAATAACGAATGAGAGGCTCCGGCACCTCATCCCAGTAGAACGTAGTGCCCTACTGCGCCTTGCCAACGACTCCTGGACGACGGGCGTAGTGCCCCGAGAGTGGCGGACCGCAAGCGTAATTCCGATCCCAAAGGACAAAAAAAGAAGAAACGGCTCACAAGCTACCGACCGATCGCCCTCACCAGTCAGCTTCGGAAACTGTTTGAGCGGTTGATCCTGACCAGGCTCAACTATCTCATTGAGATCCACGGGCTGATACCCCGGAACAAATGGGGTTCCGCGCAGGGCGAAACTGCATTTGTGCACCAACTGCCAGGCCGCCTTACTCCGAGGTGACCCGCCACTTCAGACATAGTCTCTGGGAGTTTAACTATGGGAGGCCCTCTCGGCCATGTCACTGCGTCACCGACGTCAGGCACACATGCAATGGGCCCTGGCGGGCTGCGACGTGCCCGGTAACGAGAGAGTGGACACCATCGCGAAAGAGGCCTCCCATCTCCCCCGGGTGGCTGTTCCAGTGGACATTCGGCACATCGGGCGGCGACTAGAACTGCGCTGACACGAACCAATCGGAACTGGCCCCCGCCTGGTTCCGCCAGCTGAGGAAAGTGCATCTGCCACCACCAGCATCCCACCTAGACCAAAGCGGAGCAGTGGACGTCCACCAGATCCACACCTGACACTGGTCAGGGTCGGCCCAGTACCGAAATCTTCTAGGCCTCAGCCCATGGAGAGCCTGCCAGGGGTGCGACGACCATCGCTGCGGAGCTGCTCTGTGCCTGATCTGCAGAGAGGAGGCAGACACCTTGAGGCACATCCTGCTCCAGTGTCCGGTGCTCATGGCTCTCCGCTTCCGACCTACCGGAAGCATCCACTCGACGACGGAGGAGGTGTGGAGCGGCGACAGGGTGGCGGCCCTGGGGACCGCCGCTTGGTCCCTCCAGAGCCGAGTGGCTAGGCAGTAGTGATGCTGCCGGAGGGTAAAACAATAACAATAGCAACAACAACAGCAAAAAATGTTACAGGCGTGTTCCGGACTGCTTTAAACCATATGGACAAGGTTTGAAGAAAATCAAAGACAAGAGGGTGTAAAATCGACCATCGCGTGTGTTGAAATGTCGTGGAATGCCCCAACTGTAGCGTAGAAATGAAAAAAATGGCGTGCAAGGGCCGGGCAGAGCAGCACGCTTGCAAGCAGTCGTTGCGGCTCTGTCTTTTTTCTTTTTTCCCTTTTGTCTGAGGCTGCGTAACTGTTGCCTTTTAAGAGTCAAGAGGTGAGATGATGACGCATTGTAGAAATAAAATGACTTCGATGTCTGTAGAAAAGACAGTGAATCGGTAAAAGTCGCAAACTTCCTCGCCCTCAGCTTAGAGGGCGAGGAAGTTTGCGGTCCAAACAGCAAAAAAATGGTGTACAGCTCTGAGGTAAGAACGGATCATTCGTAAGGCAAACTAAAAACTTCCCAACATCATCACCAAGAAATGCACACCCTGTACCGTCGTCACCTTTGGAGCCGTCTGTATAGAAACATACGTGGTTTTCGAACGGCTCCGAACGCAAGTTCATAAATAACTGGCGCGTCGCTTCAGGGGCAAGTTTTTGCTTTGTTCGAGTAGGTCTGTTATCGTGTTAATTGTCGAGATGAGCTATGGTTCAATAACAGCTGCTTCATGTGGTTCTACACTGTAAAAAAAGATTAGCGCCCTAATGGTGCTAATCAGGTGTCAAATTTCAGCACCACAGGGATGCTGGTTTTAAGCACCCTTAGGAAAAGGGTGCTTATTTTAAGCAGGGTACTTAAAGCTAGCACCCAAATTTAAGGCTTTCTTAGCGCCCAATTAGCACCCTAGATGCTTGAAGTAAGCACCCATAGGGTGCTTATGATTTAGCACCCTAAAGCTCCTTCTATCCAGGTGTCGAATTTCAGCACCACAGGGGTGCTTATTTTAAGCACCCTTAGGAAAAGCTGCTTATTTTAAGCAGGGTGCTTAAAGCTAGCACCCAATAATACGGCTTTGTTAGCACCTAACTAGCACCTTAGGTGCTTGAACTTAGCACCTGAATAGCCTTTAGGTGCTTGAACCTAGCACCTGATTAGCTCTTAGATGCTTGAACAAAACACCCATAGGGTGCGCACAATTTAGCACCCTAAGGCTGTTTCTGTTTAGACTTCAAATTTCAGCACCATGACGCTGCTAGATCCAAGCAGCCCCTGGGTACATTTACCCACCACCTTGCGTATTAACCTGAAAATAACACTTTTTGGTGGAAATTTTTATTGGAAACAAGGACCGAAGCAGTACACACAGACACACCGGTGCGCAGTGTCTTTCACCACATTGTCACTTCACTGCTACATTTATATCGCGCACTTTTAACGGCTTCAATCAACACTGTTTTGGCACTCATTTTAATCCCTCAATTATACGAAGTGGCTGATGGGCAGCCTGGGCGTAACGCGCGCACCGCTACCGGCAGAGACAGGTTATACAGCACACGGGCATATAGGAACCGGGGGGCTCAGGGGGTCCCTGCCACCCCCCACTTTTCTGAGGGGGAAATGAAACTTGAGTTTCAGACGAAATTCAAGGAAAATAGGACGTTCGTACTTGTACTTGTTTGCTGTTGGAACTTGTTTGCTTGTTCCTTGTACTTGATGTTTGTATACTTGTTCATTCTTATCAATGCCCAAAACTTGCATATTGACAGACATGGTCTGGTCTGAAATATATTTAGGCATTAATTTAAAACCGCCCCCTTGAAATCGTTGGGTAACTTAATCCAGGGGTGTAATTTTCTATCTCTTTGGGGGTGCCCGAGCACCCCCAATCCTAATTTGAGCACCCCCAATCATGTGCTGAGCACCCCCAATACATGTGCCGCCCCTGGCTTATCACTGCTGCCCTGAACAGTGTCATCCTATCTTATCACTACCGCCCTGATTCGTGCCGCCCCTGGCAAGTTCTCCCGTACCGGATTCATTGTTTCGAAGTAATGAACCCTGATTGTTCCCACTTCTAGCTCATCAATGCCACCTGGCTTATCACTTTCCCATGATTTGTGACGCCATATCACTGCCGCCCCCGCCGGATCACCGCCACCCCCTGGCTGATAACCACCGCCCCTGACTGATTACTGTCGCCCCCTGAATGATACTGCCGCCCCTGGCTGATCACTGCCGTCCCTGGCTGATTGATAACTGCCGCCCCCTGGCTGATCACTGCAACCCGTGGGGATAACTACCGCCCCCTGACTGATCACTGCCGCCCCCTGACGGATAACTGCCGCCCCTTGGCTGATAACTCCCACTCATGACTAAGCACTGCCGCCCCCTGAGTAAAGCTACCGCCCCTTGGCTGATAACTGCCGCCCTTGGTTGATCACTGCCGCCCCTAGCTGATTACTGCCGCTCCCTGGGTGATCACTGCCACCGCCTGACTGATAACTGCCGCCCCTGGATGATCACTGCCGCCCCCTGGCTAATCATTTCCGCCCCCTGGCTGATCACGGCCGCCCCTGGCTGATCACTGCCGCCCCTGGCTGATCACTGCCGCCCCTGACTGATCTCTGCGACCCTACTGCCAACTGCCACTTCTGGCTGATCACTGCCGCCCCCTGACTGATAGCTGCTGCCCTTTGGCTGCTAACTTCCTCCCCTGGCTGATCACTGCCGCCCCCTGGCAGATCACTGCCACCCCTGACTGATAACTGTCGCCCCTTGGCTGATAACTCAAGCCTCTGACTAATCACTGTCGCCCCCTGACTAAAACTGCCGCCCCCTGGCTGATAACTGCCACCCCTGACTGATAACTGCTGCTCCTGGCTGACAACTGCTGCCCATGCCGCCCCCTGGCTGATCACTACCACCCCCTGACTGATAACTGCCGCCGCTTGGCTGATAACTGCCGCACCTGGCTGATCACTGCCGCCCCTGCTGATAACTGCCGCCCCCTGACTGGTCACTGCCGCCCCTGACTGATAACTGCGGGCCCCTGGGTGATAACTGCCGCCCCTGCTGGATCACTGCCGGCCCCCTGGCTGATCACTGCCGCCCCTCGTTCATCGCTGACGTCTCCCGGGGCGGTGAGCATCCTGGGGATATCTGGACAGTGAGCGTTCTGGGAGAACATCCTTCTGTGGATATCACTAGCATTATGTCATATCTGAGGGGCGTTAGTTTTAATTTCATACATTCATCCTTGTAGTATTTCAGGTTTTACATATCGCCGAGTTTCATGTTACCTAGTCGCTGACCTTAATCTATCGTGGGAAATTTTCTATGCCATTTTTACAGCATTTGTATTTCATTTTTTATTTGTTTATAGGTGTTTTATATAATGTTCTGATACAATTTGCACAACCTGACCTGTTTTCCCACCTGACTTGTTAAAACTTGTGCGGAAATGTCTTCTTTACGTATTTTATTTAGTGTTATGGGTGCCGTATGACCCTAGATGACCGCGCCCTAAAACCCTAAATATGATGATAGACCGTCTCCCGACTGAGCACTGCCGTCCCTGGCTCATCACTGCTGCCCTGATCCATGCCACCTCTGACTCATTGATGCTGTCCGGGGTATATTTTGACCCAAATGCGCGCCGCCCCGATTTACCGCTGCCGCCCCTGGGACATCATTGCTGCCCCCTGGCTGATCACTGTCTCCCCTGGTTCGTCAATGCCGCCCTGATTAATCATTGCACTCCTGATTCACACCGCCCCTAGCTCCATGTTTTGTTTTAAATTAACCCATATATGAGCCGCCCCTGGTTGGGCACTTCCTCCTTCGAATCCTGACAGCCGCCTCAGGCTGATCACTACCCCCTGGTTTATCACTACCAAAGAGATTAATCCGGCCATGACCCCCAAAACCGGTCAAACTTAGGCCCTGCTGTCAGCAAAATTTGTCAACAGGAATCTCTATTTCCAGACCCTTTCAGAAAGCAAACAGCAGCCCATTATCGTCTAATCGTTATCTGTTTGCCTATTGGAGGAATTGCCCGAACCAAGTAAATGGCAGACTGCTGCTTCCATGCTTTTACTGTTTTAATGTCAGCCAGGGGTGAATTTTGTATCTATTTGGGGTCACCCCTAATCATAATTTGAGCACCCCCAATACATGTGTCAGCTTGCCTACTTAGCATTGCTGCCCTGATTCATGCTGCTTCCGTCTTACCACTGTAATTCATGTTGTCCCCAGTTAATCACTAACACCCAGACTTATGCCACCATGGTTTATCACTTCCGCCTCCTGCCTATCACTGCCATTGCCTTTGATTTGTTCCAGTCCTGACTTATCACTGCTGTCCTGATTCAAATAGCACCCGGCTCATCACTGCTGCCAGTAGCTCACCAGTGCTATCACTGGCTTATTACTGCCACGCTGTTTCATGCCGCCCTCAACTCATCACTATCGCCTCGGCTAATGAATTCCGCCTCTGACTTACCACTTCCGCTCTAATTCATGCCGCCCTGGGCCCATGACTGCCGCCCCTAGCTCAGGGACGGCGAATTCCATTTTCGGGCGGGTGTGCAAGATTTTCGGGAGGGGGGCGCCTTCCTTCCCAGGGGGCGCCTCCATCCCCAGGGCGTGCCTTTGGCTCCCTAGGGGCGCCCAATCAGTGGGGAGGGGGCGCCGACATTATTTCCCTGCGTTGAGTGGATAAATTGTGTCTATTTGCTCTCCATCGGACGGCTTTGATGACAGGGGTATGTGACACTGTTTTTATTTCGCATAGAGGGTCCTACCTCTTCAGGTAGGCGGATTTTAGGCCTGATTTGTTCTCGGTTAGTCGGGGACGCCGCCCAAATCCTGGGCGCTTCCCCGGACCAAGCCAAAACCGAGTGTGCAAAAATATACTTTTGCACACCCTCATTCTTTTTAAGGTATGCAAATGCACACCTTGAACCGGGGGGTGTAGTTGCACACCCTTCCGGGGATGCAACTGTACCCCCGGAATCCGCCGTCTCTGCCCCAACTTATCTCTTTCGCCCCGATTCGTGTCACCCGTATTTTATAACTACTACCTACGGTTCACCATTCCCGTCCTTGGCTTTTCCTTTTGCCTTCATTCTTGCCGCTCCAGGCTAATTATGCCACCCCTAGTTCATAACTGCCGCCCCTGAGTCATCTCTGCCGCCATCGCCTTATCACTTCCACTCTGATTCGCACCGCTCCGCATTCATAGCTATTGTCCCTGGCTCACCACTGCCGCTCTCGACTTATGACTTTGTCCTCTTTCTTGCCGCCTCGGCCAGTCACCATCGGCCCCAGCTTATCACTTCCATCCTAATTTGTGCCGTTCTTAGTCCATAACTTCCGCCCTGGGCTCATCACTGCAGCACTGATTCTTACCACCGCTGTGTTTTAGGGTACAAAATAAAGAGCGTTAGGGCAAAAATAAAGAGCATGCACGGGTACAGTGGAGCTGCCATATGTATTAACACGCACCCCGCGGGGGTCCCTGTCATGACGCGCCCCGCTGGGGTGAATTTCGCCCCCTCCGTATCTCATTTCTCAGGAAAACTAAAGGAAAATTACGAAAGGCGTTCGAAAGCTCTTGACAAGACAAATATAAATTATGCGGAACATTTTTATGTCAGGTCAATATTGAGGTCAGCACAGGTCAGAGAAAGTTACTTACAACAGGGCAGTGTACGTTTCCCCCTCTAGATTTTTACTCTGTGTAGCTATAGCAAATGTTTATGCATCTTTGGATTCCTCTCGTCTTGGAAAATTGAATGATGTATAATTTTACCTTGTTAGGTTAAATTGTGAAAATGACCTAATATCGAGCTAGGTCAAGGTAACAGGGTGCCCTGGAATGGTCATGCTGCATATCAATCGACTCTCCGTGACAATATATAAGCACAATGCAAGCAAAATAGGAGCTTTATCTCAATTCAGTGAAAAGTTATTGACAAAACAATCACGGTACGCTCCTGTGACCTAACATGACCTTTAAGAGGTCAAATGGTCAAAAACTCAACTTATGGCCAAGATCGTGGTAAGAATACATGATTTTGGTGATTTTCAGCTTTATCTATCCAGTATTTACTGAGAACGTGCCCTTTCTATTTTTCACCATAGACTTATAATGAGGTGACCAAAAAATTGACACCACCTCAGGTCAACAATATCAAAATTCCGAGATAGCAGATTTGTAGACCCTAATAACCTCATCATAGTGTAAACGTTTCAAACTGATCGGTTGGCTAATGTTCCTTAGGCGCCGCTTCAAACTCGTGATTTTAGGTTTTGAGGTCGGGTCGCTTGACCTTGGATAGCTCCTTGACCTGACATGACCTGACCAAAAAAATTTGTTCATATACGCAAAATCAGTGAGAGATAAGGTACTGTAAGTGTTGTTGTTCTGCATCTCTTTATTTTTGCGTTATCTGGGGAAAACCAGGAGGGGGGGTAATTTTGTCCCCCCAGCGGGGCACGTGTTAATGTTTACAGAAAGATATACGCGTTGTTTGGAGCGCTATCAGTGTTCTTGCTCTCTTTTCACCTAGTGATAAAATCTTTGCTTTCATTTCAATATCCATCTACTCTGCCATTCCGGAGGTAAAGTTTAATCCAGCAAACTTGATATTCTTAAATCGTGGATAGATTTACAACTCAGATTGGATTATTTTAAGACGTGTATGTAGCTTTGGGTTTTCGCCTAAAAAGCAAACATATTTGGAAAAAGCTGTAAAATACCTGCCCAACATTAAAATAGAATGTTCCCTGCGCTATAAAAGGCGCAAAAAAGCGATGAATAACAGATTTAGTGTAATGAAGGGATGCCCCGCAATGCCGCCGCCCCTATGGAGTGCCGCCCCCCACCAGCTGAGCACCCCCAAAGATTTTGGGAAAATTACACCCCTGACTTGATCAAATACCAAATAGCATTTCGAAGCGTGAGCGTCTCATAATGGGCACGGGTATTTGAACACCCCCCCCCTCGAACTCGGCTCCTATGCAAGATAGCGAAAAGAACACGAAAGCTGGTGGATAGCTCATACAAATTCATGAAGAAACTACGTAGGTCAATTTTTGGCTCATGTCAACATTGAGCTCATGACAGGTCAAAGAAAGCTGCATGTTAAGGGTAATGTTTTTTGGGCTCTAGCCCCCGACAGTTGAGTTAGAATAATATTTCATACACCATTCGCTTACCCTCATCACGGCAAATTGAATGGTATATGATAATGTTAGGTCAAAACACAAAAATAACCTCACCTCAGGTCATGTCAAGGTCACTAGGTCACTTCCTTACCTATGGTGGGGGAAGGGAGTTTGAACACCTCCTGAGTGGGGGGGGGCAAATGCCCTTTTGCTCCCCCCTGGATCCGCCACTGGCCGCATGGGGAAACAACGGAACCCAAAACATGAAAAAACGTGTAAAAAGCATACATATGGGCTTGATAAAAAATCGCAGAAAGTCGATTGTTTTGAATGGGCCAGATGAATTTTTGCACTCCTCTTGGATACGCCACTGCGCCTATCCGGATTGGTACTAGACCATAGAAACCGTATGTTTGAATTCCTTAAATAATCAACGTATAAATGAGAAATGAAACATGATACCAAACAAAAATTTGTTTTAAAATTTTGTTCGCAGCTTATACGACACAAAAATTGAAGTAAACTTATTTGGTCACAAAACTACCATATTTTGGGATTGAAGCACGAAAATAAAGAGCGGCGAACATGACAGCGGAGGCAGGAGCGACTCCGGGATTTTCTCAAGGAGAGGGCGAATTCAAGACTCAGGGGAGGGGGCCCGCGACTGAGGGGGGCCCACGAAAAAACGTTAAGTATGATGGAACTCAGTTTTTTTAACTGGTGCCAAATGCCCAGCCCGGGGGCATTTTACAGGTCATCACCACACCTTCACGCTCGCACGCGCTATATAGTCATTGGCGGACGCGGGGGGGGCATTCCGGCCATGCCCCCAAAGCGCTGGAGGGGGGCCAAACTATCTTTTGGCCCTCCCAAAGGCCGGAGAATTAAAAAAAGTGTTTACACTAGGTCTGTCGAGTAAAAATCCTCGTCCCCTCCCCCCAGGAGAGCGACCATTTTTTGGAGAGGTAGCTTATGCTAGGTCTGTCGAGCACCCAAATTGCACGTCCCACCCCCCCCCACCCCCTAGGAGGGAGGCAGACATGGGTTTGCCCCCCACCCCCAACCTGAGGTGCGCTATGTCACTTCGACTTCTCGTATACTCTTTCAAGAACAACCGTTTCTGTCTCCCTTGTCATATACAAGTTGTGCTTTAAACAAACTCGGGTCTGCGTCCGCCCCTGTATATAGTCAGTGTATTCTTATATAGATGGGACTTTTAACTCATAGCACCCTTGCGGAGGGGAGCGGCACCAGTGGCAGGAGGCGTTTCTTTTCAGCGCTTAATGTCCGGTATCTTGCTTAATGTTGGCGGAGGCAGGGGCGTAGGCGGAGGCAGGTTAATGTTGGCGTTGGCGGGGGCAGCCCTTTCGGGGCACTGCCCTCCCCCTTTGAGCGAAATCCTGGCTACGCCCCTGAGCGGAGGCATCTCAATTTCCGCCCTCCTCCAAGAGCAAGTGCCGGTCCATGGTGTGACGTCATGCGACTATCTATTCAGGGTGAATCAAGGGTCTATCACAACTTTTCTGAATTGAAAAATAAATTTAGAGAACATGTTTTTTATTTTTGCATTTGGAACACAATTGGATTTTGTGTAATCTTTTGCATTTGCAAGCGGGCATCAGAAAATTGGAATATTCTCAGTACCCGGCAAAAAAAAAACATTAGATTCCTATTGGTAATCTCTAATGGTATGAAATGGTACCAGTTGGCGCCAATCGGCAATGAAATGGAACCAACGGGACTCAAATGGGAAGCAGGAACCTGTTGGTACCAAATGGTCTTCAACAACAGAAACCAATTGGTCACCCACGATTAAACCAATGGGCCCCGTGCTGGACTCTGAAACCAATTCGCACCAAATGGTCGCATGCTACAAAGCCAATTGGTCCATTTCGTTGCCAATAGGTCTGCTAGTTCTGCACAACACGGTGGTGGAAGGACGGTTCGGAAGCTGAAGAGTTCGCGTCATGCTCTCGAAACTGCATAAGTTCCACAACTTTGTATTTCGAGAGTAACATCTATTCCTAACAGGAGGGGGGAAGTCGTTTGGCCGACATATGGACATTGAATGGTGCATACTGCGGCATTTGCGTCTCTATTTGATTTCTAGGCGTCAGTATCAGCGTGATTTCCTTGTTGCCCGCCTGCAGGACACTTATCTCCAATTTTTGGACGATTGTTAGGGGCGCGGTAATGGAGTGGTCAGCGTAGCTGGCTTCCACGACCCGGGTTCAAGGCCCGGCGGCTTCTCCGAACAAGGAGCAAGCCGGCTCCCCAGAAACCTTTCCAACAGGGCAAGAGTTGGCGACGCCATATGACCCTGGTAGTTGGTGCGTCGATAAGCTCCAACGACTATTTAAAGGAACGGATGTTTTTGGCAGGATCTAGATCTGAGCATGGGACCTTACATTGCTTTCCAACTGAAGTAGTCAGGGTAATGACTGAGAATAATTTGTCGCTGGTACAAACCATCGATCAGTGCATTATTGACAGGGTAGATTTAAGAGAAAAGTAAGCATCGCCAGAATAGGTGTGTATAAATGAGCTTCCCACTCGTGCACCAGCCTGCATGCATTACATTTTCCCTGCAATGTTGATAGCTGAAAAACAATTCACCGCAACTTCTGCTTCATCTACCATTCACAACCGATCACTCCGCCTGTTAGACCAAGCGGAAGCGGTGACAAAAGGTCCGCTTATTGAGACCATTCATGCCGAACCGGTGACACTATTGGCACCAATCCGTACACCATTCCGAACCGATTGGTCCGCTTATTGAGACCATTCATACCGAACCGGTGACACAATTGGCACCAATCTGTGCACCATTCTGAACCGATTGGTCCGCATATTCAGACCATTTATGCCGAACCGGTGACACAATTGGCACCAATCTGTGCACCCTTCCGAACCAATTGGTCCGCTTATTGAGACCATTCATGCCGAAACGGTTACACAATTGGCACCAATCTGTGCACCATTCCGAACCGATTGGTCCGCTTATTGAGACCATTCATGCCGAACCGGCGACACAATTGGCACCAATCTGTGCACCATTCCGAACCGATTGGTCCGCTTATTGAGACCATTCATGCCGAACCGGTGACACAATTGGCACCAATCTTGCACCATTCCGAACCGATTGGTCCGCTTTTGAGACCATTTATGCCGAACCGGTGACACAATTGGCACCAATCTGTGCACCCTTCCGAACCGATTGGTCCGCTTATTGAGACCATTCATACCGAACCGGTGACACAATTGGCACCAATCTGTGCACCATTCGAACAGATTGGTCCGCTTATTGCCACCATTCATGCCGAACCGGTGGCACAATTGGCACCAATCTGTGCACCATTCCGAACCGATTGGTCCGCTTATTGAGACCATTCATACCGAACCGGTGACACAATTGGCACCAATCTGTGCACCATTCCGAACAGATTGGTCCGCTTATTGCCACCATTCATGCCGAACCGGTGGCACAATTGGCACCAATCTGTGCACCATTCCGAACCGATTGGTCCGCTTATTGAGACCATCAATGCCGAACCGGTGACACAATTGCAACCAATTGATTACCTTAAAGTGACCATTTAAGCTCAACCGCAACACAATTGGCACCAATCGGTGTACCATTTGCAACCGATTGGTTTGCACACCGAGACCAGTTACACCTAACTGGTAGCACAACTGGCACTAATTAGTCCGCGTATTGAAACCATTCAAACCGAACCGGTGTGATAATTGGCATTACTTCGCGCACCAATCGCAACCGATTGGGCTGTTACGTGAAACTTTTGTCCAACCAGGCAATATTTGTAGCAATGTGCTCAAATTGCAATCCACTGATCCACATTACAGAGCCGCCCTCCAGGAGCGAGGGATGTGGTAACCACGAACCTGCTGGCTCCTGCTTTACTTATTACTACTTACTACAAATTATCTCCCGCTATTAAACACTTGATAATTAACAACACAAACTTATAAGCCGTACGCAGGAATAGTGAAAACTTGACGACGCGTTACAAAAAAACTATCCATACGAGAGCATATGAAATAAGATAAAAACCAAACGTGACAGAGTGCCAGCAATAGACATAGCAAGACTGAATTTCATTACCAAAACAAACAATATATAGACAAAATACAGTGCAAATGGGACAACTATCGAAGCAGGTTCGAGAACGAGCATCCAATAACGGCCAAGAGCAGATTTGTGTACAACACAAAGTTTATCAAAGCCTGGGTGGTGTGGAGTAGGCGCGGCATATGACAATAGCAGATGATTTGCTGGTAAACGCCAACAATTATCCAACCCTTCGGTAACCTAAACACAAAGCACACATCGAATAATGGATCCAGAGCTTCTAGAGCACCGAACGTGACTATGGAGGGAAATGGAGGCCTGTGCGCCATAGGGCTGTTACATTGGTCCTCAGACTCCCGATAGAAACTGGAACGAAGGGAGGGACTATCCAGATGGATCAATTCACCCATACCCCGCGGCTGCAAGATGGACCGCGTGGATGGATGAGCTTAACTTAGTTTCTAGGAAGATGGCCGTCGGTGTCGAAAATGCAAACTCATTAGTCCATCCAACATTTAGTCGGCATCTTTGAGACAAAACATGTATTTTCATTACTCACGGCGATGCACATGCCATCAAGCTCTGCGAAATCAAATGCAATCAATCGATTGCCTCGTTTAACAACATTCATGTGCTCTGGAAAACCATCTGAACGAGGGCTTGTAAGAGGCTCCAACATCTCCGCGATCACAACACAATTCTTGCTAAAACTGGGGACAACAAAACAGCGCAAGTCAACCCATCGTCCTCCGATGGTTTCTACTATGCTGTCGGAGTTGCGAGTCGAATTTCCACATAAATACGTCCAAACTCCGCTAGAAGCCTTCTTTTTACTTGCTACAGGTCAGTTGGTAACAGATGAGCATCTGCCAGCGCCCGTCCTTCTTCTTCTGACAGCTTCCTGGATACTAAGCTGGGCTCACCAATCCATTCAGGCTTGACTTCACCTCTGGACAGCATGACGTCATTACAAATGTTGGAAACTAGGGCGCTGAGAGTCAGCGACTGTGTCAAGCAATTAATCGCTTTTAACATTGAGAATCGCTTCAGCACTTGAAGCCCTGGTGCCCGAGTGCCATGAACCATCCGTAGAAGCCTTCCATTCCAGTCTTCTATCGGAAAAGCTGAATGTGCCCAAAGCGGGCCGAACTCTCGCACGCTGTCAGAAAGATGTAGAAGTTGGTGCATGTTGGACGTCATGATCTGCTTTTCATATAGGACCTCTGCTCTCGCTACAAACTCGTAAAGCATAGCGTCCGCCTTGTCCACATCGCCGTGACTCTCAGTGTCTCGTAGTAGCAAAAACACAGCTGTAGACAGGAGAGAGAAGTGCTCTAGGTACTCTGGATCTAATATTCCTTGCAGACAGGGCACTGCGTAAAATAATAGCCACACACGCCACTCGGATGCTTTCCATAGTGCCCTTACAGTGACCGACCTTGGCAAGCGACTGATGATGCGTGGAGGCCTGATTTTAGACAGCCGTAGGTCTATAGCCACAATGGCAGTTTTGCTGCCAATGAAAAAGCGTTTGGGCCGGCTTTTTGGAGCCATCCACGCCTCCGTCAGCATCTTTACCACTCCCAGACATACACAGTGCAGGTAGTCGGGGACGAAGCCTTTCGTAAGGTCAAAACGTGGCAGCTCAAACAGGCAAGAAGGACCCTTGACACCATTGATGTCACGGCTCATATCCAAGACGGCGACAGCAGCCCTCCGCATCATTTCGTCAGTTCTAGATGGATGATTTCCAGAACCCATGGGCCACTTAACCTACCTCTCCACCGTCTCTCCTCGCTTCAAACACCAGGAACAGCCAAAGAACCCATTGAACCTAATAAGGTTCTGAAGAGAAGACCGCCCGATGGTGTCAGGACAGGCACATATGGCGAATACTCTGGAAACGCGTCACTTTCCTTCACATAACCAATCTAAGCCGATAGTCCCCAGGAACTGTATCTCTCTTACAAATGCATCAAAGAACATAGTCATGTATACTTTCCCCGGACCACACCAGATACCAGCCAGCACCGGCAAACGGAACCTCTGTCTAACTGGCAACTCGTTGAGGAATGCTACAATAGGCCAGAGAGACACTCTGGATGATTTGAACACTGCAGACCCATCCGTGCTGAACAAAAGTGTCAATGGATTTTGTACTGAAGATCTCAGTCTTTTCACGAAGTTTCCAGCACCTATATCGGGAAGACTGTCCTCCTCTTGAACTTCAGACAGTAATGACGGACCATGCTTTTCCAGGATATCGCGCAGCTGAGATTCGACAGAGAGAGTAATAAAATAATTGTGACCAACCCCTACTGATCCAGGACAAGTACTGTCACAACGTTCGCATCGGTACTTCCGCTTAGTCTTACGCCCATCTGGGGTGGAAGCTAGAATGACAGTGCACTTGGGGCAGAAGAAATGAAATTTTGCAGAGTTAGAAAACCTGTTAAATATTTTTTCCAGTCGGTAGACAGAGCGAGGGATAACACAACGCCCAAACATGGTATTGACTATGCCAACAAGGTCTTTCAGAGCTGCTAAGGACAGTGAATGCTTGAATAGGAAGACAAGCGGCATGAGCACAGCCTCGACCTTGGTAATTGAACTTCCAGAACAAGTCTTCTCATCTGCATCGTCTCCAAAGATGTCACGCCACTCCTGAAAGTAAGCGGAAAAACGTTTTCAGGTTAATTCTTGCTATTCATTAGACTAAATCATTGCATTGCCAACACAACAAAATAACAAGGCCACAACCCCACTGTATCAGTTTAACTACAAGCAACACTTATTCCACTACATTGGAAACTACACGATTAAGACATTTGAATGGAATACTAAGGCAAAAGCAGTTTTCCCCACAGTATAGTCAGCACCAATAAGGGCTGCTGACAACCAGTTAAGTTAGGTCCCAGAAGTTGTCATTGCTTTTGAAGTACAAAAGCTCATACAAGTTTGCACTAAAACATTCCAAAGAAACTTACTTTCAACAAAAACAATAAAATAACTATGCTTCTATGGCTGCTCAAACAACCAATTTCTCATGTATTTGACACAATCATCAAAGCGTCCATATAAATACCATGCATAGATGAGGTCAAGCGATACAATTGGAGCGAATATTCTGTCTGACTGAATAGTTGCTGGAAGATCATTAATAAAACAAGCGAACAACAGCGGCGATATCACCCCGCCATCTGATGTAATGGAAGACGCTGGCACCCATGATGAGCATTGGCCGTTCACTACAGCTCACTGCTCTCTCAAGGTTAAGTATGATTTCAGCCACTGAAGAGCTTTACCAGTGCTATTGTAATATTTAAATAATTCATGACCTCAAAGCTTCTGGTTAATGCTTTGAAAACCTGCACTATAATTCGTATAAATTACATCCATTTGAGAGCGAGCTTATGTTTTTCCCGGCCACGCCCAGCATGGTGCCCAAGTTCATCACACACGAAAGCGATGACATGAAGTCATGCTGTTGGTTCGCCAATACAGGCCGGACATGAGCGATCAAGGAGGTGAAAATAATTCTCTCAAGTACCTTGCTAAAAAGTGGCGTTAAAGACACAGACCTATAATTTGACACACACAATTTTGCACCTTTCTGAAAAACGTTATTTAAAGGGAATGTGGCACCATAGTCGAATCCTAGAATTTAGTGTAATTAGGGGTACTTCTAGGAATCGTCCATGATTTCTCTGAAAAAATGTACAATAAGCTCAATATATTGATTGTTAAAATGCTCCTCTAGGGCAAGAAATACATATCTGCTTGTGGATGATGTCATGATCTGGCAACCACTAGCATAGTCAATACGCTTCAAGGGCTTTGATTGGCTGATACTTACCGTGAGGGCAGCAAATATGTTGTCACACCAACAGCCATGACAACTGTGGCCTGCTGCTAAGGATTCATGAGGGGTACATTTCAGGTAGGTTTTAGCTTTTTTCTACGGAAATTTTAAATTTCAAGGTGAATGATAAATGGAGTACCCGGTTTTCTGGCATGCTTTATAACATGGCTATCTCAGTTAAAATCATGTTACAAAGGTGCCACATTCCCTTTAACCTTTCAACTCATCACATCTTTAAGCCATAAAACATCCAATATCACAAAATACTGTAGTATGTCACAGTCTAGCTGGGCAACATTGAATGGAGGCCTGAGTGACCTCAATGCTCACCTCATTGGCAGAGTTTGCAGCCTCTTCTCCATTTCCTTCCTCACCACCCTGAAGACCGCTGCTATCATAATCAGATGATATGGATGGATCATTCAACTCTATATCCTCAGACAAGGGCAAGCTGTGTTCCCTTGAGTCTTCCCAGTCCCCCTCATCAGAGGGATAGGAGACTTCTTCAGTGTTAATGTAGTCATCCAATCCAGTTGAAGAGGATGCCAGATGTAGATCAGCAGAAGACTCCTGCTCCCCCAATTGGTTGGGTGGGCTGTTTGCCACACTCCTACAAAGCCACAATCTATTTTAAGTATTATGCATAAACCATCAAAAACAATGGTTAAAATAACACATTCGAATATACTCAATAACTATTAAAAAGTCCCACAAGCAAATATGGGTGCTGCAACCATTTCAGGGTGTGCCAAGGGTCAATTGGGTGGGGGGGCCAAGGGTTGTTCGGAGGAACATACGCCCTTTGACCGCCTGGATCTACCAATGAATGAAGCACTCCAGTAAATATTGAATTGATGCAGTGGCGCACCATAAATCATCACAAACTACAGAATAGTTCAAACAATCTGGGGGATGAAAATTGCATGAACTAAAAACTTTCTGACACAAATAAATAAAAACGGCCTAGGAAATGTGAAAAAACCGTCACACAGTGTATATGAATATATGAGGACGCGTTCAAAGACAGGTTTCCTAATTCAAAGTAGAACCCCTCAAATTTTTAGATGAATCGAATGTTACCAGTTTGAAAGGTTCCCCTTATATTTTCAAGATTCCTGTTGCGTTTTCAGAAAACATCATTCTGGGCATTCCCATCCTTGGTTACGTATGATTTAATTTATGGAACATGCATTTCCAAATATGGGTCAATTTTCCCATTGTTGGGAATGTAGCTATCCTTAGGAATGCTGACCACAGTTCCCCCAGTGATACATCTTTCAGAAATTATTAAGTCCAAATTAATGATTGAAGCTATAAATACCTACCCATTTTAACACACAATCTGATGTTTCACCCAGGTGCCATATTCCATTAAAAATGCATGGGCTTGAGCATCCAAACAAAATATTAAAAAATTCCACATGGACATGTCACAGGAAAACAACCCCACATACCATCCCTCACAGTCTACTTTATATTAAACTGGAACATAGTACTAACCCAGCTTCTCCTTGTAGTAAATTGCTAGCATTTCTCATCACACTTGCAGGTTCATCAGCGGTTCTTCTCCCAGATCTTATCATGTACCATTATGTAGATCTCGGAATTTTTCTCTCATCCGCGTTTGGTTCCAAGTACGACTTGTACCTCCTTCTGACGTTCATCTTGATACTTGATTCCAAACTTTGCAAAAATAAAATTTAACACTATTTGGGTACCTACCCTTCAACAGAGTGGACGAACAAGCAATTGAATGAATTCGAAACAATTCAAAGAGCAAGAAAACTGAACGCGGGCCTACTGCACCTGCCTTATGAGGCCCGTATTCTGACCCTGAAGCTTTAATTGCTTCTGAGTTAACGGCCTCACGGAGACATGATCTGGGTATCTAACATAGTAACTGAACAAACAGGACTTAGGGAACGATTAACTGTTGCGACTTGCGGTCCTCCGAATTCCACAGCTCGTGCGTAATTTCAAGAAGCCGGCCAAAAATGGCGCGCAGCGAAGAGGAAGATCCTTCTTAAAGGTACGTTCAAGGGACGCCTTCACGCCTGAGTGACGTCACAAAGGCGTGGAGGAATTTCTTCACCAATGAGTCGTTTGTCAAGCTGTAGCTAAAAGCACTGGCCGCCTACGAATTTGTGAGAACACGCGATAATGAAATTTAGCCTAAATGCAGTGAATAAGAATTTTATCCTCGATTCTGGGCCTTTTTTGCTAAAAATACATATTTTTTCATTTCATTTTCCCATGTTATATGCTACGAAGGGTGACGTCACATCCGGTGATCTGCGCTTGCTGTTTAAAAAGGGGCTGAGCGTAAGCAACCAAAGCCACTATTCCAGCTAAATTAATTATAGGTGATTATGATAAATTAACATTCATAATAACAACTTTCTGAAATTTCTTCTCATTGATCAACCTTTTTCATTTACCTAGAGGTGAATAGTTTTTTTAACGTTCTCTATTCATAGCATTTGATTTATAATTATTTAATTAAATGCAGTAAAACCCTTGCAGCATCGTAGAAATTCACACAAAGCAAGATAAATAAAAGATATTCGGTAAGAAATGGTTTCTGGCTACTTAGAGGGAAAATCAAAGAAAATGCATTCAAGTTTAAATATATTTGTGCAACTCTGTCCAATTGTAGTATTTCCTTTCTTTAGTGTTTGAAGTTGTGTCTCGTGCGTTGTGATCGATCGTTGTACTGCTAATCTTTATCTGCTGTGAAGCATCTGAGGTGTGAAGAAGGGAAATGTTTGTCTACGTCCGTTTTATCCGTGATGGTGTCTTCAAAATTGTGGATGTTCGTAACATCAAGGACTTTGAGCCCAAAGGCACGGGGGATTTTGACCCAGCAGCGGTCGTCCGCGTCTTGTGGAGAGGCATGGACAATGAAATCCCACAGGACGAGGCAAGCCGATATGGTGGTCAGGTCCTGAAGTTGGCAGGTAATTGTTCCCAAAGCTTGGGTTTCTTGATCTTGATAACTCTCATTTGTTTTTCATAGGTGTTTTTATTGGCTCTTGTACGAACTGGGTAGGGATTTGATAAATGCAGTAATTTAAAGAAAAGTAATGAAAGGAATGTAAGGTAAAGGGCTTGTTCCAGCGCCTCCTTACAAAAAAACATGTGAGTAGCCTGGAGTAAGTCGGAGCAGGCACAAAAACCAGTGTCCGCTGGAACGATTTGGGATGAGATATCAGCTGATTGTGCCTGATCAGCTCCAATATGGCGGGGGTGGTAAAGCTAAGAAACTAATCAAATTTTATTAAAGCCTCTGATGCCCATTTAATGTATTTTAGTGAGTCATATACAGAAAAACAACGGAATCAAAACCTTTAGCTGCCCACAAATGTGGCTTCTCTCTGTAAAACAACTTATTTTAGTTTCTCAGTTGAAATTTGTGCACCACAATTGAGCCTCCTCTAACCTGCTCTGAAAAACCCCCTTTCATTTGATGTGGGATTAGATCTGAGATGAGCTCAGATGAGCTTTGAAGAAGTTTAAGGAGACGCTGGACCGGTCAAGAGGAAGTTGGAGAAGCTTTGAGGAGGTTAGATCAGCTTTAAGGAGGTACTGGTTTATGCCCTAGGTTTAGGGAGGTGCTGGAACAGGCCCAAAGATATGGCTTCCATTAGTTTTTCTTTCTCATTTGAAGGACATTTTTTATAAGATCATGTGCTGTTTAGTTGTGTGTGAGTGGTAAATGGGCTAAGTTTCAAGAACAGTAGAGTTTGATGAATTATGGTCATGAATTATGATAGTTGTGGTATTGCCTAGGTTTGTTTTGAATTTAGGTTGCCTGTTTCAGGGTGACCACAGTTTGTGAATTTTAGAAATGTATATATTTTTATTGCTCGTGCTGGGTTTGACGAAAAATTGTAATTCCATCTTTTGCTGCAGTAATAAGGCTTGTAATTGTAGTTAAAGTTTGCACTTTGTAGTAATTGTTTGAAAAAAAACTTGTATTTCTAATGCCTTGTGAAATGTTCAGTACTAAACTCAAACCCAAGTCAGATACCTGTCAAGAGGAAGTTGGATAGGCAAAATCCATCTTTTAGTACTCAAGTTGTCAGAATGTCTGAAAGTTAATATTTTAAGTAAACAGGCATTGGTAGAAGTTATTTTTGTAAAACAATTTGTTTGTAAAAGTTTGTACTTTTGCTTGGCAAACCAGCACCCTGATCACTGGAGCTCACAGGCGTAACAAATTGTGCAGAGATCTCATTAATTGGGCAGCTAACAGGCTCACATGCTTTACAAAACCAGCAAAATATTCAAGAAAATCTGGAGTTTTTGAAGGCACAGCAAAAATCCCATCCTGCTCAGATATATACCTGCTGAGTTTGCCATAACCAAACTACAATATATGCTTTTAAAACCATTTATATTAATCATTTAGCACAGAACAAATTACAGGGGTAGGTGCTATGCGCTGATCCTCAGATTCATTATTTTGATAATCATTTGATTTTTGTTGTGGAATTTTTTATTCAAGTAGAACGTTTTGTGATACCTGCTCTATTGAAATCTACAGTCCTGCAGCTCAGATATATGCTTACTTGTTCACAGGGTCAAAAGAAGAGCTAAATAAGATAGTCAAGTCCAAGAGGATTGCGGTCCCCAGGCTCCGAGATGTGACAGATGTTACGTCAGCTGATGAAGAGACGGAGTTTGATGTAGATGCAAGGGTAAGTCTGTTTTTTTCTTTATGCACTAGGGTCAATGTTTAGCCTGACTTTGGAAAATACTTTCTTAGCTTGGAATCCATTTGACATAATTGGCTTGTCGGTTTTTCCTGTCCAGAGCGACATCTCACAACCAAAGCAGAGAGCCTGTAAGCAATAAAACTCATACAGGGATGAAATGCTTGCTGGCTTGGTGCACCCAGAAACCAGAATAGCTCACAAAATAAGTTTTAACAACATAATGGTGTATTCCAGCCTCCGGCAAGGGTGGCGTCATCTCAGGTCCAGCCTGACGCTGAACAAGAACGGATCAACAACCTGGTGTTGCCATACAAAGAGAAAATGGCTAAGGAAAAGGTAGCGAGCTCATCTAAAATGATTTTCTTGAAATGTTTTAGACTTAACTGACTTAAAGGGAGATACGCGAAAAAATTATTATTGTGGTTTCTTGCTATTTGAAAAATCCAAATAACGGAACTATCAATTATTTTTGTATCTTCGGCAAAATTTTGGGAAGGCCACTCATTTATTATCGAAATAGGTTAACAGTTACGATAAAATGCCCATCACTTACCCATGCCCATACCCATCACTTACTTTTCAAAAACTATTTAAAGTTGAAAAGTAATGTTTTTTATAATACAAATGCGTGCTCTCCTGTATTTGTATTTGAATTAATTTTAAAAAGCTTTTAAAAACAACAAAATGAATTAGTTTGCCCTAGAAACGAAAAAACATAATTACTCAAGTCTTCAGCGGTTTCGTACCACGGGTCTTGAATCATTTTCTGCTTCAGCCCCAGGATGACAAAACTTTTGCGTCAGATAGGTCACGTGACCCCGGTTTGAGAATTGCTAGGACTTCTGATTGGTTAATTGTGATTTCTTTTAAGCCCTATATTTCTGTTCCAAAAGAGTTTTGGAATGCTGTTTTTTTTAAAGTAATTTTTTCTGTAGTAGTCCAAAGTTCTACATCACTATTTAGGATAGATATGACCTAATTCTTAGAGAAATTGATAGCCTTAGCCGTGTGTACGTCAGATACATCGATATGAGGTGTACCGGTAAAGCCGTCTAGAAATGTTGACTTTGAGAGCAATTTTAAGGCATTTGCAGGCCGAATTCGCAAAAATGAGAATGGGACATCTGAAACAACTTTTTGTAACCTTTTGATATAGCCAATAAATTTTTTCGCGTATCTCCCTTTAATGGCCGACATTATGGTTAGCAGGCAGCCAATTGCCCTTGAAGCCTATTGAACATGTTAGTAATTGCCAGATCATAATGTCATCCACAGGTAGGGGTTTATTTCTTACCCTATAGGAACATTTAAAAATAATATTGAACTTATTGTACATTTGTCAGGGAAGTCATGGACGGTTTCATGATTTTCGCGTAAAAATACGCCTAATTACACTAAATTCTGGGATTCGACCAAGGTGCCACACACAGTTTTTTGCCTTGAAGGGAGTGGTGAAATGAAAAACATAAGGTTGAGAATAACACTGCCCGCATATCCAGTTTTTAGAAGTTAAAGAGAATTGAACATATCTCTGACATTCAGGCTCATCGCTCCGGAAAACGGCGGCTCGTGTTCGAGTCAGACGACGATGTTGAAACATCCGGTGGGGAGTGCTCTGTGCCTGACAAGGTACACAGAAAATCTGTGAAGAAGGCAAAGAAGTGAGTACACATGACAAACACATGTATCTATGTAGTCACTTATGTGTTTTTCTAGGAGTTCTTTTAAAGTAGGGACAGAACTTAACAGAGGTTTACATTTTTCCTTCAGGTACAAGACTTTATGCAGAGACCTCAGCGCTAAAGTAGCACGCCTTGAACAGCGTGTGGAGGGCCTGACAAAAGAGAAGCAGGAGCTGGAGATCGCTGTTGCGACAACACGGGACTTGAACCATGCTCTCCAGCGTGACGTCATCAATGTCATAAAAGCCACAGGTAGGATACTGCTGATAAGTTGTGAGCTTGACACCAACTGAATGCTGAATCTGCGTAGTGGTTTGGTCGGACTGAGGTAAACTTAAACTTTTGCTTGAATTGTCTTAATTTGACTGTGGTAAATCTATTATTTTTTGATTGTTGTATTGCAATTAATTTTCAGTATCCGTTCCTTGCTTTTTTATTTTAGAAATAATGCTGTCTGCCTTCAAGGTTATGAAACAATAGTTTGGACACTGACCCCTTCATAATCATTTTTCTGTCCAAAAGCCAGACTGGCTCTAGAAGCATGGTTAAGTACTGAATATTTTCTCCAATCTGCAGGTACTAAGCTGCGTGCGTCCACAGCTGCACCCCAGCAAGTGGCATCACCTCCCGTTGACAGACCTGCTGACACCTGCCCGGTATGATTGTGAGAAACTTTCACTTCTTGGCGTGTTGATTATTTGCCTCCTCGTTTCAGAACTTGATATCACCAAGCTTTTACTGTCAGTGTGTGGCAATATTTTCAAATTTCCGTTTCTGCTCGTACAAGGATAAAATGCTGGTAATTGAGATAGTCATGGGCAATGGAGCCCGTGATGTAGTAAATTTCGTTTTGAAACATAAATTCTATACCAGAGATGATTAAATCACAGGCTCTAATAATTTAAATTAGATCATACTTGTCACACTAGTGAGCCATGTTATTTACAACCTGAATATCTCAGTTAAAATCACGTTATAAAGGTGCCACATTCTCTTCAAGCATGGTGATGCTTCCGGTAGGATCTCTTCGATTCAGTGGACCCTACGGTGCCGTCTTACGATCATCGAAGTGAGGCAAGTTTTCTTCAGAGAAGAACTGATTAAATTTGGCATCAATTTTTATGTCTTTACATAGGTTGTTACGGGAATGATCCCACTAACTAAAATAAAAAAACGACCATGAATGGGCAAAACTTCTGAAAATCGACGGACCTCATTGTTTGACTCTTCGATAGCTAAAAGCAAAGCATTGTCTTTTTCTTGCTATTCGGGGATGACTTTTCAGGGAGTATTTTGCTTTTAAAGTGGGTTTTTAACCACATGGAAATTTAGTAGAGCATGTCAAAACCACGATTGGCATGCATTTCCACCCCAACCTCTTCATTTTATTTTGAATGGAGAGACTAAACGTACCATGTATTAAAAGTATTTTGGACTCCACCCACGGGTCGGTCCTCAGCTAGTGCAAAATCATTTTCTCAAACTACTAGTGATATGAATCCTCTTGTGCTTGCAGTCAACTCTGGGCCTCCGGAAGGAAGTCATGGAGGCGTTGAGGCAGCAGCGATCAGAGTCTCTATTTGTGAAAAATATTGCGGTCGCCGTCTGGGGAGCTAAAGAGCTCTCTTCCCGCACGGTATTTGGGAACAAATCGAACAGAACAGGAGCCGACCCCCGCCGGAGCTTGACCCCGGTGAAGCTGGCGGCCATTAAGGGTAAGACCACTAGCATGTTACCCTTTTGTGGACGTCTGGGTTCATGTCGTATACATTTTCTATGTTTACGGTATGGCTCATTTTTGCAAGCAACTGTCAATCCAGATTTTAAGCGTCGCTGGCTCGGATTTCATTATCAAGGTACTGCATTCCATTTCACATTCCAAAAATGAGGTAGGTTTTGACTTCTTGTTCTGATTATGTCTTGGGGTTGGAAATTGGGGCCTACTAATCAATAAGCATTGCTTAAATATCCTTCTGAACCCCTCCCCTGTTACGACACATTTCTCATTGGTCATGCTACCGTAACCGGGAATATAATAATGTATAATTACCTCCCCGCTCAGCTGATCCAGGGTTAAATATTGGGTGGTCATTTTGTAGAAGTATTCCGGTTACCATGGTACCCACTAAGCATTGTTAAAGTTGGTGTCATGACGTCCGCAAGGCTAACCACCCATCATCCTCCTTCAGACGAGCTGCGGGCGTTCATGATAAGAAACGGGCGCTCGCGGGATTATCAAGAAATGACAATGAAGAACGTTGGAAAGTTTATTAACGAGAAGATAAGCGACCTGCGGCGTCGCCCCCTCACGGATCAGTGAGCTGCACGTCACTGACACCTGGGATTGTAAATATTTTGAGTCCAAGCAACTGAGGAGTTAAATATAGAGACGTTTTAGATGTATCTTATATTTGTGTTTTAATCGAATCACGCTGTTTGAAGATGGACATATGGAGACCAGGCGACACTCTTGCAACTGATGGGTCGCCATATTGACACCATTTACTCCGAATGGGTGTCACTGTTCGCACCAACCAATGTGTCATTTGCAACCACCATTTGGCAACCCATTGGTTCGCACATTCGGACCATTTTATTTGAAATGGTGGAACATTTCGCAACGATCGGCGCGCCATTTGCAACCAATTGGTCTGCACATTAGGCACCATTTCATCTGAAATGGTGCAACTATTGACATCAATTGGTGGACCATTTGCAACCAATTGGTCTGCACATTGGGACCCCTTGGTCTGAAATGGTGATACAATTGCTGCCAAATGGGTCGCATATTAAGACCATTTGATCCCTATTGGTGGGGCTATTAAAACCAATCGGAAAAGTGAGTGGTTCCAATATGCTGTCCTATTGGTAACCAATTGGATTCCAAGGGGTCCCAAATGGAATTCCCCAATTGTAACCGATTGGAAACTGTTCAAAAATTAAAATGGTGAGCCGATTGAAACAAATTTTTGGCGGCCAATTCGTTTTTTTTTTGCCGGGTAGTCCCAGTGGTAGAAAGATCCCCGTACGCCTGTGTGACGTCACTTAGGCATGAAGGAATTCCTTTCGAACGTAGGTATCTTCTCTCAATTTGAAATGCTTGGAGCAGGGCATATTGTAAATATAAGGGGGCAGACAAGATAGCTACGAAAGCGGGGGTGATAAGTTATGGGAATTTTGCCAAAGGGTGGCAGGTGGTGGGGGAACCGTGGTTGATTGTGATGGTGGGGCAGATCTAAAATGGGAGAAGTTGTGGTGCCTGGACAAATTTTCTTAACGATTGTTTCAGTATTCGTGCTGTAGTACCAAGTGTCAAATCCTTATCAATTGTCCCATACCTAGGTGGATGGAACGCAAAGCCCACCACATAATGAACTTCCATTTAATGTCATAATAGTAAGAAGGATGCGAAACACAAAGTTATTTTCAGACTTTTTTCTCTGCATCTGAGTATCCAAGTTTTCTTACCTAATACATTGTTTGCTTACGTAGGTACCTAGGCAGTATGACACTTTCAACAAGATCTTCTCGGTGTAAGTATCCCATAGGACTGGTGCAATTGGTGCAAACTTTGAATAAAATGAAATTGATCACTGCTATGAATGGGGCGGTGTAATTAAGTCATCTTAGATACACACAGAGCTTGGTTAAGACAGTAAAGGGACCAGAAAATCAAATAAGCATTTTCCACTTTCTGGTACGGGCAAGTGCATTTTCCCAAGTTCAGGGCAAGTTTTGGGAAGCTGGTGGCTGGCTGGTCTTGTCTGGTGGTCATATATAGCTGGCGCGTCTAGTCTGATCTGTCGCCTTACTTGTCTTGCCTTGGCCTGACTGGCCCAATATTGATATGGATACAAAAATGGGCAGGAGCAGCCCTAAACGTATAAATCTACACTGCGAGTGTTGCCAACAAGATCACATGGTATGCTATTTTTATGTTCTGCAGATGCTTTTGATGTAAATCCAGCATTGTCAGTCCAATGGATTTTGTTCATTGTTTTTCAGTGAATAGGTATCTTATGTTACTGGTAATAATGAGAATGGGTGCAATTTTAGCAAACCATATATATATGCATATTTTTAAGATGTTGGAGATACCAGCTAGAAAGTGTCCCTAAACTGATTTTATGCTGGGGTGCTGAGCGTATAATCCGTCTTTGAAAATAGAGCGGGTACATGGAAAATTCCTAGCTCAGTGATTGTTTGCTTTGGAATGGTTTTTGATTGAATGCCCATCACTTCTGTGGGCTCCTGCACATTCATAGTTTAATTTGCTTTTCTGTTTGAAACTGCTCATACATTTTGTAGTTAAATCAAGCCAAGGGCCTCCTTTGTCGAGGAGTTGAGTCAATTTTTGTGTTTACAACAGATGTATATGTTTTGTTTTATGCATTATGTCGCCTCGCCTTTGTATTAGAGGCGCTTAACTGGGTATGTTTAAAAACATTTTGCAAGTCCCACGTCAGTAGGTACCAGACTTTAGAAATTTGCATGCACTGGTTTAGGCCTGCAATATTGGCTGTCTTCTTTTGTATTATGCAGGATGTGAGGAGTCAGGGTATGATATATCCACAGTATTTAAGATGCACATGGCCGGAAATGAACTGGAAAGAGATTATCCAAACTTGTCTTAGCCCTTAGCTCTAACAATGTGTCAACACCCAACTATTTGTTAACAAAAAGACATGTGACTGTTTTGGGCAGCTACATATGATGAAAAATAGAATGGTTTCAATTTGAGCTATACTCGGAGGAGAATATACAAACATTACAAAGAAAAATACGGTGAATCATATTTGCCAGGCCTTCCTTTTCCAGTCCTAACTCCAGTCCTTCTTTGACATTTGTGTGTTGTCTACACTCTTGACCATTCAGGCCAGTCTAGTACTTGCCAACTAATTTTATATTTCACCTTAAGACTTGTGTTTATGTCCACCAGGTGTGGTGTAGTGAAATGCAACCGTCCCATGATTTTGTTCATTGCTGTATAGGTGCCAAGCAATTGTACCTGACTTCAGAATAGTCTGCTTTCCTTTGCAACTTTTCACTGGACCTGCACAGCACAAAGACAGGCTAAGAGCATTTAAGTATGCACTTGATAAAGCACTTACCTCCACCCTGTGCTGTCCTCAATGTGCACACATGGAAAGGTAAGATGGCCGACTTTACTTGCCTGAGTTGAGCACCCTTAGGCTTGTTTCACTTGTGGCTGCTTATTTTAAGCAGGGTGGCTTATTGTAGCATGTGGTGCTTGTTTCTACCGCCCGTTTTCCGCCAAATTCCAGCTGCTAGACACAAGCATCCCAGTTAGACGAAGAATGCTTGAAGTTGTGTCAAGGTGCTAAAACTTGGCAAGGCAGATTTTTCGTTTTTAGCTTCTTTACACTAAAACTAGCACCGCCTCCAACTAAGCACCGTCTATAATCAACCTGCTAAAACCAAGCAGGATATGAGAGATTAGGGGCTTCAAGCACCCATTTAGCATGGTGATTAGCATCTAAAATGCTAATCTTATTTTACAGTGTACGAGGCTGCTGTCGATACCAGCCTGTGCCAGCCAGGCACGGACTCTCATTCCCGGGTGACCGGTTGCAGCACGCGAGCCACTGTCTATCTGACGGAGGTGGGCGTCGCCAAAAATGTTCCGTATGTGGGTGTGTTTGTGACTCTTTGATTTTGATGCGAAGCAGTATCTTACGGCACATTTGTAGCGGTATTTCGTTAATTTCCACCGGCATACTTGAAGTTAAGAGCGCTGCTGTTACTGTTCTGATAGCGTGATGATGGACAATGTCGAGAATCTTTTTCGCGGACTATGGGCGACCTCATACACAACACAACCAGCCGTACTCGATCTTCGAACAATTAAGTGCTCTGTATAGCATTGAAGCCTTTTTCTATCCGCACCGTAACTCATCCTCGTCAAAATTCTAAGTGTTTTCAGCGTATCGAAATATTTTTGCGGATATCCTTCAGGTGTGGCATATATTGAAGTTTATCAAGTGTGAGCCCGCGAAATCTGGGTTTAGCTACAACGTTGATCGGCCTACCGCGAATTTACAACACCGGGTCTTCAGTTCCACGTCTATTACAAAGTGCATGCACTTTGTTTTTAACTAGAAAACTTCAGTCCGTTACGTGTGGTCCATTGCTGCAATGTCTCGAGGCCGCTGCAGCCGCCTCTGCGCAGCTGCCGTAGTAGGTGCTGTCACCCATATTGTGAAGTCGTCAACGAAAAGGGTATGACGTATGTTTGCGGGAAGAGTCTCTGCAGTATCATTGATCATAACCACAAACAAGGCTGTGGAGATCGCAGAACCCTGGGCTATGCCGCTCTGTTGCTGATATCAGTCCGATACGACTGAGTTTACGCGAAATCTAAAATACATATTTTCAGAAAATTAGAAATAAGCCATCCCATGTGGCCTCGCACGCCGAGTCAAGAGCTTCTGCAGAACGCCCATGGATAGCAAAGGCGCCGCCCAAGAGATGAAGGCGCCCCTGGGGAGGAAGGGCCCCTCCGGAAAATATTGCACACCTCAAAATGGAATCCGCCGTCCCTGGGGCTGGAGATCGGTTTTCCAGAGCCGCTCCAGCGCTACATGCTTACGCGGGGCCAGGCGATTGGCAAGTGATCCCTGAGAGGGCGACCTGTTTACTTCTACACGTTATCGGGTGTTGCCTAAATGCTGGATTTGAAATGAACCTGTGTTACGGGTCCTTTTTCGGTGGAAGGCAGTGGCGTACTATTTTTCAAATTGGTTTTGGGGACCCAAGGAGGAAACTGCACTGTTAGAACTAAAAAGGTAGGCTTAAGTTGTCGGAAGGGCGTTGGTTTTCTTTACTGGACGCTGTGGGTTTTTACTTTGCACAATATTTATTGTGAGGGGCCATGACGGCCTTCAGTAAGGGACAATAGTCCCTCCAAACTAGGAACAGGCGTTCAGTTATTCAGACCCCCCCCGCCGCACCGTAAGAACTGCGGGGGTCGTCAGTGGAGAACAATAGAAGGACTCGAAACCTCACTGATCTGCATTATATGTGCAGGTGGTGGGCTAAGTATACAATCAGCTGTCGGATACCTTGCGGGAGACACTGATTTTGAAAGACGAGTTTCTTGTACAGTCTAACTAAATAAATTATTCATGTCTTAGATGTCATTTGAGCTTGGTATTTGATTTTAGAGTGGTATTTTACTTTGGAGAAAGGCCGTATTTAACAGCTCAAATTTGAAATTAAATTCTATTCGAATTGATGGAAAATTGAATGCATCATGGCAACGCAAACATGAGATGTATTTCATGATTTGGCATACTTACCCATCTTGGCTGTATATATCACAATATGTTCACTTCGTGGTCACTCTTTGTGTGGAATGTACCTTCAACAATAATAAAATGCAACAAAATAATTTCAAGCGTTTGTGAAGCAAACAACTCTTCGGTGGCCAAAAAAGAATATTTCATGCTAAAGTGTAAAGATATTAACTTTCAGTTTCATATTTCAGCGGGAAGGAATGGAAAAAACATGTAAATTTCGCTTCGATAAAACTAGAGAAGTGCCAGTGCCTACGTAAGAAGAAGGTCATTTACGCACTTCGAAAATTCATCATAATGATTTCTGTGACCCCAATGAATCA
This sequence comes from Lepas anatifera, assembly GCA_034440635.1. NCBI lineage: Eukaryota > Metazoa > Arthropoda > Thecostraca > Lepadidae > Lepas > Lepas anatifera. The sequence goes on from JAOTON010001328.1 coordinate 421,770, forward strand.
CAGTGATTTAATTCTCCCTTCCTTTTGTCAGGCCTTTTTACGCCTTCATGTAAAGTCTGACAACACGGTGGCTTACGTTCTCCGTCCTTTTTTCTATGTTGTTTATGGACGGCCTATCATATGCTTTGGAGACCATCTGCCTCGATACTGTTCGAGTTCAAACCCTACCAGCATAACCTAGGAAACTCCATACAATAGATCAGACTTGTTCATGACTCAAATTTTCTTGAGTCGACTCAACTCAGACTCACAGCTAAATGGCTGACTCCGATTCTGACTCGACTCACTGAGTTGAAAATGGCGAGCCGACTCGACACAGGCCAAATTTAGAAGTGAGCCGACTCGATTCCGACTCAAATCAGCATTGAGTCGGAGTCGATTCTGACTCAGAATAGTGGCAAAATATGCACAGAAAAAATGTTCATTTCCTTCAATAGTATGCAAAATTCATTATTTATTCATGGCGTTAATCTAACTGCACATTTCCTTTAATAATATGCCAATTTCAATTCATTAATTCATGACAGAAATTATTCCTGCATAGGAATGAAGAAATATGTTAATCGCGAACAGGTGAGTATGAGGAAGGGCCTGATGGCTTTGCATTTTAAAGGCATATCCTTCATGAGCAGTCATACTGAAGCAATAAGCGACGTTTCAACTGCAAAAAACAGGAATCAATATTTGAACATATGATATTTTGAGAGGCAATCCCTGCCCCAGAACATTCTGAACAATCCTGTGACGAACTTAAATTAGAAATAAATACTACACTGTGCACTGCCCCTATCCAGCACCTCACCAAAACCAAAAACAATGATGAATACTTGCCTTGTCCTCCCGAAAATGCTGTAGTAAACAGGTTAACGTTACAGATGGCGCATTAAAGACATTACGAACCTAGCCTCGGATAGCGCAAACCTGACGATGGATAGCACTTTAAAAATCACGTGACCAAAAAGGCGTAAGAAAAATCTGCAGGTTCATGTTAAGGTAATCATGCCTTCGGGGTACTAAAGCCTAAATGACCAGCCGTGTCATTGTGTTATTCTGCCGGTTGAACGCAAAATAGTGTGCCGCACGCATGCGCAGTACGGTATCATGGACTACAAGATACCTCACTGCGCATTGGGCATACTAGTATGCGTTCTGCTCAGCAGAATAACACGGCTACTTTCATTTTGTTGCGCACCATGACCATTTTGTAACTAATGTGGCGCGCGTGGAGGCAGCAGTGTGTGTGAGAGTGGTAAATAATAAAAATAATGGGCATCATCATAATTTGAAGAGCGGGCGGTGGTTGTTTGTGACTGAGAGGATTGATTTTTTTCAGTTTATCAGTTTCACAGTTTGAAATTACTCAGGCTACGCCAGAGGTAGGACTGATATCCATTTTCCGTAAATAGGCAGTTTTTATAATTTACTAATTTACCAGTAGGTGTTCTCAAACCACGACAAATCAAGATAGTGCTTTGAAATAAGCAGATAATTGAAGCTTTTAGTTTCCGTTTCGACCCATTTCAAGGCTTATGTGCAAAATAAGATTTTTTGGTACCCTCTTTCTGATGCTGATACGTGGTTTTTAGTGATTTAGCCAAAGGAAGGAAGAAAATAGAAAATAAAGATGGTTTCCTAAGAGTGAAATACCTTTTGCATGAGAATGAGCTTAGGATTTCGGATGGTGTGCATTTTCAAAGTTGAAAAAGTCTGATTTTGTGCCTAATCACACATTTTGTGTATGATTCTACATGCCTTTGCTAGGATTAAAGGGAAAAAACTATCAAATGTGTGTGCTTTTTAAACTATATTTTACATAACTTGGGTTTCTAACAACTGATCCAGGCATGGGTCTAGTGTGGATATGAGAATAATGAATTACCTGTTATTACCAAATAGAAATATGAAATCCTTCAAAATTAGATGTGAAAATTTCTAAAATGTCAGTCATGTGATCACTTATGTTAAGAAAATAGTGTTGAGTCGACTCAACTCTTGACTCACAGCATGGAGGCTGACTCCGATAATGACTCGACTCAATTGGTTGCCCAGTTGAGTCGACTCCGATTCAACCCAAACATGAAGTTGAGTCGACTCAACTCTGACTCGAGCAAAATTTGAGTCGGCTCTGAGTCGACTCCGACTCTGAGTCGCGACTCAACAAGTCTGCAATAGATTAAACAAGTTTTGGGTTTATCTTGAACTGAGGTGGCCAGTAGAGGTCTAAACGGAATTGGCCAGTCATTGAATGCAAATAATAGAGTGGATGTAATGTCATGGGATCGTATATTTTATATTATGTATTCGAGGTGAAAGGAAGCGATACAGTTTCCTGATATTTTCACGGAAAAAATGCGATAACGGCGTTACGGGAATGCTAATGACGTACATTTTCAGGACAGAAATAGACTAACCGAGTTTGGGAAGAAGAAAGAACGAATGTGGACGAAGTGGGATGTATTCTAACAGGTTTTTTCACACTGGTTTCCATTGGCATGGCGCGGACGGGCTGCTAACTGACGCAATAGCGTAGCAAATCCATTGTCATGCTTGGCATGCCATGGGCTGGCTTTGGTCCATTCCAGGAAGCAGTGGCGAGGGCTGCTACTGCTTTCTCATTTAGAGAAAGCAGCCCGATAGCCCACCTTTACCCAATAGGCCTCTGCCCTCGGAAAAATAGCGGGTCCGCCTCTGCGATAATCACACTGACCCCGCCTGTTACTGCGACCCGTCTGACTGCCCGCAGCGGTTCTTGGAAACCTGAAGGGTCGTAAAGCTTGGAGCGCCCAGCGTACTACGGTTTACAACCAACGTGTCACGTGGGCGATCTGTGTATCAAGATAAATGAATGAATGATCTGGCATCTGTTGTTGGGGAACCAGGGAGTTTGCTCTAACGGGTGATGTCAAGCGCCGCATGTTTTGAGAGTAACGCACTCCTAAACCTAAACTTTGGAAGCTGTAACACTTGTCCCATCGTTACAGAATTAGTATTTGACGTCGCGGCCGGCCATCATGGGGTCGGCGAGGTACGGCGGGAAAGGTTTCAGATTTAGGGATTTGGACAAATGTCTCCTTCTCACGAGGGTAAGGGATGGGGGAGTTAAAAACCAACCCTAGTATGTTCAGAGAAATAACTGAAATATAATCGCTTAAATCATTATGAACACTGCTTTACAAAACGTGTTGACGTGCTCCACAAAACATTTGGGCAACTGGCAGGGAGTGCTTAGGCATGGGAAGCTATCGTTAAGGGTAGCTATCGTACGTGAGTTATTATGCTGTTGCAAAAAAATATACTAAGCGTTTTAGACTTTTATCTCATTACTTTGAGACCAGCTTGTTCACGTACTGGTCCCAAAAAATTCAGGTTAAGTCTAAAGAAATATTTTCAGCGAACTTATGGTTCAGCTCGTCTTTATGCTCAGCTTTTGTAAGGCAGTAGATGAGATTATTGAACCAGGGAGTAAAAATACGACAAAATTTGTACAAAACAAGTGTATTTTGTCAATCCCCTCCTGGTTCCAACAGTGATCGTCTGGAGTTGAAGTTCACGGTGTCTGAGGTAGGGAAGAGTGGGGTAAGATGCCCCATCAGGTAAGATGCCCCATCGGGTAAGACGCCCCATGCCATCTTCCGGCAATCTGGGCCACCACTGGTAAATAATATTGTTCTTGGTAGAAAGCACAGGCTTTGATTGTTTCTTGCGCAAAAATTCAGTTCCCTCCTGTGAGTTGCGTGAAGCCGGTGGGTAAGTCTTTGTTTCGATACTTTTCTAAGAAAAAATGCCCAAATAGGTTGCAGATATTTCGAACAATATTGGATGCGTGCTTTGTTTGATTTCCCATTAAGAATGATGACATATTGAGCTCATTAACTGAGCATTTCCCTTGAGTGTATCAATTGTATGATTTTTTTCCCTTCAGGTTTTATCTAGTCTGGGTACTGATGGGAAAGATGCCCCCTCAACGAATGGGGAAAGATGCCCCATGGGCAACTTTCCCGATGGAAAGGGGGCGTCTTTCCCCAGAGCAATATAACGTCATTTGTTAGAGTAAACAACTATGTGTTAAACTTGGGGTTAGTCCAAACCTTACACACGGGCAGCGCCCGGGGAATTGTTACTGGGCGCTACGGACCCCGGACTAGTGATGGTGGGGGGGGGGGGCGTGAACTTTAAATTGAATGTCTTTGAAAAGGCTAATGACCATGAAGCTCGTGAACAAATTTACGTAGGTCAACGTAGGTAGGTAATAGGGAGACAGTAAAAACCTAGGTCGATTCCCAAAACTTGTTGAGAGACGTCCCCACAGACTGGCAAGTTAGGGAATCCGTCCTCCCGTTCCTGTCCTCTGCTTTTGACGCGCATGACCTTACGTGTTAAATAAGAGCACACTTCAATCTGTCGCTTTGTTTCTAACCTATCCAATCGAAGGCCTCGCACCTGAACCCAGGCCACTAACGCAAAGAATCCCATAACAGCCAACATTTTGCAGTTGGTGGTTTCTTCGATAAAGTGAATCCCAGCTCAATCATAAAAACCTTGAAAAATTATTTGGGAGTTCGGACCTGGCCTGATGATGCAACCGGAGATGACCTCAAGGCGGGTTTAGATCAAACTGGTGTGGTGGGAGGCGCAAATCAATCGAACTAAGGTGGACAAAACTGTAAAAATATTTTACAACAAAATTGGGGGCTGTTTATCCTGGATTCGCCTATGAATGAGCTAGACCTGGAATATTCCACATGGTTAATCCTGCAAAGCTCCGTACCTGATCTCTTACGTCGTCCCTATATTTGCCATCCCAGTAGCCCAGTTGGTAAAGCGTTGGGCTCCGGCCCGCTGCTCAGGAAAGTACAGTGACAGTGCATGTCCAGGCTTGGGATCGGTTCTCCTGAGACACTTCGGCGCTCAATAGTCTACCCGACGTAGGTCAGCTGGCAACTGACTGGTGAGAGGGTGACCTGAGCGGGGCGGCCGACCCTGTGGTTTGTGGGACGTTTAACTTTGACTTTTAAATTGACTCTTCATCGCAGGGGATTGCTCGCTCCGATGGTGGGGCGAGGATCCCCGCGACAAGTCCATTGATGACCTTAGTGAGACTCAGGGGCGCCGCCACGGAATTTTTGCAGGGGGACAGACCCGGCCTGGTGCTGACCGGAGGAGGCGAATTTTGAGCATATTCGGTAACTGACAGCATTAATGACCATTAACCCAAAAATTTTGGGGGACGTCCCCCCTGGTTGGTCAACAGGGGGGACGCGTCCCCCCGTCCCCCCCCCGCATTCGGCGCCCATGGTGAGACTCCGACTCCAAAAGCCGAACTTGCAACAACATTCATCTAAAAAAGGCTCTGGAAGACAGAATAGTTAAAGGGGTTGCAAAAGCAAAGGTATCTAAAAAGACGTGGATGAGGCAGGCAAAAGGCTGTATAAGGGAAGAAAGACAGTGGGCATGACGATACCAGATATCTCATCTGCGGAGTGAGTTTTGTTCTCTCGTGCGAAGAATAGATCGAGTGCACTGCCTGCGAAGGCTGGGCCTGTGTGCCTTGACGAGAAGGCTAAGGTGGCTGTGCTCCATAGACAGAGGGAGCCTGTGACGGTTAGTGGGAGGAAGCTTCGAGTCTCCACAAGCCATTTTTGCTGTCTGAATTAATTGTTTATTGCACTTAACAACTTCTGGCCCATATTTCTTTTAAAATGGGGAATTGAAACAAAGTGAACGCAGAAAAGACAAGGTAGGGGATTTAGGGGAGGTTCTCAGAAACCTCGTACGAGTTTACTTCGTTTCGTATTTCGTAGTTTGTGTGTGTGTGTGTGGGTGTGTGTGTGTGTGTGTGATTGCATATTACTTTTATGGTATGCTTTCATCCTTGGTTTTTATCATTAGTTTTACGAAGCTTTGTTTTATCATTTGACGTGGAAACGTGAAAAACCACATGCATGTTTTATCAATGTGTGTGGACGCTTATAAATACATTCTGACTTCTGAATAATACTTAAATGATTACCAATGAAGCTAAGAACTACAAAAAGCTACTTCATTAACCAAAATGGGGTAAGATGCCCAGGGGTGGGGCATCTTAACAAGCCCCAGGGGCGTCTTACCCACCCGATGGGGTAAGACGCCCCTTTGCAAGCTTCTAGTAAAATCATAATAGTTAGAAAATATGATCATTATAAGCAATTTCACAGACCCTATAAGGAAGATAAATGATCATGCTACGACTTGGCACCTAAAGCAGCGCTGTTGGGTACCGCGGTTATTTCATGATCCGGATTTCCCTAAACCCTGGGCATCTTACCCCACTCTCCCCTATAGGGACAGGCGAACGTACCCGCCGCGCACCGCGTCGCGGCCGCGTACCTGTGATTAATTCCGCCAGCTTTTCCATGCGTGAAAGCGAATACCAAGAATATGTATTTTGCGTATTTATACTTTGAGACATGCTCTTGTACCTGCTACTGCCAGTTGTCAAATCCACGCTGAGACCCACGTTTTTAAAATACTTACATTTTTTAATTCCTGCAACTTTTTAAGTAAAAATAAATGTTCAAGAATACCACCATTGTGTTACTTGACCCATTTACAAAACAATTGTTTTATAATTTTAGCACTCATCATTATTCTAATTGGATGAAATAGCTGTGGAAGAAATTGCTCTGTGGGCAAAGTGTAAAATTGAGAGGCTGTAAGTCCCAAATCCTTTCACCTAGCAGACTGAAAATGTCACAGGCGTGTTCTGACCTGCCAATAATCCCATACACAAATGTTAAAGAGAATCGAAGATATGATGATGTAAGACCTGTGCTGAAATGTGGAATGACTCAGATGTAGAGCGGCTGCTCAGTGACTCAGATGTAGAGTCGGAATGACTCAGATGTAGAGCGGCTGCTCAGTGATGGACGGAATACGCCAATGCTATGGATACATTTTCTCGTTAAAGTTATCGCAGGAACTGAAATATAAGGATCTTATCAGTGGCAGATACAGGGGATATGAGGCTCAATCAGTGACGGATCCTGGACTTCATTGGTGGGATGGGCGCAGTGTCCTGAAATTACTTTTCTGCAGAGTGTGGGATGTCAAAATTCAGGGAAAAAAGAGGTCAAAATTAATTGACAAAAAGGGGAAAAAGCAAATGTAAGATCAGAAAATCTCGGAAAACAAGTACATGTACTTAAAATACAGGTACTAAAACATCATATACACATAAAATACAAAAACAAATAAGGGATGACAAATATTAAAATTAACTGTATTAACAGAAGTTAAACCAACTTGAGTAACCCACAAATCCAACTCCTGCCGACTTCAGCATTTTTAAAAAAGCATCAGAAACGTACCTACAAGGGAATACATTAATAAGCTGCAAACCTACAGTATTAAGATATAAGTAAAGCAAAGTCTGGAATACCTACCTACCAAAAACAATACCTCGGGTGAGGTAGGTCTTGCTTTAGAACCTTTAACAAGCTGAAATGTCCGAAAGGCATGGAAAATTCCAAAAATTGTCCATTTGAACAAACTATTTTCAAACAAACTTATTTTTGAAATTATACCTACATCAGCGGGATTCCCTCCCTCTGTTTTCACTTGCATTCATGGAGGAATTGCAGCATGCAATCACACAATAAAAGTACCTAGTCAAATGGCCACCATGAAATTAATAACTTACCTTTACCCAGGTGCCTGGATTTCTCAAACTTGAATTATACTACCCTCATTAAAATAAAGAATGACCAACAGGTTGAGGTTCAGAATTAGTCTGCTTAAGCCATTAGACATACCAACACTGGCTACTTAAAACTTACCAACTCTCAAACGTACGTATGAGCTTCGACACCCTGCATGCAGTCCGGAAACGTACACAAACACTCATCTCAACTGCGGCAAATTAATTTTCACAATGCAAAGAAAGACATCTCGCGTCAAATTCAGCCAAGCCTGTCGACACCGGTTGCCAAGTACGGTTTTTCTAATGCGAGTAAACTGACCAGGCAGGCTCCTGAGCGTGAAAAGGATGTCCAAATTCTCCACCTTTAAATCACGCAGAGATTCGGCGCTTGTAAAGAAAAAAACTAATTTTACCTTAATCTTTCGTTATTTTTCTGAAAGCATCCTGAAATTCATTTAAATATTTTGGCTGCCTTTGGAGATATTCCGAGAAATACATAGACGTGCAATTCTCGTGATCCGTGAAGATTCCCTCTTTAGGTATTATTGCTTTCAAAACTGTTGAACAAATCTCCAATATTGGGATTGTTTTATCAAACCAAGACAGCAGAATTTTTAATTTTATATATGTTAAACCACAAAAACATCGTAAAACTACAGTATTTCTTTTTAAAGTCAAGGATGTCGAAATTATTTAGCAATGCTTGCATTGTTCCACTCAAGATTCCGAGTGACATGACCCAAAATATGGCTTAACAATAATTTTTCCGAATAGAAAATATTCTGATTTCATATTCTGGGTCCTCTCAAAAGGTTCTTTTGCACAGAGACTTCAAAAATAAATGTTGTAATTCACCCTGACCCGCGCGATTTCTAAGGATGTCGAAATTCAGTCGTAAGGAGCTGACGTCATCAAAGTATATATTACGTCAGTAGCACTGCATTTCAAGGCCTTGGGCCTTGGTTAGTAGTAGCCTCCAAGAATGGTGGGGTGACGATTGCTTGGGTTTCGAGTAATGTGAATGTCATGATCTCTCATACCAGCTTTAGCCTCAGGCAGTTTTAACTATCAGTTTTGGCTAGCAAAATTACGAGCAATATTGCAGGTTTTTAATCTGTCCTTGAACTTCAATTCTCCAATGGTACTGCGAATCAGCGCTGCCGCTAGTCATCGCGTTTATTTTGAATTCAGCTATATGTTTAAGACGAAAGCGTACATCCCAAGCGTGTGAGGTGCGGGGCTTTTGTTGTTGAAGGAGGAGGGAGAGGGAGATAAGAGTGTGTGGTTTATAAAGTGGGGTATATTATTAGTAGTCTTACTTTATTAGTACGCTAAGAGACGTGAGGGGTAGATGGCTGACTTTATTTTTGTTATATGGTTGATTCAGCTTATTACATCTCCGGTTTAGACATGCTGTCTGTCAGGCATTATCTTTCACATTCTGTGAGGTCTCAGTGTGCTTGTGAAGAAGCAATTGTTAGGAATGTTCTCTTTTACAGGGTTTTGTCCTTTTGAGCATTCATTGTAAAATGTTTGTGCTAGAATCCTTCAGTATTCAAACTTCCTTTTCTCCAAAGATGAATGCTGTGTTCTATTTTGACATGGAATCAGTCCTGATGGGACTGTTTAAAGAATGCTGCTTTTCATATGAAGGTAATAGGTTCACAAAGCTAGTATTGTAGCATCTTTATCGAATGGTATGTTGGCTTCAGTTGCTAGTCTGGGCCTGCTTTAATTCCTCAACTTCTGAAACAAGGAAACTGATTATGCTGCATTTGTATTCATTTATATCCATACCTGTATTTGTGATAACAGCAACAAGCAACAAAAGACCATGCTAGTACATATTAACACAAAGCTAAAAACCAGTAGGAGATGCAAATAAGGGCACACTAAAAAGCTGTCATTGAGGCCACCACAAGCTGATGGTTGTGGTGGCCTTTGTCATTGACTTGCGGCAAGCTGATGATGCCGCAAGTCAATGATTCTGATGATTTTGTTTAGGATGTCAAAATTCAAGATTTAGAATGTCAAAATTGATCAAGTCTGGGTGTGGGTTTCCACGCAAAATTCCCAATTTCAGGACACTGGATGGGTGCCAAAGGGGCTCAAGAAGCCCCGTCATTGCCTTGGAGCAGCCTCCAGCCCAGCATTTACTATAGGCGTTCTGATCTTTCGGGGGGGCTTGAAGCTCCCTAGCTCCCCCTCCCACATTGTATCCGCCAATGGGCTCAAACCCCTCCCCCTTGGAATGTCAGGGTACCTCTTATAGCTACCCAGCCGAAGGCTGTTCTGAGGCGATGGCGGGGGAAGTCTCGAGCGCCCTAACCACCTCTCCCCCCGAATGTAGTCTTGGGGCCGTCACTGGATTTGATTATAGACACTTATGGTACTATAGAAACTTATAGGTAAGTTTCAGTTCTCTTTATAGCTATCAAATCCGAACGTATTCGATATGACGCGGATCGATGCGCGGCCAGAGCTGGTGTAGGGAGCGCCACAGCTGCCACCATAAGCGCTGAGCCAGCGTATCCTCCCGGCGGCTGTTGGCTGGTATTGGCGAAATGATGCGGCCGACGGCACTGAGTCGGACTGGGCAACGGCAGCGGCGGCCGCCGGACTTGGTGCCCCACTGGGCAACGGCAGCGGCGGCCGCCGGACTTGGTGCCCCACTGGGCAACGGCAGCGGCGGCCGCCGGACTTGGTGCCGCAGTGGGCAACGGCAGCGGCGGCCGCCGGACTTGGTGCCGCAGTGGGCAACGGCAGCGGCGGCCGCCGGACTTGGTGCCGCAGTGGGCAACGGCAGTGGCGGCCGCCGGACTTGTGCCGCCTGACGTCAGGTCAAGTCCACCAAATAACCAGGCTCTGGAGAAAAATTTTGTTTTGGAAATGTGCGATATATCGAGTCTTTTTTCAATTCAGTGCATGCTTATTGCAACAGTCACAAATATAGTGCGTCCAAGCAGAAGTGACCCGGAGCCAGTGCAGTAGTGACCGTTCAAGTTACAAAAGACATCAGTCGGGGCAGACCGCTTCAGCCTCACAAAGATAGCGTGTTCATATTTCTGGCACTACATGGAGCACTGATCAGCGGAACTCTCAGAGGAGCACCGTCCACTCACCTCCCACTAGGACCTGCAACGTCACCAGCTCATTTTGTTATGCCGAACAAATGTCTTGAGACAGACGAAATACGGGCCAATACGACACAAAGAAATAACGTAACGTACGTTTACGATGTACACATGCAATATACCTTTACATAAAGGTACGTTCAAGAGGGATTCAAGAGGGTTCAAGAGGGATTTGTGAGAATACATGGTTTGTCAAAAGAAATCAAGTTTGCCCCAAATGCAACAAAGAAGCATTTTATCTTCGATTTTGGTCCACTCTTTACCAAAATTTGGACATTTAAAATAATTTGATTTTCCCATGTTATATGCTACAAGGTGTGACGTCACATCCGGTGATCTGCGCTTGCTGTTGGAGGGGGTCTGGTATACATGTGCATTAGACAATGGCTTAGTTTGAATAATTTGTTTCTGATTATTTCATTAGGAAAGATAACACTCATCTTAATACGCGCATTGGCGAGGGGTGGGTACCCGCCCGCTTTGTGGTTTTGGAGACGGAAAAAACGGCGGCGCGTAGCGCCGCCGTACGCTGCATACCTTTTCTCCGATCATGTTTGCAACTTTAGCCAAAATTTCAAGGTTGGGTCATCTCAGGCAAGACCACCAGTGCAGGTCAAGTGACATCACCTAAAAAAGTTTAAGATAGCATAAGTCACAACAGGGAGAACCTATCCGATGGAAACTCTATCACATAATGGGCCCACCGAGTTCTACAAAATATATGCCGGTATTTTTATATCGATTACTTAAGGTCAGGTACAAGCCATTATCTCTTCATTGGAAATTCATGGGAAAACTGGTTTGAATTGAATAACTTAGCAATGGATGGTGGCAGGGTGCTTATTTTAACGGCAGGAGGTCTGATTTATTATTTATTTATTTTATTTACCTTATTTATTCAAGTAAATCGCCAACAGAGCATGTTCTAATAAAAGGCAGAAGTCGATGTAAGTAAAAGGAAAACTATATACACAGATAAGTGACACACATGTTAAAAGCAGTAAAAACATCGAAATGTAAGTGATGAGTAAGATGCAGATGATGATAAAACCGATGGAAAAGTGACGTTAATAAAAGCTAAACAGTCCGAATATATGTAAGAACATGTTTCCTAAAAGCGATAAAAGAGTCGTTGAAAAAATCTGCGTTTCCCCGGCGCAGAAATGCATTTATCTCCCTCGATATACGCTTAGGGAAGCTGTTAGTGACGGCACTGACACGACCGCGACGCTCAACGAAAAAAACAGCGTGTGAGTTGATCGGGATGGCACATACAAAGGGAATTTTTCCAGTAACTCTGATGACCTAATGTTGTTCGAAAATAGACATTTAAGAAAGAGCAAGTTATGTTACAATCTACGAGAAGAAAGTGAAATGACGCAAAATTGGTTAAGAAGAGATTCATAAGAAAGGGAAACGCAATGTCTGGTAACATGATGATTTAGCCAGATGAGAAATTTGTGCTGTACCCGATCAACCCGCACTGTGTGGGAATTGGCAGCACCTGACCAGACAACGTCGTTGTATTCTAACAAAGACCTAATGTTGGCGCAGTATGCCGTCAGAAGAGATTTTTGGTTAACTTCACATCGAGTCAAATTATATTTATTCCACAGAAAACACCTACCTACCTTGACATTTAAAAGTGGCTAGGCAGTGCCTAAGGTGCCTCCATGGAAGTGCCGCCACTTCATATTGGAAACCTTAGTTATGCAAGCACGATTATAAGACAGCAAAAAAGAACCCAAATTTAATGTTTTATCTAGAATGGGCAGATTTATACCGGTTGTAGTTTAAGGAGGCACTGCCATTCCCACTTGTTTACCGAGGAACATGGAACATGGAGAACAAGGACACACATGGACACCAGGAGCTGACTACCCGGTCGCATTTTGTATGGGTCTTTGTCCCGTTCAGGGGCGGATTCAAGGACAGGGGATTAAGGTCGGTAGGGGTGACCCCCCGTGGGCTGAGCTGAAGCACTGCAAACTCCCCCTCCCCTCCCTCCCGCAGGAGACCCCAATGCTGTCTAATGGGCGTTCCCGAGGAACCCAAACGCCATTCGAATGCTGGTCTAGGGTGCGCCAAGAGTAGGTCTTGGGTGCCAGGAGTTGGTCTGGGGCCCCCAGGAGTTTGACTGGGGCCCCCAAGAGTTGATCTCGGTGATCCTCAATTGTTGGTCTCGGGAATCCCAAGTGTTTATCGGAGGGGTCCCAAGTATTGGTCTCTGGGTGTTTCAAAGTATTGGCCTCAGGACTCCTAAGAGTTGGTCTCAGGGGCCATCAAGACTTGGTCTCGGGGACCCCATAGTTTTTGTCTCAAGGGCCCCAATATTTGGTCCCGGGAGCCCCAAACCTTAGTCTAGGGGGCCCCAGAGTTAGCCTCGGGACCCCAGAGCTGGTCTCAAGAGCCCCCCAAGAGTTAGTCGCGGAGCCCCCAAGAGTTGGTCTCGCAGCGCTCCGAATATATAAAACTTTATAAGCAGGCTAGAAATAGTGCCGCACAAATTATTCAGTTCGCAGATATTTAACGTTTGATAAATGAATTGTTGCGTGTCCCCCTCGACCCCCAGCGGGGCTCCGAGGCTTATATCCACACCTCCCTCAAGTAAGTTATAGATCCGCTTCTGCATCTTTAAAATTTTTCAGTTTGCAAATATGTCACGTCTATTAACCCGGCACCGCCTGGGCTCTTTTGGCACTCACCACTGCGTGGGGCGTCCGATCGAACCCCTCCCATGATCTCGGGAACCGGAGGTGGTACAGAAAAAACTGAAAAGGTGCTGGAAGCGCCTTGCCGTCTTCTACTCTGAAGTCTAGTTTGAACCATATCCGTTGACTCGTGACGTCAAAGAGGATCAAAATTTGTCAATTTTGACCCATTTAGGAAGTATTTTATACCTCGGGAACCATTAGACCCAGAATAAAGCCACAGACATCAGTGTGTTTGTCCTGATCCAAAGATTCAAATGATGTGCCACATGATCTTGAATGGTTAAATTGTGACCTTGACCTCAGGTCCAGGTCAAATAATGATCTGTCAGGGTCATATTGCACATCATTCGAGTCCTTGGGTTATGCTCGTCACTGTGATACCACATTCATTGTTATGTCTTATATTCTTCAAAAGATATAGACGCAAACAGTTTCTAAAATCGTGGCCTTTGGTGACCTCTGGTGACCTTGTTATTCAACTGACCTCAAAATGAATGCCCTGGTTTTGTCAGCTTTATTTAAGAAGACCAAAATCGCCGTACAACGGTTTAGAAATGTCCTCATAACTCGTTGATCTGACCTGGTACTAATTTTTGGTCACAAGTTGTCAAGTGGATCCACCCTAGAGTTATACAAAGTGACGTGCCTCTCATTTACATCGGCTCGTAATCATTCACAAAAACCGAAGGGGTCCGATCAGATCCCCACCAGGCGGGGAAGGGTTAAATAAAAAATAGTGCCCTGGGCCTAAAAGGGAGTCCGGCCCCGAATGCATCTGCCACTTATCTGCCACTACATCTGCCACACTGGGCCGCTACATCTGCCCGAGTACATCTATCTAACATCTGCCACTTTCTTATAAGCAAATTTAGTATCAGCCCCTGGTCCGGTTACTGAAAATGAATATTTGATCCGTACGGGGATGAGTACCCACCCCCCTCTCCCTCCTGAGTTTTATCAGTTAGGAAAAAAACGTCGGAGTGTGGTTCCGTCGTGGCTAGCATACCTTTTACTCGGTCTTTTTTTGCAAATTGTGTCGCAGTCTTAGGCCCAGGATATCTTGCACTAATTTCAGTTTTCCCCCATGTCATTAAAATAATATATGTTTTGGAATGGACCGTAAGAAGAGGACCGGGCAGGCCACCCCCGACCCTGCTCTTATTCTAAAATTTCTGCCGGCTCCTGGCTTCCCTTTCGTTGACGATTTCGGTATATCAGGCAGTGGCGTAGCCAAGGGGTCCTTGGGGTCCGCGGACCCCCTTGCGGTGACCTCATGCACTGGAAAACACGAGCATTGGTCTCGGGGGCCCCTGAGCTTGTTCTCAGGGGCCCCGAGCTTGGTCTAAGGGGCCCCGAGCTTGCTCAGGGGCCCCGAGCCTGGTCTCGGGGGGTCCCCCGAGCTTGGTCTCAAGCCCCCCCTCGAAATTGGTCTCAGGGGCCCCCGAGCTTGGTCTCATGGGCCTTCCGAGCTTGGTCTCAGGGGGCCCGCGATCATCGGTATCGAGGGCTCCGGAGTACCGAACATTGATCTCGGGGGCCCCCTGGGCTTGGTCTCAGCTTGGTCTTACGGGCCTTTTGATCTTGGTCTCAGGGGCCCCGAGCGTGGTCTCAGGGGCCCCCGAGTTTGGTCTCAAGGCCCCCCGAGCTTGGTGTCAGGGGCCCCGAGCTCGGTGTCAGGGGCCCCGAGCTTGGTCTCAGGAGGCCCCTAGCTTGGTTTCAGGGGGCCCCCGTGCATCGGTATCGATGACTCCGGAGTACCGAACATTGATCTTGGGAAGGGGTTGGCAATATTGATCTCGTGGTGCCCCCGACTATCGATATCGAAGAACTCCTGAGAAAAGCACGAGCATGGGTCTAAGGGTGCCCTCGAGCCTGATCTAAGTGGGACCCCGAGCTTGGTCTTAGGAGTATCCAGGGTTAGTATCAAGGGGCTTCCGAGTATTAATCTCGAGGGGAGGGGCCCAAGCAATTGTTTCAGGGGCCTCCAAATGCTGATCTCGGAGGGCCTCCAAATATGTGGATGCAGTGGCTAGCCAAGGGGGCCTGAAGGGCTAATCTGAACCACTGCAAAGGATTCTCTAATCACGGGGCCTCCAGAGTCAACCTCGGGGCCCCGAAGGTTCGCTCTCAGGGTTTCTTAGTCGGCTTCTGGGCCCCCGCCCAGAGAGTCGGTCTCAAGGCCCCCGAAAGTAGACTTCAGGGAGCCCCTGAGAGTTGGTCCTAGGGTGCCCTGAAAGTCGGCATCAGGGGGCCCCGAGTGTCAGCCTCAGGGGGCCTCGGGCTAGTCCCAGGGGCCCAGAGAGTGGGTCTCAGGGAACCCCCGAGATTAGGTCACAGGGGGCCGCTGGGTGTTGATCTCAGGAGGCCCCATTGTCTCACGGGCGTTTCTCTCAGGAGTCAATATTTACTTTCAGGTGGCCCCAAGAGTGAATCTGGGGGGTCCGAGAGTTAGTCTCATTTGATCTGCAGTGTGCTGGTTTCAGGGGGCCCCCGAGAGGTAATTTTGGGAGCCCTCGAGATTTAGCCTCAGGTTGTGCCCCCGGAATTTTGGTATTAGGGCCTCGGAGTCAATCTTAGGGAGCGCCCAAAAGTTAGCCTCAGGGGCCCCCGGGAGTAGGTCTCAGGGACATCCGAGAGCTAATCTTGGGGCTCTGAGAGTAATTCCCAGAGGTGCTCCCGAGTTTTGGTCTCGCGGACCCCGAGTTAGCGTTAGGTCCCTGAGGGTATGGGTGGAGATCCCTGGGGGGTTGGGGGTCAAAACCCCCTTGATTTGGAAATCGAGAGAACCTGGCGGGGGGGTCAGCCCGGGCCCTACACCTTCTGCTCTCACAAAATAAGTAATGATAGTTCATTCGCGGCATTTGTGTGATCAGCTGAGTCAAAGTTGATCCATCTGTCCTTGTGCATCTTCTTTTTAGAGGGGCACTAGAGACCAGGGGCCACGGCTTCCCGTCATGACTATCCATCAGGAAAAGTACGGGCCCCCGAGCTGGTCTAGGGTCCCTCAGCTGAACTCAGCAGCATCCTAAGTCGGTCTTTCACAGAGGATACGTGATTTAGTGTTGGGCCATGCTCTTACCTTAACACGCGCAGTGGAGAGGGGTCTGGCGTCAACGTGCAGTGGAGGGTCCTGAAGTGCTCCCCCTCCCTGAGATGCTGGAAACCAAGAGGGTTTGAAATCATCCGTTGAGAGGTGCGTCAGGGTGATGGTGATCTACATTAGGGCTAAGTTCCATTGACCTAGCTCAGTATCTTCAAGGTCAAAGGAGGTTGTAAAGGTCCCTCAGTTGAAATAAGCAGCACCCTAAGTTGGTCTTTCACAGAAGGATATGGACCGTGCTGGAAACCTTTTGGGAAGTGCCTTGATTATGCAGAAAAGCGGTAATACACTGAAAGTGAGCTAAGGTCATTAGATGGAAGGTCCCACTCAATGTCCTCTGGAAGTTTGACGTCAAGGTCATTCAAGGTCAATGATCTTTTATTAACAAGACCTATTCCCAATAATTTACAATATAATTGACACTGTAGCAGCCTTTGGGCAGAAATGAGGGTTTGATCTTGAAAAAGCCTTTGACCTTGACCAGTGACATCGACCTTGACAGTGAGTAACTAAAACTATGAAGTCATAGCATCGCATTCCTTATGCTGGGTAATGCCATCTGTCCGGAACACTGGGTTCAATGACCTTGACATGTGACCCTGACCTTTATTTGGGATGTCTTTGACATATAGCTCGATTATATAAAGTTATGATTTTATTTATTACGGTTTTTTAATATGCCTTCTGAGCTTAGCTCCTATGTCCACCTCTAAAGTATCGAGGGAGAATTTAACTTCGAAATAATTTTAGGGAGAGGCAAAACGTAATTTAAGCCTGGTCCTGCTTAATCTAGTGTAGTAATTTTTGCCTATTTGTTAGCGATATTATATGACGTTATTACGTCACTACTCGGTCTACAGTGCAGACAAATTGGTGGGACCGCGCGATTGCGACGGTCTCAAAATATAAGAATGAATTTGAAAGCCTAGAAGCAAGAACAATTAAACAAACTTTTGAAATTCGTTCACCAATCGACGCACTCATGCGTTCTCTCAAATGTGGCCGAGTAGCGTATCCTGGCGGTGAACAGTTCTCCGGGCACCTTGGAAAATAGGTGGGGGCACTTTAAGACCCCTTGAACTTCGCGTGTTAAGGTCTCCGAGCGGTGTTAGGACCCCTGAGCTGGTATGGGCCCCTTTAGTTGATTTGGCGCTCCTTCAGGTGATTCAGGGCCTCTTACCTTGACTGGGCCTCTGAAATGGCGTGGAGCCCCCGTGTTGGTGCTACTCCCGTGAAGTTAAGCTAGTCCTCGTTCCCTGAAATAGACTAAGGTCTGCAACTAGTTTGGACCCCTGGAATGTTGTAGGCCCTTGAGCTGGTCTGGGCTCTTTACATGGCCGGGTTTCCTGCAGTCCTCTGCACTCTACACCAAGTTTCAGAAACAGCATTCAACATCCATGAAATTATTCTGCTAACGTGATATAATCACACGTCACCTCCATTGCTAGGAGGTCTTAAAATAAATATATAACGGAGACCAGTTGAAGTTCACAGCAAAAAGTTGAACATTTTAAATTATTCCGGAATATAAAAGCATGAAACACATATTTTGAGTGAAAGGATGTCAAGTCCTACAAGGAATTCAACACTAAAGCTTATTATTTTGCATACGCAACTGGGGTTAGAAAGGGCTCAAATCACAACCAATTACGTCACTGAACACTCACAATCAGCCGAGGCTCATATTTTCCCCTCCCTCTCTGTCGTGGTATGTGCCAAGTAGGCCCATCCACCTCCTTTCCCTCCCTCTCCTTTGGAATTTGGAACGATCCCAGACCCTTTCTAACCCCAATAACGTCATGTCGTCAATGGAATGGTCAGTCTGGAGGAAGTGCTGGGTGACTGGCAGTCGACCCCCCACCCCTGGTGACCGCACAGATGAGAGATGGTTCTACATCCTAGTGTATATCACGTCACCAGTCTCCCCGACGTAACATACCAAAGAACATTTGTCGCACCATATAGCATACACTACGTTAGCTGTTCTACAGCCAATTGTTCTGTCAAACCAAACCTGCCCTTTAGGCCCCTGTACTGTATCCCTTGCATACCACCTCCCTACATATCACACAGTTCTTTTTGCAGTCTTGCCTCCCAAGCCCTTTCCCCACTAATCTCGCCGTCTTTTGGTGCACCAAAATGTCTCTCAGACTTCCTCCCCTCTTGAAGGCAGTCATTGGACTCCTCAGGAAATTTTTTGAGCCTGTCTGAACGTTCTAAAAGGTATATTTTTCGTTAAGATGTTCCCTGGCCTCTCCTCGAATCCGGAAATATAAAAAACACTGAAGATTATATATTCGGGCACAGCCCTTCATCAGAATCGTGGAGTAAATATCAATAATTCTCAGTCCTAGTATAGCCAGACCTCGAATATAAAGGAATATAAAGACCTCGAATATAAAACTTATCAACGGTATATTTTTCTCTTGAGAATATTTTTCACGTCGGGAAGGAAACGTGAGTACGTCAAAATCAAAGGGGCTGGCGATTCGACCTTACTTTTAGCCCTCCTTTTCCCTATAAATTCCTCCCTCTTGATTCTGTCTACCTTTTTTAGTTCTTTCTCTACCATATCAACCGGGTAACCCCTCTCATGGAGCCGGAATTTTAGCTTTTCTCTCTAGTTCAGGTAGCTGCTCTGGTCGGAACAAATTCTTTTTAACCGGGTGCCAAGGCCAAAGGGACTGCTTTCTTCATATGGTCTGGATGGTCGGACCCAAAATGTAGGTACGACTTCGAATCGGTGGGCTTCTCAAACAGATCCGTGCTGAGAAGGCCCTCCGAATCGAGCCTTACCAGCACGTCAAGGAATTCGATTCGTTGTGATGAGACACGCAGTTCCACCTTTATATTTCGATGAATATCGTTAGCCTGCCGGTGAAAATCATTGAGGGCCTCCTCACCATGCAACCAGATACCCCATATACATCAATGAACCGCCACATGACCAAAGGCCGGTGTGTAGCTTGCTTAAGCAACAATTTTTCCCATGCTCCCCTGTAAATGCACGCATAATTTCTTCCTAATCGGGAACCTATGACCGTGCCATCCCTTTGGATGAAGTTTGCGCCCTCTTTGACCCTGAAATTTGTATTGTCCGAAACTAGTTCGATCATTTGAATTACCTCCTCTGTAGGTATCGATCTGTCCTCCCTCCCATCTAGTGCTTCCCGACATGCTTATAGCCCCTCGTTCCGTGGAACACTGGGATACAGTTTACAAACATCCATACAGAATAAGAGCGGGGTGGGACCTACGGGGTTGGTTATTGGCTGGGGTATGCCCGAGATCTTATCAAGGAAATCACCCGCATCCCGAATGTAGGTGCCCTGGCCTTCTACATGCAAACGCAACTGGCTCTCAGCTATCTCTGCAACCGCTTCAGTTGCATGACCTCTCCCGCTTATTATTGCCCGTAGGGGAACACCTGGTTTATGCAGTTTGGGGTTGCCCTGCAGCTGTCCTGGCCTTGGGTTTTGAGGGTTCATATATTTACTCTGGTGAGGACCTATGTACCCCTTATCCTTCAGGCTTCTCACTAAAATTGTTACCTTACGCTGCGCTCTCTTGGTGACGTCACCATCTGTCTGCTCATATACTTTAGCATCCCCCACCTCCGTGTCTAATTTAGTCAGATAGTCGTCTTTGTTGAGAATAATGACCGACGAGCCCTTGTCTGCCGGTCTGATCACAACACTCTCGTCTTTAATAAGGTTCAGAAGCGCCTCATCTTCTTCCTTCGTCAGGTTACTGCTAGCTCGTTTTTTGAGAGCCCTCAGAATATCGGTAGTGACTTCCTCTAAGTACCTATCCAACCAAGGGTCCCTGCCCTTCGAGGGTGTCCAGGAAGATTCCTTGAACCTGCTGTCTGAATCCTGTGGCATTTTCCTGTCTCCCACGGATTCCTCTCTTCCTGACCAGAATTCCCTTAATCTCATCAATCTATCCCATTCTCCTAATTCAGCAACTAGCTGGGCTACCGACTGCCGACGCGATGGTACGAAGGACAGACCCTTCTTAAGTACTCTCTCCTCTGCGTCAGATAAAGTTCGGTCCGACATGTTGACGACCCCCACTTTATCTCCCAGACGATTTCCTGTCAAATCAATGCTTCCACAGATCGACTTCTGACCTCCAGACTTCACCTCCCTATCTGACGCCGCCTCCTTCCCACCCTGAGGCTGAGCCCCGTTTTCTCCAGTTTCCTCTATGTCTACCTCAGAATGTACTTTCTGTCCTGATCTTGAGCTCCCGGTCACAACAACATCTTCTTCGACTAGAACTCCATTGTTTTTAGTACCGGCACTCCCCCCGCTCAATATCCGTACGTCTAGCAATCTCTTTAGTTTCTTACTCTTCCTCATCCTTGCCTCCCTTCTCGCCCACTCCCTGTCATTCTTGACCAAAGTAAGCACCATCTCTATACTACAATCCGTACCTAAGTCCTTTACCTGCTTCAAAATCCTCTCGAGATCTCTCTCCAGTGTTTTTACCTTCATATCCGCAAGTCGTTCGCACTCCTTAATTAACTGTTTCAAAGTCTGCCTCAGGATTTGTGAAATCTCATCTGATGCACCGAAATGGCATGTCCACTTGATCTGGAAACCGGTCGGTATGACACCTTCTTGAAAACATCTGCCTAGAAACTCCCTGTGGGAGAGAGAATTCTCTAACTTCACTGCGACTCGTCTCAACTTGCTTATGAGCGGCTTAGTCCTTCTACTGTTGTCATCTTCACTGGTTCTTGCTTGCTCCCGTGTCTGATCTAAGACCTCCTCTTGTTTCGGTTCTACTAGGACAGCAGCTGGTGTTTGGCGAGCTTGCTGATCAAGCCTAGAAGTTGGATTCAATCCCGTGGTCATTAAAGAGCAAAAATCTTGTGTGTTGGCACTTGAACCGTCAAATATGACATTTATGGCTGGTTCAAAGAGCCGCTTCTTTGAACCATGTTCGTGAAACCCACGAAAAGGGCAGTCCCTAAGTAGCTCCATTCCCCTCTCCGTCACACGGTACCACTTCACCGAATCATAAAGGGGCGCATACCACGGCTACCGCCTCCGGGAGGGTGCACTGATAGCCATAGTGGGTATGTAGGTCTACGCTGCTCAAGAACGCCGTCTGTGTTGGATGGGTGTGGATCCACCCCAACACAGGCTGCGTTCCACCATCATGAGGTCCATAGTAACGTCGTCTTCCATGAGGACGGTGCTCGCAGTTCCACTCTGTTTTGGGATGATGAGGTGAGAGATTCTCACTTCTTGCTCGGTCGCTGTGCCGCATACTAGGCCACAAGTTTCTATGCCCTTGTTTGTGTTATCCAACGCTGCAGTTAAAAATTCTCCTCAAGGTCGCGGGGGCACACAACCTTTCTCAAACTAGCCATGGTTGAAGCTGTTTGGTTCACTGTCGTTACGGGTGTTCTTTCGGATTCGGATAATAAAATATAATACTACATACTGGCCATACTTGATATGGAACAACTTTTACTCACATGTACGTTTCGATGTATTGTTCATCTTCTCCAGCATGACGGCAAACTTCCAATCCTCTGCACCCCTACACCAAGTTTCAGAAACAGCATTCAACATCCATCAAATTATTCTGTTAACGTGATATAATCACACGTCACCTCCATTGCTAGGAGGTCTTAAAATAAATATATAACGGAGACCAGTAGAAGTTCACATTTTATATACATATACCAGTTAGGCACATTTAATATATATATAATGTTACTAATAGTAAACGAAATCCATCCAATATTTTGTAAACCAACAAACTAACTAGCTAATTTGCCAACTCCCGCACCGGCCGTTGAGTTTGCAAACTAACTAGGAATTTGAAAATTCACCAGTTCATTTACGGAACAACCTAATTACTTTCCATTGATAATGAAGAAGCTGATCCAGCTCAGTTTTGGTCTATATATAACTGAGAGTATGCGAAATCTGATATTTTACAAGCTGCCCCGATAGCTCAGTTGGTAGACCGTCGGGCTCCGGCTCGCTACTAAGGAACATGCAGTGGCAGTGCATGTTCACATTGCGCAGGACTGGGATCGGTTCCCCTGAGACACACTGGCGCTCTTTGTTTACCCGACGTAGGTCTGCTGGCAACTGACTGGTGAGCATAGGCGGATCCAGGATAGCCAATGGGGAGAGCACCATCCTGACCAGGGGAGGCGCCACTTTTGACCGGCAAAGCCTATCAGGTGGACGCAAAATCGTATCGTTGGGCGCTGATTTTTCCATTCCGGGGGTGGGTGGGAAGTGACACTTCAAGGGGTGCCATCGATCTTTCAGGGAGGTGCCTTGTCTTACTCAGGGAGCACTGAGCGTCGATCAGGGGGGCACCTACCCCTTTTGCTCCCCTCCCCTGGATCCGCCTATGCTGGTGAGAGGGTGACCCCAGCGGGGCCACCCTCTGGGGTCACCCCAGAGGGTGAGATATATATATATATATATATATATATACATATATGCTATATAAGAAAAGCTTAAATTATGCTAGCAAGTAATTTCATGCAACGTTAATCCACAACCAGCTGTACCTGGTAGTTCTGTTTTTTCCGCAACAAAGAAACTGTACACTTAACATGCGCACTGGAGGGGGCCTCGAAGGCTCCTACCTATTTTTCCAATGTGGCCGGAGAACGGCTGGAAGCCGAAAAGCGACACTCGGGTGCATTTGAGATAATTTAACGGCGCTTCGATTATTCAAAGAATTGGAAAACAGTCCAAATTGTTTTTGACTTGTAACTTATTAGCTTTCAAAGTCAGACCTGCATTTTGAGATCGCCACAATCGCGCGGTCGGACGAGTTCGCTTGCATTGGAGAGAGGTTAAGGTCATATCAACACTTTTAAGGTAATCGACCCCAGTGCTTACGGTCAAACAGCGTTACCCGGTCTAATGTATATTATGCTATGATGTCACAATGAAGCTAACTCAATGTGAAGGTCAAGATCAAAGGTCATTAGTAAAGGTCAATCCTCATTTCCCGCCAAACAGTTGCTATAGTGCTAATTATAGTGTAAATTATGGGTAGTATATCATAATGTGGCCCCATAGGTCAATGACCATGAATGAAGTTGACCCCAAAGTTGTAGGGAAGGTTCTTTGCGACCTTCCCTCTATGACCTTGGTCCGCCTTTAGCCTATTCCCATCTTTCCCCGCATAATCACGGCATTGTCCATTACGTCCCCAGCATGGCCAAGATTGGAAATTTATGACCTCGTTTGACCTTGAAGATATTGGTCTAGGTAAATGAAAACTGGCAATGATGCAGATCACCATAGCTATTGCCCAGCCCCCAACGGGCGTTTTTCTACGCCTCTTAGGCTGGGGGATCCGGACGCGCGGTAGACAGCGCGCAGCTGCGCGGGGGCGTAAGTTAACGCGCAGCGGCTTTTCGAGGGATCCATCGGCGCGCAGCTAAGTTGTGGCGGAAGTAGTGTCGCACTTCGCCGTCTTACGCGCTAACTTTCCGCGTCTTCTCAACAGCGCGAAAGACAGCGAGGAAGCCTGTATGATTCTTTTAAAGTAATAAAAAGATATTGTAAATGTCAGTGAAGCCAAGTTATATGATTTGCGTTCGACAAAACATGTATTTTTAATAAAAATCGAGGCCCACCAACTCCCAAAATCTCATTCGGAAATCGTCAGAAGAGACACAGGCGAAGAGAAACGTAGATCACTGCAGCTGTGACAGTGGATCACCAGCCGTAATGCTAACTGCCCTCCAATAAACATTGTTGTTCGCCCCAGGACGTATCTCACGTTTCTTACCACTCACCGTCCCCGAACGGTCTCGTAGTGGCTGACATGGAACGCCAGCGATAGCCCAGTTCACCCTGAGAACTGTGGGCGTGAGGATTTTTTAATATATGGTGCTGTTTCAAAGGCAGAAAGATCAGGAAAATGGGGTCAAATTCATAGGCGGAATGCAGAAAATGCACTAAATGCACTCGCCGAACCAGGCTTCTTGGGGCCTGCCCGGCTCATCTCTCCCCCAGTGCTCCGACTAATCCAATGGCACCATAGTACAACGAGGCAAAAGTGTGTTGCGTGAAGCCCGTGTCCTGCCCAGATAAATTGACTTGAGGTAGGCTTAAAATAAAAACGCTTTGGGAGTAAGCCAAATCATATCATTTTCTCATATATGCTTCATTTATTTGGAAATCCCACTTATAAATTGTCGTTTACGGTGAATGCTTTTCCCTTTATCCGAACCGAGCACTTTTACCATCACCGCACCTCCCAGCGCGGGGCCGTGTCTTCCGCTCATCCCCTCCCCCCACAGTCGGCCAGGAAATCCGACGCCGTACAGCAGTCATCAGGCTGTAACCTATGACGTGAGTTTACTACGGCCAGAAAAGCACTGTATTCTATGAGAATTTCAACCTTAGCGTCCATTTACGACGGTCGCCAGCGGTATTCACCGCCGCCCCGGATTGTCCCCGATGCTCCGCGGTAACTTACACCGGCGCGGAGCTCCGCGCGATCGCTCTCTCCCGAACATCCCTCCAAATCGCTTACGCGCAAACTTGCGCCCAAATCAGCGCGGGCGTAGGGAGAGCGCGGGCGGAAGCTACGCGCAACTGGATCCCCCAGCCTTAATGCCAGAATTTATGCCTTTACCTACTAATATTTTTCATATAGATGCGTTGTAGTTAAGCAACTGCTTCTGAAGTCTTTTGTTCGGTTCCTCCATACGGTAACATTTTACTCTACTGTTTTGAGTTGTAGATAGCTGTCATTTGTGGATGCCCAAACCGTGTATCAGCAGTCTGCAAAGTTGAAATATGAGAGCAGGAGACAGGGACGTGAAACAAAAGGCAAGCTTGGAGCATGAAATGAGGCTAATCCTATGATAACAAGAGGTAAGTCATGCCAGTGGCGGATCTAGCCGGTAGGTTTAGGGGAAGCCAAAGTCGAAAAGAAATGTCGTACGGTGAAACATTTTGCCATAATTTAACTGGACGGTAGGTTCTCAGGGTAAATCCAAAAGTCGATAAAAAGCATCTCAGGGTGAAATATGTTGTCACCTGAGCTTTGTTTTTGCTTTCCAAGGCCCAATGTTTCCACTGAAATAGACTGGTTCTGTTTGAAGTTTGAAGCACCGGAACCTTGCTTTTAAACTAAAAATGAGTCGGAACACAAAGGAGATCGACAGCTTTGGTGGGGCGGGGGGGGGCAAACATAGTTTGGCTCCGAGCTTTTCCGTTTGGGGCGGTAAATGCCTTTTTGCCCCCCCCCGTGGATCCACCACTGAGTCATACTACTGTGGCTTCTTTCAAATGTACTATTCGAACAATCCTATTTGAAGGCAAAAAACTGGCCTAAACTTAGAAAACTATTAGAAGGAAAAACTGGCCTAAACTTAAAAAAGCTAACCGTCATCAAAAAGTTATGTCCCATTGGCAGGATGATTTGAGCTGCACTTTTCATTCTATCAGCTCTGGCCCCGGTAGGGGTGTTTGAACATTCCCCGAGTTTTTCCTATCTGAATGCTATCGCAAGGCAGGTTACCACACCAGGTCAGCTTGCCACATGTCCAACAATTTTCGAACGAAACCAGCCGAAATATGTCTACTCTCCACTCATTTAATATATTCATACCATTTAAAAGACCCACCGAGCACCACAAGTTATGATAGCGGGATTTGCGATATTGATGACCTAGGCTCAGGTCCGGGACATGGCCTCTCCATTGGAAATACACTGGGAGAATGGAAATTCACCAAAAAAGGCTGTGTTTCGAGAACGAAGAAAAATGCTTTAAATTAAAAACACGTAAATTTAAAGGATATTTCAGTACCACTTCAACTTTTCATTGGGAGTACCCGGGTATCCCCAAAGAGATGTATGAACACCAAAGCCCTGTATCTTTCACTAGTGTTTTTGAGGTGCACAGTAGCTTTGTTGATGAGGGGAGAAAATTCGCAATTGCTGACAAAGGGGGAAGGGGTCAGCCATTTTATGACTATTCCTGACAAAAATCTCCAAATCTGGCTGAAGTCATTTGTGAACAGACCCTAATTTGACTCCTAATTTACCACAGCCCTTGGAATTTATGTACGTAAGTACATTTTCCAAAAATAATTGCAGATACCCGAAAAGTGCGGTGAGAGGTGAAATTACTTGCAAACTTGCCCAGTTCATGCCGTTTTCGGGAGAGAGAGAGAGAGAGAGAGAGAGAGAGAGAGAGAGAGAGAGAGGACTAAAGGCAATACCACAAAGCCGGGAGAAATTCTGGGGTCATTGCCGATCACTGATACTTGTACAACCAGATGCGCGGTCTGGGGTACTGGGAGGCATATATGGAAGACAAAGGAGATAGCGAGTGCAAGAAATGAGAGGGAATGGTAGAAAATAATACGGATGACTGGAAAGAGATAAATACAGAGCCCGATAGAGATGGAGACTCAAGAAGATAAGAACAAAGGGGCAGGGTTAAGCGTGTTGACCCAAGAGCCAATACCGGTGGGAGCATGCCGACGGCGGCAATAACGACACGGCGTGGCCAGAGCCGGGCACGGGGACGGGATCGGGCCGGCATTCACACCCGACTGAGGCTGCAGCAGCCAACAGCAGGGACAGGCCGGGGACGGGGACGGACCGGAAGTGACACTCGACTGAGGCCGCAGCAGCCAACAGCAGAGACAGGCCGGGGACGGGGACGGACCGGCATTCACACTCGACTGAGGCCGCAGCAGCCAACAGCAGGGACAGGCCGGGGACGGGGACGGACCGGCAGTGACACTCGACTGAGGCCGCAGCAGCCAACAGCAGGGACAGGCCAGGGACGGGGACGGATCGGTATTCACACTCGACTGAGGCCGCAGCAGCCAACAGCAGGGACAGGCCAGGGACGGGGACGGATCGGTATTCACACTCGACTGAGGCCGCAGCAGCCAACAGCAGGGACAGGCCGGGGACGGGGACGGACCGGAAGTGACACTCGACTGAGGCCGCAGCAGCCAACAGCAGGGTCAGGCCGGGGACGGGGACGGACCGGCAGTCACACTCGACTGAGGCCGCAGCAGCCAACAGCAGGGACAGGCCAGGGACGGGGACGGATCGGTATTCACACTCGACTGAGGCCGCAGCAGCCAACAGCAGGGACAGGCCAGGGACGAGGACGGATCGGTATTCACACTCGACTGAGGCCGCAGCAGCCAACAGCAGGGACAGGCCAGGGACGGGGACGGATCGGTATTCACACTCGACTGAGGCCGCAGCAGCCAACAGCAGGGACAGGCCAGGGACGGGGACGGATCGGTATTCACACTCGACTGAGGCCGCAGCAGCCAACAGCAGGGACAGGCCGGGGACGGACCGGAAGTGACACTCGACTGAGGCCGCAGCAGCCAACAGCAGGGTCAGGCCGGGGACGGGGACGGACCGGCAGTGACACTCGACTGAGGCCGCAGCAGCCAACAGCAGGGACAGGCCAGGGACGGGGACGGATCGGTATTCACACTCGACTGAGGCCGCAGCAGCCAACAGCAGGGACAGGCCAGGGACGGGGACGGACCGGCAGTGACACTCGACTGAGGCCGCAGCAGCCAACAGCAGGGACAGGCCAGGGACGGGGACGGATCGGAATTCACACTCGACTGAGGCCGCAGCAGCCAACAGCAGGGACAGGCCAGGGACGGGGACGGATCGGTATTCACACTCGACTGAGGCCGCAGCAGCCAACAGGCAGGGACAGGCCTGGGACGGGGACGGATCGGTATTCACACTCGACTGAGGCCGCAGCAGCCAACAGCAGGGACAGGCCAGGGACGGGGACGGATCGGTATTCACACTCGACTGAGGCCGCAGCAGCCAATAGCAGGGACAGGCCAGGGACGGGGACGGATCGGTATTCACACTCGACTGAGGCCGCAGCAGCCAATAGCAGGGACAGGCCAGGGACGGGGACGGATCGGTATTCACACTCGACTGAGGCCGCAGCAGCCAACAGCAGGGACAGGCCAGGGACGGGGACGGATCGGTATTCACACTCGACTGAGGCCGCAGCAGCCAACAGCAGGGACAGGCCAGGGACGGGGACGGATCGGTATTCACACTCGACTGAGGCCGCAGCAGCCAACAGCAGGGACAGGCCAGGGACGGGGACGGATCGGTAGTTACACTCGACTGAGGCCGCAGCAGTCAACAGCAGGGTCAGGCCGGGGACGGGGACGGATCGGTAGTCACACTCGACTGAGGCCGCAGCAGCCAACAGCAGGGACGGGATGGGGATGGACCGGCAGTGACACAGACTGAGGCAACAGCGGGGACTATAACGGACCAAGCCATTTACCCTGGATACATGAGTAGGCAGCTCAGAAACGGACTGTACTATCCAGCAAGGCCGCATCGTGCAAAGTTTACTACATGAGTTCTAGGCGTTCCAGTGACGTCAGATGGCTGAAACTCCGAGGAATGTACCCAAATATCCTAGCAGGGGATGGGGGAGCGGCGTCGGCGGCAGGTCAATCAGTGCGAGTGTGTGTGTATTGCCATACTGCAAATGGCGAGGAAAATCTGGCGTAATGCATCAACCTCGTCATACTTCCAATCTATTTCCATTCTGAATGCCTGCGCAGTACCTACACACAACAAAGCACAACACTAACCACTGCAACACGTAGCAGTACCAGAGGAACTATGGCGCCGCAGGCCTTTGTAAAAAGGAAAGTGACAGTTCACAAATTGTACGTATTTCAATTGAATTCAAAAGTGGCGTAAGCTCATACAGCTTTATTTCAACCATTGTGTTTATATTTTGATTGCCAAATAACTGACATTTAGAGTTGATTTATCTGCACAGAAAGGAATCTTTACAAGGGCAAACCTTGTCAGACCCTTGTTTACATGGAAAATTATTAGGGTAAAACGCAAAGCTTGTACGTTCAAAATCCGTGCCACTAAAACAAGGGCAATACAAGGAAAAACCAAGTAGAACAATGGTAGAACCATAGTACGGCAAAGGTTGCTAGAAGACGTTGTACAAACCTTGTAACTTAACTATGGTTAAGCTACATGGCAAAGACAATGGTTGACAACGACCCCACAAGCCCTCTACTAGGTCATTAGTACCCCATAACAAGGGTATAACAAAGCCTTGTGTCCGCCTTGTACGCAACCGCAGCCTTCCCACAAGAGCATGACGAAATTAGGACCATATGATGTTTGTTTTGTCTTACAGGGTGATCCAAAAAACAGTCATCGCCAAAAGTCAAATAACGTCCAAAATTTCATTTTGATTATGACCAAACTTCATCCACATTATGAAAAGGCTATGTGCTCAACATCCACCAACTTTCAATTATCTCGCTTAAAAACTCGGCTTTTTACTGGCGCTTCAAGATGTGCTCCAAATGAGCCCCCGCCGCTGCAGGCACACTTAGATCCTGCGGGCCAAGTTCTCGATGACCCGCTCGCATTGCTCCTTTGGGATCGCTCTTATGGCTGCTGTGATGGCTGCCTTCAGGGCAGGAATGGTATGTGGGTTGTCTTCATACACCCGTCCTTCAGGTACCACCAAAGATAAAAATATGGGGTAACACGTCCGGTGAATGCGGCGACCACTCGGGGTCACACCTGCGGCTGATCAATCAGTTAGGGAACCGCTGCCGTAGCCATGCCAGTGATTCGTTTGATGTGTGGGGGTGTTGCCATCCTGTTGGAACCACTGGAGGGCCCTGACGACCCCTCTCCGTGGACCAAGTGTTGTCCAGAACTCGCCAAGCACCTGGACATACCACTCGGTGTTGATTGTCATCGACTTGCTGGATCCAAGTGTGCCTGCAGCGGCGGGGGGCTCACGTGGAGCACATCTTGAAGCGCCAGTAAAAATCAGAGTTTTTAAGCCATAAGCTTGAAAGTTGGTGGATGTTAAGCACATAGCCTTATCATAATGTGGATGAAGTTTGGTTATGATCAAAATAAATCTTCGGACGATATTTGACTTTTGGTGATGACTGTTTTTTTTGGGTCACCCTGTAGATAAGC
The DNA here is from genome assembly GCA_034440635.1 of Lepas anatifera. Lineage (NCBI taxonomy): Eukaryota > Metazoa > Arthropoda > Thecostraca > Lepadidae > Lepas > Lepas anatifera. The sequence goes on from JAOTON010001328.1 coordinate 452,406, forward strand.
CGTCTGCAGCTGCTTTGTCAATTTGGCCTATTAGAAGCAATTACTGCTACTAGCATAGAGAAGTCTCACCTTTTATTACGCAAAAATTTTAGCTGACGTTATTTAACGAATCAAGGAAATTTATTTCTACTGGTTTTGCCTTATCAGAGACCTTTGCTTGGCGTCCGTATTTGGAAAGTCATACATTAGCACTTTTCCTATTGACCCGTGTTGGCATTTTGAAGACTAATAGGCATGTATTTTATTGCATTGGAGGTGTTCAAGCTGAAAATTGGATTGGTTTCAAAATGTGAATACATTTAAATGCAACATGTTGATCAAATTTACCTTTGTATTATCCTTTGTCATATATGGTATACTATTTCCTAGGTTTTGCTGTAGTCCGTAGCTTTGCAATAGCAACTAGGTACCTTATTAATTATTGCTTAAATTTTCATTAAGCTCATTTCATAGCAATGTTTCATTTAACAAAATTACGTAGCATCCTTTAGGGAGGAACTAAAAGAAATATTTTTATCATTCCAATTCAAATGCAGTTTAGATAATGAGTTTTTCAGCTTGGACTTTTCTGATAATATGGAGGTGCGATTAATTGCCTATGCTTGGAGTATCCTTAATTATTTTAAGTTCCTTTTAATTCCATGTACATAGTAAAACATGCAAGGCTCCTTGTAGAAATCATTGCAACATGGTTTGGCAGCTTTATCTGGTAATGACAGTCTGGAAGAATTTTAAGGGTTTCCATAGTTGCTGGCTAATTGTTAGCCAATGTTTGAATGTCCATTAATTAATTTACGACCCATTAATCTTCAATTTCCTGTATTACTTTCTGTACAGCTTGTATTTACAGTTGTATTGCTTTGTTTATTTTTATTTCTGTTTGTGTTTGCCATTTATTTATGTATTTATTTTATTTTTTAACCGAGTCGAAGTTTGAGTTGAGTTGAGTCGTGAGTTGAGTCGAAGTTGAGTTGACAGGATTTAATATTGAGTCGGAGTTGAGTCGGCTCACTGAACTCTTGACAATGAGTTGAGTCAACCGCTCTCACCACGCGAGTTGGGTTGGGTCGATTCAACAAAATTATCAAACGCACAACTCTGCGCGAGTCCTGCTTCGCCACCATTGAACGACTGCTCTGGCGCGTCTCTCCAGCCGAAATAGCGCGCGGATCCGTTACCTGTGGGGGCTTCCGCGCGGACTGGGCAGAGGGAGGGGTGAGCTGCTCCCCCATCTGTCTCCATCTGCCTCCAAAGTCGGTCGGTGAGGCGGGGCTGGCGGCCAAACACAGCGCCAGGTCACCGCCGTGCCGTCGGGCGCCGCGCCCATGTGAATTCCGCTGATCCCACCCAGACCTGTATGTTTGAAATGATTGGGAGTTTTCCTAATTTGAAATAATATCAGTAACCCGCATATAAGGAAATTATATTATAAATTAAAGTGTGTTTTAGCCTTCGCACAGACCTGTGTGGAGCTTTATTAACCCTCTCCCTACCGGGGGCCATCAATGGCCCCCTAAGCTTTTTTTAGAATTGCAGAAAAACGACGAGGCTCAGCACGGTTGAAGTGTCTACCTGTCGCCCCGTCATTTTCACGCCATCCTTGAATTTTTTACATCAGGACACTCAAGGTCAGGTCAGAAGACCAGGTCAACCAAGGTCATCTCTCTTAATTTCTTTTAGCTTTACCATAGCTACATTTCTAAACCGATCGATTGGAAACTTTCTACACTTGATGACCTCCAGGGTCTACACAATTTATATCTGGGATTTTTCGATTTTGTGACCTAAGGTCAGGTCACGAGGTGACCACTCCCATAGAAAAAGCATGGGGAAAAGCTGTCTTATGATCTAAAAGCAAAATTCGTTGCAATCTCCGATTCATCAGAAAAGCATTCGTGGTCACTACGCTGTCACCCATCGCAGAGCATGGTGCCCCTATGATTTTACCATGTCCCTCACGTCTAGGGACAATTTCGGATCATTAATTTTTGTTAAGTTAAAACTCCAGCCTGCTCGTAGCCTAAGAAAATAGGGTATCTTTCAGCATTGGCACGTTAGCGCCGCCCGGTGGCGATATTGCAAACTACGGGCTTAACCGCAATCGTCTGACTTTAATCTATTACTGATAGGTACAAATGGCAAATAACGAGCCTGACAGCATCCAATAGTTCTAGAAAGCTGCTGAAAATCATGCTACACCTACCACATAGGCATGGTCTTTATATTATGCGCCGTCTCCTGTGGCTGATCTAGCTGCGGAACGGAAGCATAACTTCGCTGTTATTAGGTACCTACTAGTGCGGTGGTCAAGGTTGTTTTCCCGAATAATAAAGCTTCAGAATTCAATACTAACACATTCCCATTTTGCTCAACTCCACTCTCAAAGAAAAAGGATGACCCATTCGGAAGATCCGAAGGTTGATAGATCTTCAAATATCGGGATGGGTTCAAGGCCCGGCGGCTTCCCTGAACAAGGAGCAAGCTGGGTCCCGAGAAACCCATTCCAACAGGGAAAGAGTTGGCGACGCCATATGACCCTGGCAGTTGGTGCGTTGATAAGCCCCAAAAATTAGTATCATTATTAAATATCGAAATGCTCAAATGCCAGTATATTCATCGTAATAAATCAGAGCTTCTGTCGCTGATACAACACTGGCACGGTTGAAGGGTTCTACAATACGCAGGAGAAGAAATTTCTGCTTCCCTTTTGTTGTTATTGACCTGTCAAATTTGATCTCTGTATATAAGCTTCACCACAGGGCATGCGTTCGACAGAAATGTTTGGATTTGATATTGACCTTATAAGCATTGATTGGGAATGGATATAACGCATCATGACTTACGCTTACATAGCACTGCATCCACGTTTGGTGTCATGTGAAGGCTCCAGCAGACTAAGCTATTGAATAAGACCCTTGCTATACCTGCTAATCGACTAAAAGCGTGCCTTCCTATCAACTAAATGCAATTTATATCCCTCCCATTAACTCCTTGAGAGCTACAAACTGGTTTAAGTCACGAACACAGTTCCAAAGAAATGTCGCAATAGATCGGGTCGGAAGACAAAAAGGCTGGGGGGCTTCATCGCCCAGGGCAAGTGCACAGACTTGTTGAGTCTCGATTCAGAGTCGGAGTCGACTCTGAGTTGACTCGAGTTTTTCTTCAGTCAGAGTTGAGTCGACTTTCTTCCAGATTTGGGTTGAGTCTGAGTCGACTCAACTGCCTGACCAGTTGAGTTGGGTCAGAATCAGAGTCAGCCACTATGCTGTTAGTCGGGAGTTGAGTCGATTTAGCACTCTATTTTCTTAACATATGTGATCACATGGCTGACATTTTATAAATTTCACAATTAATTTTGAAGGATTTCATCTTGCCATTTGGTAATAATAAGTAATTTATTGTTTTTCAAATATCACTACACCCAGGACAGGATCAGTAGTTAACAAACATGAGTTATGTAAAATATACAGTTTCAAAAGCACACACATTTGCTATTTATTTTCCATTTAATCATAGCAATAGCATGCAAAATCATACAGAAAAGTTTGATTTGGCACAAAATCAGATTTTTTCCACTTTCAGGGTGTACACCATACAAAGTACTAAGCTGATTCTCATGCAATTATTCACTCTTAGGAAATCACTTCTTTATTTTTATTTTCTTCCCTTGGTTGCCTCAAAACACTAAAAACAACTAAATAATACAAACGCCAGATAGAGGGTACCACAAATCTAGTTTTGCACATAAGCCTTGAAATGGGTGAAAACGGAAACTAAAAGCTTCAATTAATTTGTCATGGTTTGAGGACATGCCCTATAATATAAGCGCTGGCGACACACCACTGTACCCAATGTCCTCTGGATTCGGAAATTAAAACTCAGTCTTCTCTCTGGCATTCTCTAAGTAATTTCAAGCTGTGAAATTGACAGAAAAATACATATCAACTCTCTCACACTACCACTCTTTAAATTATGATGATGTTTTTTATTTACCACCCACTGCACCACCCGTGCGCGCCACGTTTGTCACAAAATCATCATTGTGCGCATGATTGTGCGTAGCAAAATATTTATATTTTATGCTTTAGCAGCCTGCAGGCAAAATTACTTTGACCAGACCTGCAGATTTTCCAAGGCTTTTTATTCACGTGACTTTTGAAGTGCTATTCATCGTCATAATTTGTACCATCCGAGGTTAGGTTCGCGTAATGTTTTCAGTGCGCCACCTATAGTACATACCTTCAAAATGAAAAGCCCTCAGGCCCTTCATCTCACACACCTGTTCGCGTTTAGCACCTTTCTTTATTCCTATGCAGACATAATTACGTCATGAATTAATGCATTGCATTTGACGTTTTATATTGACAATTTTTATTGAAGGAAATGTGCAGTTAATTAAATAGTTAATGCCATGCACAAATGTACTGAAATTCTGATATTATTAAAGGAAAGGTGCATTTTTGTGAGCATACTTGGCCACTATTCTGACTCGGCGTCGACTCTGACTCAACACTTATTTGAATCAAAGTTGAGTCGACTTACTTCTGAATTTGAGTACAGTCAAGTCGGCTCACCATTTTCAACACAGCGAGTCGAGTCGGAATCAGAGCCAGCCTTTAAGCTGTGAGTCAGAGTTGAGTCGACTCAAGAGAATTTGAGCCATCAACAAGTCTGCAAGTGCAGATACCTGAGCCCCTGCGGCTGCTTTGGGGATAACCGCGTACCGCTAGCCGAGGACAGATTCTTCAAGAACCAGAGAGGATCTCGATACATTTTTTTGGGTGGTGCTGACTAAAACGAAACCCCGGTCTGCGACCTGGGCTAACGCCCCATCGGCGCAGGAGTGCCGCATGACAATGCGCTGAACGCAAACCATATTTCCTTCTCAATGTATCTCTTCATAAACATGTACGTCAGTGTTATCATTCTTTTCTTTGAAATAACTAATCAAGAGCGCGCGGTCAACCCCAGATTCGAACAGAGCACCCCTGATTACGAGACTCTAACTATTTAACCACCACGCCATACTTCGCCCTCTCCCACTAGCTTTACACCTGTGACCCATCAGGAGGTCACTGGCCGGTACCACTCATCTGACGATTCTGTGACCGCGGCGTCCGGTGCTGTGTTCGTACAGAAAAGGCATGGTATAAAGCTACTTCTTGAGACGAACGAAACATTATATTGGCCTAGAATTACTTGTATCGGTGACCCTAGGACCCTAAGCTAGCTTCATGCCAAATTTCATCCACTTCTATTTATTCTAAGGAGTTGAAACCATGGTGAGAAGCAAACATGTTCCGAGAAATTTAGCTCCTTGAAATACCCTTTCGGACGAATTACTCGAAAGCCGTTGGAGATAAGTCGGTAGTGTAGATGAATGGAATGACTGCAATTAATTCTCCTTTTCAGCCATGTCAATTCTGAGCTTGTAAATAACATGTGCTCGGAACCAAGAAGCTACAAATAAAAGGTTTTCTAGTAAAATTATATTTATACATATAAAACAACAAATTTCAATATCACGATATACATATCCACATGTTATAAGGCGGAATCAATGTTCTTTTATTATTTGAAATGAAAAGTGAAATCGGCGCATTAGATCACGAGATATTAAGATTCAAATAAAATGAGCAAAAATTCAGTCCTCCGGCAGAATAGCAAAAACTAGGTCAGAATTTTAAATTTTCCACTGGAAACTATGCCTAAGCACAAAAAATTGGCCTAGCTGCCTCCAGGTGATTGTCTTGAAACTAACGGAAGCGTGCCTTCTGACATTTCGAGCTCATAAGTCGGCCGCTAAATTTCAATAGCTTTTTTGCTTGCATTAGAAATGCTGCGTTTTGGCGTAATAAATACTGTCGGACCAGTTCGATTTTTTTCTTAGGTGGCCCCTGTTGCTTATTCAAAAGGAGGCAAAGTTCCAGTTCGTCGCTTAAGAAATACAAATAAGAAAAATGCAAAATTGAACACATTTATTCCAAAATTTCTCAAACACTATTTTGAATTTAGATTTGGGGGCCTTAGTTTGGGTGTCTAGTATAAAAGAGCTATCACCCTACACAATTGCAAAGCCCTGGCATCAACTGTCAGAACCGCCAAGCGGCCAGAATAGAGGCCTCTTGAGAAATCTCAATCCGCTTCGCTCCATGGATTTCGTCATGCGGCTCTGACATTGAGACGTGTAGCAACAGTCTGCCGGAGGACGAAGCTGAACGAGGATAAACCACAGGCGGCGCAGGCGTTTGCCAGGCTTGATAATACTGACCCGCCCAGCAGCGAGGCTGAACTATCTCGTGAGGGCAGCGTGTTCAGAAGCGGCGTTTTTAATCTCCGGATCCTCAGACAGTTGCATACGGTGCGGTGAATGAGAACTCGGATAGTGAAGACATTAGGCATGAGGGTGTGAGGTCTGTGCTGAAATGTCGTGGAATGCCCCAGTTATGAAGCATGTTATAGATGATTGGAAACGGAAGTGGGAGGACGGCTCCAGAGGTTGAAAGCTGAGAGGTCTTAACCCTTACCCCACCGGGGCCAGCGATGCCCCCCTAAGTTTTTTTCGGGATAACAGAAAAATGACAAAACGCAGCACAACGGTTGAGGGCTCTATCTCTCACCCCATCATTTTCACACCATCCCTGAAATTTTTTACCCCGGGTCACCCAAGGTCAGGTCACCAGACGAGGTCAACCAAGGTCACCTCACTTCGCTCAAATCTACAAAGTGCATCAGAAAGCTTGCGTGAATTCAGTAAGAAATTACTTTGCATTTTTAAGCGCTCAGGTCAATGGTTTGACCTCCAGAGGTCAAGTTAGGTCACGATAAGCTATTTTCACTCAAATATGCAATGCTTAAGAAAACCGGTCATAACTCGTATGCCATTAGAGCTATTGAGATCTGGTAAGTACATTGGATAGGAAAATGCCATACCTTTCTCCGCTATGTGGAACGTAATGACCTCCCGCCAGTGGTTTTACCTCCAGAGATCACCTCGTGACCTCATATGACCTGAGGTCATCAAAGGTCAGAAAGTGACCTTGCCGTATATCAAATGAAAGCTAATCTACACGATGATGTTTGATTCAACGCTCTGGCTTAATTAGGTCAAAAGTTATTGCCAAAATACTGTTTTTGACCCCTGATGACCTTGGATGACCTTGGAGAGGCCTAAGGTTATCTCACTGATCATTTCTGTCGAAATTCTGCAAGTGCACCGATTTTCATAAATATTATACTTGTTTCGACCTAGGGTAAAATTCCTAAGGCAATGAAACTGCGCATCAGAGCCAATCTGCCACCCCGGGAGTTCACCGCCCCAGCTCATGGGCTGCTGCTGCAGCGCGATCTTGAGTTGCAGTCGTGGTCTGTCAGATGGGGCCTCATACTAAATCCCTCTAAATGTCACTCGTTCAAGATGACCCTCAGACGCGCCCCTGTCCCGACGCAATATTCTTTTGGGAACGCTGCTCTCAATTCGGTCGATACAATTCGTGACCTAGGTGTAATATTGGGCTGTAAATTAACATTTTTGGCTCACGTATCCCATCACTGTAGCTAAAAAAGCAGACGTGCCCTAAAACACCACCACCATCACGTATCTCATATAGTAAAACAAGCCAACACGGCACTAGGTCTCTTGATTCGATCTTTCCAAAATGCCTAAAAAACTGCAAAAGTTGAATACAAGTCTTTACTTACGGCATATTATGCCAACGTACGCTCTCATCTGGAGAAGGTATTGCAGCCTGATCTGGGCAGGTGCGGCCAAATCTCACGGCGTGCGGGTTGATCGAGTGCAGCACAAGTTCCTTCTATGGCTAAATCATCACACCGTCAGACCATACTTATCATTGTCCTATGACGCTCTCGTGCATCATTTTGGCGTAATATCTCTTGCATCTCGAAGAATTCAACGCGATCCGCTCTTTCTAAAAAACATTTATTGTGGAAAAATAAACTGAAATTTTAAGTAAATATCCTCTGCACGTGCTATTTCGATCAACTCGCACACGTCATATTTTCGTGGAGCGGCGCGGGCGCGTGAACACTGTGGGCCAGGGGCCTTTGTGTTGGATCCTGTGGGCATTGAGTGCCTTCTTATCATGATCCGGTTCCGACCTATTTGTAGAATCTTTTAGTAGTTTTAAATTCAATGTTTTAGCATGCATCCGTTCACCCCATATACTTGCTGCGAGCTAGCGCTATCGCCGCAGCAGGTAATTTTTAGACCATGTATTTTCTCTAGCTTTTAATTCCTGTTTTGCCAGAATCATTTATACTCGGGAAGGAGCATCCCAGCCTAGGGTGATGCATTGTATTGCTCCTATGTGAGATGCGTGACATTTATTTGGGGAATATCATGTTTATTTTTAGGCTTTGACTTCGCCTGTAAATGGTTATGAAACTGTTGGCGATTTGAATTAATAAAAAAATGAATTAATACATTGCAATTGGCATACTATTAAAGGAAATTTGTAGTTAGTTTTATGTCGTGTTAATGTCATGAATAAATGTACTGGAATTTGCTTCTTATTAAAGGAAATGTGTATTTTGTGTGTGAACATTTTGCTACTAATCTGAGCCAGAGTCGACTCCGGCTCAATGCTTAATTGAGTCGGGGTCGAGTCGACTCAATTCTGAATTTGGGCTAAGTCGAGTCGGCTCACCATTTTCAACCCAGTGAGTTGAGTCAGAACCAGAGCCAGCTGTTTAGCTATGAATCAGAGTTGAGTCGACCCAAGAAAATTTGAGTTGTCAAGTCTGGTTACAGGGAAGGACTACGTCACGGGCAGATACACGTCACAGGGCGAGACTAAGTTACATGGCGGCGATACGTCACGGGAGGCATACGTTAGGTGGCGGCCATACGTTACAGGGAAGGACTATGTCACAGGGGGAGGCATACGCTATGCTCAGGGGAGGGAGGGGGGCATACTTTACAGGGGAGACGGTCGTCAGCAGTCGCGGGTCATTTCCACACCCCGGATCCCAACGCCGGAACAGAGATGACATCTCTACAAACGGTTGGTTTACGGGCGCCTGCAGGCCATCGCCGGCCTGGCTGCTTATCGCCGGCTCAGCGCAGCGCCCCACTAAGCTGGCAGGAATGTCATCTGTGGTGCCGATATATGCCGCCACCGCTCACTGGCCCGTGGGAGAGCCAACAGCCTGCCAGCAAACAGACGCTTTTTGACGGCGACTGCTGATGTGTTCTGCTTGTTTGGACCGCTTTCTTTTTCCAGGAGCCGAAGCAATGCTCAAGAATATGTGACGGCCTTATGAATGATCCATATGAGCCCTATAAAACGTGTAGTATTTGTTTGAACATCGGTTCTAAGCAGGCTGTTATTGCACTCTCGTTTTGACGTTACACGACCCGAGGGAAATGAAAGTACGGACCACCCGTGTACCGAGTTCATCGCGAAACGGCAGAAGAGCAACAGCAAACTGCGGACCACCCATTTACCGAGTTCACCGGGAAACAGCAAACTGCGGATCACCCATTTACCGAGTTCTCCGGGAAACAGCAAACTGCGGACCACCCATTTACCAAGTTCTCTGGGAAACAGCAAACTGCGGACCACCCATTTACCGAGTTCTCCGGGAAACAGCAAACTGCGGACCACCCATTTACCGAATTCACCGGGAAACAGCAAACTGCGGACCACCCATTTACCGAGTTCTCCGGGAAACAGCAAACTGCGGACCACCCATTTACAGAATTCACCGGGAAACAGCAAACTGCGGACCACCCATTTACCGAGTTCTCCGGGAAACAGCTGCGGACAACCCATTTACCGAGTTCTCCGGGAAACAGCAAACTGCGGACCACCCATTTACCGAGTTCTCCGGGAAACAGCAAACTGCGGACCACCCATTTACCGAGTTCACCAAGAAACGGCAGAAGAGCAACAGCTCACCGAGATGGGATAGAAAAGGCGCGTTTGAAGTTTGAACAGTGATACACCCCAGATCAGCGTTACCACTGAGCTTTTACTGCGATCCCAAGACGACAGCAACTATATCCCAAGATTGGTGCCTCATATCCCAATATTTTTCCACACAAAATGGAAATCGGATTTTTCAGCACTAGCTGATGTATTTGTATCTGGGCTGTGTCGTCCCGTAAATTTATTGAATTTTATTAACGTGGCTGGCATAAACTCCGGTACACGGGAGGAGAAAGACTTTCATTTGGGGTAAAAAGTACAGAGCTTAAAGTTGTAAGTAGGTACTGCAAATGGACCATACTCCACTACCTCGCCCCTTTTGGCTCGAACTTTGAGCAGCTCGTGATGCCTCTACTCTTGACCGCCAGACTGGCCAGAAGGCGGCCCCTCGTTGTCTCCACCTTCAGGCGGTTTATTTGTGATGTCTTCACCTGGTTGACCTAATGCAGATCCATGAGCTTGCGTCAAACTCAGAGAATAGATAATTACCCAGTCTTGTATAAGATTCATACAGAAATATTCGGCACCGCATTTGTTATGATCCTTTCATCAGCAAGGAGGCTGACGATTGTTGCCGAGTTAGGAATGAATAGTCTCATAGGCGGACCCAGGATTGCCAATCAGGGAGGCACCTTCCTCGGAGGGAACCATCCAAATCAAGAGGGGATGCAACTTTTGACCGGCAAAACCTATAAGATGGGCGCAAAATCCTATCGGTGGGCGCCGATTTTCGCATCCCTGGGGAGGGGGAGGGGTGAGAAACGACACTTCAGGGGGCGCCATCGACCTTTCAGGAGTGCTCCGCGACCATTTCAGGGGGCGCCAAGACGCGATCGAGGGGAGGCACGTGCCCCTCTTTGTCCCCCTGGATCTGCGTATGAATGTCCGAATATGGGTGTAAAGGATAGCACGCCTGCTTTCTACGCGGCAAACCTGGGTTCAAGTCCAGGCGGCTTTGCTAAACAAGGAACAAGTTGACTCCAGTGGCGGATCCAAGGGGGGCAAAAAGGCATTTGCCCCCAACGGTAAAGCTCGGGGAAAAACTATGTTTCAGCCCAAAGCGATCGCCCTCCTTTTTCCCCGACACCTTTTTAGTTTATAAGCAAGATTTTAGCGCTTTAACTCTCAATTTCAAACACAACCAGTTAGGTTCATGGTAAACATGTGGTTTGGATAGGAAAAAGTATCTTAAGCCCATATGTTTCATCCCGTGGCGTTTTTTTGCTTTCCTTTTTTGCTTTTTGCCTCAAATAGCCAAAAGTCTACCGGCAAGTCATACAATGCGTGACGTTTTTTCGACTTTGGTTTGTCCCTCCCGAATCGACCGGCTGGATCCGCCGCTGGCTAACTCTCGGCAAGCCCTTCTAAACGGAAAATATTTTGATGCGTCATATATGACCTTGACAATTGGTGCGTTTGTAGCCCAGAAAGGATTATTACTGAATATGCTAGAACAGCGGCAGTATTAATGAAACCTCTCGATTGAAACAACAAATTGATAACTGACCTGACTGAGTGAATAGCCTCTCCACAGATGCCGTCGAGTGCCATCAGATGGCAAATGCCATCAGGTCAAACGGTCGTTATAAATTTGTAGGTCTATTAAATTACACCTTGTTAAATGTACCTTGTATGGTATTTTTAGAATTTATTATCTTATGAATCTATAGATTTCCCAAACTTTTATCATTTATCCTAGGCCACATTAAAACTAGAAATTTTAGTCACAGCGCCCGGGATCCCAAGATCAGCACCTCAAATCCCAAGATCCCAAGGCACAGGCCCGTATCCCAAGATCTTGCGACAAATCACAAGGAGTGGTAACGCTGCCCCAGATACTCCAGGTTCAAAAGCACTTGGAGTGCACCGTGAAGGAGAAATCTCAATGGGTCCCCGAGCCATTGTTGGGTTGGATCAAATTGAGCAGAAGCCGTCGCATTTAAAATCGGAATGTGCAATCAAAATATGATCTTTGACCCGTTGATCCAGTGTTTTGATATGTCTGCTTTGGGATCGACCGACTTGGCTGATCAATTTGAGCTATGGATTGGTTGGGGAAACTGAGGAGCGCTCCAAATTAGTAGGGGGAATTAAAAAAATTAATGGGGGGGAGGAGACGGCGAAACTGAGGAGCGCTCTGCATTAGGGCAATTCCAGCACCAACCGACCAAGGCCTACACGGTACCTCTCCGATTTTCTTTAAAATTGGCATATAGGGTTGTCATGGGCCCCAAAGCCGAATCTGAGAGTTTCCGCTCAATCGGAGTGAAACTTTAGAAGTTATTGCCTCAGGCATTTTTTGAAAATCTGCTTACAGTGCATTTTTTACGTGACCATACAACCCACAGAGACTGACTGAGACTATGCATTGAATATACATTTTCCTATCTGAAATGAACCGAAAAACTCGAATCTGAAGTCCGTTTGACCCTAGGTCACTTGTGAAAAAATCTATGATTTAACCTTGACCTAAGGTCATTTTCCCAAATTTGCTGGTACACCTTTTTTCAAAATGGAATATCTCAAATTGAACATTAAACTTTTTTCCGTCCAATAAACTAGGTTAGAACATCCGTTTTTTATATCTACTAGTGTTTTTAACACGCACAGTGGAGGGTGGTCTGGTGTCAGCACGTAATGAAGGGGGTCCTGAAATGCCTCCCCTGATCTCTCGCCAATTAAGAGGGTTAGGAAAACGCATGTTCCGGGATTTGTGAGGTCTGTAAACTGTTTTATTTGAGCTTAATTGTATGGACTTATATCTATATCTTTAAGGTCAAATCAGGTCCTAAATGTCAAATGTATGTACGTCATACCGGACACCTTTAGTGAAGTCTTATACGGAAAAAGTCGCGAAACGTTTGAAACATATAACAGTGATATATTGAAACACTGATATTGAAAAAATAACAGTACGGTGGCAGTGGAGACCCTCACGTCAACGGAGCCCTGGAGAGGAGGAGGTTAAGTATTTATACTCTTTTGACTCCGTTCCAATGGCTTCTGAAAATATTACGTTCAAAGAATGGTCAAAATCAGAGAGAGAATCGACGCTCTCGGATTGCGTGTATAATATAGAGCGATTTGTTGATTCCCTGAGTGAAAAGGTATGTAACCTAACCCGTCACCACTACATCTCTATGGCTCAAGAACATTATATAGCAAACTGGAAGGAAAAGGCACCAACGGGGGAAGCCGTAGTCATCGATGACTCATCATAAAATAATACATGTACTGCGCAAAATGCTGCTCAGTCGTATCACTGGTCTGCAAAGCAGGTGACTGTACACCTTTTTGTTCCATAATGGATTGAGGATGGAGTCCGGCGCAGTAGAAGTTGTTTTTTTAAGTGACGACTTAAAGCACTCTCACGTCATGGCTCATATCTTGCAGCACAAACTCGTACCTTGGCTACGCACCCACATGCCAAGTTTGAAGAAAATACATTACGTATCAGACGGGTGTGGTGGCCAATACAAAAACAATTTTCCCTTTACCAATGTGTGTTATCATCCAGATAGACTTTCAAATACCATGTGAATGACACTTCTTTGCTAGCAGCCACGGGAAGAACGCCTGTGACGGAGTTGGCGGTAAAGTTAAAATGAAGAAGAGCCAAGGTAAGCTTAAGAAGAGAATAAAAGGATCAGATCTTGGATCCTCTTTTGGTGTTCTCTTTTCTGACGCAATACTTCGACACCACAATCCATTTCGCGTTTGTCAGTAGAGAGGAGGTCTTTGAAATGTCAAAACGACTGATACAGTGGTACAGCTCGGCGTTGAAGATCAAGGGCACCCAACGGTTTCATCGTTTCACACTCGTAAACCTGAACACCATGCAGGTGCGAGAGCTCTCTGAAGACATCGACGGAACCAGTGGCAGATCTAGCCGGTTGGTTTAGGAGGAGCAAACCAAAGTCAAAAGGGAAAAAGAAAAAAACGTCACGCAGTGAAAAATTGTGCTACAATAAAATGATTTGACAGTAGGATTTGGGATATTTGAGCCAAAAGGCAAAAAAAACGTCACGGGGTGAAAAAGGTATGGGCTCAAGATACTTCTATCCAAGATCCAATATTTACACTGAACTTCACTGGTTCTGTTTGAAGTTGAGAGTTGAAGCACCAAAATCTTGCTTATAAATTAAAAAATGAGTCGGGGCATAAAGGAGGTCGACCGCTTGGGGGAGGGAGGGGGAATATAGTTTTGCCCCTGGCTTTCCATTTGGGGGGACATGTCGTTTTTTCTTCCCCGTGGATCCACCACTGGACAGAACAGAGCTGCCTACTGTGACAGCGTAAGGTCAGCTCAACACAAAGACAGCTCATGGAGGTGCCAGCTCCTGTATTTCGGTGCATTGTTGCAAACCGGTGTCCGGTGTACATACATACATATTTTGCCACGTGTTGACAAATGCTTGCTTCTTTTAACTTTAAGGAGAGTAAAATCGCGCACAGATATCGTCAAGGAGAGAGTATTGCTATAGTTCTAACTCGCAAGTGGGAAATGCTTGCTTCGGTCCGATGCAGAAAAAAAACTTATTTGAATTGACGCGATAGGCGAGTTCTATATATGAACACGGGAAACCACGATTGCTTATTTGGCTTTCACCAGACCTCTAGCACTGTTCCTATTGTATCAGCATTTCGTCCCACTACATTTCCAATATAGGTACTGTCGAAGCCCCAGCGACGAGTTATTTTTATCCTTTAAAGCACTGTAATAAGCATTAACACGCATTCGGACAGGGCTTAAGCATAATTACCCGAGGTGGCCGGAAACCCTTCGTGGCAGAAAAAACATCGATGAGCGAGTTAATTTTGGAAAGAACTTTGAAAATCTGTCCTCTATGTTTACGCACTGACTGACCTATAGGCCTACAAAATCAGATGTATATTCCTAAATAGCCATAACCTGCGGTCACATAAGCATCGCCACCGGAAAAAGTGGGGGCCAGTCAAACTTCAACCTGATGCTGACAAAAACCTTTCCACGATATGACCAAAAACTGTTCAGATTTGGGCTCCTCGTTGCCTTCAACAGTTACTGTTTATGCAAATTTCAGGTTTTCTCCCATTTTGACCGAGATAAGGAAATTTTAGGCCAAAAGTGGGGGCCAGGTCCCCTGGCCTTCTTTTCCGACGCCTATATGCGGTCACACCAGTTCAAATGCATTGCAGACACAGCTGTGCGATGAAAACGTAGTATCGTCAGAGTTGTATGTTGAGATCAATTCACTAGATCATAGGTTACAGACCAAGGTCATATAAACATCATCGCAATTGTTGATCCCAGAGCTTACGGTCACATGACGTTCCCTGGCAAAACGTGTATGATGTTTTGATGTTACAGCTAAGGTTACAGAATGCTAAGTTCCAGGTCACAGGCCAAAGACCATGGGTCAAGTTCAAACTCATTGATTGCTTAATGGTTGTTTTTGCAAGCTTCAACGTATGTGCATCCATTATGGAAATATCTCACGTTGTGGTGCCATTGGCCAATTACCTTGACCGACCTCGACCTAAATATTCCAGAGAACAATTTGTATCTTCCCTTCATGAAATTTGCTCGCTCAAAGTGTATTCGCAACTTTGCTTCGCACGATAACGGCATTTCGCTAAGTGTCAGGTACGGCCTACATTTGACCTGACCTCATTTGACCTTGAGGATACTGGTCTAGGTCCATGAAATCTAGCTTAAAAAACACATTCTACAGCCCTCACAAAACCCGCAACACAAGTTTTCCTAACCCTCTTAATTGGTGAAATCTCAGGGGAGGCATTTCGGGACCCCTTCATTACGTGTTGACGCCAGGCTACCCTCCACTAAGCGTGTTAAAACACTAGTACATATAAAAAACGGATGTTCTAACCTATTTTGATGGAAGGATAAAAGTTCAATCTTTAATTTTAAATATGCCATATTGAACAAAGAGTGTACCAGCAAATTTTGATTGTGACCTTAGGTCAAGGTCAAATCACAACTTTTTAAAAGTGACCTAGGGTCAAACAGACTTCAGATTCCAGTTTTTCGGTTCATTTCAGATAGGAAAATGTATATTCAATGCATAGTTCATCAGTCTCTGTGGGTTGTATGGTCACCTAAAAAATGCACTGTAAGCAGATTTTCAAAAAATACCTGAGGCAATATCTTCTAAAGTTTTACTCCGATTGGGCGGAAACTCTCAGATTCGGCTTTGGGGCCCATGAGAACCCTATAAAATTATTTTGAAGAAAATCGAACAGGTACCGTGTAGATTTGCCATTTGCCTGGTCGATTGGTGCTGGAATTGCCCATTAGTGGGGGAGACGGGGAAACTGAGGAGCGCTCCGAATTAGTGGGGGAGACGGGGAAACTGAGGAGCGCTCCGAATTAGTGGGGAGACGGGGAAAGTGAGGAGCGCTCCGAATTAGTACGGGAGACTGAGGAGCGCTCCGAATTAGTTGGAGAAGACTCAGAAGCAGCCTGCATTGGATCTTAGTTTTCTTGGCTATGAAACTCTGCAGTGGAATTTGAAGCCACCCTATGTTGACACGCATTTCCCTCTGCAGTTGCAAGCAATGATGCTGTGTCACTGCCGGGAGGGGTAGGTGCCGAATCAGCTAGTCTCTGGCCAGCTCCGTCGGAACCAGTTCATCAGCCTGACTGCTATTCCTACATCGTTAATTTCCTGTCTTTAACCCTCGCCCCACCGGGGGCCAACGATGGCCCCCTAAAGTTTTTTTCGGGATAGCAGAAAAACGACGAGACGCAGCACAACGGTTGAGGGCTCTATCTCTCACCCGATCATGTTCTCGCCATCCCTGAAATTTTTTACCCCGGGTCACTCAAGGTCAGGTCACCAGACGAGGTCAGCTAAGGTCACCTCACTTCAACGTGTGAGCTTTATAAGAGCTAAATTTCTTAGTCGATCGATTTTAAACTTCCTACACTTCATGACCTCCCCCAAAGTCTACAAGTTGCATATCCGGGATTTTTTCGATTTCGTGACCTTAGGCCAGGTCACGAGGAGACCTCTCCCATTGAGAAAGCATGGGAAAGAAATGTCTTATAGTCTAAAAGTTACAAAAACGATTGCAAATGCTCAGCTTGCTCAGAAAAGCGTTCTTGGACACGCTTTTCCGGATCCCAGGGGCTATACTTGCTCTTTGACTTCTCCGAGGTCATTCAAGGTCACCAGGGGCCAAAAACCGTATTTTGTCACTTTTGACCTAATTAAGCTAGAGCGCTGAATCAAACATCATCGTGTATGTCTCGTCACTGGCTTTCATTTGATATGCGGCATGGTCACTTTCTGAGCTTTTGTGACCTCAGGTCATACTAGGTCACGAGGTGACCTCTGGAGGTCAAACCGCTGGCGGGAGGTCATTACGTTTCACATAGCGGTAAAAGGTCTGGCATTTTCCTATGAAATGTACTTTACCAGATCTGAATAGCTCTAATGGCATAAGAGTTATGCCCAGTTTTCTTAAGTATTTCATATCTTAGTGAAAATAGCCTATCGTGACCTAACTTGACTTCTGGAGGTCAAACAATTGGCCTGAGCGCTTAATCATGCTAAGTAATTTCTTACTGAATTCACGCGAGCCTTCTGATGCTCTTTGCAGATTTGCGCTAACCCCCATATTTTCGGAGCTAGAGGGGCCATCGATGCCCCCGTGGGGCGAAAATGGCCCGCCCCCGTGAGGCGCGGGTTAATGCTAATCGCACTCATTGCCCTTTTTCATTTCAGCCCCGTTATGTGTATGTTGGATTCCGTTTGCTCATTAGATTGCAACTTATAATAAAACCCAAACTGATTATTTCTTTCACCACAAAAATCTAGATGTAAGTCATATGTTTGCGTCTTGGCTTTACTTCCTTACTAAACCATTGTTCAGAGAATGGATCAAATCACTGGACCCATCCACGGCAAATGTGCTGACGTCCTTGTAATGGAAGGATTCGAAGAAACCCTTCACAGAAAACTTATCGTTGGAGTGCTGTTTCCGGAGAGCGATAGGTTTGAACGCCAGCTGCGGGTTCAGCATAGCCTGCCTAATTCAGCACAGTCCGCAGAAGCCTCCTCCAGCATTGGTGGCTCTCTTGAAATTTTTTTATATCGATGTTTGGAAATTTCTCTTTTAGTTTTGGTCGGATCCGGGACATATTTGCAGTAGATGTCAGAGGTGGGTCATTCCACGACAAATCGACAAGTCGATAACACCCTCATGTCGCAGATTTCGGTGTATTGTTTTGTCAGGTGGGCTATTGATGGAGCTAATGACGATTTCCGTATTCATTTTCCTCCCTGACTTACGGTTTCAAAATTATAGCCTCAGGCATTTTGACCATACCCACTTGCATGTCTTTTTAAAGACGAAATTTTACCTGTATGCTTCTACAAATGCAATACAAACTTGATCTAGGTATCTTAAGGACGAATTGGAAATTCTGGCTCATTAGAAATATAATTCAAAAAATAATATTTTAAATATATTATACATTCTTCAATTTTTCAAAATATATAAAAACTATTTTCCTATGACTTATTTTAAACTTTTTGAGGCTCACATTACTCTTTATAAGACACTACTTTTCTCTATAAGATTCGGTAATAAAAAGAATGGAGACTTTAACAGAAAGCGAGATCTGAGCTCCCAAAAGTCCCGATCCCCACTTTTGTGAGGTTCGTGCGCCAGCGCGGCCCGCCGTCGCTGCAACTATCAAACATCTCTGGTCACGAAAAAGGCGTCAATGGTGGAATTGGTCGGCAATGAGGGTAAGGAGGTATTCAAAACAATAAATTGTAATCAATGTTCCATTCCTTAACACCCGCACTGGAGAGGCGTCCGACACTTACGGGCACTGGAGGGGGGACTGGTAGGCCCCTGAGCTCTCGTAAGCTAGGAGGCTTAGAAAAACTCAGGTTGTGGGCTGGGTGGGAACTATTGAAATCTATATTATGACTGATCTTAATTGACCTAGGTCAGTATCGTCGAGTTCAAACGAGGTCATAAAGGCCAAGTATTAGCCATGCTGTGTATTTATCCGGAAATGCCGTGATTAAGCTCAAAGAAGTCCAGAATGCATTAAAAACAGAGCAAGGTCATAGTGAGAACGTCCCAAGAAGTGTAAACCTAATTTTGGGGTTAATGTCATTCAAGGTCATTGACCTGTGACGTCACAATATGACATAGGTATTCCCCTTATTTACACCATGACAAGCACCATAGCAAACGTTGAACGGGAAATGAGCATTAACCTTTACCCATGACATTTCTGATTTGAACGCTGACCTTGAGCTTTATATTTATTTATTTTAACTATGACGTCATAGCATAATATACGTCATACTGGGTAACGTCATGCGACCGGAAGCACCGGACCAATGACATTGAGAATGCTGGTATGGCCTTGAAATGTGACCTTGACCTTCATGAGGGGTGAAATTGACATATAATCTCGTTTTATATGGCGCTATAACGCTGCCAGTTGGTGTTTGATGCACGTGAACTGTTGCAACCGCGCGATTGCAGCGATCTCAAAATACAGGGTTCAACTTTGAAAGCCTATAATTACAAAATTGAGGCCGATTTTCAAGGTTATTTGACCAATCGACGTGCCATTGAATATTCTCAAAAGTAGTGAAATAGCGTTTTTTTGCCACGAAGGGCTCTTCGGCCACCTAGAAAAAAGTAGGTGGGGGCCTCCGAGGCTCCGCTCCAGTGTGCTTTTTAACATGCGCTGGTATGAGGCCCCAGGCCACCTTTACTGGCAGGGGGATACCCATCCCCTTACGATCTCAGCAAACATGCTTGGAAGAGGACACGGGAAGCAGTGTTCCATTGCTTGCCTCGATCTCTACCCAAAATGCTTCAACAAAAAGTACTCAAATTAGTTACTGAGCTCAGAAAACGCTTCAATAAGGCAGCCGCGAGAAAAGGAACATTAAAGATTCACAAGTTCGTACCGGTTAATTCGAAGACCGTTATTGCCCATGAGCTCTCGAATGATGAGGGACAGAAGGTTCGAGTTTCAAATTGAATCTGTGAAGTTCACTAGCACCATGTGATGGAGTCGTTCTTCCGATCCGTGGGTCAGATCTTAAATAAAGCAGCATGTCTTAATCTGATATGTCGGAAAAGCAGTTGTCAGCGTGGATGCTATGTGGCTTTTTGTTTGTGATGTGTGCTTTCTAATATACATTGAACTGGGATACATTCAATTTTTTTAGGGTATGGGTAGAAAAAGAAGACTATCTAAAACAAACCTAAGACAACAGTAATAATCGGCTTCTGACGCATAATCCTCCCACTACATTTTCTACTAAATGCACCAGAGTGTCGGAATTGTTCCGAATGTTCCGGTAATACGTTCAGTTTTTTTTCGGAACGGCTTAAATTTTTATGTTAGCAATAGTAGCCTCCACACCACATCTAGTTCATTCGCAATGACACCGAAGCGCAGTCTTGCTCAGTTCTCCCCTCCCCGTTACCCCACTTCCAACCGGACGCGTCTATGCGGCGTGCCGACTGCAGGCTGAGCGGCCGGCGACGGTGTTGGGCTTGGTCTGCGGTGCTCGGTACTGATTTCGCTTTGTAGTCTCCATTCTTTTTATTGGCGTTTTATGTAGTTTAAGCAATGTTCTTTCACATTAAGTTGTTTTGAAGTCAATAAAAACATAGGAAATATGTACGCTTATCTTTGCAGAAGTTTGGGATTAAATTTCATACATATTCGTGGCAATTAATGTAATGAATTTTACATATTTGTATTGTTCATACTTTTGTAATTATTTTCATGTAACCTCTTGAAGGAACGCCTTTAATTTAAATGGCTAAAAACTCAAGCGAAAAGTCCGATGCACGCGTCCGATGCTGGATTGCCCGAGGCTATAACTCTGAAACGATTATCCGGACGAGACTAAACATACCACAGACAGTCGTTTTTAGCGCCACTGAGAACCCTAGTCCCAAATTTTCATGAAAATCTGAGATATGAGGGTGTTATTTCAACCCATCGGTTTGTCGATTTGTCGTGGAATGCCCCAGGTATGGGCTAAGCCGGGTCGGTAAAAACGGATCCTAAGGAAGGGGCAACATTGTTTGTCCCTGTGGAATTTGAAAGTTATATGCAAATTTTCATCGTTTTGAATTAATTCCGAATGGTAGCGCAGAGCCCATTCATTTGAACACTTTTTGCTATTTTTCTCTTAAAAGGTGATTTTGAAACACTGGGCATGGGCCAGTGGACAAGGCATGGCACCAGGCATGAGCAAGTAAGAAACTTGCGTTGTGCAAGTAACTTGTTCGTATGAGGTGAACCAATCTAGTCAAGGAGCTTCTGGGCGGGTTTTACCAGAGAGGAAAACGTAGACATGACATGTAATGCGGTCGGGCCACGTAAACTCGCCCGCATATGGTCAAATTGCTTTCAGTGTGGGCATGGAACAACTTTGTCTGCAAGCAGTTTCTTAAAATCATCGCTATACTTTCTGAGATCGTCGCCCGTGATTGAAGCCCAACCAACCATCCAACTATCTTTGCTGTTCTCATCAACAGAGTTGCGCGACTCACGTGTCGGAGTCGGAGTTTAACTCCAATTCTGACTCGTTCGACTCTGAGTTGAGTTGAGTAGAAAAAATTAGGCAGGTGAATTGAGTTGAGTTGAGTCGGCTCACATCGCATCAATGAGTTGAGTTGAGTTGAGTCGTGGAGACAGCGAGCCAAATGAGTTGACGAAAAGTTGACTCAGAATGTAAATATGTTGACTAAAAGTGTTTCAATTTACCTACCTTTTGCAAACCTCCTTTAATCTCCTTTGAATATCCTTTCCTCCAGTGTTTCAATTGTGTCAATCAAAGTTTTAATTTGTTTCATTATATTAATTTAATTTGTTACAATATATTAATTTAATTATACGGTTCAATTCCTTATTTGAAAGGCCCATCCGGTCTGAAGAAATCCCTACGCACAAATACTACATGTATTTGAAAAATTCAACAGGCTCCTATCTCCAGCCTCGTTTTGAACATTTTAAGAGGTGGAACGGACTGCAAAATACATTTCAGACATCTCAAAATCTCATCATCATCATCAATGTTTAGTATTACTTCTTTTCTACCACCACTCACGGTTAGGAGAGAGACTCAAACGCAAAATACTCAAACGTACCACCACTCCGATAAAAATAATAAAAGAATAAGCACAGGCAAATGTGCGCCATTGTTGTCTTTGAAGAGCAAATTTAGTCAAGTGTAGGCTCAAGCTCAAGTGGCTTTAGGTCAAAACATTATTAAAACCACGTGATAATTCGTAAAGTAATGTAAATATAACTGCATATGATGTTGTCTCTTCTGTCTTAAATGCGCCGCCTGCTGCTGCTTCTTCGATTTTGCCTATTAAAAGGAGATCCTACTGTCAGCATAAAAAGCTTGAACTGTGATTTGACAAAAATATTGAAATACCATTGTTGCGTGAATCAGACGAATCATTTTTTGCTGCTGTTTTTGTCTGATCGTCGTCTGTATTTTATTTGGAAAACCCTAAATTGGCAATTTTATATGAACTAACTCGTGCTCGCATTTTCACGTGTGAAGAGCGATAGGTACGTGCTGTAATGAAGGTTTTCAAGCTGAAAATTGTATTGGGTTTAAAAATATGAATGTATTAAATGCAACACGTTGATAAAATTCCCATTTCTATTGTCCTTTGTCATATATTGATTTGGTATACTATTTCCTAGTTTTTGCTGTATTTCTTACTCGGTGTCCTAACCAAGACGCAACGCGTCGCGAGGCGTCGCACGCCGTCGATCTACCGCAACGACCGGGATTTTCGGTCAGGACTAGAGGTGGGACTTTCTAGGCCCGGAGGCCCGGTGCGAAAGCCCGGCCCAGGCCCGCGGGCTTGGACCGGGCCTGAAGGCCTGATTTAAGCCAATGCCGGGCTGATAACGGGCTTCATCCAGGCTCATTTCGGGCTTCAACTGAACTGGGACTTCAAAGTCAATCTTCTGTAGGTTAAATAAGCCTTTTTCAGTACAAACCTTAATTTTTACGCTGAAACATAATCTTATTCATGCGCCAGCAGCTTTTGAAAATGCATTTGCAATTAATTTTGAGACATGGACTTTTAGACATACATCAGGAATGTAAAAGCATGAAGCTCTAGCTTTCCATCTGTTACTCAAGCCAGGATCAAAGGTAAATTACTTAAACCTGTATCAATACTCATAATCAAATATTGCATAATGTTACAGTTGCACACATCCATGCTGTACTGTCATATTTTGAATCTCCTCATGATAATATGGATAAACAAAATATAAATTGTGATAGCCTATTTGTTACCTCCATATTGTCAGTATACACTTTCAAAGGAAGTCATTTAACCAATGAGCTGCTAACATTATATTGATACTAACACCTAGCTCTAGCTGGAAAATTCTTTCCAGAAACTTTCTGCTTCATGTATAAGAACTGTCATCTATGGAGCGATTCCCGTGTCCTGTACGACAAATGGCCAAGTAAATATGTCAGGTACAAAATATCTGGTGGAAGCCCGTAATTGTCAAATTGGCCTGCTAACTCCAGATGCAAGAACAAATTTTGAAAAGTTTCACCTTTCCACAGCTTCACCTTGCTCTTTTCATTGCCCAAAAGATGCAGAATTCACTCAGAAAAGCAAGGGAATAGCAAGGGAATTGGCACAAAGAAAACATATTTGTGATCAAAGTGCTTCAAAACATAAATCAGTCAGTTGTGGGGAGATACTGGGGAGAGCAGTCAGCCTTAGAAGGAACGTTTGAAATTGCACCAAAACATGAATATACTTGACATTATTTGTTGCATTTTCCTTGTGGAGCTACTTCCCTGGCCTCTATGAAATAAAACTTCTTCTATTATAGGCTTTGAACATAACAGCCCCCCCACCACACTCAAAAATACACAGAAACATAGAAACACAGAACACAAAAACAGAATACCCACATTACGGACTCTACATATGCCAACAAATTCCGCGAGTAAGGCTTGTAAAGCTTTGCAAAGCCAGAAAAGCGTCATATATGAAACAAGTGCGCAAGAAAGATGGCCTATTCTCAGGAATAAAACAAATCCCCCATACACTTTGTGCTTATTTTTTAGGTCTTTGAAGTTTTCTAAATATATTTTCAACATTTTTGAAATACTTTTACCGAAATAAAATAACCTTTTTGATAGATTTTTGTGAAAAATATTTCCATCACTGAGTGCTCTAATGTATACAAGCACGGCGCTTCAGATACCTACTAAGCGCAACCCCATAAAATACAACAAAACTAACAGAAATAGTGCGCATGGTGGCGTGGATTAACTGGAATTGTTTTTTGCTTCAGTTTTACTTTCAGGTGGAGATTAGTGCAATCTTTTCCTTCCATGTTTGGTGCGAACCTGTGGAGAACTAATGGTTCTCTATGGCTGGTGGTTTGATAATTCTATATTGATATGGCAGGTTGGCCTTGTTGGCCTGTTGCCTTACCTACTTTGCAGATCGGACTGACCCAAGCAGAACAATCTTTTGACTATCTACCAAGCTGCCTAGTGACTAAGCTAAAAGATAATGCTCACAACATGTATCATTTGAGGGATAATTTGAGGGATTTTGTATTCATTCACAGCCATTCTGCCATGATATTCTGGAAATTTTTAGCTGAAAACTTGTCACTGATCTGTCCTCTATTCATCAACATGATTGGACCTCAGTTATGAGGTTTGTGCCAGCACATCATGACTTATAAAAGTGCAATGATGGAGCAAATGTTTGATATGAGTGGGCTTATTTAATCCTTATTCTTATAGCTGCCATGTGCATACCCCTATCGAGAATGCCCAATGGTTTTATAAGGTTATGCTGGTTACCTGAGGTCAGTTTGCATCATAAGCAAGCCATGTTTCATACTGTTTTTTTCAGAATCATTTTCTGCCAAATTATTAAGATAGCTGAGGCTACTGATGCTGCTTGCATCTTTTTAATATGGTTTTGGATGAAATCAAAACTTTTTCCATAATAAATTGGCTTAAAACATGTATTTGAAACAGCTTTATAGTAAATAAATATTGTATATTGTTTTTATGGTTAATCCATGATACCTGGCCTTCCCGGGCTTGATAAGTCATTTCTTTCACAACCCGGGCTTGTGACGGGCTTTTAAAATCAGCAGCAGACCGGGCCCGGGCCCGGGCCTGCAAAATTGCCCGAAACTCCCACCTGTAGTCAGGACAAAACACACTGCCGCAACGCGGCGCACACGTTGCAACGCGTCGCAGAAAATTTGAACAATGTCATCAACTTTTGTAACATGTCAACTTTTGATGCCGACGGTCTGCGTCAGAAGCCGATATCCGTGTTATTTGCTGTTGTTTTAGTTATTAAATGTAATACATGTTTAAGAATAATAACACTGGTCAACAGCCAAAATGGATCCGGCACGTGAACACCTGTTTCTGCCTATTTCGATACCGCTGATTTCAAATTTAGTAACCGTTTTTGCCATCGTACCTGGTTTCTTCTCCAGAGCATACCCTGTTGTATAGCCCCTACACTTTCCACTCACTGTCATCAGCCTAGCCTTTTGTGGAAAAATATGGATGTCGAGAATCCGGATTATCTGCACCCAGACAATGCAGCTTATCAACATACATGTGAATTTATTGCAACGAAAGACTACCTCGCATTCAAGTGCATGAACATTGTACATTGAACAAGGTTTGCGCTCGGTCGCACAAGCTCGCCGGTATTGTAGACCGAGAGGTGACGTCGCAACATTATATGATGAGGATTTTATGTCAGAGTTACCTCCCTTGAAGATCGAGTCTAAATAAAAAGTCACTGGTCAAGGTCATACCACCATTTCAAGGCCATTGACCCTAGTGCCTTTGGTTGGATGATGCCGCCTAATATGACGTGAACAGGGCTGGCCGGGCCCTGTATATCTGGCAAGTCTGGCTGTCGCTGATCGTCACTGTCGCATCCACTGTCGAGGTCATTGCTCTCCGCAGCGCTGCCGTAGAAAAACAGAAAAGGAACGTGACTTCTAATTGGACAATTGTGATTCACTTATTTTATTCGCCAGAAAGTCTTATCTATTGAATAGTCTATCGTGATATAGGCGGATCCAGGATTTCCGATCGCGTGAAAAAGGGGGCGTATAAGCTGGGGCGCCATCGGGGCAATGAGGATACCTTTTTGTACAGAAAGAAAGCTATTGTGGGGGCGCGATACCTGCATACTGAAGGGGTGGGAGTGGGAGGGGCATTTTAGGTGGCGCCACCGATATTTCAGGGGGTCCGTGACCATTTTTAGATTGAGGCGACGGGGAGTGTGGGGGGGGTGTCAAGTGCCCCCTTGCCTCCTGGATCTGCCTGTGTATCGAAATTTTTAGCAGCGTAAAGACTGGCTCCCTGGGAGCTTTTTTGTTTTTCTCGGCGGCAACTGGAGTTCCAATTTGGTAGACGTTAGTTGTCGCACTGAATATTTTCACTAGCCAAGTTCTGTCGCTAGCCCTGGTTGGCAAGTTGGCGGGTTTTTTCACCCCCTGGGACGGTTCTACTGATGAAACTGCCCACTTACCCCTCCCTAGCCATGTGTGGAGATCCCGCGGGGCTGGGGGTCAGGGCTCCCTTGGACTTTGGATCTCCGATAGGCTTTGTATAGGACCTGTACCTGTTGTCTCAGTGCTAAGCCACCCAAGACCGTCCCCCCTCCTCCCCCTGGCTCGAGAAGAGATATCCAGCCTTGTCCCTAGCGCTGGCGCCGAAACCAGTACTTGGGGACCCCGAAACCAACACTTATTCCGCAAATCAGTACTTCGGTCCACCTAAACCAGCATTTGAGGCTACTGTGCGGCTTTCTTTGGGGTCCCCTGGAACTTTCTCTCGGGAGGCCCCGAGGCTAACTCTGAGCGGGGAGGGGAAGGGGCTGATGCTCAGGGATGCTCGCTGAGACTAGCTCTCGGGGACACCTGAGGGCAACACCAGGGGCCCCCTGAGACTAACTCCCGGAGGCCTCCTAGACCAACACCCCTGACACTTATTTTCGGGTCTCTGAGAATGGCTCTCGGGGCCCCCTTACAGCAAAACTGAAAGGCCCTGAAAATTACTCGGAATTCCGAGATTAGTTCTTTGGGAGCCCCTGGGACTAGCCCTGAGGCCCCCTGAGACCAACACTTTGCGGCACTCATAAGGCTATTTTTCGGCCACTCCCCCGATTAGCTCTCAGGGGGCCCCTGAGACTAGGTGTAGGGCTCCCTGAGACCAACACTTAGGGGCACTTATAGGGCTCATGTTTGGCCCCTCCTCCGATTAGCTCGTAGGAGACCCCTGAGACTGATTCCTGGAGCCTCTTAGACCAAAACTTGTGATGATGATGACTAAGTTTTTAGGGCATTTCAGCTGCTGAGGCTATATGTGCCTTAGACCAAAACTGAGGGGCCCCTGAGAATACCCC
The DNA here is from genome assembly GCA_034440635.1 of Lepas anatifera. Lineage (NCBI taxonomy): Eukaryota > Metazoa > Arthropoda > Thecostraca > Lepadidae > Lepas > Lepas anatifera. The sequence goes on from JAOTON010001328.1 coordinate 479,825, forward strand.
TGAGAATAGGGGGGCTAGGAGTGACTGCCGACAGGCCTCTGAGACTAACTCTGCCTCCCCCTCCCCTGAGACTAACACTCGGGTAAGCTCTTTTGCTGCCCCTCAAAGATCAGGGGAGGGGCAAATATTGTAGCTAAAAATATCAGCAAAAGAGCTAGGAAAACCGTAGAGGCTTCATTCATTTTAACAAAAAACTGCATCAGACAACGGACGGGTTTCATTAACTTAAGCACTCCGACAGCTAAATTCATCGCGAGCGTATACCAGAGTTAATTGTTTGAGATATCTGGGATTATGGTACTATATTTTTATTCTGAAGGTACGTTTTTATGGTATGAATGTGTGCACGCTGTATCCTCTGTGCTAATATTCTGAAAACGTTTTTGCTGAAGGACTGTTGAATAATTGTTCTCATGACATGATTGCCGAAATTTCAAGTTGATGTTTGAATATTCCTGTTTCGATTTATACTTGTATTGTGCTACATACTGATGAAGTTGTTACGAAACGCGTTTATAACATATATATATATATATATATATATATATATATATATATATATATATATATATATATTTATGTTACAGGGAAAGTGCGAAATCCGGGAGTTCGCGAACTCCCTAAGGATTTCGCGAAATCACTGACCAGCCAGGGAGTTTGCGAAATCCTAGGAGTTTGCGAAATCCCTGGGTGACCAGGGAGTTCCCGAAATCCCGGATAAACACTCAGGGAGCTCGCGAATTCCCTGACATTTAGTCAGCAGCTCAAGGATAACTAGCCAGGATTGCGTACTATTGTTCTTATGATTTATTTCAAACAGTAATCGGACATTTTCGGTAAAAATCACGTATAAGACAGGTTTTAAGCTAAATATAAGGACCGTTTTAAGCAAAATATAAAGGAGTTCATAATTTTATTGTTGAGGTCGTAGCGAAAAATTTATTGAGTTTTGTTGATAAATATTGTACTGCAATGTAAAATTTATTTTGCTTTTGATTGCAAATGTGGATCGCGGGAGAGAAAGAAGGTAAATACGCCCTCCCTCCACGCCCTTCCTCCGGAATCAATCCAGCACTCAGCGCCTCCACACTGGCCCCTGGCGGCTCTAAAACGCCCCGGTCCACTCCTGAAATTTTGTTTCCCACACACTCCACCCACAGAATACACCTTCGCCTTCACTGTGATTTGGTACTCGGTTATTTTATATTCATGATATACTTTATACACGGATATAGGGAAAAAGGGGGGCAGGTTCCCCTCCCGATCGACCCTCAGCGCCCCCTGAAATGGTCACGGCGCCACTCTGAAATGTCGCTTTCCATCCCCCATCCCTAGGGATGTGAAAATCAGCGCCCATCGATAGCATTTTGCGCCCACCTGATAGGTTTTTCCGGTCAAAAATGGCGCTCCCCTGGTCCGGATGGCGCCCCCGAAAAGATGTCCCCGCCAGAGACGGCGGATTCCATTTTCGAGAAGTGGTGCAAGATTTTCTGGAGGGGGCGCCTTCCTCCCAGGGGGCGCCATCATCTCTTGGGGGCGCCTTTGCTATCCAATGGCGTTCTGCAGAAACTCTTTGGACTCGGCGTGCGAGGCCACTTGGGGTGGTTCATTTCTAATATTCCGAAAAATAGGTATTTTAGATTTCGCGTAAACTCAGTCGTATCGGATTGGCATCAGCAACAGAGTAGCATAGCCCAGGATTCTGCGATATTCATAGCCTTGTTTGCAGTTATGACGAATGATATTGCAGACACTTCCCGCAAAAATACGTCACGTGTTTTTCGTTGAAGACTTCACAATATGTGTGACAGTGTCTACTACAGCAGCTGCGCAGAGGCGGCTGCAGCCTGGCCTTGACATATTGCAGCAATGGATCACACGCAATGGACTGAAATTTTCAAGTTCAAAGACATAGTGCATGCACTTTTATAATAGACATTGAGACTGAATACCCGATTTTGTAAATTCGCGGAAATCCGAGCGACGTTGTAGCAGAAACCAGATTTATCAGGCTCACACTCGATAAGCTTTCATATGTGCCACACCTGAAGGATTTCCGCAAAAACATGTTTCGATACGCTGAAAATACTGAAGGTGTTGACGAGGATGAGATACCGTGCAGATAGAGAAGTTTCTCATGCTATACACGTTATACGCTTATCGCCTATATATACGTTATGCGCACGTTATACGCTCATTGTTATACGCTACGTTATAAGCTTCTTATGCTGTATAGATCACTTATTCGTCCGAAGATCGAGTACGGCTGTGTCAGAGCCGCATGACGAAATCCATGGAGCGAAGCGGATTGAGATTTCTCAAGAGGCTCTATTCTGGCCGTTTGGCGGTTCTGACAGTTGATACCAGGGCTCTGCAATTGTGTAGGGTGATTGCCCTTTTACGCTAGACGCCCAAACTAAGACCCCCGAATTTAAATTCAAAATAGTTTTTGAGAAATTTTGTAACAAATGTTTTCAATTTTGCATTTTTATCATTTCTTTTTCTTAAGCGACGAACTTGAAATTTGCCTCCTTTTGAATAAGCAACAAGGCCACCGAAGAAAAAAGTTCGAACTGGTCCGACAATATTTATTACGCCAAAACGCAGTATTTCTAGTACAAGCAAAAAGATATTGAAATTTGACAGCCGACTTGTAAGCTCGAAATGTCAGAAGGCACGCTTCAGTTAGTTTAAAGACAGCCACGTGGAGGCAGCTACGTCAATTTTCTTGTGCTTAGGCATAGTTTCCAGTGGAAAACGTAAAATTCTGACCTAGTTTTTGCCATTTTGCCGGAGGACTACATTTTTGCTCATTTCATTTAAATCTTAATCTCTCGCGATCTAATGCGCCGATTTGACTTTTCATTTCAAATAATGAAAGAACATTGCTTCCGCTTGATAATATTCGGAGATGGATATCGTGATAATAAAATTCATTGTCTTATATGTATAAATATAATTTTAGTAGAAAACCTTTTATTTGCAGCTTTTCGGTTCAGAGCACATGTCATTCACAAGCTCAGAATTGACATGGCTGAATATGAAAATTAATAGCAGTCATTCAATTCATTTACACTACCCACTTATCTCCAACGGCTTTCGAGTAATTCGTCCGAAAGGGTATTTCAAGGAGCTAAATTTCTCGGAACATGTTTGCTTCTCACCATGGTTTCAAGTCCTCAAAATGAATGGAAGTGGATGCAATTTGGCATAAAGCTAGCTTAGGGTCCTGGGTCGCCGATACAAGTGATTCTAGGTGAATCTAATATTTGGTTCGTCTTCTAGAAGCAGCTTTATACCATGCCTTTTCTGTACGAACACAACACCCGGCGCCACGATCACGGCATCGTTTTGATTGCGTGATACCGGCCAGTGACCTCCTGACGGGTCACAGGTGTAGGGTTAGTGGGAGTCGGTACAGTGTGGCGCAGTGGTCTAGTGGTTAGAGGTCCTGTCTCGTGATGAGGGGTGCGCGGGTCGAATCCGGGGTTGACTGCGGGATATTTACTATTTATTTCAAAGAAAAGAATGATGGCACTGACCTACAGGTTTATGAAGATACATTGAGAATGAAATATGGTTGATTTCAGCACATTGTCATGCGGCTCTCCTGCGCCGGTGGGGGGTTATCCCAGGTCGCAGACCGGGCTTGCGTATGTGGCCACTCCTTAGTCCGCGAAAAAGATTATCGATATGTCCGTCATCTCGCTATCAGAATAGTAACAGGAGCGTTCCAAGCTTCACCCATAATAAGCATGCTAAAGGAAATTAGTGAAATACCGCTACAAATGCGCAGTAAGATACTCGCTTTGCATTAAGCCATTAAAAGGAATGTGGCACCTTTAGAACGTGATTTTAACTGAGATAGCCAAGTTGTAAAGCAAATCGGAAAACCAGGTGCTCTATATATCATTTGTCTTGGAACTCGATTTTTCCGTAGAAAAAACTAAAACCTACCCGAAATGTACCTCTCATGTACCTCTCGCCAGGCGGCCATTGTTGTGAGCTGCTGGTGTGACGACATATGCTGACATCACGATAAGCATCAGCCAATCGAAGCCCTTGAAGTGTTTCGAGTATGGTAGTGGTTGCCAGATCATGACATCATCCAGAGGCAGATATTTATTCATTTTTCTAGAGGAGTATTTTAAAAATAAAAGCATTGAGCTTGTTGTACATTTTTCAGAGAAATCATGAGTGGTTTCATTATTTTCGGCTAAAAGTACGCCTAATTACACAAAATTCCAGGATTTTACCAAGGTGCCACGTTCCCTTTAAAATAAGTCACCAACACGCCCCACATACCAAACATTTTTTTGGCGACGCCTACCTCAGTCAGATAGACAGTGGCTCGCGTTTTGCAACCCGTCACCAGGGAGTGAGAGTCTGTGCCTGGCTGGCACAGGCTGGTATCGACAGCAATCTCGTCGAACCACATGAAGCAGCTGTTATTGAACCATAGCTCATCTCGACAGTTAACACGAACACAACCTACGCCAACAAAGCAAAAATTTGCCTCCTGAACCGACGCGCCAATATTTTATGAACTTGCTTGCGGAGCCGTTCGAAAACCATGTCTGTTTCTATATAGACGGTTGCAAAAGAAAGTGACAATGGCACAGGGCGTGCATTTGTTAGTGACGATGTAGAGAAGTTTTCTAGTTTACCTTACGAAGGATCCATTTTTACTTCAGAGCTGTACTCCTTTTTTGCTGTTTGGACCAGGTGTCTAAGCTGATGGTGAGGAAGTTTGCGATTTTTACCGATTCGCTGTCTTATCTGCAGACATTGAAGCCATTTTATTTCTATAATGCGTCGTCACCTTGGCAGGCCATGCTGAAGATGACTGGATCTTCTGTGTGCACTGATTAGTCCAGTAGGAAGACACAGGCAGTTTGGATGGCTACCATCTCAGCCTGAAAACTCGAGCAGAGCGAGCCTGCTGGTCGCCTGAGCTCATGCTGGGCTCTGTCTGGTGACTCGATGAAGACCCAGCTCCCCGCTCGTGACCCCTCCGTGCACTGACCCGTCGGTCCACACCCATGTGGCACATTGAGTCAGGGAAGCGAGGTGGGGGAGAGCTACTCGCTTCTTCCGGACAGGTAGCGCTCCTGATGTCAGTGGGCCCACGTCTAGTTGAAATGTGACTCACTCTCCTGATACCCACAGTGGAAGACGTCGAGGAAGGAAAGACTCGATGGGGAGGGAGATGCCTGCTTGATCCCACATGTCTTTGCCCACCTGCCGCCACCCAGTCACCGAGGAGAGTCGAGATGGCGCTGTCGCCTCCGCACGTCTTCACAGAGGGTCTTCAGGCGGCAGGGTATGGAATTTCACCAGCAGTCGGGTCGCGAGTACCCTCCTTCTGGCCGCTACGCGGGGAGTCTTAACTCGGCTGGGAGTGGAGTGGGTGCATCCTGTGATGATACGCGCCGACGCTCTCATTTTGCGTTCCAGCAGCTCGACATGAAATGGCGGTGTGGCGTGGAGCCATGCTGCGGCCGCTTACTCCATCGCTCCTCTCACGTAGCCAGTAGCGACGGTTCGGAGGTGCTGTTCGTGCAGCCCCAGTTGCAGCCGGACAGTTGACGTAGGTGGGAGATGCGGGGTGGACCTTCTCCCACAGTCTCTTACAGTGTGGACCGAAATGGAGGAGCCGATCGATGGTGACGTCAAGTAGCTGTAGGGTGTCTCCAGCAGTGACAGACTTCCCGTCGACCTTAAAATTGAAGGGATCGGCGTCTCTGGCCCACTGGGACATCACCAGTACTTGGATCTTGGCTCCTGATACCACCATTTTGTGCTGTCGGGTCCACTTCATGAGGGTGCCAGCAGCAGCTTTATTGCGCCCGGTCCTTGGCGACTTGGATGTTGTTGCCCGTGCAGAGAGCCGCCGTATCATCGGCGTACATGTAGGGAGCATCCGGGAACCGCGCAGAGTGCGTCTACCAGCCGAGCCCCCCATACAAAATAAAACTGGCGATAAGAGACTTCCTTACGGCAGGCCAGTTCGGAAAATGCGCTCACTGGAAAGCACACCATTTAGCTCCACCTGGACTCTTCGGTCCCGGAGTCACTGCCAAATCCAGGCCACCGTGCAATTTGACAGCCCCATCTACAGCAGGCGAACGCGTAGCAGGTGGTGGTCCACTACGTCGTACGCGTGTGCGAAACCAAACGCGACGAGGACGTATTTCTGCGCGGTCTGTCCATCGGGAGGGCGGCTGTGTCTCGATTTGGGCATGCACAGTGCACGCTCACCTCTTCTCTTAAGTGAGTCCTGAACTTGACCTGAAGGCGATGGTTGATGGTATAAGTGGATGGTCAGTGATAAAATATACTCGTTTTATCAATCTGAATGGTCTTTTCACTTCGATCTGAACACTGCACATGATCATTAAACGCGCAAATCATAGCCAATAAACGAGAAAAAATAACCAATTCATCAAGAGAGTACTTGGACACGTTGAAGCTGTTTTCTTTTATTCTAGTAGGTCCCATTTATGTCACAAATCACACATGCCTATTCCTGCCATGATCTATTTCAGCATTCAATCACATGGCTACCAAAATTATCTTAACCGAAAACTGAATACCATAGGCGCCCTTTGGGTGAAAAGTTGATGGTAAAGTGCCCACTTTGAGGCTCCGCGTTTCCCCCACCTTACTAAAATTCTAGATCCGCCCATACGCGGATCCAGGGGGCAAAGGGGAGGGGCAGATGCAGCCCCGATCGATCCTTGGCGCCCCCTGAAATGGTCATGGCGCCCCTGAAAGGTCGATGGCACTCGCCTGAAGTGGCGCTTCCCACTCTACCCCAGAATGCGAAAATCGGTGCTCACCGATAGGATTTTACGCCCACCTGGTGGGTTTTCCGGTCAAAGTGGCGCCCCTGCTCCGGATGGCGCCCCGAAGGTGCTCCCCCTCCGATTGGCAATCCTGGATCTGCCTATGGATCCGTCACTGTTCAAGAGCAAACAATTCACAGAAAAGGCAGGAAGATATCAAATGTTAGCGGGGAGTGGTGCGGCCAAGATAATTGATGATGCTAACAAATTGTTTAGTTATGTGGATAAAATAATTGGGTCGCCACACGGGATTGGAAGGGGACTCCTGCCTTCTTATGAGATGGGCAGTGTGCTAAAAATATATCGTCAAGTCAATATCAAATTATCAACATTTAGTTTTATACAGTGCACTGTTCACTGCAGTGATACAAAAGTGCTCTGTCCTTTTTCTGTGGGTTTATGACACCCGGTAGGGTTCGTTTTAGCCTCAAATATGGCTTTTGTGGTATTTATTTGGCCATTTGGCCGCCCCAGTTGCTCGGTTGGTAGAGCGTCGGGCTCCGGCCCGCTGCTGAGAAGCATGCAGTGGCAGTGCATGTCCAGGCTTGAGATCGGTTCCCCTGAGACGCTCCGGCGCTCAATCGTTTGTCCGACGTAGGTCGGCTGGCAACTGACTGATGAGAGGGTGACCTGATCGAGGCGGCCATCCCTGTGCTTTGTAGGAGGTTAAACTTTGGCTTCTAAATCAACCCTTCATTGTGGGCGTTACTCGTTCGGGTGGTGGGGTCGGGGTCTCCGTGACAAGTCCCTTGAGGACTTTAATGAAACTCAGACTCCAACAGCCGTACTGGGAAGAACTTGGACGAAATTTATAAAAAACAAGATTTTTTAGTGCAAATACAATTTGAACCTTTTGGCCTTTTCGCAAACCCGGTTTGGCCTTTTTCCGTTGAAAAAAACCCGCAGTCCTGGGCAGCATCTCTAATCTTTAGAATATGGAATAACAAAAATTAGGAGACATTTTTTAACACTAGCACGTCTAAATTTTATTAACGCCCCCTCCAAATGGGGGTTTGATCCCCGAAGACATTATAATGGCCAGCACAAGAAAATCTCCACCGCCCCGCCTCCACTGAGTTTTCCTTAAAAATGTTCTGCTGTCCTTTCCAGGGGCGCCTTTCCTATCCATGGGTGCTTATTCTTTCCAGAGGGGGCGCCTTTGCTCTCGGGGGGCGCCTTTTGCTATCCAGGGATGCCTGTGCTAACCAGGGGTGCATATGATATCAAGGGGCGCCGTTGATCTTCTTCGGAGGCGTCTCTGCGGTCCAGGAGGCGCCTGCGCTATCCAGGGGCACCTATGCTATCCAGAGACCCGGATCCTTTACTCAGGGGACGGGGGCCGCCTTTGCTGTCCAGGGGTGCCTGTGCTAACCAGGGGCGCATATGCTATCCCGGGGTGCCGTTGCTCTTCTTTAGGGGCGTCTCTGCCGTCCAGGGGTGCCTATGCTATCCAGAGGGTGTGTTCTGTCCATGGGGCGCTTTTGGCATCAAAGGGCGTATTTGCTGTTTTTGGGGCGCCTATCCTATCAGAGGGCGCCCCTGCTGTCCAGGGAGCGCGATTGCTATTAAAGGGAGCTTATGATATCCAGAGGGGTGCCTTTGCTCTATGGGGGGGGGGCGCCTCTTAGTGTACAGGAGTGCCTGTGCTAACCAGAGGGCGCCTATGCTATTCAGGGGCGTCGTTACTCCTCAATTGGGGTGCCTTTTTCGTCCAGGGGCGCCTTGCTGTCTAGAGGTCGCCTTTGCTATCCAGAGGGGCGCTTTTACTCAAGGGGTGGGCACCTTTGCTGTCCAGGGTGCAGCTTTGATGTCGGGGGCGCCATTCATATTTGAAAGTGTATTTTATTTTACACATACGCTTTTCAAGGGCGCCTATGCTATCCAGAGGGGCGCCTTTGCTTTCCAGGGCGCAGTTGCTTTCCAGGGCTACCACTTCAGACAGGCGATGTGTCTGATTTTCTCTTGACCGGCCGGGGCGCCGGCAAAATCCGGGGTGCCACCCAAATCCGTGAGGGCCTCCCCGTACGAGGTCAAAACCAGGTGTGCAAAAATATACTACTGTACACCATCATTTTTTCAAGGTGTGCAACTGCACACCCTGTCCTGCGGAATCCGCCGTCCCTGCCGCCGTTGTTCTCGGGATGGGGGGTTTCTCTCTTATCTCTCCAGGGGCGCCTTTCTTATCAAGGGCGCCTATGTTGTCCAGGGGGCGCCTTTTTTCTGCGGAGGGCGCCTTTTGCTGTCAAGGGGTGCCTGTGCTAACCAGGGGCGCATGTGATATCTAGGGGCGCCGTTTCTCTTCTTCGGAGGCGCCTCAGCTGTCCAGGAGGCGCCTACGCTTTTCAAGGGCGCCTATGCTATCCAGAGGGGCGCCTTTACTCAAGGGGGCGCCTTTTGCTTTCCAGGGCGCAGTTTTGATGTCAAGGTGCGTCATTCATGTATGAAAATGTCTTTTTCACAGAGGATCCTACCTCTTCAGGTAGGCGGTAATTAGGCTTGATTTTCTCTGACCGGCCGGGGGCGCCGGCTGAGGCCTGGGGGCGCCTCCTGGACAAAGCCAAACAAGTGGTGCAAAAGATACTTTTGCACCACTTGAAAAATCGAGTGGTGCAACGCCACTTGCACCCTGGAATCCGCCGTCCCTGGTCCCCGCCCGATCGGCAATCCTGGATCCGCCTATGATAGATTTGTATATTTAGTATTATACATATGCAGTGCATGGAGTCAGCATAACTGCCCAAAGTATTCAATAAAAGGTGGTCTACGCTATCGCCACGTTTCATAATTATGTGACGCTACGGTTGTGTTATAACAAATCTTCATCACAGAATAATGTTACGGTATTTTATGTAGGTTGCATTATTATGGAAATTTTATCTACGGATACGACAAAGAAAATTGTACGAAATCCACGGCTTGATCACTAGAATAAATCTGGGTATAACACAGTTCAAGAAATGACAGAAATATTTGCGCTACTGAAAAATAGTATAAGTGTTCCGCAATGGCGCAACGCACTTACTTTTGAGCAAGCCACGCCATCCGAAAAAAATATGCCCGACGCTCACATTTCGGCATACTCATCGCGTGTCTTTTGGCTGGTGGTGCCGATGAGGTGCCGCTCACCGAGATCATTTGCAAAGTCTCTTATAACTATGCCTTTTGATGGCTCAAAATCATCACTGTCAAGAACGTTTGGTATGGGTCTGAAACTAGTTTCGCGGGATGCAATTTTTTAAGACGCGCAATGCCAGGAGTCTGAGCCACCTTCACCCTGACGAGGGGCTAGGTTACGTCCCCCTCCCTAAAATCCTAAAATCTAACAACTACGCTAGTTGGCGAGAAAAGTAAATGGCGTTAAGTAGCACAATCTAAGCTTTAAAGAAAGTATTCTATACATTATTTTGTCGGGTAAAATCTGAGGGCATTAGAAGCCAAAAAATGTCACAATATGGATATGGTGATATCAGTAAAATACAGTTCTTTAGTCCTACCATCTGATGCTGAAGAGATGCGATAGATAAGGATTCACTATCAGCAGCTTTCCTGCGAGCGGCGTCGAATGATAAATAATGTGACTATCCTAGGTCAAAGCTAATATTTGACCTGACCTTGGATCAGGTCAATATCGAATTGGGTCAGAATTCATATCATTAGAACTGCAGAAACAATACAACCACAATGATGCCAAAATATAAAATTTAGCTCCGTTCCCAACACAATTATTATGTTTGAACCATTTTACCGATACTTTTTCAACGGTGACATCATGACTCATAACTGACCTTAGTTATCGACTTCAGAAATCCTAAGAAAAGACATTTTGTGTACTCGGTGGGCCCTTTATGGAGTATGAATTTCAGATTGATAAATTAAGCTATTCATTGCTCATGTTGTTTTCTAATTTTTTTAGATGAGGTCACTTGACTTGCATCGATGTCCTGATCTGAAATGACCTGAACCGAAAATTTTGACAGGAAATACAACAGCTTCAGAAAAACACTATACTGGGTACAGCGGCGCTGCGCGTAGCCGTTTTCAAGTCATTGCGAAAAACCCAAGGGGAATGGTTACCCAACCCCCGCCCCGGCAATGCACGTACTCGGTACGAAGTCGGTCAGGTGCACCAACTGCATGAGTACCGTTAGAGACTAAATTCTGAAGCGCTTCTTTCCAACCCACTTATCCAGCATCTGCAGAGAGATCATTATCATATCACAACCCTCATTACTACACAAAAGAGAAATGCTGCTTATCTGATGGCCATTTCGTATTACAATCTAGGGAAGGAAAATACAATAATGCTATATTATTTATTGTATTAAGTTCATTAATGTATTCCAAAACTTTGATCAGTCTTTACAGGTACGGCTCGGCTATACTAAGATAAATTTTCAGAGCTGCAGCAGCGAAATAATTATTCTGCAAATTAACATAGACCATATCTCTGCTTTCAGTTTATCAGTATATCAGAAGCATTATACAGTTTCAGCTATAGCTGAAGATAAGCCGACAACTATAGTTGTCGGCATAAACAGGACACGGAATAATACAATTGTTACGCATATTTTCCATGTGCTATCGCATTGCCTATTGTCATGACCGTGGCTGGAGCACTTAAGCTTGAAGTGCATTTGCTAGCCCGCCGGAATCGACAATAAATTTCTGGAAGCCTTTGCAATGGTCAAGCAATGACAGGCTTACACCGGAAGCGGTTTCGAGGCCGGCACTTCCTCCTGTATCAAAATATTGTTATTGTAAAAATTGTGGACGTCCGTAGTACATTCCAACATAGACATAGCTAGAATAGAACTTTGGGAAAGTGCACCAGTTCTTTGTCCGTTTCTCACGGCACAATACTTCCCATCAGGAGTTTGCCTTGCTTTGGAATCAAGATATTCATTAAAGATGATAATGACAAAAAGTAGTGGCATCTCTAGTTCGTTTTGAACCCCCTCCCCCTCCCCACCTACGGCTCATTTTGCATAAGCCATGCACCTCGAGGAAAGCTAGTGACTCGAATAATTCGTCAGCCGCACAAGGACCCGGTGTGAGGTAGAGCCGAGGGTGTAAACCAGTTTTCAAAAATAAAAATCAGGCCGACATAAAATCAAGCAAAATACATCATAGAAAGAGAAAACCTGGTCGGGGAGTGTAAAATCAGATCACTGAAGGATCATTCTTCGGATTTAAACTATATGACATATTGACATGTTGGGATTTCGAAATCCCTGAAAAGCATCCAGGTATTTCGCGAAATCACTGAAGTTTCAGTGAATTAGCAAAATCCCTAGGGAGTTCGCGAAATCCCTGGTCGGCACTGATTTCGCGAACTCCCTAGGATTTCGCGAACTTACTGGCTGCTCAGTATTTCGTGAAATCCCTAGGAGTTCGTGAACTCCCGGATTTCGCACTTTCCCTGTAACATATATATATATATATATATATATATATATATATATATATATATATATATATATATTTCTTCTTCTTTTACCTCAGTGTGCCACCAAAAATTTTGGGGGCCATAACCCCCTGCCCCCCCCATCGCTTGGTTGCGCTATTGGTCGCTGATAACTACGCCACTGACACCTGTGCTACTGACACCTGAGCGACTGACACCTGTGCTACTGACACCTGTGCGACTGACACCTGTGCGACTGACACCTGTGCGACTGACACCTGTGCTACTGACACCTGTGCGACTGACAGCTGTGCGACTGACACCTGTGCTACTGACACCTGGCCCTTTCACTGACACCTTACCTGTGCGACTGACACCTGTGCTACTGACACCTGTGCGACTGACACCTGTGCGACTGACACCTGTGCGACTGACACCTGTGCTACTGACACCTGTGCGACTGACACCTGTGCGACTGACACCTGTGCTACTGACACCTGGCCCTGTGTCACTGACACCTGTACCTGTGCGACTGATACCTGTGCCACTCACACTTGTGCCGCTGACACCTGCGCCTGTGCCACTGACACCTGCACCAGTGCCACCGACACCTGCGTCACTGACACCTGTGCAATTGACACATGTGCGACGGGCACCTGTGTCACTGACACTTGTACCTGTGCGACTGATACATGTGCCACTCACACTTGTGCCACTGACACCTCTGCTGTTGGCACCAACAGGACCTCGTACGTCTCGGTGCTGGTGATCGTGGCCTTCAGCTTGGAGAGGTACCTGGCCATCTGTCACCCTCTACTCTCCTACACGCTCTCTGGCCTGCGCAGGGCCTGCCGCATCATCGCAGCCGTCTGGCTGCTCTCCCTACTGGCCGCCACCCCCTTCGCCTTCTACACAAACGTCCAGTACCTGGAGTTCCCTCAGGGTGAGCTCTAGTTTCCCTACTGTTTGTTTCTGAAGTCAACAGCTTGCGACCTGTCTTAGTTCAAGTGAACCCAGTCGCAGGTAAGAGTTTCCACGCTTTGGGCCTTTACGGCGCACCAACTGCTGAGGTTTTATGGTGTGACCAACTCTCACCCTGTACGGAAGGTATGAAGGAGATCAGAAAGACTCATGCAGAATACTGGGCCGGGGATTGGAACGCGAGTGGTGTGGAAGTTCAGCACCCTTCTCCCACGCCAGCTCGTCCCCTCGCAGGTCAGAGGCTGTGGTGCTTTGCCTGCGGCTTAAACCAACATCTGAAAAACTTGTTACATATTTGTAGAAAGCCAGAGGTGTCCCCATCGTGAAACTAGCAACACTTAAGACATCATTGCATTAGCATCCAAGAAAATTGATTAAGTGACACTGAGCAATGGATTTGGGCTGCTTAATGCCTTTCTTAAATTATTATCTAACAATAATGGTGAGCTGACACCAGGGGCGGTCCCAGGCCCGGGCTCGGACAGGGGGCCAGGTTGTTCTGACCTCAATACCTTCTAGAGCACCAACGCTTCTTTGGTGGGGGGGGGGGGCGGTAGGAACGCCTACAGAATGATCAGCATTCTCTTCAAAACCATTATTTTATACATGGTCAATTTTTGAAGGCATCTTAATCCCGTCTTTGGTATATAATGATTGTACCAAAAACTACTCTCATCAGCGAAGTGACTAGCCAGCGTGTACGCGCACAAAAATGTTGTTTATTAACTATTTATCACATTCATGATCACTGTGTTTGTTTGCTGAAAGATGACATATGTTGAGACTTAAATAATGAATAAATTAAAACGTGACAGGAAGCAGCAGCTTTGGCTTTTTTACCTCCCTGACCACACGGTAGTCGTAAATGAAGATTCCTGAACGTTGAAAATTTTTGTTACATCAGCGATGTTGCTATTTGTTGCCATCCAGGTTAGAAGTGTGACTTTTTAGTCCCGCGGTCCCGGCGCCGGGACCCAAACTGGTCCCGGCGGGACTCAAGCCTGGACTTAGGCTTAAATTCCAGGACCTTACCGGGACCAGTTACTGCTGAAACGCATTCCAAGTGGAGTATATAGTATTAAAAAATTGTCAGCTCTTTTAAGTTCATGATATGCAGCTCTACGCAACAATATTACAGCTAAGTGTATTTTGGCCAATACAAATTTTTTTCAAAATTTGAGGGCACACAAGCCACACAGTACTAAGCACATACCTAATAAATTTGATTCTTGGGAAACTACATTATTGGTTTCAAACGTTGGTAGGTTTTGGAGTGCTGCAGCGAGGAGCATGATCATAAGTTAATAAGGTGCAGACTGGTCTGTCTCCTCGAATTCTGGTGTAAAAAACACTTAGGTTGTATATTCAGGCACATCCCTTTATCAGAATCATGTAGGTAATGTCACAAATTCTCAGTCATAGTGAGTACTCAGTCATAGTGTGTACACTATGACTGAGAATTTGTCACATTACCTACATGATTCTGATGAAGGGCTGTGCCCGAATATACGATCTAAGTGTTTTTTTACATCAAGATTCGAGGAGACAGACCAGTCTACACCTTGGAAACTACATTAAGTGTAATTTTTAATACTTAAAATGATCAGTATGATTATAAAAAAATCCTAATTTTGCATAGGTATAGGTACTAGAAGGCATCTAAGCAAATAATTTCACACGAATGAAAATAAGAAAACTGGTCTCTGGAAACAGGACTCCCAACCTCCTCCCCTGTTTCAATCGTTTCAATGGAAGTTCAATTTGTTTCAATTGTTCAATTCAATTCATGGTTTCAATTGTTTATTTTAAAGGCCTATCCGCTCTGAGGAAATTCTTAGCTAGAAATAATACGTCTACACCAAATCTGAAACAGATTCCTATCTCTGACATTAGCTTAAGTATTTAAAGTGGTAAAATGGACTGAAAAATGACTTTTAAGTCTCTCTGGAACGACTCATCAGTAATAATTTCTTATTACTTCAGCACCGCCCTCAAACACCCCAACCGGAGTGGGGGTTAAGCAAAGCGGCTTTGTTCAAGTTGAAAGCTCTCAGATGCATAATCCTGCCTAGGATTTCTCATAATTCTTCATACAGCAAAAACACTATGTCATTCCATTAGTCACATGCCAAGAGCAAAAGTAATGGGTCAAACGGGCCCGTGTGCTTTGGTGATTTGACCATAACACCCGCCCCGGTAGTTCTCCGAGCTACCTTCGCCATGGTGGGGGGTGTTCAAACACCCCCCTCGAACTCGGCTTCTATACGGGATAGCGAAAAACGCGAATGCAAATTCATGTAGAAACTACATTGGTCACTTTTTGATGCAGATCGATATTAAGGTCATGACTGGTCAAAAATGTGGTATGCAAGAGAGGAGTTTCAGGGCTCTAGCGTTTGAAAGAATTGAGTTATAATTATGTTTTAGGCACTATGCGCCTGCTCCATTACGGCGAATCGAATGATGTATAATATGACTATACTAGGTAAAAACGCAAAAGTGACCTGCCCTGAGGTCCGATCAACGTCGCTATCTGGTATAGCATAGTACAATCTAAACGTAATTATATTTCGATAGATTCACCTATTTCCTACTTATGCTACCTTAAACATTTTTGGAGTTGAGATCACTTTACCTGCACTGGTGACCTGACTTGAAATGACCCAACCTTATATTTGTGAGTCAAGTTGTGGAATTGATCAAGGATAAGGTGTACCAATTACGGCGGCACAAAGCGCCGCCGTTTTTTCCTGCCGCCGTAAAAAAACGAGGGGGTGTTCAAACACCCACCCGGGGCGAGGGTTAAGGATCCTGAAGGTGTTTGTGCCCTGCTCTTTCCTAACAAATTCTAGGTATGTTTACTGACTGAATTTTTATCAATGGACAGAAATGGGGCGTTAATACTGCGTATATTGGGAGTTAGCTGTAGTTTTTTACCTGTTTAGTGTTAAGACCATCTCGACCATCTCAGTCATCGTCATACCATTATATTTTAAAGCTCTTCAAAATTAGCAATCTGTCCCAGAGGAGACTACAGTAGGACATGTCTTTCATGTTTTTTTCATGTCTTAATTTATTGCAGTGCTTCTGATTTCCTTTTATATGATTCATCTTCATAGCTTCATGTATATTTTATATCGAGTGTTTTATATCACTGTTGCAAGAATAGGTTGCATTACATTGTTACTTGTTGCATTGTAAATATCCATTGGTGTGCTGTTTTATTGTTCAACTTCAGCTGTACCTAATTGGGTTTCCACATACCTGTTGCTGATAAACCTGAACAAATGAAATGAAATGAAATAAGGTTTCACTAGCAAAGCTTCCTTCAGCGAGCATTGTCAGACGATTGGGGTAAGTTGTTGCCGTAATTGTAGGCTACTATTTACTGAAAGTCTGTTTCTTATTTTACCTATAGTTATTTTCTCAGCTTCTGATGACATTAAACTGCTTAATATGTTTGGCTCTTAGTGCACAAGAAAATAAATATACTCGATGCCTATAAAAGAGAGAACAGTCTGTCGGAACAGCTTGCTTCCTTGCCGTTACTAGGCCGGGACCCACAGAACTTTGGCCCAGAACGGCACTGGGACCAGCTTTTTCCAAAAAAGTCCCACCTCTAATCCAGGCTAATATTGAAGAAAAAAGCCCTAAAGGCAATTAAAGGTAAATAACCTAATATGGCGTACTACGCACACATCAATTGTCTTACTTGAACCTTTATGGGGCTGCCCATAAATCATTTCACGGGGAGCGGGGGGGGCGTCGGGCCGAAAAGTGACATATCATGGCCAGGGCTGGAGATCTCTTCTCGATCCAGGGGGCTTTGGGTGGGCTAACGTTGGCACGGCAATACAAGTCCTAATTTAGTCGTAGCAAGCTCCATTCGAAAATGAAATTAAATAACGCAATTACACATAATTCATGACTGAAATAGAAAATCGAACTCACTGGTTGAAACGTATAAGACAAGTCCGCAAATTTTTCCTATTAACCCGACTTTTTTGCCGGCATCAATGCCGGGACCACGTTGGGTCTTGCCGGGACCAGTCGAGGCCTGCCGGCGCCGGGACTGGCACCGGGACCAAGAATCTAGAAAAAGTAAATCCCCTAGTCAGCACAATAAGCCCTCTTTTCCCGTGGCATTCTACCACTGCTATGTCGCACAAAAGTGTGAACACCGACAGCAGAAAACTGGCGTCCGAAACGAAGAAGCAACCTTTAAGCCTCCATTTGACATCCAACTACCCAATTAACAATGTCATAATAACTGTGGAGGATGTGCTCCCAGCTTCATGAGCTGCGCACTGGACATCTGACACCTCTCGCGTCATAAAGGCACTGACACACAAACCGGGGTGGGTGCCGTACAACTGCGGCCAAGGTCCATCCGTGTTGGATACGATGCCGTTTCAATGATGCCGATAAGCAGACCAATCTTGCACAAATGCACAAGTCTGTTCATTTTCAAAATCCAAATGTATGACTCAAATCCGTAATCGATTTTATTGATAACACTAAGATATGGCGAGTCGTACACCCTTAACGGAATTAAAATTGCATTGACTTCAACCTTTTGTTGAACACGTGTCTTTCTACTTTTATTTCCCATCAATAATCACGATTGCAAGAGGTCATACGCTCCTGAGTCACAATCTACTGCCCGTGACCACGCACTGGTGCGCCGATGCGTAGGCACGGCGGCCGGGCGCGCCGGGCGGCCGATTCTTGCGCGCATGGCGTCATTCTATGGCTAATTACACAGTGATAAATTCTAGAACGCAAAATATTATTGAGTTCGCAAAGCAGAAGAGATATGGATGCGCATTTTTTCTTTGGATACATTTAACGTGAATCACTGGCCACAATTAAATCGTTGGAAAAAATGGTCAAAAGATCTCTAAAAAATTTGAAAATTTCGAACAAAAAACGAGAATTCTCTAACTTTGATTGTTACATGCTCAATCTAATCCAGTGTCATTTAAAACTAAGCATTGAAAGTTAGGGCTGAAAATAATCGTTGTATTTCACCATATTTTGACGAAATCGGCAATTTTCACGATTTTCTTCAAGCTATGATTCCGAAACCGTACGTCTGAGGAAGGAAATAATCTCAGATCATAACTCCACGCTCCTGACAACGCAGTGGCCGAAATTGGAACGAAATCCGGGACTATGCTATGTATGGGGCCTGGTCGATCCGTTCTGGAACGCCCCAGAGGTAAAAAGCTATGTATTATAATAAAAAACAGTGGTTCGTTATAAGTCGATATGCACAAAGCCTGCTGCATTGAGATAAATTGTCTTTCTATATTTGCGTTGGGAAATGGTGTTACCTTTCAACGAGCAGTTCTGCCATGCCTCTTCTGCATTACCAGAGGTGAAAGGAAAATTCTGAGATGTGTCAACTGCTCGTTTGTGGGCGTGCCATGGCCCGTCATGGGATTGTCATTTTCTCAACGACCCGCAGACAACCAAGAGAGTATGAATAAAGCCAATCACTGGCGGGCGCAGAGGGGAAGGGCCAAGGGGCCATGCCCGCCCCGCCCTAAACGGCAAAATTGTGGCCGATTTTCTTTAAATAACGCTATGTTTTTATAATTTCGCCCGGGTCGACCTCCCCCAACGGCGCTTCCACATACGTCCTTGAAGCCAATGATATTAAATGTGTAAAAAGATTGCACCATAACACCAATACACGACCCATGTGAACAATAATGCAACTTTACACATTAAATGAAAACAATATGTACTCCCTTGGCCAAAAGATGGTACTTTTCTAGATTTTGTACGCATCGCATGCTATCATTAAATCGCCTACAGTTCAAGATCCCAAAACAAATTCAAAAAGACACGGTCATGAGAAGGTCATCGATTGAGTACGAATAAATTACGTATGTTCCTAAAAACGACACCAAAAATATTACAATCCATTTTTGGAGATGAGGAAATGCCGATGAATTATCATTTAAACACACACATTGAATATTTTCAAAGTTCAAACGATATGACATTTCATGAACGTATCGATGATGAAAGGGGCGTAGGAACAGCTTGAAAAACTGGGGGGGGGGCAAGCTCGGATGGGGCCAGCCCAAAGGGGCCTATAATTTTGAGCAGTTATAAAACTACTCATTTGGTGCCAATAATGCACGCGTGCGCACCGGCTCACAATAGGGACTTCCATGCACGACTTTTTACGTTCTTTCCCAATAATGATTGTTGGTGTTTCACGACGCACCAACTGCCAAGATCATACGGCGTTGCCAACTATCACCCTGTTGGGAGTGATTTCCGGGATCAGATCAACTTATTCGGAGGCTCCGCCGGGACTTGCACCCTGGGACCGGTGGCTTAGAAGACAGGGATGCTATCCGCCCAGTCACTCATCACCCTTACGTTCTTTCCCACTGTTTCCTTTCATTGAATAGCTCTGTGGCGTTTTTTTCCACCTCGTAGTGGTAGACGGTCGGTCTCACCACGCCTGTCAATGTCTGAGGGACGGCTGTTGCTCGGCGTTTGGTGCGGGATGCGTGCTCTGTGTTGGAAGCGGTCTGGGTTGAAGTTTGATTGGGTTCAGTCTTCAGGATCCATCTGGAAGTACTGGGGTAGTAGGTGCCTCGGCATTCTTTATGAAGCGCTCCTCGTCTAGGGACAGGTCGTACTACGGAACTGGAACATTTCTCGACAAGCTATCTGACCCGCCTGGGTATCTTGTTTTATTTTGCAGTTTCTGATATTTTTGCATCCATTGCGGGGTTTACCACAAAACGTTGGAGGCAGTGGCTTCCCCTGACCCCAACCCCTACCGTTCCTATGCCTATGCCGCTCAGGGGCCGCCAAATCATCTTCAAGGCCCACAGTGCCCAGACCATGGATCAGGAACCAAAATCAGTCAGCTTGGGGGGGGGCAAACCAGTTCATGGGTCCTGAGGCCAGCTTATTAAGATATCCCACATAAGCACAGGGCCCCTAGATCAGCACAGGAGGCCAGATTAGCTTGAGGCCTGGCTCAGCTTAGAGGCCCCCAGTTAAGCTTATATAGGGTCTCAGAACAGCTCAAGGGCCCGTTCAAGCTCAAGGATCTCAGCTCAGTGACTCTTAGGTGTTTCAGTGATCCCAGACCATCTCAGGTGCATCCAATTGAGGACAGGGGGCGCCAGACTAGCTCATACGGCCAGATTAGCTTAGGAGCCCGTTTCAGCTCATGACGCCCCAGGTTGGCTTACACAAGGTCCCAGAACAGCTCAAGGAGGCCAATTCAAGCTCCAGGCCCCCGGCTCAGCCCGGGGCCCTATAAGTATGCAGGGGCCCCCAGACAGTGGCACGATTCTGACAGACTCAATTTACTTTTCTTGGCTGTCTTTACCCAACTGGCTTGCTGTAACGTCTTTTTAGCTAAATGCGCCCGGTATCCTTGTATTATTCATTTCAGACCCAGAGACAAACTCAGGGGTGCTCCCGAGACAAGCTCTGGGCCCTCCCTGAGAGTGAGGTTGAGTGAAGAATGAAGTAGACTGTATTGATGTAAGTTGGCTTTGCGAGTAAATGATTTACTTACTATGATCATTGTGACTGTATAATGGCCTGACATCTAGATTTAAGCTGAGGCTTTTGTGCCGATCTCGGATGTAATTTCACTGAAACCATGGTAACCGGGGCGGCCGTCCCTGTGCTTTGTGGGACGTTAAACTTTGGCTTCTAAATTGGCCCTCCATTGAGGGATTTGCTCGTTCGGGTGGTGGGGTCGGGGTCTCCGTGACAAGTCTCATGATGAATTAAGTGAGACTCCGACTCCGGCAGCCGTACTAGGAACAATTTGAAGAAAATTTATTTAAAAAATATTTGTAATTGTATCAACACTGGGAGCTCTCGAGACAAACTCTTGGGCCCACTGACACTCCCACACTTGGAGTGACTCAGCACACTCCCACACGTAGTCGCTGAATCCTCTGATGCCTTTTCAACACCTGTGATAGGTGGTACGATGTTGAATGGAATATCTTGCTCATGATTTAAAAAATGTTTGGCAAAGACAGCACGCTCAGGCTGCTTACACAGAATGTAAGAAAAGACATCGTGCTGGTGTTCAACGTTAAATATTACAAACAGGTTCAGTCTACGCCCTGGAAAGAATGGAATTGGTTGACACGCGCCCCGCTGGGGTCCCTGGGCATGACGCGCCCCGCTGGGGGCGTTTTTCGACCCCCCTCCGTATCTCATTCCCCACGAAAGCTAAAGGAAAATTACGGGCAGCGTTCGAAAGCTCTTGACAAGACGAAGATATTTTATGCGAATAATTGTTATGTCAGGTCAATATTGAGGTCAGCATAGGTCAAAGAAGGTTCCGTAGGCTTACAACACAGCAGTGTACATACATACATGACAGTCAGTTTTAACCCGCGCCCCACCGGGGGGTCCGGCGCCACCTTCGCCCCACCGGGGGGCCATCGATGGCCCCCCTCTAACTCCGAAAATATGGGCGTTAGCGCAAATCTGCAAAGTGCAATAGAAAGCTCGCGTGAATTCAGTAAGAAATTACTTCGCATGTTTTAGTGCTCAGGTCAATGGTTTGACCTCCAGAGGTCAAATTAGGTCAAGATCGGCTATTTTCACTCAAATATGCAATTATTAAGCAAACTGGGCATAACTCTTATGTCATCAGAGCTATTGAGGCCCGGTAAAGTACATTTGATAGCAAATTGCCTGTACTTTTTCCGCTATGTGGAACGTAAAGACCTCCCGCCAGTGGTTTGACCGCCAGAGGTCATCTCTTGACCTAATATGACCTGAGGTCACGAAAGGTCAAAAAGTGACCTTGCCGTATATCAAATGAAAGCCAGTGACAAGACAAATACGATGGTGTTTGTTTCACCGCTCTAGCTCAATTAGGTCAAAAGTTATTGCCAAAATACTGTTTTTGACCTCCGGTGACCTTGGATGACCTTGGAAAAGTCAAAGGGCAAATATGACCCCTGGGATCCGTGAAAGGGTGTCCAAAAACGTTGTTCTGAGCAGTCTGAGTATTTGCAATCATTTTTGTGGCTTTTATATCATGAAATAGCTTTTCCCCATGCTTTTCCAATGGGAGAGGTCGCCTCGTGACCTGACCTCAGGGCACGAAATCGAAAAATCCCGGATAAACACCTTGTAGACCCTGGAGGGGTCATGAAGTGTAGGAAGTTTCAAATCGATCATCTTTGAAATGTAGCTCTTACAGAGCTCTAAAGTGAAGTGAGGTGACCTTGGTTGACCTCGTCTGGTGACCTGACCTTGGGTGACCCGGGGTAAAAAATTTCAGGGATGATGGGAAAATGATGCAGTGAGAGGTAGAGCCCTCAACCGCGGTGCTGCGCCTCGTTGTTTTTCTGCTATCCCGGAAAAACCTTGGGGGGGCCATCGATGGCCCCCCGGTGGGGCGAGGGTTAACAGGGGGCGGAGGCCAAAGATTAACTAGTACCATTCCCGGATAGTGTCGACTTCGACAGCAGTTAATGACAATACCTGTCACTTTTGAACCACTTCCTCCCCCATTTAAATTTGCCATTTGATTGGAGAAATGAAATGATGCGCGGCGATTGGTGGATGCAGCGCGCGTCATTGCCACAACCGCCCGCCGACTACGGGTAGAGCATGTGCTCACTAAAACTGTCACAAAATTTTCGGCCGTCGGTTGCCGACCTACAGATTCTGTCAATGAAAAGATGACACTTCCCAGTATACATGGTATAATTTTCTAGCTAATCTTGACTGTGCCTTTTTTCTAGTCTAAGGAAATACGATGTGTGTTATACATCTTACTTCCGAAACATATTTTTATTAAAACGAACTCACTGCATTCTCCGGAGCAGTTAGAACCGTATTTGTGTAACCAGAAGGTCACAAACATCCCAAGCTTCACGGTAATATACGTGTTTTTATGGATGACGAGGTGTGAGCACCTGTTATTAACGTCTTATGACCAGAGCGCAAGACAGTGTACAACACTATTTCGTTGAGTGCGAAGAGGTCCGATTGTTTTGGAATGACTTACGTTAAAAAATGAACAAAAAATTGGGCCCGCGGAATCACTCTGTTCCTGATTGCAAAAACATACTGTTTGGAAACTTATCAACTTTAGAAGTAGTCAATTGCATTATATCGATTGCAAAGCAGTTCATCGTATATCGTCGTGCACAGGGTGAACAAGTACACTTAAGTCACTTCATACCTTTTGTTGTAAAGCAGTTTAGCATTGAAGCAGATATTGCTAGAAAAGTCAAAAGTATAAATATGTTTGAGGAAAGATGGGCTCCATTCATCTACCAAAATTCCGAATTCAATCTTTAGGCTGGGATCAATTACCTTCGAGTCTGACCGACCGGCGACTCCATCGGTGTCGGTGCCATATCCATCGGTGTCGCGTGAAGCGTTTCGCGGGGAGGGGGAGGGGAAGCGGAGGCCAGGACATGTCTCGTGTGTGCTATATTAAGGTCTTTGCTGAGTAGCAGCGTGATTTGTTCCCGTGCCGAATTACAGGCCCTGCATGGTGTTATGTTCTGTGGTCTATTTGACTTTGCCTGTGTTTCATAATACATGTTTGTTGAAAAAAACCAGAGATGGCCTACGTTACGTTACGAAATTGTTTTTCCGTAGTCGTAACTGGGGCATTCCACGACAAATCGACAAATCGATGGGTTGAAATAACACCCTCATATCTCAGATTTTCATGAAAATTTGGGGCTAGGGTTCTTAGTGGCGTCGAAAACGACTGCGGTATTTTTAGTCTCGTCCGGATAATGATTGCGGAGTTATAGCCTCGGGCAATCCAGCATCGGACGCGTGCATCGGATTTTTCGCTTGAGTTTTTAACCATTTAAATTAAAGATATTCCTTCAAGAGGTTACATGAAAATAATTACAGAAGTCTGAACAATACAAATATGTAAATTTAATTATATTAATTGGCACGAATATATATAAAATCTAATTCCAAAGTTTTGAAAAGATAAGCATACATATTTCCTCTGTTTTTATTGACTTCAAAACAACTTCATGTAAAATAGCATTGCTTAAACTACATATAACGCCAATAAAAAGAATGGAGTCTACAGAGCAAAATCAGTAACGGGCACCGCAGACCAGGCCCAACAACGTCACCGGCCACTCAGCCTGCAGTCGGCACGCCGCATAGACGCGTCCAGTTGGAAGTGGGATAACGGGAAGGGGAGAACTGAGCAAGACTGCGCTTCGGTGACATTGCGAATGAACTAGATGTGGTGTGGATGCTACTATTGCTAACAGAAAAATTTGAGCCGTTCCGACAAAAAACTGAACGTATTACCGGAACATTCGGAACGATTCCGACACTCGGGTGCATTTGCTGGAAAATGTAGTGAGAGGATAATACGTCAGAAGCCGATTATTACTGTTGTCTTAGGTTTGTTTTAGATAGTTTTCTTTTTCTACCCATACCATAAAAAAGTTTCATGTATCCCACTTCAATATATATTAGAAAGCACACATCACAAACAAAAAGTCACATAGCGTCCACACCGACAACTGCTTTTCGAACATATCAGATTAAGACATGCTGCTTTATTTAAGATCTGACCTACGGATCGGAAGAGCAACTCCATCACATGGTGCCATTGAACTTCACATATTCAATTTGAAACTCGAGCCTTCTGTCCCTCATCATTCGAGAGCTCATGGGTAATAACGGTCTTCGAATTAACCGGTACGAACTTGTGAATCTTTAATGTTCCTTTTCTCGCGGCTGCCTTATTGAAGCGTTTTCTGAGCTCAGTAACTAATTTGAGTACTTTTTGTTGAAGCATTTTGGGTAGAGATCGAGGCAAGCAATGGAACACTGCTTTCCGTGTTCCCTTCCAAGCATGGTTGCTGAGATCGTAAGAAGATGGGTACCCTCCTGCCAGGAAAGGTGGCCCGGGGCCTCGTACCAGCGCGTCAGAGGCCAAAAAAGTGTTCAGTGTGTCACCATTGAAAATGTCAGACCACAAATGTGTCACCACCCCAGGCTGCAAAATGTGGCACATTTTACGTTAGTAGGATACTGATGGGCACTCGTGGGTCATCCTAGTTGTTGAAAAAACATTGCGAGCTCCAATAACAGGCACCAGTCTCGGATATTTGTTCCTGTTTTTGTGTGGAGGAAACATGTCGGCTAATTTTGTCACCTTTCTCAACTTGGACTGTCACCATTTAGAGTGGCAAAATGGTAGGTTTTTCGACCCCTGCAGCGCGTGTTAAAAAGCACACTGGAGGGAAGCCTCGGAGGCCCCCTCCTACTTTTTTCTAGGTGGCCGGAGAACCCTTCGTGACCAAAAAAACGTTATTTCGCTACTTTTGGAATATTCAGTGGCACGTCGATTGGTAAAATAACCTTGAAAATTGGCCCCAATTTTGTAATTATAGGCTTTCAACGTAAACCCTTTATTTTGAGATCGCTGCAATCGTGCGGTTGCACCAGTTCGCGTGCATCAAAGACCAACTGGCAGCGTTATAGCGCCATATAAAACGAGATTATATGTCAAGTTCACCCCTCATAAAGGTCAAGGTCACAGTTCAAGACCATACCAGCATTCCCAGTCATTGGTCGGGTGCTTCCGGTCGCATGGCGTTACCCAGTATGACGTATATTATGCTACGACGTCATAGTTAAGACAACCCAATGTACAGGTGAGGGATACAAGTCAAAGTAAAATGTCATGGGTAAAGGCCAATCTTCATTTCCCGTCCAACGGTTGCTATGGTGCTAGTCATGGTGTAATTAAAGGGAATATATCATATTGTGACGTCATAGGTCAATGACCTTGAATGGCCTTAACGTCAAAAATTAGGTTTACATTTCTTGGGACGTTCTCGCTATGACCTTGGTCTGTTTTTAGTGCATTCTGGCCTTCTTTGCGCTTAATTACGGCATTTCCGGATGAATACCCAGCACGGCTAATACTTGACCTTTATGACCTCTTTTGAACTCGACGATACTGACCTAGGTCAATTAAGACCGGTCATAATATAGGTTTCAATAGTTCCCACCCAGTCCTCAACCGGAGTTTTTCTAAGCCTCCTAGTTTCCGAGAGCTCAGGGGGCCTACCAGTCCCCCCCTCCAGTGCGCGTAAGTGTCGGACGCCTCTTCAGTGCGGGTGTTAAGGAATGGGACATTGATTACAATTTATTGTTTTAAATACATCCTTACTCTCATTGCCGACCAATTCCACCATTGACACATTTTTCGTGACCAGAGACGTTTGATAGTTGCAGCGACGGCGGGCCGCGCTGGCGCACGAACCTCACAAAAGTGGGGATCGGGACTTTTGGGAGCTCAGATCTCGCTTTCTGTTAAAGTCTCCATTCTTTTTATTACTGAATCTTATAGAGAAAAGTATAAAGAGTAATATAAGCCTCAAAAAGTTTAAAATAAATCATAGGAACATAGTTTGTATGGGTTTTGAAAAATTGAAGAATGTATAATATATGAAAATTTAATTTTTTGAATTATATTACTCATGAGCCAGAATTTGTAATTCGTCCTTAAGATACCTAGATCAAGTTTTTATGGCATTTGCAGAAGCATACAGGTAAAATTTCGTCTTTAAAAAAGACATGCAAGTGAGTATGTTCAAAATGCCTAGGCTTAATTTTCAAACTTAAGTGGAGGAAAATGAATACGAAAATCCTCATCAGCTTCATCAATAACCGCCCTGACAAAAACACACCGAAATCTGTGACATGAGGGTGTTATCGACTTTTCGATTTGTCGTGGAATGCCCCAGCTCTGGGAATGAAACGTAGCAAAGCTGGGCGAATTCCGTAGGGTACTACGTCAAAATTGAGCGTACTGTAGCGTACTACGAAAAAGTACGTCATATATGTATCTAACTTCTCGTGATCTCGATCGCGGTACTAAGGATTCTTGGTAACGGTTTACTTTAATTCGGAATTTTAAATAGAAGTGAAAATATTTGAAAATTTACCGACCAAGCCATTACTTGATAATGACAAATTTCAACCATTTCACGAGAAATGCATCGAATTGCTGTCAATTAACACGCGCATTGACGGGGTCTGAGCCACCTTCACTTTGACAGGGGGTGGCGGGTACCTGCCCCCCTAAGATCTCGAGGACCACAGTAGGTAGCGAAAAACGGTTAACGGCGTTGGGTAGCCCATCCACGTCTCCATCGAAAATATTTGAACCTTTTTCTTTCAGGTCACATTTAAGGTCACTAGAGGTCAAAACATGCCGTCATAGGGATAACACGTAAATGAAGGTTTTCGGTCATTACATCCGAACAAATAAATATAGAGCAAAACGACCTACACTATATAAATCCTCGCAGCAAGCCGAATCGAATGATATATGATATATAATATGACCTTGCTAGGTCAAATCAAGGATTTGACCTAACATGAGGTCAGGTCTAGGTCAAATTATATAAAATGCATATCATTAGAACTGCAAAGACAAGGAAAATCTAATGCAGCTAAAATAAACGCTCTATCACCATCGGTTACTGAGTTATTCAGTTAAAACCATTTTTCCCATATATTTCCAATGGAAAGGCCATGGCTCCGACCTGACCTTAGGTCATCGATATAAGAAATACCGGAATATATTTTAGTGAACTTTAGTGGCTCATTTTGTGGTATGAGTTTCAATCGGATAAGTTCACTCTGTTACGACTTATGCTATCTTAACCTTTTTTTGAGGTCAGGTCACTTAACCTGTACTGGTGACCAGATCTGATATGACCTAGCCTTAAAATTAAAAAAAGTTGTAAAAAGGATGAGAGAAAAGGTATGCTAAGTATGGCGGCGCTACACGCTGCCATTTTTATGCTGTCTCCGAAAAACTCGAGGAGGGGCGGGTACGCGCCCCTTCCCCCGCCATTGCGCGTGTTAAGATCGGGACTTTTCGATGGGTAGTGTAAATCACGGACACATTTTTGTGCCTGTGCAAATTAGAAGTCGGTTAATTTCTATTGATACATTTGCCTTTCTGACCATTGACAATAATTCCCGACCATTGATCACACACATCAGCCGCTCCAAAAACCTTAATGTATCCAAATACAACTGATGTCAAAGCGTGTGAAACCGGCGACTGGAAAATGCCCACGCACCGGGTATATTTTAGGAATTGGGACTGGTGGGCATTCGGCTGAAATGGCACAAATTCCCACTAAAAGGGCACTCTTAGAGCATCAGATGACTGGTGAGTGGTCGGCGCTGGGCCGTCCGGGCCGTTCACTGGTGGACATAGCATGGGGGACTGGTGGGCAAAATGCCCACCACTTTGTAGCTTAAAATATGCCCTGCCATGCACTGTATCAGAGCCGCATGACAAAATCCATGGAGCGAAGCGGATTGAGATTTCTCAAGAGGCTCTATTCTGGCCACTTGGCGGTTCTGACAGTTGATGCAAGGACTCTGAAATTTTGCAGAGTGATAGCCCTTTTACGCAGGACTCCCAAACTAAGGCCCGCGAATCTAAATTAAAATTGTTTTTGAGAAATTTTGGGAAAAATGTTTTCAATTTTGCATTTTTCTCATTTGTACTTCTTAAGCGACGAACTTGAAATTTGCCTCCTTTTGAATAAGCAACAGGGGCCACCCAAGGAAAAAATTTCGAACTGGTCCTACAATATTTATTACGCAAAGAGTCAGTATTTCTGATACAAGCAAAAAAGCTATTGAAATTTGGCGGTTGACTTATAAGCTCGAAATGTCAGAAGGCACGCTTCAGTTAGTTTAAAGACAGCCACCTGCAGGCAGCTAGGTAAATTTTATTGTGCTTAGGCATAGTTTCCAGTGGAAAACTTAAAATTCTGACCTAGTTTTTGCCATTCTGCCGCAGGACTGCATTTTTGCACATTTCATTCAAATCTTAATGTATCGCGATCTAATGCGCCAATTTGACTTTTAATTTCAGATAATGAAAGAACATTGCTTGTGCCTGATAATATTTTGAGATGGGTATTAGGATATCGAAATTCATTGTTTTATATGTATAAATATAATTTTAGTAGAAAACCTTTTATTTGTAGCTTCTCGGTTCCGAGCACATGCCACTCACAAACTCAAAATTGACATGGCTGAATAGGGAAATCGATTGTGGTCATTTCATTCATTTGCACTACCCACTTATCTCCAACGGCTTTCGAGTAATTCGTCCGAAAGGGCATTTCAAGGAGCTAAAAATCTCGGAACATGTTTGCTTCTCACCATAGTTTCAAGTTCTTGAAATGAATGGAAGTGGATGAAATTTGGCATGAAGCTAGCTTAGGGTCCTGGGTCACCGATACAAGTAATTTTAGGTCAATATAATGTTTGGTTCGTCTTCTATAAGCAACTTTATACCATGCCTTTTCTGTACGAACACAGCACCCGGCGCCACGATCACGGCCTGGTTTTGGTTGAGCGATACCGGCCAGTGACCTCCTGACGGGTCACAGGTGTAGGGCCAGTGGGAGTTTATACGGAATGGCGCAGTGGTCTAGCGGTTAGAGGCCCTGACTCGTGATTAGGGGTGCCCGGTTCGAATCCTGGGTTGACCATGAGCTATTTATTGGTTATTTCAAAGAAAAGAATGATAACACTGACCTTCAGGCTTATGTTGAGAACAAAATATGGTTTGCTTTGAGCACATTGTCATGCGGCTCTCCTGCGCCGGTGGGGCGTTAGCCCAGGTCGCAGACTGGGGTCTTTCTGAATGTGCACTTGGGGCACTTCCGGTTCAGGATATTCGGTTTGCAAGAATAAACCTTTTATTTTATTTTATAGTACAGCTTCTATTTCTCTAACTTCTGACATAGTTTTTTATATTTTTACCGTGGCCGTAGCTAAAATACCGTAATTCCGTAGTCGATGAAATATAACGTAACGTAATTCCGTAGCGTAGCTTTGCCCAAAATCCAACCGTAACGTAGCGCAATTTGGTAACGTGACGTAGCGTAGGCCATCTCTGCTTATCACGGTATTATTTCTGGCCAGGTACCCGTATTTAGCGAGGCAAAATAAGCTTCAAGTTTCAGCTCCTGTGGAACCAATGTGGTACGTCAGAGGAAGAAAATGATGATGGTGTCCCGGGTTCCAAATAATTCTCAAGCATATCGCATACATTTGATAACAATTGACATTTTCGTCCCGTTTTTTGAGGCTCACTGCATCTCTGTGCGGCGCTCGATTCGATGAGTCTCCTGTCGATGGACACTGTGCTATGGTCACTTAAAGTGCTTCGATTGATGTCAGCTTTGTTTATGATGTGGTGATGTACTAGTTGTTCACCAGCAATTATGTAGTGTAACATGGACTACTACAACTCTGGTGCTCCTCGACAACATGTGAACTGAGTCAATTTAGGGTTCTTATTACGCCATATATTCATTGAAAGTAGATGTGATTGAAAGTTCGTCAAACATCAAAAGGTTAAAACATTAAAGTAAATAAAATGCCCACCAAATACACTCCCAACCATCATGATTTGGTATGCGTAGCTGACAAATTTTCAGCGTTATACTCGTGAAACTATTATAATTCATAAAGAACCATTGAACACATCGCCGTTTGATCCGTCCAAGCCAAACTTCGCTCCGCATAATCAACGTGGTGGCCTTACGTCCATTTCTTATTTGGTTACTTTGCAAAGTAATTTCGCGTGCATAAAGGATTCCTTTCGTTGGGTGTCGTTGGCATGCATTGCCTGTCATGATAAGTTTTCACAGTCTGTTGGCGAGTAACGGTTTTTACCTTTGGTACTGAAGTTTTTGGATACGGTCCCGCTAGATACCGCGCTGAAAGCTTTTCTTCTTCTTGACGGCCCGGAGGCCCTGTCCCAAAGTAATCTCCATTTTTGTATATGCTTCTCTATTGTTATTTCTCGCAATCCTTCCTTCAAGAAGACAAAAACTCGTATCACATTTTCAAATTCGGGCTCAAGAGGACCATCTCGCCCTAGTCGCAGTTTACACTGTGATGCCTGGTTAAGAGGACTATGAGATTAGAGAGAGATTGTCACAAAACATTATTGTGCGTTCTCAGTATTTGAAAACAAAATTTTTACCATAGTACCGTCAATAACTTTTGTATCTTTGGCAACATTTTAGAGAGGCCACCCAACAATTATTCAAATTTGTTAACGGTACCAGTAAAAGGCTGAACCTGCCTTCCATCTCAATTTTATCGATAACATTTTTTTGTTTTGAAAAAGTTTTGGCGTAAATTTTTTCTGCTGTATTTTTATTTTATTTTTTTACGTAGGCTAAAAAATCTGCGCACTTGACCGAATTTTAAAAAAAGCTTAGATGATAAGTCAGGGAAGTTTCAATAATAGCCACATGTCGTGTTGTGGCAATGGTCTGGTGGTATCCATTCCCGGCTCTCGCATGGGAAATTCGGCTTAGAATCCAGGGCGAGACAGTTTTACTGTAACAACCAATTTTTCGATTTTCTTTTTGCTTGTTCTGTATGAACTAATGGATGAAGTAGCTATTGTAATGTCAAGTTCCTTCGGTTATCCCTTCGCCCGGGTAGGTGAGGGAAGGGGAATATGAACTCTTAAGATTTTTCCAATGTGACCGGGGTACCAAACTGGGGTGGATGCTTCCCAGTTTGTCGGACTTTTCTCCATTGGTGACCAGTTCCCCTCTGTTTTCTGACCACTTGCAGACGCTGTTTGCCTTTGGAAAATGTATTTTTGTGTCCTTTGACCGATGTGTGCGCCAGCCAGGAATCAGAAGCCAGCCCGATCAAGAAAACAGGGTTCTTTAAATGTTTCCACCAAGCACTGACATCTAACTCTTTGTTGCCATTTTCATTATTTGGTCACCAGAACATATAATATGCACGTAGTGGACTAGAGAATAGCTGAGTGTGATACTAAAGAATAACTTCATAGGCGTCAGAATAGGGGAACAAGACAGCAACCACTCCGATCCTTGGCTTGGATGAACTAACGGAAATATGTGCAGCCGCCAAGTGTGGAACGCACAAAGAACCCAAACCTGACCAGTTTTTCTTATTTCAGAGGGGAACGTTTCTTGTCTGCAGTAGGGTGGAGATGGACTGACCACCTCACTTCTCTGTCCTTAGTGGTCGCTCCTCCCGAATATATTTCGTATATAGATATAAAAGATTGAGGAACACATTGTTTTCGTCATCAAATTGAGTTAATTTCTGATCAGAATTCATAAAGAAAACATGCCTCAAAAAATTTTGTCTGAAACTGTTCTTACAAATTAAAAGAAAGATTCTATAACCGATCTAAATGCTGATAATGACAGAGTCTAAACCTAAGAAGGTTTAGACCCAATCGGTCCAAATTGAAGCGTGGATCCCAATCCATCCAAATTAAAGCGTGACTGATCCCAATCCGTCCAAATTGAAGCTTGACTGATCCACTCGGTCCCAACTGAGGCGTGACTGATTCCAGTCAGTCACGCTTTGATCTCCAATTTCAGGAGGTCATTAAGAAGACGCACTGCGGCTTTGAGACAAGCCAGCTGCTGGACCCATGAATAACGTCGAAACCCTCAATCTGTTGGAAGGGTATTTACATACATACATAGAGCTGGGATTCGGTATATTTTTTCTACCCGCGATGTCGGTATTCGGGAGATAAGAACAGGCCAATTCAGTTCGGTATTTCGGTAGATTTGCAAAAATCTACCGTATGATTCGGTATTTCGGTTTGGTAGGTTTAAAAACCTTATATATAAGAACATGGTGCCTACGTAGCAAACTCTCGGATTTTGTTCCAATTTCGTCCACTGGGTTGTCAGTAGGGTGGAATCGTGAGTAGAGATTATTTCTTTCCTCAGACGTACGGCTTCGGAGTTATAGCTTAAAGAAAATCGTGAAAACCGCCCATTTTGTCAAACCATGGTGATATACAACGATGATTTTAAGCCTTAACTTTCATTTTTTAGCTTCAAATGACACGGGATTAGATTGAGCATGTAACAACCAAAGTTGGAGCTCCTCTTTTTCATTCGAAATTTTCAGAACTTTCAGAGATGTTTTGACTATTTTTTTCAACGATTTTTTTTTAAGTGTGGCCAGTAATTCACGTTAAAGGTATCCAAGCAAAAAGGCGCACCCTTATCTCCTCTGTTTAGTGATGTCAATGATTGTTTTGCGTGCTAGACTTTATCAATGTGTAACTAGCCATAGAATGACGCCATACGCGCAAAAATCGGCCGCCCGGCGTGTCCGGCCGTCGTCGGCGTGGGCAGTTAGGCACGGGCAGTACATTGACTGGAGGAGCGTATGCACTTTTGCAATCATGATTAAAGGTGGGAAATAAAAGCAGACAAACATGTGTTTAACAAAAGGTTGAAATCAATGCGATTTTAATTCGGTTAAGGGTGTACGACTTGCTATATCTTAACGTTGCCCATAAGATCGATGACGGATTTGAGTCATACGTTTGTATTTTGAAAGTGGAGAGATTTGTGCATTTGTGCAAGCCTGGTCTGTTTTGCGTGTTGAAATGACATCGTATCCAACACGGATGAACCTTGGCCGCAGTTGTGCGGTCTCCACCCCGGTTTACACCAGAACCCTTGAGGTTGTGTCTCAAAGCACTTTCATTCATTCATTCCACCCTGGTTTGTCATTGGCGGACGCAGGGGGCTATTCCGGCCACGGCCCCCCCGAAAGCGCTGGAGGGGGGGGCAAACTATCTTTTGGCCCCCCCGGAACGCCGGAAATTTTTCGAAAAAAGGTGTTTACTAGGTCTGTAGAGCAAAACAATATTCGCTTCCACCCCCCCGGAGAGCGATCATGTACTTGGAGAGGTAGCTGTAGCTTATACTAGGTCTGTCGAGCACTGAAAAAGGTGTTTACACTAGGTCTGTAGAGCAAAAAAATATTCGCTTACACCCCCTCCCGAAGGAGAGGCAGACTTGGGTTTGGCCTCCAAAACTCGGGTCTGCGTCCGCCCCTGCGGTTTGTGCGTCAGTGCCTTTATGACACGCAGGAGGTGTCAGATGTCCAGTGCGCAGCTCATGAAGATGAGAACACATCTTCCACAGTTAGTATGATATTGCTACTTGGACAGTTGGGTTTCAAATGTTTATAAGGTATGACTTCAAGGTGGCTAGTTCGTTTACGCCACTTTTCTGCCGTCGGTGTAGTTGTTCAAACTTTTGTGCGACATATGAGTGGCAGAATGCCACGGGATAAGATGACTTATTGCGCCGACTAGAGGTTTTACTTTTTCTAGATTCTTCGCCCCGGCGCCGGCAGGACTCGACTAGTCCCTGCAAGACCCAACGTGGTCCTGGCATTGGTCCCGGCAAAAAAGTCGGGTTATTGGGAAACATTTTGCTGCTTTTTCTTATACGTTTCAACCAGTGACTTCGATTTTCTATTTCAGCCATGAATTATATGGAATTGTGTTATTTAATTTCATTTTCTAATGGAACTAATTACAACTAAATTAGGGCATGTATTGTCGTGCCAGCGTTAACCCACTCAAAACCCCTGGGTCGAGAAGAGATCTCCAGCCCTGGCCATGGTATGTCACTTTGCGGCCCGACCCCCCCCCCCGTGACGTCATTTATGAACAGCCCCACATAGGTTTAAGTAAGACAATTTATGTGCGCGTATTTAGCCATATTAGGCTATTTAATCGTCAAATGCTAAGGGAAAACTAACTAAAAGGAGGTCCCCTTGGACCAAAACTAACGAGGCACCTGATAATAACTTGGTCTCCCGTGATTAGTTCTCGGGGGCCTCCCTGAGAACGTCTCTCAAGGGACCCCTGATATTAACTCGGGGGAAGAGTTCCTGAGACTGACTCTCGGGGGCCCCCTGAATACGACTTTTGGGGAGCCCTGAAGCCGTCTCTCGGCGGCCCTGGGACAGACTCACGGTGCCCCTGACACTAACTATCGGGACCGACTTTCGGGGCCCTCCCTGACACCAACTCTCGGGGCGAGGGGTCCTGAGACCGACTCGGGGCCCCTGAAAACGGAGTTTGGGGACCCCCTGAAGAATTCTGAATTCTGGGAGCGTCCTGATCTGAGAATCCTTTGCAGTGCTTAAGATCGGCCCAAGGGGGGTCTGCGGACTTCTAGGACCACTAACGTTTGTCATGCGTAACGTTCGGGTAATTTTGAATGATTTCCACCATGAACTGGGGTAGTCGATATTTTTACCCCGTGCTTACCTTTGTCAGACTGATGATGAAACAGGCTTACTGAAGAAATGCAATATGTACAATTGGATCCAGAAATGCCTACCAGCACAGTTGGTTTGACAACATATGACCATAGCTTGTCTTTAAACTGCAACAATTATATTTCTCGTTTTCACACTATTTGGCGTTATCTGGGCCAGCTGGATCTGCCAGTCTTTGACGCGATTCCGTGCTGGGGGTGTCTCTACACCAGCTGGATCTGCCAGTCTTTGACGCGATTCGGTGCTGGGGGGTGTCTCTACACCAGCTGGATCTGCCAGTCTTTGACGCGATTCCGTGCTGGGGGTGTCTCTACACCAGCTGGATCTGCCAGTCTTTGACGCGATTCCGTGTTGGGGGTTTCAGGTTCTGGTGTGATGCTGGAGACAGTGTGCACCATGCGCAGCGAGTGGCCGCTCGTCTTCAGCTCCTTCGTCTTCTTCATAGTGCCTATGACCAGCTTGCTGTTCGTCTATCTGTGTATAGGCGTGCAGGTCAGTTCCCTTCAGATGACCCAGACACTCATGGTGGTGACCAGGCGCTCAACCAGGCTTTTTGTTTGGGGGCCCGGCAGACAACGGGGGCGGCAGGCTGATGGGGGGCGGCATGTTTGACAGGGGCGGCAGGTTACTGGAGGGAAAAATTGACGGGAGAGTGTACTTATCACGTATAAACAAAAGTTGTCCTAGGATGTAAAACTCAATCGCAAGGAGCGCAATTATTCTAAACCTGGTCTTCGCCGTTGCAGTATAAGTTATTCATGTAGAAATCCTCAGAGTAAGAAAACTGGCGTGAAGCGCATCTTTGTATATCATTTATTCCGGTGGGGGAGGGGCGGCACATTAGTGGCAGAGCCCGAGTATTTTATAGCAAAGAAGTGGCCGATTCTGTAAGCGAGGGGAAGTATGCGAAGTACAGGACCGAGAGTCAAAGTGGGGAACGACAATTTTGTAGCTGATTGCAAGTTAGGCAATGCCTGGCTTTCTTTCACCTTTGGCTTGCGGCTAACTTCCGGTCTGCGAGAGGCGTGAGCTGCCCGCCTTGGTTCGCTGCGAGAAGTAGCTCCTACATCTGGTTACCGGTTAAAACCTCGTGCCTTATTCCCGTTGGGTGGAACCTAGCTTTTGTGGGGAAGCTGGGACGAGACTTAACTCCTATGGGGCAGCGCATTTTTTAAGAAAAAATCAGTGGGGGCATTTCTTGTGCTGGCCATTTTAGTGTCTCCAGCGATCAAGACCCCATCTGGAGGAGGGATGGGGCTAAAAAACAGGGCTACTTGGTTTGTTTTTTGGTGGAAAGGACCAAACCGAGTTGGAAAAAGGGCCAAATGGGGTCAAATTTTATCTTCACTAAAATGGCCAAATAAATACCACCATAGGCGGATCCAGGGCGCAAAGAGGGCACGTGCCCCCCCCATCGACCCTCGGCGCCCCCTGAAATGGTCACGGCGCCCCCTGAAAGGTCGATGGCGCCACCTGAAATGTCGCTTCCCACACCCCCCACAGGATGCAAAAATCGGCGCCCACCTGATAAGTTTTGCCGTTCAAAAGTGGCGCCCCCCTGGGCCGAACGCGCCCCTCCCCCTGGAAAAGTGCCTCCCCGATCGGCAATGCTGGATCCGCCTATGAATACCACAAAAACCAGAGTTGAGGCTAAAACGACCCCTATCGGTAGGCATAAGCCCACAGAAAAAAACGACTTGAATCACTGTTGAAAACTAATTATTGACAGTTTGATATTGACTTGACGCAACATTTTTTAGCACACTACCCATTTAATAGGAAGGCAGGAATGCCCTTCCACATGGCAGTCAAATAATATTATCCACATAACCATTATTTCCTACGATTAAAAAGTGGAAAACTGCACAAGCAGATTGGAAAAAATAAAACGAATCATTGTCAGAAAAATAAAACGACTCCGCGCCTGGGATGGAGATGTTTCTCAGCTTCATCTATGATACTGCTGTTGATATCATTGCTTCTTCCACTTCTTGCAAAAATCCACAAATCCGCGCCACGACCGCTGTTTGGTGGAAGGTTCGATGTCAATGGGCCAAAGCGGTGCGTAAGAGACAAGATTACTTTACTTATAAGGTTAATCTACGAAGAAAACTTTGTCGCCGGCGTGACGTCACACGATTTGGCACCAATGTGGTGGCCGTAGCTGATGCATAAGCGGTGCGTTTAGTTCAACAATCGAAAACAACAAACGAAACTGAAATGACGGGGGTTAGGGATTGATTATTATTATTATGTATTATTTTTTCAAGACGGGACAGCCTGCAAAGTAAGGGCTTTCTGCCCTGGTTTCGTCTGACGTGAAGTGCTCGTTTAGTGCGATGAAAGTGGCGTGAATTTTAGAAACCAAATGTTCCCTGATGCTACGAAAACATTTAAAATGAAGATTTAAAATAAAAGGATAAATATGTCTACAGCGACCATAGTCAAACATTTTCATCTTTCCGCTCAGCACATTATTTTTTCAACGCCACTTGGATCTTATACCTAGCTCGGGCTGCTTTGCTTGTTTCTATTACTTTGGCTTTGCCGCATTGTTGTTGTGGATAGTTGATATGGTACCAATATGGTATCAAAGTGTCGAAAGGTGTCCTTTGCCATGGAAGAGGGAGCCCTTTACGCGGCTTTGCTGAACTAACTTTGAAAGCACTTGTTTTTTTAAGAAAAAAGGACAGTCACACCTTTAAATGGTCAATTTCGAAGAAAATATTTTGATGTAGAATTGTGAATAAAGAACAATGTATTTCCTTCGACTCATACTGTACTTGTGAGAGCCGGCTGAAATCGATTAACTTTCTCATGGGACCTATTGGGCGAAGGAAAGTTTTGTCGCCAGCGTGACGTCACGGTAAAGGCGGCTCCTGATTTGTGGTTGGGGGCTGAGTAAGAGAGCCTTACGGGCGTTCAAAATTATTTTATGGACGAAAGACTAGCCCAAGAATACTCAAACAGCAAACAGCTTGCATCATCAGTCTTGTGGGAAATATAAAGTAAAATCATGGAGACATTAAATCACTTCTCAAATAAATCGTTTCACCCCAGTTAAAGATGTGCGGAAAAGGATCTGTGGCTTTACTGGCAGCCAAGTTCCCTGAAACCCCTTCCCGCAACTACTGACGCCTTCGGGAATTGTAAGTGATGCCACAAGAAGTAACAAATACATTTGCGAAACATTTCCAATCCAGCTCATCCTCGAATTTGTCCTATACCTACGTACACCAAAGAAAGTATAGAGCAAACATTTACTGGCCTTCATTTCTCAGACTCAGAGAATGAATTCTACAACGTGCCTTTAACCATGCAAGAACTAGAAACTTCTCTGACCAAATGTAATAACTCGTCCCCGGGACCATATGGAATGGATCACGCATTTTACACACACTTGAACGATGTAAATCGACAAAAATTCCCCAGTTAAATAAATAATCTTTGGGAAACACATACTTCTCCGCCTGCATAGCTGCAAAGTAACATAGTACCCATATGAAAACGATGACAAGATAACCTGCAAGTAGACTCCTACCGGCCAATCTCGTGAACAAACTGTTTCTGCAAAGTGCTGGAAAGAATGGGAAACCATCGTCTTACCTACTTTATAGAAACGAACAAAGTATTTTCTCCTTACCAAAGTGTATTTTGAAGAAACCTTAACCCGCGCTCCACCGGGGGGCATCGATGGCCCCTCCTCTTACTCTGAAAATATGGGGGTTAGCGCAAATCTGGAAAGTGCATTAGAAAGCTCGCGTGAATTCAGTAAGAAATTACTTTGCATGTTTAAGCGCTCAGGTCAATAGTTTGACCTCCAGAGGTCAAGTTAGGTCACGATAGGCTATTTTCACTCAAATATGCAATGGTTAAGAACATTGGGTATAACTCTTATGTCATTAGAGCTATTGAGATCTGGTAAACTACATTCCATACAAAAATGCCAGACCTTTTTCTGCTATGTGGAACGTAGGGACCTCACGCCAGTGGTTTGACCTCCAGAGGTCACCTCGTGACCTCATATGACCTGAGGTCACCAAAAGTCAGAAAGTGACCTTGCCGTATATCAAATGAAAGCCAGTGATAAGACATACACGATGGTGTTTGATTTAACGCTCTAGCCTAATTAGGTAAAACATTTTTTCCAAAATACTTTTGTTGACTCCTGGTGACCTTGGATGACCTCGGGGAGGTCAAAGGGCAAATATGACCCCTGGGATCCGTGAAAGGGTGTCCAAGAACGCTTTTCTGAGCAAGCCGAGCATTTATTTTAGTTTTTGTGACTTTTAGATCATAAGACAGCTTTCCCATCCTTTTTCAATGGGAGAGGTCACCTCGTGACCTGACCTCAGGTCAAGAAATAGAAAAATCCCGGATATACATCTTGTAGACCCTGGCAGGGTCATGAAGTGTAGGAAGTTTCGAATCGATCGACTGAGAAACCTAGCTCTTATAGAGCTCAAAAGTTGAAGTGAGGTGACCTCGGTTGACCTCGCCTGGTGACCTGACCTTGGATGACCCGGGGTAAAAAATATGAGGGATGGTGGGAAAATGATGGGGTGAGAGATAGAGCCCTCAACCGCGGTCCTGTATCTCGTCGTTTTCCTGCTATCTCGAAAAAAACTTGGGGGTGCCATCGATGGCCCCCGTGGGACGACGGTTAACACGCGCACTGGAGGGGGCCTCGGAGGCCCCCACCTGTTTTTCCAAGGTGGCCGGAGAACCGCTTGTAGCCGAAAAACGAAACCTGGCCACATTTAACAGAATTTAATAGCGCGTCGATTGGTGAAGACTTTTTGAAATTCGGCCGAAAATTTTTTGACTTATAGGCTTTCAAAGTCAGACCTGCATTTTGAGATCGCCGTAAACGCGCGGTCGGACCAGTTAGCTTGCATTGAAGACCGAGTGGTGACGTCATAACGTCATATAAGCGGGACTATATGTCAAGGTCACTTCACATGAAAGTCAAGGTCAAGGTCAAAGGTCACAGGTCAAGGTCATATCTGCACTTTCAAGGTCACTGACCACTGTGCGTCCGGCCAAATGACGTTACCCCGTCTGACATATATTATGCTATGACGTCATCGGTAGGGTACCCCAATACAAAGTTCAAGGTCAAAGGTCAAGGTCAAAGGTCATTGGGAAAGGTCAATCCTCATTTCCCGCCAAACAGTGGCTACAGTGTTAGTCAAAGTGTAAATAATAAGTAGTATACCATATGGTGACCTTAAAGGTCAATGATCTTGAATGACCTTGACTCAAAAGTTGTGGGGAAGCCTTTTTGAGACCTCTTCTCTATGAGACTTTTCCCCCTTAGCTTATTCCCGCCATTTTCCTGCATAATCACAGCATTTACCAATCGATCCCAGCATGGCCAATATTTGACCTTTACGACCTCGTTTGACCTTGAAGATATTGACCTAGGTCAATGAAAATTGGTCATCATGTAGATCACCATAGCCCCCACCCACCTACCAAGTGGCGTTTTTGCTAACCCTCTTAGTTTCCGAGATCTTAGGGGGGCCTAACAGGCCCCCTCCAGTGCGGGTGTTAATACCTCGTGTAACATCGTGCGTCTCATATCTTCCATTTATAGAGGTTTCCTACGCGGTAATTCCAACAGTTGCAGTCTTCTTAGACCTTACATCGGCCTTCAATAAAGTTCATCGAAAAACTATTCTCATCAAACTCCACAACATCGGGATACGCGGACACATGGCTTATTTTATTGAAAATCATTTCTTAAAACCATGGAGCTTTAGGGTAAGGTGTAGAACCATCCTCTTTGATCGAATTCGCCGGTGGGGGCGCTTGCGTCGCTGCGGGGGGCGCTGGTGGGGTGCTCGCGTCGCCGTCGGCCGCGCGGCCGCCGCCGCGTTCGTCGATCAAGCTGGTGTTGCCCGCGGCCG
The DNA here is from genome assembly GCA_034440635.1 of Lepas anatifera. Lineage (NCBI taxonomy): Eukaryota > Metazoa > Arthropoda > Thecostraca > Lepadidae > Lepas > Lepas anatifera. The sequence continues at coordinate 521,158 of JAOTON010001328.1, forward strand.
CTCACGTCGGCCGTGCTCGGAGATGCCGGTCGCCTTCGGGTCTGGCGCTGCCCGCCGCCGCCGGAATCGCTGTCGTTGCCGCGGCGTCACATTGCCGTGGGTCCGTCCCATATCTACCCCGTCCCTCTCAGATTCCCTCACCAATGATCGCTTCTGGTCACCTATCTCTGCCTCCCTTCTATTTTCTTTCAAAAATTTAAACCCAGTGTATGCCAGGATCCGTGCTGCATCAGCTGCATGTGTGTTTGTGCTCAAATGCACTTGTATGTTCCAATTAGGTACATACATTGGAACATAGTGTCCCTCAGGGAAGTGTTCTCTCCCCTAACCTGTTTCTTTAGCCATTAATGACATTTTTGATATTATCAAGAGGAATTATCCAGATGTACAATGTTCTATATTTGCAGATGACTTTGCAATCTGGCTAACTAGGCCAACTTATGTGAAGGCAAAATACATGCTCCAAATTACTTTGAACCTCATATTACGGTGGTGTGAGAAGTGGGGATTGTTTCTTTCTGCACCCAAATCTGCTCTCATGGTTTTTAAAAGATGCAATGCAATCACTAAATTGAACTTAAAAGGAAAAGAACAAAATGTGCACCTAGTAACAACTCATAAAGACTTGGGATTTACTCTTGATTCACGTCTTACCTCCGAGGAACATTTCGCCAGCATACGAGCTGGTTGTCTTCAATGGCTTAACATATTGAAGTGCGTCGCTGGAATGATGTGGGGTTCTGATCGAAATTCGTTAACTCTTTTTTACTGTCCCCTGATTCGATCAATTGTCGACTAGAGCTCTATAATTTTCTCTATAGCAAGCCCCACACTCCGTCAACGACTGGAAACAATGGTATCTTCCTGCCTCCGGGTCATCACTGGTGCATGCCGAACCACTTCTATGTCATCTCTGCAAGCCGATATTTACTTACCATCTATAGAAGATAGCCAACTCAACTTACTTTTGAGTCATTACTATCAGACGACTATCCACTCGAACAATCCAGTGTCGTCCTGTCTCCACCGTATCTTTGTAACACACGCCGACCGCAGAACACGGCTCGTTCCATTGTGTCCGTAATTGAATCCGCAAAGGAAGAAATGTCCGTGCCTGACCTTCAGATTTGCCCCAAGCCGCCGCTACTACTTTTCTGGCTCCACAACATTCCAAATATCCAATATCTTATCCATTGGCCAAAATATCAATTTAAATTGACGGAGCCGATGAATTCTTAGAATTTCAACACAACCATTTGATGATTGAATTCCACTACACTGACGGTTCCTCATCAAATGGCCAAGCTGGATGTGCAGTCACAGGGCGTGACTTACGTCGGGTTTATCGACTACCGAATAACGCGACCGTATTCACTCCGGAATTGTTTGCTTACATGCAATGATCACATAGAAAAAAGCTCCGCTTCTGTTATTTGCTCAGATTCCAAATCAAGTCTACAACCTTTACAACGACCCAAGGATGTTGACCACCCACTTGTCTATGGAATTGGCGTTTTAGGGCGCACCGACATCTGAGGCCATATGGTGTCTATGACGTTCTTCGACTAACTTTTACTTTACTTCAAATGCAAAATGTGTTTTTCAAATGCATAATGTGATTTTCCCCTGGTTACCTGGGTATTGTTCCATCCGAGGAAATGAACTAGCTGATACAGCAGCAAAGAAAGCATCTGTTCTACCAGCTTTAACGGAAATTCCCCTGGCACTCTCAGATTCATTAAGAAAACTCAAACACTGTTTCTCACCGTACATTCAATCGAAATGGGACCTCTTCCATTCCGACCACCTTTGTGAAATAAAACTAACCCTATTCCTCCTGGGTCGATCTGATCCCCAAAATCCCTTCCAACAGGGTGAGGGTTGGCAACGCCATATGACCCTGGCAGTTGGTGCGTCGTTAAACCCCAACAATTATTATTATTATTCCTCCTGGAATAGCTGCAATAGAAATAACAGGCCCGACGAAGTTATGCTGTGCCGACTACGCTGCGGCCCCACTCGAGCAACTCACGGCCATTTGTGCGATAATGATCCTGTGCCGGTATGCCGACCGTGCGGTGCCCGGCTTATAGTCAAGCATATTCTACTTGTATCCATCTGAAACCCCTCAGCGAGTTAAATTCTTAATTATTTAAGAAATCATGATTTATATCTCAACATGCGAAATGTGCTCGTAAACGAACTCCGGGAATTTATAAAGCTGGTACTGGATTTCGGAGTAATTTCGATGTTGACTCATAAGATTTTGTCATTAAAAATTAAAATGAAGTTTAGTTTTATTTCTCAAAACAAAATCACCGGACTTGGTTTTTATCTTTACTCGTTTAGATCATGGGCTGGCGCGTGCCTCTCTCGCCCCTGATCTAAGATAGACCCGACCACGAGAACATCCTCTGTTCTCCGGGACACATGGGATAGGATGAGACCTCAACCAAGCCTGCTTTCGGCCTCATCCAGGATCCATCCGAACCTCTGTCCAGCAGGCCATTGTTTAACATGTTAACTGGGGGCCATTTGCCCCCCAGTCAGCCGAAATGCCCCCAAGTGCCCGGAACTTGCCCCCCCAGTGAAATAGGGGATGACTTATAATTGAACGAACACAAACTCACCAAAAAACAAGACAAGGACAACACCCGATAATAGTAATTTTGTTCTATTGCTGGTCCCAAATTGGCAAACTACAAAAATTGTGTTAAAAATTTCCACAATTAGTCTACTGCATCGTGCAAAAACGAAAGAAATCGCATAGTTACGGAAAATCCCGGCAAAGCAGCCTCAGCATCGACTAATCACAACGCTGGAGATGAACACTGGCCTACAACCAATCAAACATCGGGTTCTATCTGGCCGGAAGCCCACGCCCCAGCCAGTTCTGTGGGATTGAAACAGGGGCGTAGCCAGGATTTGGCTCAGGGGAGGGGGACAACGCCCCAAAAAGGGTCCCTGGGACAGCGCCAAAAGGGCCCTGAGGGGTAAAAGCCCCCTGCTTGTTGCACTGAGGGGGAAGTGGCTGTCCCTGCCGCCCCCTCCCTTGGCTACGCCCCTGGATTGGATGATGATCTGATTTCACACGTGGTCACTCTGGTCAGTTGTCAGCGCTCAGAGCTCGTTGGTCGATAAGGTGGAACACGGTGTAGTCAAAATGCGTGAGGCTGGTTGCTGCGGTGACGGTGTGAAGTGCTTAACCTATTTTGTATTATTGTATTGGCAGCATGTGTTAAATTTATAGTGAGATCGTTGCATCAATTTCTTTTCTGCAAAGTTGATAAGTTGTTATTTGGCCTTTCTCATCGATCCCTTGATGTTGAAATTTGGGAGAGATTGTATATTCGGCCACAGCCCTTCGTCAGAATCATCAAACTGTCTCTCAAGGAACCCTTCCAATAAGGAAAGAGTTAGCGAGGCCATGTGACCCTGCCAGTTGTTGCGTCGATAAACCCCAAAAATATCAACTGATTTTTGTACAAAATTCCCGAGATGATTTTGAAAGCAACTGCCACACATCGTAGAAGGTACGCACATAAAAACTTATCTCGATTTAGACTATAAGCCACATGTGTTCGATACTTCCTTGCCTATGGAAATTTCTTACCTTGCCACACTCATAAAGAAAAATAAGAAAATAATTTATTTATTTGGAATACATCGCAGCAGTGTCAGGGCTGCCTTGTTCGCCATTTTGTGGCCAAATATTTCTAATCCTGCCTTTTTGTCGTTTTGTCCGCAATTTTTTCTGTTGGCCCTTTCTTTGAATCTGGCTTTTTGGCCCTTTTCTAGTAGCTGGCACCTAAGCTATTTTTGGTTTGTCTCTTGCATATATATGGCTTCTTTTGACCTCTTCCGCTCCTGAACAAGATGTTCTGACACCAAAAAGCAACAGAGCATAAAAAACTGTCATGACAGTGGGACGGAGGGACAGAGCTTTGTTAAAAACATGATCTACAAAAATATGGCCACCGAAAACCGGACGCGAAGGATACGATACTATAGGCACCCTTTGTGTGAAAAATTGATGGGAAAGTGCGCCCTCTGATGCTCCGCCCTCCACCCACTTACCAAAATCCTAGATCCGCCACTGTTCAAGAGTACAAAATTCATAGTTGGAAAAGCAGGAAAAATATTTAATGTTAGCTGGGAGTGGTGCGGCCACCAGGGGTGTAATTTTCTATCTCTTTGGGGTGCCTGAGCACCCCCAATCCTAATTTGAGCACCCCCAATCATGTGCTAAGCATCCCCAATACATGTGCCGCCCCTGGCTTATCACTGCTACCCGGAAGAGTGTCACCCTATCTCATCACTGCCACCCTGATTCGTGCCGCCCCTGACAAGTTTTTCCCGTCCCGGGTTCATTACCTCCACTCTGATTGGTTCCACCTCTAGCTAATCAATGCCACCTGACTTATCCTTTCCCCTGATTTATGACGCCACGTCACGGCCACCCCAGTGCCTGATCACTGTTGCCAACAATTAATCACTGCCACCGCCCCCTCCGGATGATAACTGCCGCCTTTTGTACATCACTGATTAGCTGGCTGATCACTGACAGTTGTGGTATATCACTCCCGCGTTGGCTCAACACCCCGGTTTATTTTTACACCCATATACTTTCCCCTCCTGGTAAGTCACTGTCGCCCACCGAATCATCATTGCCGCCCCCGGCTGATCACTGCCGCCCCTCGTTCACCACTGCCGCCCCTGTCTGATTACTGTCGCCCCCTGGCTGATCATTGCCGCCCCTTGACTGCTAACTGCCGCCCCTGGCGGATAACTGCTGCCCCTGCGGATAACTGCCGCCCCTGGCAGATCAATGCCGCCCTCTGGCAGACCATTGCCGCCCACTGACTGATAACTGCTGCCCCTGACTGACCACTACCGTCCCTGGATGATCATTGCCGCCCCCTGACTGAAAACTGTCGGCTCTTGGCTGATAACTGCCGGCTCTTGGCTGATAACTGCCGCCTCTGACTGATCACTGCCGCCCCTTGACTGGTAATTGCCGCCCCTTGGATGCTAACTGCCGCCCCTGACTGACTACTTCCGCCCCCTGGCTGACTGTTGCCTCCCATTGGCTGCTAGCTACCACCCTGGCTGACCACTACCGTCCCCCTGGCTGATCATTGCCGCCCCTGACTGAAAACTGCCGGCTCTTGGCTGATAACTGTCGCCCCTGGCAGATCACTACCGCCTCTGCCTGATAACTTCCATCCTTGGCTGATAACTGCCGCCCCTTGGATGCTGACTGCCGCCTCCGGCTGACTACTGCCGCCCCTGGCTGATTATTGCCTCCCCTTGACCGTTAACTGCCGCCCCCGGCGGATTGATAAATGCCACCCCCTGGCTGATAACTGTTGCCCCTGGCGCTGCCGCGCTTGACTGATAAATTCCGCCCCTTGGCTGCTAACTGCGACCCCTGGCTGATCACTGCCGTGCCTTGGTTGATAACTGCGGCCCCTGACTGATCACTGCCACTCCTTGTTGATCACTGCCGCCCCTGACTGATAACTGCCGCCCCTTGGTTGATAACTGCCGCCCCTGGCTGATCACTGCCGCCCCTAACGGATAACTGCGGCCCCTGGCTGATAACTGCCGCTCTTGACAGATAACTGCCGCCCCTGGTTCATCACTGCCGTCTCCCGGGGCAGTGAGCATCCTGGGGATACCTGGGCGGTGAACGTTCTGGGGGAGCATCCTTCTGTGGATATCACTAACATCATGTTATATCTGAGCGTTAGTTTTAATGTCATATATTCATCCTATTAGTCTTTCAGGTTTTACATAACATCCAGTTCCATGTTGCCTATAGTCTCTGAGGCTTTAATACCGTGTGAAATTGTCTGTGCCATTTTTTTCAGTATTTGTATTCCATTCATTTTTATGTGTTTAATATAATCTTCCGATACAACTTTCACAACCTGACCTGTTTTACCACCTGACTTGTTTAAATTCGTGCGGAAATGTCCTATTTGCGTATTGTATTTAGTGTTATCGGCGCCGTATAACTCTAGATGTCGGCGCGCTCTAAAACCTCAAATATTATGATGGACCACCTCACGGCTGATCACTGCCACCCCTGGTTTATCACTGCCGCCCTAATTCATGCCACCTCTGGCCAGGGGTGTAGCCAGGATTTTGCTCAGGGGGCGGCGCCCCGAAAAAGGCTCGTGCGACAGTGCCAAAAGGGCCCTGCTTGTTACAGAATAGTGCTGAAGAGGGCTTAAGAGGGCCCTGTCTGGTATGAAATTTCAAATTTGGCCACAGAGCGTAGTGGGGGCGAACCGCGCTTCACGCGACCTGTGTCCTAAGGGAGGCCCTCGGGGGGGCGACTGTCCCTGCTGCCCCCTTGGTTAGGCCCCTGTCTCTGGCTCATTAATGATGTTCCTGGCATATTTTGACCCAAATGCGAGCCGCCCCGACTCATCGCTGCCGCCCCTGGTTCATCACTGCCGCCCCTGGCATCACTGTCTCCCCTGGTTCATAACTGCCGCCCAGATTAATCATTGCTGCCTTGGTTCACGCCGCCCCTGGCTGATCAATGCTGTTCCTATTTTTTATTAACCCATATATGAGCAGCCTCTGGTTAGACACTTCCTCACTCAAATCTTCACTGCCGCCCCTGGTTTATCACTGTCGGAGAGACGAGCCCGGCAATGGCCTCCAAAACCGGTCAAACTTAGGCCCTGCTATCCGCACAGTTTGGTCAGGAGGAATCTCTAACACCCTTCCAGAAAGCAAACAGCAGGCCACAATTTTCTAGTCGTTATTTGTTTGTCTATTAGAGGAATTCTCAGAGCCGAGTAAATGGTAAACTGCTGCTGCCGTGCTTTTACTCTTTTAGTGTCAGCCAGGGGTGAAATTTGTTATCTCTTTGGGGTGTGCGAGCACCCCTAATCACAATGAGACCACCCACAATACATGTGTCGTCCCCCGACTCAGCATTTCTGCCCTGATTCATGCCGCCTCCGTCTTACCACTGTGATCATGCCACCCCCGGTTCATCTGTACCACCCTGGTTTATGCTGCCATGGTTCATCACTGACGCCTCCTACCTATCACTGCCGCCCTGATTCTTGCCAACCCTGACTTATTACTGCCGCTCTGATTCAAACAGCACCACGCTTATCACTGCTGCCAGTGGCTCACCAGTGCTATCCCCAGCTTATCACTGCCACCCTATTTCATGCTGCCCCCAGCTCATCACCACCGCCTTGGCTAATGAATGCCACCCCTGACTTATCACTTCCGCTCTAATTCATGCCGCCCCCAGCTCGGGGACGGCGGATTCCATTTTCGGGCGGTTGTATAAGATTTTCAGGGCGCCTTCCTTCTCAGGGGAAGGGAGGCGCCTCCATCCCAGGGAGGTACCTTTGGCTTTCTAGGGGCGCCCACTCAGGAAGGATTTGGGCGGCCGCGGGCGCCGCCCAAATCCGGGGGCGCTTCCTCGGACGAAGCCAAAACTGGTGTGCAAAAATATACTTTTGCACGCCCTCATTTTTCAGGGTGTGCAATTTTGCAATTGCAATTGCACACCCTGACCCCCGACCCCTGACTACCCAAGGCTCACCATTCCCGTCCTCGGCTTATGCCCTTTGCCTTAATGCGTGCCACCCCCGGCTAATCAATGCCACCCCTCCCAAACTTATCACTTCCGCCCTGATTTATGCCGCCCCTAGTTCATAACTCCCGCCCCGAGTCTTCACTGCCGCCCTCTCCTTATCACTTCCACTCTGGTTCGCGCCGCTCCTAGTTCAAAGCTATTGGCCCTGGCTCATCACTGCTGCCCTTGACTTATGATTTGCCTTGTTTCTCGCCGCCCCGGCCAATGACTGTCGCCCCCAGCTTATCACTTCCATCCTAATTTGCGCCGTTCCTAGTCCATAACTGCCGCCTTGGGCTCATCACTGCAGCACTGATGCTTACCTCCCCTGTGCGTTAGGGTAAAGTAAAAGGCTTTAGGGTAAAAATAAAGGACATGCACGGGTACAGTGGAGTTGCCATCTTTCTTGATATTTAGAGAACAATACACGCATTGTTTGGAGCACTATCTGTGTTTTTACTTTCTTTCCACGTAGTGATTAAAGGGAATGTGGCACCTTTATAACGTAATTTTAACTGAGGTAGCCAAGTTGTAAAGCATGCCGGAAAACCCGGTAGTCTATGTATCATTTGTCTTGAAATTCAAGCTTTCCGAAGAAAAAGCTTAAAACTACCTGAAATGTACCCCTCATGTACCCTTAGCAGCAAGCCACAGTTGACAGCCATGTTGGTGTGACGTCATATGCTGACGTCATGGTGAGTATCAGCCAATCGAAGCCCTTGAAGCCTATTGAATATGGTAGAAGCTGCCAGATCATGACATGATCCACTGGAAGATTTTTATTTATTTCCCTAGAGGGGCATTTTAGAAATAAAAATATTGAGCTTATTGTACATTTTTTTTATAATGGACGCTTCCATGATTTTCGGCTAAAAGTACCCCTAATTACAATAAACTCCAGGATTCGACCAAGGTGCCACATTCCCCTTTAAGTCCTTTGCTTTTATATCAATCTCCATCCACTCTGCCATACTGAAGGTAAAATTTAACCCCACAAAACTGATACACTTTGATCGTGGACAGGGGCGCAGCCAGGGGCACGTGCCCCCCATCGGTGCCGGAGTGTCCTTTGATCGCTAGGCGGTGTACCCCGCTTGGGCTATACCGCTCGAAATTTATTGCCCTACGCCGTCAAATGTAGATGCAATTAGATCAAATTTAGCGATTAAAACTATTGTTTTACAATTTAGTACTTTTTTTGGTCCGCTAGGGCATTCTGTCGCCTTTCCAAACAACCGGTACAGTATGGGTACGTAATCTGTGACCAGCTAATGCCTCATCGTCGCCAATAATCGTACCGGCGGAGCTAAACTGGTGCCCCTTGAGCTCATCTGGTGCCCACTGAGCTGGTCTTGTTTACTTGAGCTGATCACGTCCCTCTAAGCTGATCTGGTGCTTGTTGAGTCAATCTGGTGCTCCTTGAGCAAATAATTGTGCCTCTTGAACCTAGCTAATGCCCTCTGAGTTAGTCTGATGCCTCTGAGCTCGCCTGGTGCCCTATTAGCTGTTTAAGTGCCCCTTGAGCTGATCTGATCCCCTGAGCTGATCACATGCCTCGCAGAGTTAATCTACTGTCCCCTGAGCCAATATGGTGCCTCTTGAGCTGATCAGGTGCCCCTGAGCTGGTTATTGATGTCTCCTAAGATGATCTGGTACCCCTGAGCTGGTCTGGTGCACCCTGAGCTGTTCTTGTGTTCTCTGAGCTGATCTATTCCCCTGCTTTGGTCTGGGGCTAAGAGCTGATCTGGGTTCCCGGGATGATCAATCGGATTCCCCTGAGCATATATGTTTCCCCTGAGCTAAACTAATGCCCCTGAGTCGATCTGGTGCCTCCTAAGCCAACATTTTGTCTCCTGAGCCCATCCCATGCCCTCTGAGCTCGTCTAGTGCCCCTGAGCTAGTTTGGTGCCCCTGAGCCAATCTAGTGCCTTTTAAGCTGATCTGTGCCTATTGAGTTGATTGAGTAATTTCCTCAGCAGCTCTGGGCCCTGAGCTGAGTTGTGCCAACTGAGGCTGATGAAGGCCCCTGGGGCCCTGGACTGATCAAATGCCTCCTGGCTTGATCTAGGACCTCCAGTTGATCTGTCCCCTGAGCTGATCGGGGACTACTGAGCTGATCCCTTGCACTCTCTCTGAGCTAATATGGTGCCTCCTGGGCTTATCTAGACCCCTGCTCTGGTCTGGGGACTAGGAGCTTATCTGGGCCCCTGAGCTGATCGATCTGGTGCCCCTGAGCAGGTATATTGTCCCTGAGCTAAACTAAGGCCCCCTGAGTTGATCTGGTGCCTCATGTGTCATCATTGTGCCTCCTGAGTCCATCTGATGTCCTCCGAGCTAGTCTAGTCACCCCTGAGCTAATATGGTGCAAGGCCCTATGAGCCTATCTGCGGCCCATTGAGCTAGTCTGATGATCCCTCATCTTTGGGGCCACTGAGCTAGTCTAGTCCTGGGCCAAGCATGAGCTGCTCTGGGGGGCTCTGATCCACACCAGGGGCTCCCTGAGCTGGTCTTGAATAGACAGAGAATAAGAACACAAGTCCCGGCAGTCAGTGAGAACATGCTTAACAGAGAGGTGTTCCCCACATCGCGGGCACTCCGGTGGCTCCTCTCCTCTCAGAAGGAACTAGTGAGTGGAGTGTGTGTGTCCTATACGCAATCTGGCTAAAACGACCTCGTCTGTTCTGTACCTGGAATTGGCCGATGACCACGCGCCGATCCTGGGCTTCATAAGGCGCAATTTGGAGCCCTTGGGGTCATTGTCCCATCTCCGTTGCCAAGACTCGAATGCATACTGCCTGATGGCAGGGAAACAGTCAGAGTAAGGCACTTTTATTCCTGGCGGGACGATACCCCGTGACGCATCCTTCGCCGCAGTGTCACATTGCTCATTGCCAGGCACTCCCACGTGGCTGGGCACCCATGCCAATGTTAATTGTTTTTGTTGGCAGTGTGCTCTGTGCATCTTATTCCGAATAAGTTCCAGAATATATGACGATGAGGGATGAAAATCAAATGGTGTTAGTGCTTGCAAAGACGACAGTGAGTCAGTAAATACAACGTATTTGCGTCTCCTCGACCGCAACACCTGGTCTAAAACTCGGAAGATAGCGTAAAGTTCAGCAGTAAAAACGGATGCTGTCACAGGGAGTGTATAACTTTTTTCAATTCCATCACTTACATACGCACATCCGACACCGCTCTCCGTCTTAGATCCGTCTGTACAATAGGTCTCAAAACCTGAATACATGTCATTTACGTGTTCCCAGAAAATCTGCCGGACCGCAACAGGCGGAAGATCCTTGGTCTTAACAAGCAAACTGGTATCCACCTGAGACTCTGGGAGAGTCCATGGTTCCAATAAGGGATTCCGGAAAGTCTCAACCTGTTCATAGTCAACTCCTGCTTCCCTCAGCCACGCTTCAATTCTGAGACCAGGGTGTCTGTTTCGGGATCGGTTTTCTTCCGGGTGTCCGATGTCATCAAGAATAGCTTACTGTATGTTGGATGGTTTGGAGACTGTTTTATTTTCAGAGCGTATTTCATCGCAAGGACACGACGTCGCAAGTCTAACGGCATCTCGTTTGCCTCGACCAGTATGCTGGTGGTAGGCGATGTGCAGAATGCACCGATGATAATTCGAATGGCATGGTGATGTATGGTATTTAGCATAGATTTTGCTGTCTCCGTGGCTGAATCGTATACCATGCAGCCATATTCAGTTTTTGATCGGATTAGCGATCGGTACAACATCAAAAGTGTTTTTCTGTCTGGGCCATACTTAAACTTAGTTATAACCTTCAGAATGTTCAGATCCTTGAAGCACCTTTCCTTACGACCTTAAATTGTTTTATATAAGTCAACTTGATGAGTCAAATTATATGAGTCAAAAGTCAGGCCCAGGAACCGTGCATGTGCGACTACCTGGATTCTTTCTCCATACATAGTTAATGTGGGATCATCACACGGACTGCGTCTGCGGTAAAAATGTATACATTTCGTTTTTGTTGTTGAGCATTGTAAGCCATTTTTGCGCTCTATCGCTGCAACTTTGTCAGTCCGAGCTGCAGCCGCCTCTCTGCAGCGGCTGTGGACGACGCCGTTACCCACATGCTGAAATCGTCTACGAATAGAGCTGTGTTGATATTACGTGGTAGGTTATGTGATATGTCGTTGATTGCGATAGCGAACATGGTCACAGAGATCACACTACCTTGGGCCGTTCCGCTTTCCTGCTTGCTGCTCTGACTGCACGCTACCTATCCTGAATCTAAACCGACGGCTTCGCAAGAAATTTGAGAGAAACCAGCCCATATGACCCCGTATGCCCAATCCAAACACCTTTTGCAGGATGCCATGCCTCCATACCGAATCATAGGCCTGCTTTACGTCGTAGAAAATAGCTATTGTGTGCTGTTTGTCAGAGAAGCCTTTACGGATATCCGCATCGAGAGAAAGAAGATGGCCGACAGTACTTCTGCCTCGGCGAAAACCACACTGGACGTTCGAAAGCAGTTGATTGCTCTCCAAGAACCACATGAGCCTAGTATTAACCATTCTTTCAAGCAGCTTACACACACAGGAGGTGAGAGATATCGGGCGGAAGTCATCAGGAGACACTCCTGGCTTTCCTGGCTTGAGGATTGGTATTATTATGGTGGCCTCGCGCCACTGGTCTGGAAAGTCATCCTGCGTCCTATATGGTTAAATATGTCAAGCAGTGATACAAGAGAGCAGTCAGGGGCGTGCCGCAACATCTCGTAGGTAATTGTGTCAGGTCCCGGAGATACGTTTTTTGTATTGTTTGGTGCAGCCCGGAGTTCACGCATTGAAAAAGGAATGTTGTATGCAGCCGAACTGTCGTTACCAAAATTAATCGGTGTTCTCTCTTCTCGCTCCCGAAAGCGAACAAACTCGAGATCCTGGGAATCCCTGCTACATCTTGCCTCGAATGCTGCAGCCATACGGTCAGCCACTGCCTGTGGATTGCTAATTTTGACGCCGTTTTCCTCTAATACTGTGGCAGGTGTTGATCGATGCTTTCCTTGTATACTTTGAATACGAGACCAGACCTGTGTAGATGGAGTAAAACGGTTGATTGTATTGACATATGCCACCCACCATCTCCTTTTTGGAGTTAACAACTATACGTCGCGCCAACGCTCTGCGCGCCTAAACGTTATTATGTTATGCGTTGTTGTGTGTCTTTTAAGTACTCTGTAAGTCCGTTTCCTTTCTAAAATCGCTTGTCGGCATTCGTGGTTCCACCAGGGGACAGGAGTTCGTTTGGGTTTGCCGGAAGTCATTGGGATAAAACGTTTGGCTGCTGAAAGAATCATGTCATTAAAATGCTTTACTGCTGCCGTTGCCGAACCCTCAGCAGTTACATCCAAGGGGCCACATGCGCCCTGGAAGCCCTCCCAGTCACCCCTTCGGAGGTTCCACCGGGATGGCAGAACCAGCGGTGCAGCCGACCGGGCTGACCGGATGTTTATTGGAAAGTGGTCACTCCCATGGAGGTCTTCAAGGGTGCACCAGCTGAGCTGGGTAAAGAGTGAAGGTGAGCAGACAGAGAGGTCTATAGCCAAGAGCGAGCCAGAGGGCAGGTTAAAGTGAGTGGGACGACCAGTGTTCAGCAGGCAGAGAGAGTTGAGATGAAGGAAACGTTCCACTGTTCGGCCTCGGGGACACGCGCGGTCCGAGGACGCTCCCCATGATGGGTTGTGAGCATTAAATACGCCCAATAGAGCAAAAGGGGTTGGCAGTTGGTCAACAAGAGCATTAAGACTATGCAGATCAATGTTGCCACCATGAGGGAGGTAAATAGAACAAACTGTGATTTTCACAAATCCTAAAGCTACCCGGGCGGCCACTGCCTGCAGAACCGTGTTTAAGCGAACAGGGAAGCACGGGGTACAGTGGTGGACTGCCACCATAACACCACCGTAGGCAATGGTGCTACTGAAAACGTCCTTTCTGAACGTCTGGAACTGTCGCAGGTTAAAAAGGCTTCCAGGCGACAGTTTTGTCTCTTGGAGGCAAAGCACACTAGGGTTATACTTTGATATAATGTTTTGCAGGTCAGAAAGGTTCGCACGAATACCACGGCAGTTCCACTGAACAATAGTCATTTAAATAAAGGGACACGGGCTTAGTGAGTAAAAGAAGGGACTTAGCCTAACCCTTCCAAGGGAGACCAGAGCCCCCATATGGACTCTTTGATGGTCCCGCACCGACGCGGTTCCGAATGGGACCACGGCCTCTACCGCCTTCCGCCGAACTTCCACGGGCACGAGCGGTTCGCCGGGACACCTCGGGAGGGCTCCCAGCAGGGCGCTTCACCGGCGACCTTTCTCGCGCTGCGGCCTCAAAGTTCTTCCGAATTTCCACCACCGAGGTTGATAACACAGATGTGTTTGGGTTGACCACTGTGTTTATGGACGATGAGGCAGGAACCTGTTGAGTACTTTGGGACAGATGTGTGGTCTTAGGCGCGGGTTTATCTGGAGGTTCAACAGGTGACCGCTCATGGCGCCGCTGTGCTGGGGGGGTGCTTCCTTTTGGGCCCCACAACGGTCCAGTCCCCCACCCCCTCAGACGTCAGAGGAAGGGGGGCAGAGCCCCACGCACCCTCCGCGCCACCCACCGGCACGGGAGTACCCGATTCAGAGGAGAGGGAAGCCCCACCCCGGGCACCACACCACCGGCGGAGGTCGCAGGCGGCAGGAGTGCAGGCGGGGAGGGCTCCGACGGGGCCGGGGGCGCCGGCGCCGTCACGGAAGGGGGCCCCGGAGGAGGTGTCACCTTCGGTTGGGGAGCCGAGGTGACGGGCCGGTCCCTAAAGACCAGCCCCATCCTCCCTGCCGTGCGGACAAAGTCCGCCACGGTCAGGGAGCGGATGACCTCCGGGGTCATCCGCGGGGATGTAGGCGTCGCCAAGGACGCCGCTAGGGCGAAGGATTTCTTTGGGTGAGTGGTCTCAGACTCCACTCGAGCATCCCGAAAGGAGATGCCTCCTGAGCCCATCTGATGTCCTCCGAGCTAGTCTAGTGACCCCTGAGCTAATATGGTGCAAGGCCCTATAAGCCTATCTGCGGCCCATTGAGCTAGTCTGATGATCCCTCATCTTTGGGGCCACTGAGCTAGTCTAGTCCTGGGCCAAGCATGAGCTTCTCTGGGGGGCTCTGATCCACACCAGGGGCCCCTGGAGCTGGTCTTGAATAGACAGAGAATAAGAACACAAGGCCAACTCCCATCATTTCGGGGGGTCATGGGGCTAGTCTAATCCCAGGGGGCACAACTGGGGGAATGAGGGGCAGCTGCTCTGGAGGACTCTGATCCACACTAGGGGGCCCCTGAGCTGGTCTGGAATATATGGAGAATAAGGACACAGTGCAAACTCCCCTTGTAAAATAGAGCTAACGAGGAATGAGCCGTCATCGCTAAAAAGGCTTGTGATGCCTAGGCACCCCGGGTTAAATAAATTGCTTATACTGGTGGATTCTGTGGAGGGGTGATAAAAAAGGCATGTGCCCCTGAGCTCAGAGCACCGTCCCCTGAACCAGGATTTCTACTAATTAATTTAAATGAATGAAGAACTAGTTTTTCACAATTTTCAGCCCTGTCACATCATCCCCATCCAAACTACCAGCCTATTTACTTTTTCTTCTCCAACTGGGACCGATCCTTGAAAATATGGAACTTTTAAACGCGTTAAAAAGGTATCTCCCGCATTATTCAGTCAACAAAAATTGTATTCGTCCCAATGTCACTATGCCACACCTCCCCCCACGCCCTTGTGGGAGCCGGGGAACTTCATCCGCGTTCAACCAGAGCTCACTCGTCACGACAAAACTAGTGGGCATAGCAAATGCATTTTCGACTCCAATATGTCTTATCTTGAATATAGTGACAGATATTACAGGCTCCGCTGATTTCTCTGATGTCAAGTATTTGCATGAATAGGTTGATTTGTCCTTAAATCTATCCAAAAAGTCCTGCTCTGGCTATTCTCATGAGATTTCGATGACACTTTTCTTTTTCTGGTTTTAATTCAGTTTTCTTTCTCTACCAATGCTTGATTTGCATTTTTCTTGGACCAAAGGCACCAAAAAGTTGATATTAAATAGAATATAGTAAGTTTTTTAGGTTACGTGAAAAGTGCCCTTTCTCTCCCGGGGTGCCCCTCAAAGGTGGTGTGCCCTTCCATGCCAAAGCTCTGGCTGCGCCCTTGATCGGGGAAATACTTAAAGCTCGCCTAAAAGGAAACATGTTTGGCAAAAGCTGCAGAATACCTGCCCAACATTAGAATAGAATTTTCCCTGTGCTATAAAAGGCGCAAAAATGCGATGAATAACAGATTCGGTGCAATGGAGGGGTGCCGCCCCCCCCAAAGCAGCTGCCCCTATGGGGTGCCGCCCCCACCAGCTGAGCACCCCCAAAGATTTTGGGAAAATTACACCCATGGCGGCCACGATAATTGATGATGCTAGCAAGTGTTTTGGTTATGTGGACAAAATCATTTGATGGCCATGCGGAATTGGAAATGCACTGCTGACTTGCTAATAAAGGGGCTGAGTGCTAAAAAATATTGCGTCAAGTGAATATCAAACTGTCAACAATTAGTTTTCAACAATGATACTAGTCGTTTAGTTCTGTGGGTTTACGCCAGCCATCGTTTCAGCCTTAAATTTTGTTTTTTTTGGTATTTATTTGGCTATTTTTGTAAAAATAAAATTTGGCCCCTTTCTAACTTGACTTTTTCCACCGTAAACACCTGGCAGCCCTGGGCAGCATCTATAAACTCTAGGATATGAAATAACACAAAAATTGGGAAAAATTTTTTAACACTAACGCGTCTAAGTTTTATTAACACGCGCATTGACGGGGGTCTGGGCCACCTTCGCTTTGACGGGGGGGTCGGGTACCCGCCGCCCCCCCATGATGCCGAGAACCAGGCTAGATAGCAAAAAAAAACGTTAGAAGATGTTGGGTAGCCCATCCACCTCTCTATCGAAAATATTTGAACCATTTTTTGTCAGGTCACATGTAAGGTCACTAGAGGTCAAGACATGCCATCATAGGGGTGACATGTAAATGAAAGTTTTGGGTCACTACATCTGAACAAGTAAAGATAGAGCAAAACAATTTGCACCATTACAATTCTCGGAGCAAGCCAAATCGAATGATAAATGACATTACATTGCTAGGGGAAATGAGATCAAATATGGGATTTGACCTGACCTGAGGTCAGATCAAGGTTAAAGTAGGTCAAAATGCATATAATTAGAAACGTAGACAAGGGAAATCTAACGCAATTAAAATAAACGCTCTATCGCCATCCATTGCTAAGTTATTCAGTTAAAACCATGTTTCCCATGTATTTCCAATGGAGATGTCATGGCTCACACCTGACCTTAGGACATTGATATCAAAAATACTTGAACATATTCTAGAGGACTCGGTGGGCCCATTATATGATAAAAGTTTCAATCGAAAAAGTTCACAATGTTGAGATTTATGCTATCTTAAACTTTTTTTAGGTCAGGTCACTTGACCTGTACTGGTGACCCTGACCTGAGATGGCCTAAACTGAAATTTTGAAGAAAATATTGTTGCAAAAATGATCAGAGGAAAGGTTGCCAGGCGCGGTGACGCCACGCGCCGCCGTTTTTACGCTATCTCCCAAAAAAAACGGGAAGGGCGGGTACCCGCCCCCTCAATGCGCGTGTTAAACCCCCGCAAAACGGAGTATTGATCCCCTGAAGACACTGTAATAGCCAGCACAAAAAATGCCCCCTCCACTGATTTTTCCTTAAAAAATGTCCTGCTGTCCAGTCATATGGGTTAGGGAAATTCAGAAAAAGGAACTCTTACTACCTCATGAACGACTCCCCGGCACCTGAGAACGGAAATTAAATCAGACGATAATCACTTCAAATCTGCGCCCCTCCACCCCTGCCTGGAGGCCAATGGTCTATCAACTACCAGGACTGACAAGGGCCCTGGTTGCAAAACTCCGCCGAACCACTGACCAGGGCTGGATGGGGCCTCAACACTGCCGGCTCCGGTACCAGCTTCGGCACCATCTGAAGGGATCTTGGGCTCAGGTGGGAAGTGAATATCGTTAGAGTATTCGTTGCTTCTTTGACATGTGTGTTGGCGTTTGTGCAGTGCGAAAATAAATAGCCCCACAATTTCTATGTAAATGTAAGGAAGGGCTTTTCATCCCACATAAGTACTACTTCTAGTCTCCTCACATAACGAACTGGGGTTTTCCCTACCAGTTCCTGTTTTTATATATTCAAATGATTGGCTTTTGGCTGTCAGCCTTTGCAGGCGAGTTTTTTTCGGACCCCTCGCCCTTAACTCTTCGCCATTCAAACCTCCGGTGCCGCGGATGATCACCTTTCGAGAAAATGACCCTCCGTGGCGCTGGTGTTTGAATGAATGTCGGCCGCGTTTGCATCGCGGACATCGCGGCGAGCTCTGGTGGTTGCCTGTCCGAAATGGACTAAGCAAGCCTGGCCCATCACGGACACCGCGGCTGGCAGCGTTCGCCGTGGTGTCTGCGATGCAAACGCGGCCGGCCACTGACTGTAGGTAGGTCACTAAAAAAATATTCGAATCACTGTGAATTATCACGTGGTTTTTACTTTTTGTCCTGAATCTCCTTAAGCTTGAGGCTATACTTGGTTAAATTTGTTCTTAAAAGACGTCAATGGCGCATATCTGTTGTTTGTGCTTATTCTGGTCATAGTGGCGGTTGAGAAGAAGTAATATTAAATATTGATGATGAGTAGTTTTTTCAGAGATTTGAAATGTATTTTGCAGTCCGTTCCATCACGTCAACTAGCCGTTGAATTCTGGAAAGACCCTGAAAGCACTGGTCCATCCGGAGGTTGTAGAGTCCGCTGGTTGACGACACGCCGTAGGGGGCGCGCTTGTACATGTAGCGGCCGAAGGGGCTGATGAAGGTAGTGAGGAGCTGGCTCTGGAAGTTTAGATAGCACTGATAGTACACTTTTAAAGCTTCGAAGACGCCGAAGTACTTGGCTTCTTCCAACACGATGGGGTTGACGCACTCCAGAGGCGTGTTTGACTGACATTGCTCCCGCGGGATGGAGTCGTTCAGCTTCGTCAAGTCGAAGCAGAGACGAATGACTTCTCCGTTCTTCTTGCTCGCGACGACGATGGGAGCGCACCAGTCGGTGAATTCCGTGACCGGTATGATAATGTCATTGTCCTCCAGCCTCTGAAGCTTCTGGAGGAAAGGCTCGCGCAAAGCCAAGGGAATGCACCCCGGCGTGTTCACAGAAAACGGGGTGGCGTCTGGTCTGAGCTGTATCTTAAATTCTTTCACAGGCATGAAGTTTGTAACGAATAAAGAGTTGTGTAAACCTTTCTAGGCTTTATTAGCATAGAATGGAGCATGGTATCTGAAAGACAAGAGATAATAATATCAGTTCAAACCCCTCAGTCTGTAAATGTTAACAGCACAGACATTATATCATTCACGACATTTCCAGCGTAAAGGAGCAAGGCTTTTAGTACGCCTACGCTTGAAACGCAAACTTCTTTGTTGAGACGAAACAAAACTTTTAGGCCCAAGACCGGCCACATCTACGGAACACAAACTAATAATCAGGCCGCAGATTGTTCCGTGCAGAAACCAAAGTTCTACCAACTTCCGCGCTCCAACATAATCTCTCCGGTTCTGACAGCGTTGAACACTACACAAAATATGAACGGCATCCGGGTTCCCTACAAAGCAAATTCATCATCTGACGAAATTCCCAGCGTCACCTGCCGGATCCACCCTACAACATTCTACAAGTTGAGACGATTCACTGGTTTCTTTTGACGACTCGACCTAGTACGCCACGTTTGCTTCTATTTCGACACTAATAGCTGTCAACGATACGGCGTCATCATTGACGGCGCACCCTGCTTTTGTGCATCTCAATCATCGTATCTCGGGGGTATCCTACTCGCATCATTTACACTATCTTGGCACCAAACTTGTCCTTAAACACGCGGCTTTTCTTTTGACTTTTTCTTTTCTTTAGTTTTGAGGGCTAGTCATGTCGTGGCCTGACGAGAGACACGTCGACTCTCTTCCATTAAGCGCACATGAGCGTAACTTGGGTTCCTTGCAGTAATTCAACTTCGTCTACTGTAGGGTCATACTTGCTTGTTCTGACTTGTCGCCTGTAAAGGGCTTTTCGCAGCCATCCATGAGGAGTGAGACCCACTGGCTACCTTCTCTGATATTTAAACATACGTTCATGAGGCGCGCGTTTTGGTCGCAACGACCGGATTAGTGGGAATCCGCAAGAACGTATTCCAGTCTCTATTCGTGAGACCTCCGGTTTCGGGCCAACGTTAGTCCGCCAGATGATGCCGTTGGCACGTTCCCCTGACCGTTGCCTTGGGGGTTGTACGGTGTCTCGACTCATTGCTATGCCCGGGAGGAACAAATTGCTTCAATTCGTCGGACATGAAGGACGCCCCCGGTAGTGTGGATAAAGGCAGGCATACCAATATGGCGAAGAGTTGACACAGGCACTTGATAACAGTTGATTGGTCAGGTCGAACACGGAAGGCGAAAGGGAATCGCAATGCTCATCGATCATGTGAAGGTACTTGTTTTCGAGCTAGAAGGAAGTGGCCCCTTGGTCAAGACTCAGTCGTTCGAACGGCTGTGTTGCCTTGATGAGATCTTGATGATCTGGGAGAAGAATCTTGGCTTCATTTGCAGCATGTCGGGCATGATGCTGTTTCTTCGGACATCATCTGTCGAGTACGGTGGTTTCTACCCTCACAAGTGAAGCATGCGGGTAACACCCGGGTGACAGAGGTCACTGTGGGCTTGAGTCCGTGGTGGCGGTGACATTTCCGCATACTCTTGAAAATTATCTGCGACTGTATTTTCTGGACCGGGTCTGTAAGCGATGTTGTACTGAAGCATGACGTTCGATTCGCCATCTATTAATCTTTTCGTTCTTGATTTTGTTGGAGTGGGTTTTGTCGAACATGAAGCAACTGACCTCTGGTCTTGATCAGCCGAAACTCGCCCCAAGTAGGAAGTGTCGCCATTGCTTCAGCGACTCTACATAGCACAAGCCTCCTTCTCGATTGAAGAGTGACGCTGCTCCAAGCCGATAGAGTCCGTGAGAAGAACGCCACGGGTCTTCCTCCTGGGATAGCGTGGCGGCAATCGATGATCCGGGCGTCTGTTTCTACTTCGAATGGTGTTGTGGATCGATGGCCGAGACGACCGAATCTGCGATATCCTGCTTGTGAGCTTAGGCTTCCTTAGCTTCCTGGTCGCGAGCTCTTCGTCTGTGACGAGGGTGAAGCTTCTCGAAGTTGGTGATCCAGCGCGAGTAATGGGCGAACATGCCCATCACCCGTTTAAGCAGGCATGTCGCGCGGCTCGGCGTTCCGAGAGGACGCAGGCGTTCCTATAGGTTTGATCGGCCACCACTGATGGTATAGCCCAGCAGGTTCACCGACGAGACGGAAGATGCACTTCTCCTGATTCAGGTCGGTTATACTTGTTGACGTGTCGAAGCTTCTTCAGTTATAATCGTGTCCTCTGGCTTGTCCACACACCGTACGTTGTCGATGTACGCGTAGTGTCCTTCGTTTTGAGTCGATGAGACCATCGATGATCCGTTGAAAACTGGCTACCCCATTGGTCCACCGAATGGGATCTGGTGAACTGGTAGAGTTGTTGTCCGCCTCGAACGCATGTACCGCTTTTCGTCTCTTTCTGGCACCTGATGATAAGCTGACCGAAGGTCAGGGTGCTGTACACTTTGTACTGAGCGATCTTCCCAACCATGTCTCTATCCGGGTGAGGGTACGCATCAGCTGAGTATAACGGTTGATGGTCTGCGTAATCGACCACCATTCGCTTCTTATGGTTTTATTGCTGGTTACCATACTTGGCACGCCAGGGGTCACTGGGTTCGATGACGCCTTCCTTAGGAGTCTTGAGACTTCATGGCTGATGAAGTTCTGGTCCGATGACGAAAACCGTCTTGACTTTGTAGTAACAGGCTTGCAGTCCTCCGATAAGTTTGCAAGAGGGATGGCGGCGGTACGAAGCCGTGGCGAGGCCACACAGTGAAGGCAGGCTCTCCACCACCGAATGGGATCTGTACAGTTGAATGTTTCTCGAGGAAGTTGTGGCCAGAATCACATCACAACATAGGTTGTCGAGGACAGAGACCTTGACTTGCTCGTATACTCTATTGCCAGCTTCTTCGGTACTCACAGTAATGCAGCGAAACAACACCCATGTACCTGAGGTCGGGTGGTAGCCATGGAGACGTGTCCCGAGATGGCTGAACATCCCACTTGTTTTTTCACGATTTGGTTTTACGAGCTTTCGGAGCTGCCTGTATCATGAGGGCCTGGCGTCTTGTCCATTTATTTTGATACTGCACATGCCTTTTCTAAGCGAAGGAGCTCCTTCGAGTGTGGCTTCACGGTCCAATGGATGCGAGTTGGGGCCGATACATCGACACAGCGGCAGGTGTAACAGCACAGATGTTCGAATGAGCGGCAAGCTTTGGCAAAATGACCTTTCTTTCCACAGTTGTTACATTGCATCTCTCGCGGGCATTTGTCTCGTGCATACCCATACCACGAAGTAACATTGCTGGTTTTGCTGCCGAGAAGTGTTTCACCATTATCTTGTTCTGACATTGTAGCTGGGTTGGATCCGTGAATGGGAGGTGTGCTGTTCGCTGAACACGCAGCATACTCGCGCAGCGTTCACGCTCTGGAGAATGAATCTGAGTGCTTCTGAGCCATTTCGGGTCTGAGCTTTCTGGAACGCGATTCCGGTGGTGTTTTCTGTAGACGCTGCCGTATGACAGGCGAGAGAGCCCATTGATGAAAGCGTCCCTGATTATTCGTCACGGTATTGCGTCGCTTTGACATCCTTGAAGGCGCAATCCTTAGCGAAGCTTCAGGACTGCAAATACTTGTCTAGACTCTCGCCTGGTTCTTGCGACGGCTTCGAGCACATGGCGCGCAAAATCTCGTTCTTGGGCTTTCATTAAAGCAGACAGGACACTGATGGCAGCCTTAGGTACTCATTCGATATGTGTTCAAAATCGATGGTGACACATATTTATTAGTAGCTTTAGTTTTTTGTTCGCTGCTTCGAGCTGTTGCAGCTCATCAAGTTCTAGTGCGTTGCCAATGTTGCCACTGTTTTGATGCTTGCTACTTGGTCTGTATCGATCGTTCGTCGCGGAACCTGTCTGTCGGCTTGTGAGAAGACTCTATGGTGAATAAATTGTAACGAATAGAGTGATTAAACCTTTCTAGGCTTTATTCGATAGAATGGAGCATGTATCTAAAGACAGGATAATAATATCAGTTCAATCCCCTCAGTCTGTAAATGTTAACAGCCGACATTTATTTTGACAGATGACACCGTCGAACCCTTCGCAAACTCAGAGAAGATAGCCTCCCTCTCTGGTTTTGGTGATGTTGTTGAAGGCGATGTTGCATCAGGTGTGGAAACGGTGGCTTTAAGTTCCGTCAGCCGTGCCACTGAGACTGGAACCGGAGCTGCGACCGCTGTTCCGCAGGCTGCCGCTGTACTGAGCTCATCTTCCGTAAGCTCTGCCACCGTGATCGCTGACGCTTCTGGCGTCCATGCAGCAGAAGACGATGCCGGATAAGCTACTGGTCTCCTGGTGGGGTTGGTCACTGGAGCAGGTACGGAGCGAGCATTGCCACCCTCAATTAGTGGGTGAAGTCCACAATCAGTAGCACTACTGGCGAAAACCCTTTTGCCGAAGACGCTGTTGCCGAAGACGCTTTTGAAGCGCATGTCGAAGCAGCTGCTGGAAGCGTTCTGGAAGCCCACTCTAGGGTGACGGCTGGCGATGCAACACGGCCGCGCACTTGAACGGTTGATGAAGGTGCGACTGGAATGTGCGCTGCACTTGCTGAAGGCGAGGCTGGAGGCGTAGCGGGAGCGTGCGCTAAAGCGTTCGCCGCACGCACGGTGGTATGCGTGGTAGAACGAGCCACAGACTGCCACTGCATGTGCTGAGTGAGCTGTTGGATGGGTTGTGGCAGAGGTGATGTGATGTCACGTACTGATGGAGCGGGCGAAGGCCGGTGCTGAACGTGACGACCCTCTCCAGGCGTGTTTAGAACCAGAAGAGGAATTTGGGTTGGGTAGTCCGAAAGCAAAATGCCAATATCCCAAGTCACTCTCCACGATAACAGGAGGCCGCTGACTCCTTGAAGGAAGTGGATGTCGTCGGCAGCGACAGCGTTTCCGTACTTGAACTCTGCTAGTTTCCTGCCGACAGCCCAAATGACTCTGCCGTCAGTAGCTCTTGGCTTCTCAGTGGAAGTCTTCAGATTATCAACATCGCCACCGATGGCGGTGAAGAAGCCATGGTGATATCGGTGCCGCTGTCTGGGAGGGCGGGCACTTTCACAACTTAACCGTCCATTAGATCCGTGACACGCAGCTACACTTTCGGGGCACCGTTCCGAGACGTTGGCGCCATGATGGCTGCGGTGTGGGAATATACGCAATTTCCTGCCGTCTTGCCAGAAGCAGGTTAACTTCGGTACCAGGCTGACTCACTGCTACGGCAGACAGACTTGAAAAGTCCGAGCTTGCCACAGCCGCGGCAGGACTTGCCGCGCGCAGGGCCATCGGACGCAGGCGGGTGGGCTCGGTCGCAGTTGCGACAGGAATTCTCATCCCCATGTGCGGCTGCTGACATCATCTGACGACGTGAGTTCCTGGCAGTACGGGTCACTCCGTATGCAGAAGTTGCAGCAGGCTCGCCGACGAGAGTGGCAAGGTCGCACCCGGCAGCCTCTTCTGCGCGGCAGATTTCGATGGCACGAGCACAGGTGAGTTCTGAAACGGCATATAGTTTCTTGATTACGGAAGTGTCACGAATTCCCATGACGATAAGATCACGGGTTAGACCATCACGGCACGTGGGGCAAAAGTTGCACGTTGAAAAAGCTCGTTCAGGGCCATCAAGAAATCTTGAAACAACTCGCCATCCATCTGACATCTCAGGTTAACCCGCGCCCCACCGGGGGTCCGACGCCACCTTCGCCCCACCGCGGTGCACCGGGGGCCATCGATGGCCCCCTCTAACTCCAAAATATGGGGGTTAGCGCAAATCTGCAAAGTGCATTAGAAAGCTTGCGTGAATTCAGTAAGAAACTACTTAACATGTTTAAGCGCTCAGGTCAATGGTTTCACCTCCAGAGCTCAAGTTAGGTCAAGATCGGCTATTTTCACTGAAATATGCAATGCTTAAGCAAACTGGGCATAACTCTTATCCCATTAGAGCTATTGAGATCTGGTAAAGTATATCTGATAGGAAAATGCCAGACCTTTTTCCGCTATGTTGAACGTAAAGACCTCGCGCCAGTGGTTTGACCTCCAGAGGTCACCTTGTGACCTTATATTACCTGAGGTCACGAAAGGTCAGAAAGTGATCTTGCCGTATATCAAATGAAAGCCAGTGACAAGACATGAACAATGGCGTTTGATTCAGCGCTCTAGCTTAATTAGGTCAAACGTTATTGTCAAAATACTGTTTTGACCCCTGGTGACCTTGGATGACTTTGGAGAGGTCAAAGGGAAAATATGGCCCCTGTGATCCATGAAAGGGTGTCCAAGAACTCTTTACTGAGCAAGCCGAGTATTTTCAATCGTTTTTGTGACTTTAGATCATAAGACAGCTTTTCCCCTATGCTTTTTCAATTTGAGAGGTCACCTCGTGACCTGACCTCAGATCACGAAATCGAAAAATCCAGGATATACACCTTGTAGAACCTCGAGGGGTCATGAAGTGTATGAAGTTTCAAATCGATCGACTTCGAAATGTAGCTCTTATAGAGCTCAAAGGTTGAAGTGAGGTGACCTTTGGTTGACCTCGCCTGATGACTTGACCTTGGGTGGCCCGGGGTAAAACATTTCACGGATGGTGGGAAAATGATGGGGTGAGAGGAAGAGCCCTCAACCGCGGGGCTGCGCCTTGTCGTTTTTCTGCTATCCCGGAAAAACCTTATGACCCTCCCGCGGTGGGGCGAGGGTTAAATTTGCGTCTTTCCATTTCGTTATCTTGACCCATGCAATAAACACGAGGTTTTTCTAGGACAGTATTAAGCGTTCGTTCTTTCGCTGGTATTTGCAGGTTCCGGAGCTTTTGCGACACTTCTGCCACTTAAAACGAGCGAAGCTTCGCCATCTGCACAGGCTGGGGTGCTGTGTGAAGGCCGGTGAGCATGACGTAGTCGAGGCCAAGGTCGAACGAACCTGCCCAGAGGCGACGGTCCGTGGGTCAGCTGGGCGGCGGCGGCCGGTAGGGGTGAGAGGCGGGGTAGCAGGCCACTGACTGGCGGTAGCTTGCTGCTGCAGAAGCTGAATTTGTTCTCGAAGAGAGACGTTTTCCATCGCCAGTGCCGCTGTGGCGTCCGCGGAGATATTACCAGTAGCCTGCGCCATGTTCGAGTCCGTCAATAAGAAGTGTGGAGTTTCAGATGAGCAGCTTATTGCAGTCGGACGATGTGA
The DNA here is from genome assembly GCA_034440635.1 of Lepas anatifera. Lineage (NCBI taxonomy): Eukaryota > Metazoa > Arthropoda > Thecostraca > Lepadidae > Lepas > Lepas anatifera. Next base: position 547,359 of record JAOTON010001328.1, read on the forward strand.
ACACGCGCGGCCGGCCAGTGCTGCGCGCAGACTGCCCGACCCGTGAGGCGCGTTAGGTCACGGTAGATGCCATGGTGTCTGGCTGAACACGACATCTCATTGGTTGGTGCCGGTCCGGTGACATGCCTGGCGCGGAGCACCTACTGGTGCAAATATACAGTGCCCGTACAACTCGAGACCTGAAATTTTGCGAAAAGTTGCGCCAATAATCAAGGATGCATATGGCACATACAACAGCGTCCCACGTAGGTGTTTTCCGGCTGTTTTGGAAACTCGAGCTGGCGCTCAAACACTCCCACAGGTTGAGACTTATAAACTCTTGAAAAACTACAGTCATTAAGGTTTACCCATTCATCAACCATTACGGTTACATGGCGTCTCCAACTCACATCCTCTTGGCAGGGACTGCAGAGGCCAGACCACACCTTATTCAGAGACCCCGATATGAATACAATGCGGAAACTTGCCTCAGCGAGTGGGTGCCTAGCACCACTGATCAAACACCTGCTCTGGTAGAAACGTGTGTTAACAAGGGTCCTCGACTGTGAAAATGTTCCCGTTTGAGCCCTAAAAGTGCCCTTTTTCATTCATGGTCCCCAGTGAAAAGCTGCAAAAATGCGCTGGCTTTGGGATGAAGTCTTTGGCAGCCGATTCAGAAATGTTATGGAAACTCCAACAGGTAAAATACGATGAAAAAATCAATGAAATATTATTTCCTGAATTCCTACAGTGCTATCAAGAAGAAGGGTTGCCCAAATTGATGTTATTTCCACACGCTCTGCGGGCGACTGTGTGCTTGGATGCGCTGGATCTCTGTTACCTAGAAGTGCTCTTAGGTATGGCTGTGCATCCAGGTTAGCTCTTGGGGTCCCCTGAGACTGACTCTCGGGGCCCCCTGAGATCAACTCTTGGGATCCTCTGAGACTGACTCAGGGGCCCCTGCAACCGACTTCTGGGGGCCCCTGAGATGGACTTTTGGCCCTGAGACTGACTCTCGGACCTTCCTGAGACTATATCTCGTGGCCCCCTGAGCTCGACTCCCGGAGGCCCCCTGAGGCCGACTCTTGGGGTCCCCTGAGACTGACTTCCAGGAGCCCCCTGAAACCGACTTTGGGGGGTCTGAGACTTAATCTCGGGGGGTGGGAGGTTGAGACCGACTCTCGGACCCTCTGAGACCGACTTTCTTGGGTCCCTTGCGACCAACTCTCAGGGGCCCTGGAAACCAACTTTCGGGGGGCCCCTGAGACCACCTCTCGGGGCCCCTAAGACCAACTCTTGGGCCCCTAATACTAACTCTCGGGGCGGAGGGCCCTGAGACCGACTCGGGGCCCCTATGAACAAATCTCGGGGGCCCCTGAGACTGACTCTGGGGGCCCCCTGATCAGGAATCCTTTAGAGTGCTTACGATCGGCCCAAGGGCGGGGGAGGGGTCCGCGAACCCCTTGGACTATCTTTGGCTACTCTACTGGTCCCAGTCCATCTCGGGGGGGGATGTGGGCAGTGCTGCACAGTGGGTCACAGATTAGCTCAGATGACCAGATCAGCTTAGGAGCCCGGTTCAGCTCAGGGGTCCCAGATCGGCTTATGTAGCGTCTCAGAACAGCTCAAGGAGGCCACTTCAAGCTCAGCTCAGGGGCCCTATAACTCTGCGTGAGCCCCAGATAAGCTCAGGAGCCCCAGTTTAGCACAGGGGGCATCAGATTAGCTTTGGGGGCCCAGCTCAGCTCAGGGGCCCCCAGATCGGCTTGTATAGGGTCTTTGATTAGCTCAAGGGGCCCATTCAGACTGATGGCTCCCAGTTCAGCTTAGAGACCATGCAACAGTTCAGAGGGGCATAAACCAGCTTGAGGGACCTTAGATCAGCTCAGGGAGCTCCAGGTTAGCTCATAGGACATCAGAGGTTAATTCAGAGGCCCCTGAACAGCTCAGGGGCTCCAGGCCGACTCATAAGACCTCAGATCAGCTCAGGGGTCCAGGCCACTTTTGTAAGAGGTTTTCCGAGCAAGCTATAGGGTCCGTTTGGGTTTCTTGTTTTATGTTGCAGTTGCTGGTATTTTCATATCAATACCACTTTTCTGTGGGGGCCCCCACAGAAAAGTGTGAAGGGGGGCAGTGGCCCCCCTGGCCCCCCGGTTCCTACGCCTATGCATTCATGCTCACTCACATTTTCAGTCTCTACCTCATCATCACCCAAAAAATATACAAAACGCGTCATTATATGACGGACATTACAAATGTGTGGGTTTTACCTGGTATCAAGCCACCCACTGTAGTGTTTCCACAAAAGACTAACATAATAAAAACACAAAGCACCGTCATTGATCAACTGGCCAATTTTCAGGTTCAGTGAGGTCATGATGAGGCGTTGCAAACCATGAGCCTGACATGGACCAACTAGCCTGTCGCGGACCGTGGCGAAAATGGCATCCACCTGAATTTCTGGCTATGTTCATACCCATGGCTGGAGATCTTTTCTCGATCCAGGGGCGGGGGGTCCTGGGTGGGTTAGCGCTGGCACGGAAATGAAGTCCTATACAAAGCCTATGGGAGACCCAAAATCCAGGGGGGTCCTGACCCCCCAACCCCCCGGGATTTCCACCCATGTTCATACATATTACTTTTCTTGTTTTCTTAAGAAAAGAGAGGAGTCGTAATGTTAGAAAAACTAATTAGAGACCATTGGTCGAAAAATGATATAAGGACTTGGGCTTCATGTAAAGCTCCCTATAGCCGGATCCGAGGACGGGAGGCAAATGGGGGCACCTGCCTCCCCGGCTGAACCCCGGCGCCGCCTGAATTGTGATAGCGCCCCCCCTGAAAGGTTACATCCCGCCCCTCCATCCCCCATGATACGAGTTTGGGCGCCCCCGCGATAGGATTGAGCGCCCAACTGATGAACACCCAAAAGTGACGCCCCCTCTCCATCCAGCCCGGGTGGTGCCTTCTCCCCGTCTCGGTAATTTTGGATCCGTCCGTGTTTCTTACACCTGCCAGGACTCCCGTATTTATGTAAACCGTATAGCCATCTGATGTTTGTGGCTTGCATTGCGATGTTTCATGAGTGAAGAATGGCAATTTGCACAGTGGCACAGATTTGGCGTCCGCCCATCATCATAATCAGTGACCTGACCTGTGGCACAATTCAGCGTGCGTCTACCGTCATGGTCAGTGACCTGACCTGACCTGGGGCACAGATCCGGCGTGCGTCTACCATCATGATCAGTGACCTGACCTGACCTGGGGGGCGCGGTAGTGGGTGGTCGCGTAGCTGGCTTCCATTCGCCGACCCGGGTTCAGGCCCGGCGGCTTCCTGAACAAGGAGCAAGCTGGCTCCCGAGAAACCCTTCCAACAGGGAGAGTTGGCGACGCCATATGACCCTGGCAGTTGGTGCGTGATAGCCCCAAAAATTATTATTGACCTGACCTGGGGCACAGATCCGGCGTGCGTCTACCTGACCTGACCTGGGGCACAAATCCGGCGTGCGTCTACCATCATGATCAGTGACCTGACCTGACCTGGGGCACAGATTCGGCGTGCGTCTACCATCATGATCAGTGACCTGACCTGATCTGGGGCACAGATCCAGCGTGCGTCTGCCTTCATGATCAGTGACCTGACCTGTGGCACAGATCCACTGTGCGTCTACCATCATGATCAGTGACCTGACCTGATCTGGGGCACAGATCCAGCGTGCGTCTGCCATCATGATCAGTGACCTGACCTGACCTGGGGCACGACCCGGCGTGCGTCCACCATCTGATCAGTGACCTGACCTGTGGCACAGATCCACTGTGCGTCTACCATCATGATCAGTGACCTAACCTGACCTGGGGCTAAGATCCGGCGTGCGTCTACCTGACCTGACCTGGGGCACAAATCCGGCGTGCGTCTACCATCATGATCAGTGACCTGACCTGACCTGGGGCACAGATTCGGCGTGCGTCTACCATCATGATCAGTGACCTGACCTGACCTGGGGGCACAGACCCGGCGTGCGTCCACCATCATGATCAGTGACCTGACCTGTGGCACAGATCCACTGTGCGTCTACCATCATGATCAGTGACCTGACCTGACCTGGGGCTAAGATCCGGCGTGCGTCTACCTGACCTGACCTGGGGCACAAATCCGGCGTGCGTCTACCATCATGATCAGTGACCTGACCTGACCTGGGGCACAGATTCGGCGTGCGTCTACCATCATGATCAGTGACCTGACCTGACTGGGGCACAGATCCAGCGTGCGTCTGCCATCATGATCAGTGACCTGACCTGTGGCACAGATCCACTGTGCGTCTACCATCATGATCAGTGACCTGACCTGACCTGGGGCTAAGATCCGGCGTGCGTCTACCTGACCTGACCTGGGGCACAAATCCGGCGTGCGTCTACCATCATGATCAGTGACCTGACCTGTGGCACAGATCCACTGTGCGTCTACCATCATGATCAGTGACCTGACCTGACCTGACCTGGGGCTAGATCCGGCGTGCGTCTACCTGACCTGACCTGGGGCACAAATCCGGCGTGCGTCTACCATCATGATCAGTGACCTGACCTGACCTGGGGCACAGATTCGGCGTGCGTCTACCATCTGATCAGTGACCTGACCTGACCTGGGGCACGACCTGGCGTGCGTCCACTATCTGATCAGTGACCTGTCCTGACCTGGGGCACAGACCCGGCGTGCGTCCACCATCATGATCAGTGACCTGACCTGTGGCGCAATTCAGCGTGCGTCTACCGTCATGATCAGTGACCTAACCTGGGGCAGAGATTCGGCGTTTGTCCACCATCATGATCAGTGACCTGACCTGTGGCACAGATCCATGTGCGTCTACCATCATGATCAGTGACCTGACCTGGGGCAGATATTCGGCGTTTGTCCACCATCATGATCAGTGACCTGACCTGTGGCACAGATCCACTGTGCGTCTACCATCATGATCAGTGACCTGACCTGTGGCACAGATCCACTGTGCGTCTACCATCATGGTCAGTGACCTGACCTGACCTGGGGCAGAGATTCGGCGTGCGTCCACCATCGTGATCAGTGACCTGACCTGGCCTGTGTCGCAGATTCGGCGTGCGTCCACCATCATGATCAGTGACCTGACCTGTGTCACAGATTCGGCGTGCGTCGGCCATCGGGACGCAGCTGGAGGGTAGCCTGTCGGCAGCGGGCGAGGCCCGGCAGCGAGGAAACCGCAAGGCCATCCTGCGTATGCTTGGTAAGTGAGCTATTCCACGACACCAACATCTTGAAATCTCACCCTACGTCTCAGATTTTACCGAATCATTGGCCATGGGGTATTCTGGGATGTATAAATACGCTGTGGTAGTAAAACCTCCGCAGGAGCAACTATTTTTTAGCCATTGGTTGAGAATGTTTTTGGAGTTATCGCGTTTTATTGGAAATCAGTTTATTGTTTATTTGTCGTGAATGATCAACATATCCAATTCCAATTACAGCTCAAGTCTTCACAGGTAAATCACACATGTTCATGAAGCACACTAAAATAGATCAAGGTGAAACGCGGCGCTTTAGCACCAGTGTTGGTGTAGCCCGCGGCCGCGGGTCCAAGATCAACAATATAATAGTATGCATAAACTAAGAAACGATGAATGAGATAGAAGGATTGCCTACATAAATAGATTAAAAATTTTCAGCATTTTGCATAGGAATCAATCCGTTCCAGGGGTGTGCACCAGGCGAGTATTTGAAGTTTGGGAACCACATGTCTGAGGGTGTGGCTTGTACGGCTGGTCGACCTCCCCAGCCGTGAGCGGGTGGGACCGATGAAGCTGGGGTCAGCCGGGGAGGGTGGGATGACCCAGTGATTTCACTTTCAGCAGTGGGAACTCCTGTATTTGAGCCTCGCCGGCAGAAAGGCGAAACACCGTAATAGTAATTACTCGGTTCCGCAGCGGTGGACCAGCAAATATCCATCCCCTATATTGATAGCTGAACTCCAAATGCCATTGGACGCAGGACCGTGGTGTGTATATTAGACTGTGTCTTGGGAGAACTTTTTGTCGGGAATGCAAATGTAATATGATATTGTTTTGTGCATGCCCATAAGAAAATAACTTATTCGGAAACATTTGGACCAAAAATAAAAACTCAGCCTGCACGAGCTACTTTATAACGACCGGTTCGACCGTTTTTTAACCCTTCGCCGCCTAGATTAGACACCATTTCTCGGTTTTCCGCGAATGACTCTGAGCCGATTTTAATGAGATGGGCGTCGCTTTGCATGCTTCTAGAGTGGTTAATTTGACAGTCTATGACCATAAATTGGCCCATAAATGCCAATTAGGTCAGAACCAGTCAACGAGTTATGACGTCATTTCTAAACCCATGTAAGGCAATTCTGTTCTTATAAAATGTGAAAACCAACCATAAAAACCAAAACCAAGCCCTAACTCGGTTTCTCGAAGAGCTTAATCAAGCTTCTGACTATCATTCTAAACCTATTGCAACAAAAAATCTGGACGATGCCGTCGATTTTAAGGTTAGGTCAATATCAAGGTCACCAGAGGCCATCAAAGGTCACGGTTCTCGAAATTGTATGTAACCTGACCTTCCCTTGCAAGGCAATGGGGCCAATTATTGAAAAGGGGAAGATCAAGGCGCGGGCACTTGCCATAGATCTATTGACCTGACTTTTTATGGATTTATTACTGACTAGGCGAGGAACAAAAACAGCCATGAGGAGCAAAGCTTTTTATTTATTTTTGGACCGGTCTACTGGACATGCGATGCCACTGCATGCTTCTGAGCAGCGGGCCGGAGCCCAGCACTCTACCAACTGAGCTACCGCGGCAACTGTTCAGTGTGTATTGTGTATATGTGTAGTGTAGTGTGTATAGTGTATGTGTTCAGTGTTTAGTATATGTGACCAATCTGTATCATAGTGTTCAGTTATGTACGCTGTAACATATAGGCTGCATCATAGTTTTTTGTTGTTGTTTAGTTCAGATTGCTTCCAACCATAGTCTTTGATTACAAAACACGAATATCAGTGGTTGTGGTTATTTTCCCCTTTCAAGGCTAGGTAAGTGCCGGTTTCAACCAGATGAATCTATGGTTGAGATTTAGTTGCGATTGAAGAATTCCTAAAAGGGTTTTGAGGCTTGCCGTCAGCTGCTTACCATGGGTAATTGGGTAAGCCGTCATGACTTTTGTTTTACTTTAAGCAGCTGCGCTGTCATCTAGCTAATGTTTGAAGTTGATAAAAACAGGGTGTGTTGTCGTTTTTGGCATGACAGCGAGTGGCGGTGACTGTGTTTTGGGAGCCGTCGAGTGGGAAGAGTTACCTGAAACCTAGTCCGGTTGAGGGTGGGTTGCATCTAGCCCCCTCCAGTAGCATGCGAACATCACCGGATGTGACGTCACACCTGGTAGCATATAACATGGGAAAATTAAATGATTAAATATACAACTGTTGGCAAAAAGAGGTGCAAAATCGAAGATGAAACGCTTGTTTATTGCATTTGAGATCAAATTGATTACCGTGTATTCTCACAAATTCGTAAGCGGGCAGTGCCATTAGCTGCAGTTTGACACACGGCCCAAAGGTGAAGGAATTCCTCCATACCCGTGTGACGTCACCCAGGCGTGAAGGAATCCCTATTGAACGTACCTTTAATTAAAGGTATCATGGGTTGCATCGGCTTCGCGTCCGTGTGTCTGCCTTATTTAAGCTTGGTCGGTCACTAAGGTGAAGCGATTGGCATCACTTCGGTAAATCGTTGTTTAATCCCTGCACCGATGGACTTAGTCGTGTCTATGCGGTCTAAGACCGATCACTGTTTGTTGGCAAATCCGGATAGGTTACTGCAAAAGCACCATAGTTACTCCGACATATGGCGTCGTTCAGTGTATAAGGCGGATTGGTGGATCTCAAGGATTCGTCGGAAAAAATCGTCCTGGAAAACCTTCAAGGCTGTCATTATATGTATCTAAACTGTGGAAAATGAGGGCTGTAACAATCCATGATGTTCAGTATCCCTCCAGATGAGAAGAAAACAGAATGTTACGGCATATACTAAACAATCAACATGACTCCAAAGTGGACCTGGAGAGAATAACAAGCACAAGAAAAATTCTTTCAGTAGCTCTTGAACACCACCAAGTGCAAGTGTAACGTACGGATGCAAATGATCGCTGACAAGCCGAACTCCAAAGGAGGAGGGAGCATTTTTAGCGATTATCCTAGCAAGAGCAAGCTCAGTTTGGGGTCTAGGAATGAACTTCAAGTGCTCCCCGCCCCCCCCAACAGGCCCGAATTAGAGTGCCAAGAGGCGCTTTACCGGCACCAGCATGATCCCCGTGGATCGTCTCCTATCCCAACTTTGAACAGCACTCGACGGAGACTCTATCGCCGACCCAAATCAAAAGTTTAGGACAATATCCAGTGCACCACATTTGACACCGCCACTTCAAACACGGGGATCATCTGTGGAACAGTCATAATAATATATACTTACCTAGGCAGGGGCGGACGCAGAACCGAGTTGGGGGGGTGTGACGTGAGATTTGGATGCTTGATAGACCTAGCATAAGCTACCTCTCCAAGTACATGATCGCTCTCGGTGGGGGGGGGTGGGAGCGAATATTTCATTGCTCGGCAGACTAAACACCTGTAAACATCTTTTTCCAAAATTTCGCCGGCCTTTGGAGGCTAAAAGATAGTTTGCCCCCCTCCAGCGCTTTGGGGGCCATAGCCAGAATGTTCCCCCCTGCGTCCGCCAATGTACCTAGGCAGAAAAATGTAGAGATTGCCGTGTCGTCACCACACGTTTGGGCTGGTCCAAAGCTCTGTTTGGAGGCTGCTGTTTGAGGCAGCTCTGGGGCCTGATACCAGCCTGTAAAGGAAACCTGACCAGACCTAGACACCAGTCCGAGTGTTCCACACAAGAAGCTGATGATCTGATCACCGATACTGTTAGAGATGAAGGACGAGGCATTGGTGTACGTGACCAAGGTGCTGCGTGTGCAGAGCAACCAGATCCTACTGGAAGACAATTATGATGACTGGCATGAACCTCACCAAACCCGCTGGAGGAAATCCTGCTTGTTGGCCTAAGCTGAATGAAATCCGGGGCGAGTTACAAGGCCCAAATGAAGGTCATCATGGTGGTTATCATGAGGAACAGCTGATCCCTGACGAAAGAAAATTTCGTATTCTCCCTGTTCTGTGTCAAGCTGAGCTTTATACTGAAGTTCAGGCTGAGGGATCAGCTCCTCTCTTTTTCTGCCTCGGAGAAGTTCCAGTTTGGAGTCCCGAACTTCTCCGATGTTGGAGAGGACATCGACTTGGCAGACCTGATTAGATCAAACAGCTGGACCCCATTCAATATAATCGATATCGCCGTCAACTGCATAGATCAGCCCCGGGATTTGATGGGAGGATCCGGTCTATTAGGAGGCTACCAATTTTGTGAAATATTGAAGTGACAAACAATGTGGGGAACGATAAATCAAAATCATCTTCGAATACGCCGAGATCCTGACAATGGATGAAAATATGAGACATCTCTTAGTGCAGGGGCTGGAACAAAAACTGTGGAAGTTTCCATAGTTAAAAAAATTAAGGTCTTGCATCAGAGTTCTAGTATATTAGCCTGGCTTAGCCGAACAGCGTCGCCATGCGCAGTTGTGAAGGCTACGCGCCATTGTCGCCGACGCCTTATAGTCCCTGACCGTGGATATTGCTTGTTATTCGGATGTGATGGGTTTGCATATGTTCTGAAGATACAAATTTATTTGAAACTGGAATACTTAATGCAATTTTCCAGATTTGGAGTGACAGAGACTGGTCATGAAACCGCTGCATGCGATTAACTAGCACTCTTATATAAATCCCAACGGGTTAGACCTTACTAAGCTTTAGGTGGTTTTCGGCAAAGTTATAACTATTTCAAAGTTACATCCCTCTTCTATGTTGAAAGTGCTCTCAATTACGAATAGTAATGCCCCGGTTCCTGTTACATCCGAAAAAATTAATACATTTTGTTCATCCTAACCCATGGCCAGAGATCGCCTACGCTACATTTCGTTACCGAATTACGCTACGTTACGGTTCGACTTTGGAAAAAACTACTCTACGGAATTACGCTTCGTTATATTTCATTGACTACGGGATTATGGTAGGGCAGACGGGGCAAAACGGACTTTGGGCAAAACGGATTTTAGCTGTTTCGGTATGTTGCTGGTGTTTCCACCTAGATTTTAGAGGATGAACTACTGCTTTAGACAAAGGACGTCAGAAAATAGCGTGTATATCGTCAGTTAGGGGCATCATTTCGACGCGAGCTTGCTGGAGAGGATTTTCCTGTAAGTATTACGATATTTACAAGTTTTAAATCTTCGTTTTTTCGAGTGACAAACTGAGTTCAGTTCTGATAGTGATATGTATGAATAAGTGGCAGTGTAGGCTTAGGGTACGGGTAATTTCAAATCTCAAAGCCTGCTATTTTTTCCGACACGTAAAAACTTGAAATCGGAGTATCTGTGGGGCAAAACGGACGGGGCAAAATGGACCAATGGGGTAAAATGGTCTGATGGTCCGGTTTACCCCAATCATTTAGGATTATTTGTTATGCAGTTTTTTATTGTAGTAAGGCCACAGAAACAGTCAGAAAACAAGGTAGGGGCGAGTTCAGGATGGGCGGCAGTCTTGTGCCAAAATGAAAGCAGGTTGAAATCTTAATTGATTTTAGACATGTTGACGCTTTAACGAAAACATGATGTTGTTTTGTCATATTACCTAGGCTGCCAGGTATGTGGATTTATATATCTTTGAGGGGTGCTCAAGCAAAGTACAATGGCAGCAGGTCATACTGTCCGTTTTGCCCCTTCTTGAAAACCATTTTGCCCCAGAGTTGGGGGAAAACGGACAAAAAACATTAGCTGATATATTTTACTGCCATGTTTTTCCAAATTAATTTTTCAAGTTGATTCTCTTACGTTAGAAAAACAATTCATTAGGCTACAACAGGGTGTATAGCTTAACATTTTCGGTCCGCTATTGAGCTTGCTATGTTAGAAAAACACTTAGGGTGTCCGTTTTGCCCCGGTCTCCCCTACTTGAGCTACGGCTATGGTAAAAATATACCCTACTTCCATATCAACATTTTTTCATACATTCATACTGTAACCCTCGCCCTGTAAGGAAGGGGGGTGTTTGAACACCCCCGTCGGGTTTTACCGCCGGTGCGAAGCACCGCCGTACTTGGTAGACATTATCCTTGATCAATTCCGCAGCTTTCCGCAAAATTTTAAGGTTGGGTCATCTTAGGTCAGGTCCCCAGTGCAGGTTAAGTGACTTCACCTCCAAAAATGTTTAAGTTGTCATAAGTAGGAAAGGGGTGAATTTGTCGCGATTGAGTCTGATACCACATAATGGGCTTACCGAGTATTACAACATATATTCAGGGATTTTTCATAGCGATGGCCTAAGGTCAGGTACGGAGCATGACCTCTGCGTTGGAAATGCATGGGGAAAACGGAAAGTGGGCTGTATTTGTGTAGATAAAGCTGAGAATACCTTCATATTCCCCAAATCGTAGTATCCTGGGCTCCCTTCTAGGTTCCTTTTGCAATGTTTTACCTGTGACATCTGAGAGGTCATCTGCGCTACTTTTCAGACTTGGGTCAATAGATTTGCAGGAAATGACGATAAAACTTTTATTTTAATACTATTGCGTTGAGATTGTTATTATAAGTCGATTGATGTGCATTTTGACTATGCTAGATTAGATAGTGACCTTGACCTGACCAGATGTGTGACCTGATGACCTGATGTGTGTGATCAATGGTCAGGAATTCTCGTCACCAGTTGAAAAAAATTATAACTCGAAATAAACCTACTTCTATTTTTTACAGGCCCAAAAATGTGTCTGTGATTTACACTATCCACCAAAAGGTTCTGATATTAATTGACAGCAATTTGATGCATTTCTCGTGAAATTGTTTTAAGTAAGTAATTTTAAAGTAATGGTTTGGTCGTTACTTTTTCCAATATTATCACTTCTATTTCAAATTTCGAATAAAGCAATCGTTACTAAGAATCCTTTGTACCGCGATCGAGCTCACGAGAAGGTATATATATATATATATATATATATATATATATATATATATATATGTTTGATTAAAAACGACGGCATATTTTAGTTTTATGTTCTTCTTCTGTTGTTTCTCTTTTCTCCGTACCACTCTTCTTTTATCAGTGTCCAAAGAAAAAAGTATATTTCCTAAGTTCATTTACGACGTTTCGGTGATAAATACATCCATCATCAGGCATTAATAATATGTTTATACACAGGCTTTACAGTTTACAACTTCACTATTATTAAAAGGTAAAAGACATGGACTAAAACCTATGTTTATACGGTCAAGAATTCGATAGTTATAAGTGAAAATATTGAACGCTTGCGTGAAAGTATCACCGTCAAAATATTGAACGCTTGCGTTCAATATTTTCACTTATAATTATCGAATTCTTGACCGTATAAACATCCGCAAGGTTCAATATTTTCTTATAACTATCGAATTCTGACCGTATAAACATAGGTTTTAGTCCCTCTCTTTTACCTTTTAATAATAGTGAAGTTGTAAACTGTAAAGCCTGTGTATAAACATATTATTGATGCCTGATGATGGTGGATGTATTTATCACCGAAACGTCGTAAATGAACTTAGGAAACATACTTTTTTCTTTGGACACTGATAAAAGAAGAGTGGTACGGAGAAAAGAGAAACAACAGAAGAAGAACATAAAACTGAAATATGCCATCGTTTTTAATCAAACATGTATAAAAGAATGATTACTGCCAACATATTCTATTAGATATATATTTATATGTGATGTACCTTTTTTCGTTGTAGGTACGCTACGATACGCTAAATTTTGGCGCGAAGTACGCTACAAAATTCGCCCAGCTACGCCACGTTTCATTTCCAGAGCTACGGCTACGAAAAAATAATTTCGTAACGTAGCGTAGACCATCTCTGCCCATGGCATGTGTCGTATATGTTAGTTCGTGGTGTGGCCGGTAGGTGGCTGCATAGCCAAAAATAATGAAACCACTCATGATTTCTCTGAAAAATGTACAATAAGCTCAATATTTTGTTTTTAAAAATACTCCTCTAGAAAAAGAAATAAATATCAGCCTGTGGATGATGTCACGATCTGGCAACCACTACCATACTTGAAACGCTGCAAGGGCTTCGATTGGCTGATGCTCATCGTGACGTCAGCATATGTCGTCACACCAGTAGCTCACAACAATGGCCGCCCGGCGACGGGCTGATGGGGGGCTAGTGTCAGGTAGGTTTTAGCTTTTTTTCTACGGAAATATCAAGTTCCAAGACAAATGAAATATGGAGTACTGGGTTTTCCGACTTGCTTTACAACTCGACTATCTCAGTTAAAATCACGTTGTGAAGGTGCCACATTCCCTTTAAAGAACTTCTGTCTCAAATGCGTTTTTGGTATAAACAGAGAGAGACTAATATTTTCTGCTGTTTAGGCTGCGGGTCTGCTGTTTAGGGTTCGTGGTGTGGCCGGTAGGTGGCTGCATATTAAAGAACTTCTGTCTCAAATGCGTTTTTGCTATAAACAGAGAGAGACTAATATTTTCTGCTGTTTAGGCTGCGGGTCTGCTGTTTAGGGTTCGTGGTGTGGCCGGTAGGTGGCTGCATATTAAAGAACTTCTGTCTCAAATGGGTTTTTGGTATAAACAGAGACTAATATTTTCTGCTGTTTAGACTGCGGGGAGAGTAGGAAATACTAAGACTAAGACTAACGCAGAACGGCAACGGCAACCTCAACGGCAGAACTATATCATAATATCACCGAATGACTCCAATGTCAACTGAAACTCAGGAACACGGCCTCTAGACCGGTGGCTGCCCATCATTTGCCGCGGCAGCCGTTGAGGTGCTTCTGGATTGAACCTAGAACCTACTTAGGGTAAGGGCGGGTAGAGTACGCAGGAGATAAGGTACGCAGCGTCTGTTTTGGTTACTTAGCAACCACTGAGATGGTGGATATTCTGGTATAAAAGCCGGCCAGTGCCTAGGCTGCACACCAAATCCAACGTGTCCTTTCTTCCGCGGGAGTAAGGGCAAATAGTTTCTGGCACCCTTGAGTAATATTTTCTAACTGGGAAACTTGAAGACCTGCTTTTATAAAGTATTGTTTCGGTTGTTATCAGTAAGCTGAGCTGTGTGCTCCGGACCGGAACTCACGCTAAAACGCCTGCCAACATGTTTTGAGACTTTCCCAAGAGGCCTGTCCGGGTACGCAGTAGACCATTGGGCAGTGCGCATGTTAGAGATAGGAAAAATAATTTTACTCGGGACGAGTCTGTATTGATATTTGGAAACCAAACGTTGCAACATAGTTCTTGTATATTCAGAACGATATAAAATCATACAATCGTCTAGTTTGGCGACAAAAACTTCGCGACTGGCCTGTGCCTAAAGCAAGCGGGCATCAATGCGTACTCCCCCCTCTTGTGCGTACCTTACCGACCCACTCCGGCAGTACGCCGATTTTTTTGATGGGCTTGTGGCGGTTCCTTTCAGAGACATCGTTGAAACATAGACCATACATAGAAATTATTCAGGCTACAATCCTATTTTAGCTGTTAGACTTATAGGTGAAAAGTGAAGCCTTTAGAAGTAGTGCTACTCTTGCCGGACTTCCCCTACTATTGTTTCCTCTGTTCAGCTGTTCCCTTAAATTATCCATAGATCCGCCTGTTCTATTGTTAGTGTGCACTTTCATTTCATAATGTAAGCCACGTTAAAGTTATTTCATGCATAATGTACTTATAGTAACACTGTATCATTGAAATTTGTTGGTTTCATTTTAATGTTGCTCTTGCACAATCTACGGTAAAAGTATCACCGTTTTATCGAATTATATTTTGTCAGATATGGTCCTATGTCCTTGACTGTATTTAATTGCTTGATTTAGTACAGTTATTTCCATTTGTCGTTTTCCAGCTAGAGGTGTGTTGTCCTCTTAACCTTGAGCTTTCCGATGTGAAATGTTTAGCGCTTTTAACACCATTTGTATCAGGATTGTTTTTGAATTGTGCTTATAAACTGCTGACGAAGGCCTGAAATACAGGTCGAAAGCTCCATCAACTTGTTTAAACTCGAATGGAGGAAGTTCTCACAACGAATGTGTTACTGAAATATCGATTTCACTAGCATTTCGGCATATTATTTTTTTAAGATTCTTTTCTGGTCCACTCCGGCATTCAGCGCTAAATTCGGTCACCACGAGTGACCTCGACCAGTCAGAGGTACCGGCGGCAGAGTCACGTGACCTCCAAATGGGTCACCTGTCCATACTGGTGGGGTGGCTTCAGCATGCAGAGCCGTGGTGCAGTAGGTAGGATGCTCATCTCTTTTACAGAGCATGTTGGTTCTAACCCGGGTTGTCTGTGCATAGTTCGTCAATTTTTTTCTTCTAAAAAACGAAAACTGATGCCAACCTATCAAATCATGCGTCTAGGAGCAAACATTCTCAGCTTTCCACACATTGGGATCCTCCTGCGCCCGAACGGCGTTAGCTAAGGCTGCAGGCCGAAGTCCCTTACTTTATTTTCATTCGGAATTACACGTTTGAACGTGTACTACTGGCTGGATGTGTTTGAAACCACTGAACAGTTAATAATGATGTCATTAACTGTATACAGTAATTTATGATGATAACCGTGCTTTGTAGTACATTTAACTAATGCTGAAACACAAGGGGTACCTTTTGTAATAAACTTATCATCTTCTGTTATTAACCCTCGCCCTGGTGGGGGGTGTTTGAACCAGGGTACTTTAACTACGGGTACAACCAAGTTTCCTACTAAATATAGTCCTCCCCTGATGACGTCACCGCCCTTTCCTACTAAGTTCTAGGAGATTCTACTAAGTTTTTGGAAGGATCAGCTGGAACATACCAAGTTTGGGCGTATTTGGCAACAATCTAGTATGAATCGAAATCAACTTGTTTCACCCATTTGACAGTAACCTTGATCTCAACGATGAGCAGCTTATTTTACGTAAATCTAATGGAAAAATCATAATATTTCAAAGAATTTGTTGAAAGGGCATGCATTTATTTGATCAACTCAGGCCTACTTGAATTCATGCAGCTGTGAACAGTGATTTTGACAAATATACAGACACAGATAAATCAGCAACAACATTCAAATACCTATCAGCAATTTCTAGCTTCTCAATCGCCAATTTGGATACCCTTCATCACGTAAATTCAAATTATCAGCACCCACGCGCTGATCATATGCAGTGGCGGATCTAGCCGGTTGGTTTGGGAGGGGCAAACCAAAGTCGAAAAGCAAAGAAAAAAACGTCGCGCAGTGAAAAATTGCGCTACAATATGCCTTTTCGGTAGGATTTTGGGAACTGGAGACGAAAAGAAAAGAAGAAAAAAACGTCACGGGGTGAAAAATATGGGCTCAAGATACATTTTTTCCTATCCAAGCCCCAATATTTACACTGAACTTCTCTAATTCTGTTTAAAGTTGAGAGTTGAAGCACCAAAATTTTGCTTACAAGCTAAAAAGGAGTCGGGGGGAAAGGAGGTCGATCGCTTTGGGGGGGGACAAACACATCACATTAACAGAATAATTTGATGGATGTTGAATGCTGTTTCTGAAACTTGGTGTAGGGTGCAGAGGATTGGAAGTTTGCCGTCATTCTGAAGAAGATGTACAATACATCGAAACGTACATGTGAGTAAAAGTTTTTCCATATCAAGTACGCCCAGTATGTAGTATTATATTTTATTATCTAAACCCGAACGAACACCCGTAACGAGGCGTGCGTTCCGCCCCTCTTCAGCTGTCCCCGCCCAGTTCCTCCCACTCGCCCGGCTCAGCGCTACAGCGTGCAGTGACTTCCAAACTGATGGTTCGACAGCGGAACGGTACTAACGCAACAGACTGCACGATGTTCCAATAAATTAGTTCTAATATATGGCCATGGTATGGTCGAAATGGGCCTTAGGTGAATCGTGAGGGGAATTGCAAGTTGCCGGCTTGGAAAAGCACAGTAACGTTCAGGCTGGAAACACTTCGCGCTGGGAAAATCGGATGGGGAAGCGGTAGCGTTCCCCGTACGGCGAATTGAGGCATCCCGAACGTTCTCCCACCTAGCTTTAGTTTATTCCTCTCAGCACCCCGAACGGAATCCTACAAGCATTTCCCCCTTTTTCCAAGAACATCACGTACGTTTCCCGTCCAGTTGTGGTAAATTATACATAGTATCCCGCACGAAATCCCCCAAATGTTACCCTACTTTTTCCTTGGGCGCCCCGTATTTTTCCCACCCGGGTGTGGTTTGGTCCACGTATCATCCCGTAAGGGATAGCCTGAGCTTTCCCATTGCCTTTTTTAGGGGCATCCCGTGTTACTCTGTTCAGCTTTGTTCAATTCTGTCTAGCATCGCATGTGAAATTCCCAAGTTTTCCTCCTGCTCTTTTTGTAGGGGCATACCGTACATTATCCCACCTAGCTGTGGTTCATCCCGTAAAGCATTGCGTACAGATCCCAGAAGCTTTCCCCAAAAAGGCTTTAGCCCCCTGCCCTGCAGGGTCGGAGGGTTACCTCCACATCATAATCCGCCATCAAGCAATGCACATTTGCTTAGCAAGACAGAGCGAGTATTCAACAATTAAAAATGTGCGGCTTGAAAGAGCTGGACTTCGAACTTGAAACACCTTCAAGCAGTGCGGGTTGTGAGCCTTCGGATCCGCCGCTGCCGGTATCAGGGCGCCAAACAGGCCTCTTCCGGGCAAGCTAACGAAAAAATCCCCTCATACCATTGTGATATCATCCCATTCAATGTCAATCGGGACCCCCCCCTGGATGAATATTACTACCAGTCACGTGACGGAAAAAACCTGAGAAAATCTGCAGGTTTAGGAAAAGTAATCTTGCCCTCGGGCTACCAAAGCATAAATCGCTATTATTTTGTTCCGCACAGTGATGGGTTTGTGACTGGCGTGGCGCGGCGGGTGCAGTGGGTGGTAAACAATCAGCATAATTTAAGGAGTGGTGGCTTGTGAGACACTTGAGGTGTATTTTTCTGTCAGTTTTACAGTTTCAAACTACTTAGGGAATGCCAGAGATAGGAATACGTTTTATTTTCCGTATACAGAGGACAGTAGGTACAGTGTTGTGTCGTCAGTGTTGATATTATCTACCAGGGGATGTCCTCAAACCACGACAAATCAAGAAAGTGCTTTGAAAAGCAGCTAATTGAAACCTTTAGTTTCCGTTTTGACCCATTTCAATGTTTATGCGCAAAACTCGATTTTTGGTACCCTCTATCTGGCGCTAGTTTTTTTTAGTGTTTTCAGCCAACCGAAGGAAGAAAATAGGAAATAAAGATGTGATTTCTAAGAGTGAATTTTTGCATGAGAATTAGCTTAGGACTTTGTATGGTGTTCACCCTCAAAGTCTGAATTCTGATTTTGTGCCAAATCACATTTTTCTGTATGATTTTGCATGCTAGTGCTAAGATTAAATGGAAAATAAATAGCAAATATGTGTGCTTTTTAAACTGTTTATTTTACATAACTTGTTTTTATTAACTACTGATCCTGGCATGGGTGTAGTGTGGATATGAAAATAATAAATTACCTATTGGGTCATTCCGCGTCAAATCGATCCAAAAATGACATTTTCGTACCCGACCCCCTCAGCATTCGATAAAAATTGGTACACCTGTAGGAATGTATGAAAAAACGACGCCCATAAAATTTCAGTCCGGAGCAGCGCTTGAGGTCAGATCTAGAGGTCATCAAAGGTCACGTGGTTTTGCCGACTTGTCTTCAATCAAACGCCGTTAATTATTGTATTAACGAAGCTTTGAGGACCAAATTGTTACCGATGCTAGTCAAATGCTTCACAATTTTGAAACTGGACCCAAATTGGGTGCGACCCATATTTGACCTTTGACCTAACTAGGTCAAATTGCACAAATGGATCTTTTACCAATACTTCTGTTTCAAATGACATGAAATTTTACCATGTGACTTACCTAACCATTGACTACATGTGTGCAAAAAATAAAGGTGGAGACTTGTAAAATTTTTGAAATATCGATATTTGAAGGTGGTAGTGTTCTGCGGAACAGCTACGCCCCGGGGCAATTTATCTATGATATACGATAACAAAGGTTTTTGGTAGATTTTTTACGAGAATATTCCGAATTCTTCGGCAAATTTCTTCCTTTAACAGTTTTTAACCCGTGCATGACTCTAGGCTCGACAATTTCACACAGAGAAGTGGGGGGGGGTGGGAGGAATGAAGCGCATGAAAAAACTACTGGTGTCCAATGGTTTCTGAAAATAACGAAGGGCCTGCAATTCCTGCTTTAACATAATGTCAGTGTTGATGTCTCAGAAAGCCCAACAAAATAATATGATGAAGGAGAAATCTAACATATCGCCCTCAGCGTCTTATTTGTTTATTCTAGAGCAATTTCTGATACATAATTGGAATCCCTGTGCCAAAGGCTGTGACAAAAGTAAACAAATGTTGTTAAAATAAAGTTCTGACCCGATTGAGTCCCAAATTATTGTTCAAACTATAAAAACTTCACCCAAGACTGACCCAAGAACTAATTCTGGCGGGTTTCGGATTCAAAGTTCCGACAAAATATTAGAACTTGGCCCAGAGACACAAGAACAGTACTAAATGACGGAATGAAAAATTTTTTAGTTTATGAGTCTTATTCAACTTTCTAGACCTTTCGACTTTGAAATCATTTTTGATTAGTTCATGCCATATGACGCCAAATTCCATCATTACAAATACGAATCTAAGTGCACATTTATAATTTTTAAAGTACGATCAACCGACGTAGTATAACGACTGGCCTTTTACTCACCAATTCATCATTTATTTTTAGTCACGCGTATGTACCTCCCTGCTTGTCTCAATGCTTGAATATAGCTTGACGAGCACATAACCCTCACGGAGTGAGGAGCAAACCCAATGCACACTTCTCGTTCCTGATACAGAGTGGGCAGCAGCAAACCTGTCATTCAACACATTGCGGTCCTCTACCATCAGCTTTTCAGGAAAGTATTCGACAATCGTGGTCGATGAATGAATATTTAGGAAATCATAGAATTGTCCCGGAGTTTCTGTGATATGCGTATGTAGGCTTGCTCGTTTGGCAAGCCTTTTTATCGGCCCTCTCACCCCATCACAGGGACCCTTTTCGTGGGCAGTGGCAGCAAATGTCACTCAGCATCCATGCCAAAATCTGACACATTGTGGGCTTCATTTACAAAGTTTTTACAATTCTTGTATTGTGAAGCAACGCCGTCTCAAAAAATAAAAACATATTTTTGGACGTTTCTCAAATTTTCTGTTCCAGATAATCAATTAGCTTTTGTTGGAACAGATGCACTGCAGCAGTATCATGGGCCAAACATTCTGAAATCGCGTAAAAGGAGAAAATGCGAAAAAGACGTCGGGGCTTAACACTTTTCTAGGTTTCGGATTAGTTTCTGGACGGCAGCCCGATGCTTCCTGCAGATGCTTGGCACATCTTGCTAGATGATAAGATGTGCTAAATTCCTTTGCAGTCTTCCAAGTTCTTTTGAAAAGTCCCAGTTGTTGGTTCCATTGGCATCACTCTTTTGTCACTGGGTTGGGTTGAGTCTCTGAATTTCTGGCAAAATTGGCTCATCAAATCGTCAAAATTTCGTGCTTTCTCTTCCTGTTTGAGGAATGCAAAATGCCTCCTCTGGATCGATCCTCTCAGTCTGCGTTTGGAGAGAATTCCGATTTTTAAAAATAATTTTGTATTTTTGTACTTCGTAGACCTTCTTGTTTGTTTTGCTGAATCGGCGTTTCTCCTAGGACCTGCGCCGATTGATTTATGGCTTCAACAGATTGATCTAAATACATGGCTCCATCGCTGGAGTTCTATGTTCCCGTGTTAACACGCGCATTGACGGGGGTCTGAGCCACCTTCGATTGACGAGGGAGGCGGGTACCCGCCCCTAAGATCTCGAGAACCACGGTAGGTAGCAAAAACGGTAAACGGCGTTGGGTAGCCCATCCGCTTCTCCATCGAAAATATTTGTACCATTTTTGTCAGGTCACATTTAAGGTCACCAGAGGTCAAAACATGCCGTCACATGCCGTATAGGGATAACATGTAAATTAAGTTTTTCGGCCATTACATCTGAACAAGTAAAGATAGAGCAAACGACTTGAACTCTATGAATCCTCGCGCAAGCCGAATCGAATGATATATGATTTGACCTTGCTAGGTCAAATCAGATTTGACCTGACCTAGGTCAGGTCGGGTCAAGTTATATAACATGCATATCATTAGAACCGCAAAGCCAGGCGAGTCTAATGAAGCTAAAATAATGCTCTATCACCATCTGTTACTGAGTTATTCAGTAAAACCATATTTCCCATGTATTACCAATGGAGAGGTCATGCTTCGTACCTGACCTTGGGTCATCGATATAAAAAATACCGGAACATATTTTAGAGAACTCGGTGAGCCCATTATGTGATATAAGTTTCAATTGGATAAGTTCACCCTGCTCCGACTTATGCTATCTTAAACTTTTTTGAGGTCGGGTCACTTGACCTGTACTGGTGACCTGACCTGAGATGACCTATCCTTAAAATTTTCATAGAAGCTGCAAAAATGATGAGGGAAAAGGTATACCAAGTACGGCGGCGCTGCGCGCCGCGTTTTTCTGCTGTCTCCGAAAAACCCGAGGGGGCGGGTCCGCCCCCGTCAATGCGCGTGTTAAGGGGTCTGTACTTTCAATCACATACTGGAGCCCAGAAGATCCTGGTTCTGAGAGAGGCTGTTGTGGCACTGACTGGCTCCACTTATGGACCTGGAAGCGTCCCTTTGGAAAAATCAGTCAACAAGATGTGCAAACATATTTGTTCACTTGTATAACAGTGGTTGACAGATATTAACACGCGCATTGACGGGGTCTGAGCCACCTTCGATTGACGAGGGGCGGGTACCCGCCCCCTAAGATCTCGAGAACCACGGTAAGTAGCAAAAACAGTAAACGGCGTTGGGTAGCCCATCCGCTTCTCCATCGAAAATATTTGAACCATTTTTGTCAGGTCACATTTAAGGTCACCGAGGTCAAAACATGCCGTCCATGCCGTCATAGGGATAACATGTAAATTAAGTTTTTCGGCCATTACATCTGAACAAGTAAAGATAGAGCAAAACGACTTAAACTATATGAATCCTCGCAGCAAGCCGAATCGAATGATATATGATTTGACCTTGCTAGGTCAATCAGATTTGACCTGACCTGAGGTCAGGTCAGGGTCAATTATATAAAATGCTTATCTAAGAACCGAAAGCCAAGGCAAGTCTAATGAAGCTAAAAAACGCTCTATCACCATCTGTTACTGAGTTATTCAGTAAAAACCATATTTCCATGTATTACTAATGGAGAGGTCATGCTTCGCACCTGACCTTAGGTCATCGATATCAAAATACCGGAACATTTTTAGAGACTCGGTGAGCCCATTATGTGATATGAGTTTCAATTGGATAAGTTCACCCTGTCCGACTTATGCTATCTTAAACTTTTTTGAGGTCGGGTCACTTGACCTGTACTGGTGACCTGACCTGAGATGACCTATCCTTAAAATTTTCACAGAAGTTGCAAAAATGATGAGGGAAAGGTATAAGTAGGCGGCGCTGCGCGCCGCCGTTTTTCTGCTGTCTCCGAAAAACCCGAGGGGGCGGGTACCGCCCCCGTCAATGCGCGTGTTAACACTTAAACCAACACAGCAGGCAGATGAACGCGTTTCGACAAAATTGTCTTCTTCGCATTATGGTAGGAGGGATAAGGAACTCGTCATCAAGACATGCAGAGTTTCATCGTTTGGATTTTTGAATTATTGTGCGACAGAACACAGAACTATAAAGGCACCGTTTTTGAGGATATTCCAACAATACTTCTTGAATTATTCTATAATGTATACAAGCAAGCTTCGATATGGGACATTCTAGACTTATCACTGTTTTAAATAATGTTCTATTTTTATTTTATCATCATTATTGTTTTTGTTATTATTATATAAAATTATTATTATTTCTCTCTCTTTGCTTAACCAACTCCTAATACAGCCGCAGATTTTTCCCATTTCATGAAGCCTGGCCTAAGGTTAGAAGTATCATTTTTAGCTATATGTGCTGCTTCTGTAGCTTTCCTGACCCGCACGGCACGGATTTCTGATAAATATCAGAAGAAAGCTCTAGATATAAGAAAACGATCCGCGAAATCCAACAAAAAGAACAGATACGATGTGTTACGATACCTTACTCCAAACCAGCTGAAATTATTGCAAAAACTTGAAGAAACGGGTTGCAAGTAGCATTTGTTCCGGTAAAAACTTAGTAGCATCTTAGCGAAAAAGAACGATCAGATGACCCAGAACCAAAAGTGTAGTGTACCAGGTGCCGTGCGGGTCGTACGAAATCGTACATAGGTGAAACAGGAAGGGGTCTAAAAACAAGATTAAAAGAACATAGAAGAGACCTTCGAAACAACTCAGAATTCAGTGCATTTGTCATACATTCCATGAAAACAAATCATCTACCAAACTGGGATAGAGCTAAAATTATAGCAGTTTGTAAAACAAAGATAACAGGAAAGCTACAGAGCGCGTATATAGCTAAAACTGATACTTGTAACCTTAGGCCGGACTTCATGAAATGGGCAAAATCTGCGGCTGTATTAGGAGTTGGTTAAGCAAAGAGAGAGAAATAATAATAGTTTTATATAATAATAACAAAAACAATAATGATGATAAAATAAAAATAGAACATTATTTAAAACAGTGATAAGTCTAGAATGTCCCATATCGAAGCTTGCTTGTATACATTATAGAATAATTCAAGAAGTATTGTTGGAATATCCTCAAAAACGGTGCCTTTATAGTTCTGTGTTCTGTCGCACAATAATTTTGCACAAAAATCTAAACGATGAAACGGCTGCATGTCTTGATAACGGGTTCCTTATCCCTCCTACCATAGATGCTGAAGAAGACAATTTTTGTCGAAACGCGTTCATCTGCCTGCTGTGTTGGTTTAAGTGTAAATATTTGTTCACGTTGAACTCTAGATCAGTATACTGAATAACCCATTTCGTAATCACAGGCCTGCACCCTTTTCAAAAGTTTTTCCCTCATGTCGATGAAATGGGTCAGAACATTTTGTCCACCTGTCACTCCGTCGTTCGTATCCAGATGATTTTCGCATTTCCGGTTAAAGAAGTCAAGACTGTTCAGTTCTAGGCTGTGAGTCGAAGTCAGTCAATTCTGTGGGTACGTTCTTCTTAAAACTGCTCAACTGATCTCACTAAAGCCACATCCGCACAAGTAAGCCTCGCAGCAACGAATGGCTCAGTGTTTTGTCGCTCGTGGGCATCGCCCTTATCGACGGATCACCCTCGGACCGAGTGAGAGCGTCGCACCTCTGTATCCTCTAACGTCGGTCTCAGGTTTCCCCAAACGCCATTGAGACAGCACACCCCAGATCTAGTCACAGTTTGCTGTTTGATGTGTGTCTCACGCCAGTTTCAAAGCATTCTGGTAACAATAATTTCACACCATGAACATGCGTAAATTAAAATATTTTACCGGGTCATGTAAGGTTAGTTCAACTTAATCATGCTTCAAATTAGGCGTGTACTGTAAGCTTTTCATCACCCAAGCGTTTGTTTAAAAAAAATTGGACAAAAGAAATCTTGTAATCACCGCTCATAGTTTTTTTTCTCTCAAGACGGCCTCCAATGCGGCCGCCGAACAGCATTTTGGTGAACCTGCGACAACACCTTCACGGGCCCTTTATTCGCACAAAACGTTGCAACGGTTTTACAACAACCAATGCACTCATAGTGTCTCACTTCAAATGAAAGATTTGGACAAGCAAAAACAAATCACTTCCAGTGTTTCTGGTTTGGACCAAGTCCGTAAAATTTGTTACTTCACTTAATGCATACAATGCACGCAAACTTCGCACTTGCGCATCAAGCTGTGCTTGTCGACATTGAAAACAACATATAAAACAGGCAGGGATAAAAATCAATGGAACCTGTCAAAACATCCAATCATCGCTGACGCCTCACTGCTGATCAAAAGATCCAACACTTTCAGTTACCCTTGGAGGCCGCTCATAGCTTAATAGCCTCGGGGCACGTCCGCAACACGGTGTATTGGTACACTTAACTACTAGTATCTCAAAAAGGTTTCTAGTTTCCGCCTTTCTTTTGTTAGGCATGTATGCTGAGTGGTATCGCCATTTGTGACTCAAAGTTCGTTGAATTTGAACCAGGCAAAATGGATCAAAATTTGTATTTTTAAATTTGACGTTATGTCAAGGGTCCCGTAAAGGTCAATTCAAATTTTGGTATGTTATCAGAATGCCCAATCATTTGTTAGTGATTATTAAAAATTGTGTTGCTCAATCTATTTTGAGACCGGAAATATATCTACTTAAAGGGAGATACGCGAAAAATATTATTGTGGTTTCTTGCTATTTGAAAATCCTGATTACGAAACTATCAATTGTTTTTGTATCTTCGGAAAAATTTTGGGAGGCCACTCACTTATTATCGAAATAGGTTAACAGTTCCGATAAAATGCTGAAACCTTCACCCATCACTTACTTTTCGAAAACTATTTAAAGTTGAAAAACAATGTTTTTTTGTAATACAAATCTCTGTTCTCCTGCATTTGTATTTGAATTAATTTTATAAAGCTTTTAAAAACTACAAAATGAATTAGCTTGCCCTAGAAACGGAAAAAGCATAATTACTCAGTCTTCAGCCGTTTCGTACCTCGGGTCTTGAATCATTTTCTGCTTCACCCCAGGTGACAAAACTTTTGCGTCAGATAGGTCACGTGACCCCGGTATGAGAATTCCTAGGCTTCGGATTGGTTAATTGTGATTTCTTTTAGGCCTATATTTCTGTTTCAAAAGAGTTTTGGAATGTTGTTTTTCTGAAGTAATTTTTTCTGTAGTAGTCCAAAGTTCTACATCACTGTTTAGGATAGATATGACCTACTTCTTAGAGAAATTGATAGCCTTAGCCGTGTGTACGTCATATACACCGATATGAGGTGTACCGGTAAAGTCGTCTAGAAATGTTGACTTTGAGAGCAATTTTAAGGCATTTGCAGGCCGAGTTCCAAAATGAGAAAAGGACTTCTGAAACAACTTTTTGTGAACTTTTGATCTAGCCAATAAATTTTTTCGCGTATCTCCCTTTAATTGAAGGCAAGTTGGCAAAAACTGGTGACCTTCGATGACCTCTAAATCGGACCCCAGAAGTCACTGGGTCATGGAAATCTGCATATGGTGTTTTACTTCATGTTGGAAGCACATTACAAAGTTTTATAAAAATCAGAGGGGGTCGGGGATTTTCTTGATCGATTTGACGCGGAATGACCGTATTATTACCAAATAGCAACATGAAATCCTTCAAAATTAGTTCCAACAATTTCTAAAATGTCAGCCATGTGATCCTATATGTTAGGAAAACAGAGTGCTGAGTCGACTCAACTCCCGACTCACAACTTAGAGGCTGAATCTGATTCTGACTCGACTCAACTGGTCGAGCTGTTGAGTCGACTCCAGACTCAACCAAAATCTGGAAATGAGCCGACTCAGCTCAGACTCGATGAAAACTTGAGTCGACTCAGAGTCGACTCCGTCTCTGACTCGCGACTCAACAAGTCTGCTTCGAAACGACGGTGTTTTGCAAAAATATTGTTTATTGGATAGCATGATTGGTCATGTACGAGTGACTGGTCGTTTGATTGTTTGAAATTCGTTTGAAAGTTTGATTGCGTGAAATTTCAGACTATGCACTGTATGAAAGCAGGAAAGACTTCGTTCGACGTTTGAAGGTAGTTCGTTGGGAGCAGTGGCGGGCCTGAACCGGGAGAGCATTACAGGCTTCCACTGCTCTGTAGGGGAACCGTTGTTTCGTCGTTTCGAGGCGCAGAGCTCTCGTTTCGGCTGTTTGCAGTAGGGTCGTGCTGGCTGATGTTCGGGTGTGTCGGGATGATATTTCGTTTCCTCCTTTGATGTGTCTTTTCATGGTTGTGGGTCCGTCAGCTTCGTTGTGGATCGCTACGGAGTCGTCAGGCTGGTTAAGCTGGTCGATGTTCAGCCACAGGGTCTTGAAATTGCTTTGACGCAAGGTGGAGAGTGAGGCCAAAACCCAAAAAGAGGCCAAAATCCCCCGCTTTCTTAACATGCCTCATTTTTGTCATTTAGTATTTCCAGGCTTACAAGTCCCATCACAGCCTTTTTCCTGGACCTGTTTATTGCGTCTTACCAAACCAATACTCTTTTAGAATAATACTTTAATTTAGGACTGTATTTATATGCCTTCATAATACAAGCAACAAGTACCACCAGCTTGTTTTGTTTTGACTGACAGTAGATGAAAATATCTGCTGTAGAATGGAAGTGAAGAATCATCATTCTGCTAGTGCAACCTCCTAGTGCATACCTCCTAGTGCAATGAAAACATTCTGACGCTCCGCAGTTGTAGGTACCTCATAATTCAGTGGCGGCAGATAAAGGGGGGCAAGGGGGCAGTTGCCCCCCCCAAATTATCAGAGGGGCCCCTGGAAAAATACGCAATTTTAGCTTGGTTCTTTTCTGAAAGTTCACGAACGACCTGACTCAGCCCTCAACAGTTTCTCGACTTGGACAGTCTCCGAGCTTTATCTCAGGGTCCCTGAGCTTGGGCTCGGGGCCCCTCAAGCTTGGACTCGGGGACTCTCTAGCTTGGCCTTTAGGGGCCCCAAGCTTGGCCTTTAGGGCCCCCAAGCTTAGCCTAAAGGGGCCCCCGAGCCTGGTCTCAGGGGCCCAGAACTTGGTCATAAGGGGCCTTGAGCCTGGTATCAGGACCCCCACTCTGTCTCAGGGGCTCCCGAGCTGTTCCTCGTCCCCTCCAAGCTTCGTCTCAGGGATCCCCAGGCTTGGTCTAAAGGCCCCCAAGGCTGGTCTCAGGGCACCCAAGCTTAGCCTTAAGGGAGCCCCCCGAGCTCGGTCTCAGGGGCCCCGAGATTGTCTAAGGGGCTACGGAGCTTGTCTAAGGGGGCCCCCTGAGCTGTGTCTCAGGGCTCCGAGCTTGGTCTTAGGGGGCCTCCGAGACTGGTCTAAGGGGCCCCCGAGATTGGTCTTAAGGGACCTTTAGCTTGGTTTCAGGGGCCTCAAGCTTTGTTTCAGAGGCCCCCAAACTTAGTCTCAGGGGCCCTGAGCTTGGGCTCGGGGGCCTTCGAGCTTGATCTCTAGGAGCCCCCAAGCTCCGTCTCAAGGAGCCCCCTAGCCGTTTCTCAGGGCCCCGAGCTGGGTCTTGTGTGTGCTCAAGTCAGTATGCCTGTCATTTGCGTTTTTTTCTGTGCCGACATAGACGACAGCATCAAAGCGCCCCTAGTTCTCATTCTGCGGGAGACGGAATTTTCCGAAACAAAAGTACTCAGAATATAATAATTCGTGTTACCAACCATGTTTTATTATGTAGATGCATACGAACAAACAGCATTCATTTTTTAAAAGAACTATTTGCCTCGGAAGGCCGTTGTTGTACCGTTATTATAACTTTGCTAAACTCCTAACGTGACGCTAGAGCTTAAAGCTTTGACGTTCAATGTCCGAGGCTTACGTGAACCTATAAAACGCAGATCCATATTTCGAAATCTACATGTTAAATACGCTGCTTATTTTGCTGCACTACAGGAAACATATTCCAGCTTGGAATTCGAGATCGTGTGGAAAATCGAATGGGAAGGCAAAACCTTGTTTTACACGGGCCAACTAAACAACAGGGAGGAATAGACATTTTTTATTGTGCCAAATACAACTTTTACCATTTGTGACGCTTATGCAGGAGCAGAACCAGGATTTTGCAAGAGGAGAGGCTGAGCTTTGAAAAATGGCGAAAAAGGGGGAATGGGGCGAAAAATGGCAACAATGGGGCAAAGGGGGCTGAAGCCCCCTCACCCCCCTGGATCCGCCCCTGCGCTTATGCCTCTGACCTCAGGCAGCAAGTCCCAACCAATCCATTGCAGTTTTTAGGGGGGCCCTTGCTGCCGAGGGGGCCCATCGTCAAGGGGGCCCCCTGGAAAAATTCTTGCCCCCTATCCGAAAAGAGCATCCGCCGCCACTGCCTCATATACCTATAGATAGGATGTCATAACCCTGAATCTCAAACCCATTAACATAGAACTAAGGAGCTACATAATTTCTAATGTTTATATATAGAATACACTATTTGGCCCTGATGCCATGGTAAATAGCCAACCAGATAAATCCCTCTTCCCCTTATTTTGATATTCTTCAACTTTCCCCATGCAAGCACCACACAGGCTATCATTATCTAATGCAAGACGTGGGGTTTAAACACTCAACCGCTGCCAGGATTATTTTGCTTCAATGTGTGAAAACCACCAGCCTTTATTTGTATGTACAATCAGTTCAGATTAAGAAAATAGCAACCATACTCAGCCTTCAAAATCATGAGCCGCAAAAGGTACAGTCTGAGCCTTCCTCCGAGTTGTGGAAAACTTTTGCAAGGTATTATGACCTCACCCAGTACTGTACTGAGTAGGTAGGTGCTCATCTATCTCCTATAGATATTTAACACGCGCATTGACGGGGGTCTGAGCCACCTTCGCTTTGATGGGGGTACCTAGGGCTGCCCATTTTACTTGCACCTGCAGGTTTCCAAAATAGTCCACCAGATTCCCATTATTTGGCCTAAATTCTACTCAGAACTGGTTTTGCTTTCTTCGAAACTTAAAAACTGACCATGCGCAGCGAGGTTGAAGATATCCCCCATATCGCACGAATACCCCAATCTATACCATGAAACATAAGCTATCAAATATATCTAGCAAAAAGACTACTGGTTATATTCACCCACCTCGTTTATTGCGCTTCATTGAATACGAATCCGACAAGAAGCTTACGTGTAACACAGTACCAAGTCACAGTCATTCACAAGAAGCATTAATAATTGTTGGGGTTTAACGACGCACCAACTGCCAGGGTCATACGGCGTCGCCAACTCTCACCCTGTTGGAAGGGATTTTGGGGATCAGATCAACTTATTCAGAGGCTCCGCCGGGACTTGAACACGGGACCGGTGGCTTAGAAGTAGAGGTGGGACTTTCTAGGCCCGGCGGCCCGGGGCAAAAGCCCGGCCCAGGCCCGCGGGCTTTGACCGGGCCTGAAGGCCTGATTTAAGTCAATGCCAGGCTGATAACGGGCTTCACCCAGGCTCATTCCGGGCTTCAACTGAACTGGGGCTTCAAAGTCAATTTTCTGTAAGTTAAATAAGCCTTTTTCAGTACAAACCTAGTTTTTCCACTGAAACATAATCTTATTCATGCACCAGCAGCTTTTGAAAATGCATTTACAATTAATTTTGAGACTTTTAGACATACATCAGAAATGTAAAAGCATGAAGCTCTAGCTTTCTATCTGTTACTCATGCCAGGGTCAAAAGCAAGTTACTTAAACCTGAATCAATATTTAAAATCAAATATTGAATAATGCCTACAGTTGCACACATCCATGCCGTACTGTCATCTTATGAATATCCAGATTACTTCAAAATCTTCAAGTCATATATGGGTGAACAAAATATAAATTGTGATAGCATATTTGTTACTTCCATATTGTCAGTATACCATTTCAAAGGAAGTCGTTTAACCAATTTGCTGCTAACATATTGATATTAACACCTAGATCTAGCTAGAAAATTCTTTCCAGAAGCTTTCTGCTCCAGGTAAAAAGAAAATGTTATCTATGGAGCCATTCCCATGTCCTCTACGAAAAATGGTGAAGTAAATATGTCAGGTACAAACTATCTAGTGGGAGCCCATAATTGTCAAATTGGCCTGGTAACTCTAGCTGCAAGAACAAATGTTGATAAGTTTGACCCTTTCACAGCTTCATCTTGCTCTTTCATTGCCCAAAGATGCAGAATCTACTCAGAAAGGGCTAGTATAAGCAAGGAAATAGGCACAAAGAAAACATGTTTTTGATCGAAGTACTTCAAAACATAAATTAGTCAGTTGTGGGGAGATACTGGGGAGAGCAGTCAGCCTTAGAAGGCACCTTTGAAATTACACCAAAACATGAATATACTTGACATTATGTGTTGCATTTTCCTTGTGGAGATACTTCCCTGGCCTCTATGAAATACAACTTCTATTATAAGCTTTGAACATAACAGCACTTCCCTCCCAAGATACCTTTTACTTTACACTTCCCTCCCACCACACTAAAAATCAGAAATGAAATGTACAGAAACGTAGGAATACAGAACACAAAAACAGAATATCCAAATTATGGCAAATTCCGCGACCTTGAGCAGCTTGTAAAGCCTTGCAAAGTCAGAAAAGCGTCATATATGAAACAAGTGCACAAAAAGTGGCCTATTCTCAGGAACAAAAGAAATGCACCACACACTTTGTGTTTATTTTTTTATCTGTGAAATTTTAAAATATATTTTCAAAAGTCTTGAAATATTTTTGCTGAAATAAACTTACTATTCTGGTAAATTTTGGTGAAAAATGTTTTCATAAATGATTGTTCTAATGTAGACAAGCACGGCGCTTCAGATACCTACTAAGCGCAAGCCCGTAAAATACAACAACAAAACAAACAGAAATAGTGTTCAAGCTCAAATGGTGATGTGGATGGGATTGAGTTGTTTTTTTGTGTCAGATTTACTTTTTGGTGGAGATTGGTGCAATATTTTTATTCAATGTTTGGTGCGAACCTGTGGAAAACTAGTGGTTCCTTATCAAGATAGTTCTTTATGGCTGGTGGTTTGATAATTGTATGTGGCTGATGGGCCTTGTTCATGTTGGCCTGTTGGCTTACCTACTTTGCAGACTGGGCTGACCCAAGCAGAACAATCTTTTGACTATCTTCTAAGCTTTTTAGTGACTAAACTAAAAGAAAATGTTCACATGTATCAATTGAGGGACAATGTGAAGGATTTTTGGTTCATTCACAGCCATTCCGCCATGATATTCTGAAAAGTTTTAGCTGAAAACTTGTCACTGCTCTCTCCTCTATTCATAAACATTATTGGAACTCAATTGTGAGGCTCGTGCCAGCATATAATGATTTATAAAAGTGCAAAGATGGAGGAAATGTCTGACATGAGTGGACTTATTTCATCCCGATTATTATAGCTGCCATGTGCATACCTCTATCTAGAATGCCCTTTGTTTTTATAAGGTGATGCTGGTCATTACCTGAAGTAAGCTTGCATCATAAGCAAGCCATGTTTCATACTGTGTTTTTCAGTATCATTTTCTGCTGAATTATTAAGATAGCTGAGGCTACTGATGCTACATGCACCTTTTTAATATGGTTTTGGGTGAAACCAAAACTTTTTACAGGATAAATTGGCTTAAAACATATATTTGAAACAGCTTTAAAGTAAATAAATGTTGTATATAGTCGTTAATGGTTTTCCATGATACCGGGCCTTTCCGGGCTTGATAATCCATTTCTTCCACAAACCGGGCTTGTGACGGGCTTCTAAAATCAGCAGCAGGCCGGGCCTGGGCCCGGGCCTGCAAATTGCCCGAAACTCCCACCTCTACTTAGAAGACAACGGTGCTATCCACTAAGCCACCTCATCTCCGACTTGGTACTGTGTTACACGTGAAATTTCATTCGTACTCTATGAAGCGCAATAAACGGGTGTGGCTATAAAATCGATAGTCTTTTTGCTAAACATATTTGATAGTTTATAGGTTTCATGGTCTATTTTACAGTATTGCATCATAGTGATGCAGCGGGTCTAAACAATAGGATGAAACCCATAAAAGTGACTTTTTAGAAATGATGTCAAATGGACATGATATGTTTAAGAATTCATTGGAACACGGAGAAACCTTGCTTACTTCCATTTACCGTGCCACGTCGATTTCACGGCTGCTGAAACATGACAATTCTTTCATATCATTACATACCGCAATATTACTAAAAAACAACGGCATGATTCCAAACAAGAATCGCAAATACTAACAGTCAGCCATCGTTGCATTGTTACCGTTCAGATTTCTGTGACCTTCTGGTCACAGAAATACGGCTCTAGCTGGTCCCAACAACATAGTGCGACCATGTTAATAACGGTGTGTTTTGAAAATAAATCCCACACAAAGCAAGTTTTCTTAAACCAGCAAAAAATTGCTATCAAGATCAGCTGGAAAATTGTAGCGGAAAGTTGAGTGAGTGTCCTCTATAGTCTTAATAATGGAATTATCAGGTTGGCATCCGGAGACCGAAAACAAGTTATGACGGTTTTAGTCCTTCTGATAACTAGCGGAGGACAAAAATCGTGAATTTGTTTTGGGTCATCGCATGCCAGCCTGATGCTGTTGCCTTTTACATAATATAGAGGATAAAAACTGGCGATTTTACATATGTGTGTACGCAATAGCACGTAACATGGCGTTAGCTGCAGTTGTCAATAAGCTGCAAATCAAACACGTTTCCGTATAAATCGCAAGCTTTACTCAGCTTATTGCTTTTGGTCAGATTTGCCGGCTTTGTGGTCATTTGAACCAATGGTACTGAGCATCAGAGCCATCAAATAACCTGAATAGTCTCTGTGGTGGAACTGAAAATGAGTGTCAGAAAATAAAATTTATGGTGTTTTCATGCCTGACCCCAGCGTCATTTGACGGAAACATGAATTTAAAACACAAGCAAGTATGTTTTGTGTTTGTTTGTACCATTCTAGTTAGTTAAAAATTGATATTCTATCATTATAAGTCCTTGATTAAAAAAGACCATAACCCATAAGCGGATCCAGGATCGCCGATCGCAGGTGGGGGGGGGGGCACCTTTCTGAGGTGGGGGCTGCCATCCAGACGAAGGGGGCACCACTTTTGGCCAAAAAATCTTATCAGATGAACGCGAAATCCTATTGCGAGGCGCCGATTTTCGCATGGGGGTTTGGAAGCGGCATATTTGAAGGGGGCGCCATCGACCCTTTACTGGAGCGCCGTGACCATTTTAGGGGGCGCTGAGGGTCGGTCGGGGAGGGCAGTTCTGTCCCTCTTTGCCTGCCCCTGGATGGATGGCACCTGCCCCTGGATCCGCCTATGACATTACCAACGTGTAGTTATATTTTTATGGCATCACTATATTATAATTTGTCGAAATCTGGAATCTGAATATTATATTTTGTATTTTTATCCAAACCATTTGACCACCAGCTTTCAATTGAAGTAAAAATCATCATTCTATCGTAATAGGTTCTTAATTAAAAGTGATTATCACCAGTATACAATTATGATATTTTACTGACATCACTAAATGGTCATTGGTCGAAAGCCCAATATCGAAAACCATTATTGCGCGTGCTTGCTTGGACCACCCAATAGAAAGCCTTCATTTGAAGAAAAAATTATTGTTCCATCGTAAATAGTTTTTGAACTAGCGGCTCCAACCCGTTTTCTTGTGGTCTCCTGCATCACCGTGTATTGGTACGATATTGGGGCTATGTTCACCCCAGCTGCGCATGGTCAGTTTTTAGTCTCAAGGAAACCAAAACCAGTCCTGAGTAGCACTTTGACCAAATAATGGGAATCTGGTGGACTATTTTGCAAACCTGGGG
This sequence comes from Lepas anatifera, assembly GCA_034440635.1. Classification (NCBI taxonomy): domain Eukaryota; kingdom Metazoa; phylum Arthropoda; class Thecostraca; family Lepadidae; genus Lepas; species Lepas anatifera. The sequence continues at coordinate 582,098 of JAOTON010001328.1, forward strand.
GTGCCAGTAAAATGGGCAGCCTTAGGGGTACCCCCCCCCCTAAGATCTCGAGAACCACGGTAGGTAGCGAAAAACGGTAAACGGCGTTGGGTAGCCCATCCACTTCTCCATCGAAAATATTTGAACCATTTTTGTCAGGTCATATTTAAGGTCACGAGAGGTCAAAATATGCCATCATAGGGAAAACTTGTAAATTATGTTTATCGGCCATTTCATCTGAACAAGTAAAGATAGAGCAAAATGATTTGAACCATGTGAATTGTCGTAGCAAGCCGAATCGAATGATATATAATTTGACCTTGCTAGGTCAAATCAAGGATTTGACCTGACCTGAGGTCAGGTCAGGGCCAAATTATATAAAATGCATATCATTAGAACTACAAAGCCCAGGCGAGTCCAATGCAGCTAAAATAAACGTTCTATCACCATCCGTTACTGAGTTATTCAGTAAAAACCATTTTCCCATGTATTTCCAATGGAGAGGTCATGCCTCGTACCTGGCCTTAGGTCATCGATATCAAAAATACCGGAACAAATTTTAGATAACTCGGTGGGCCCATTATGTGATATGAGTTTCAATCGGATAAGTTCACCCTGCTCCGACTTATGCTATCTTAAACTTTTTTTGAGGTCAGGTCACTTGACCTGTACTGGTGACCTGACCTGACATAACCTAATCTTAAAATTTTCACAGAAGTTGTAAAAATGATGAGGGAAAAGGTATGCCAAGTACGGCGGTGCTACGCGCCGCCGTTTTTCTGCTTTTTCCGAAAAACCCGAGGAGGTGCGGGTACCCGCCCCCCGTCAATGCGCGCGTTAAGATAGGAGACATGGTTCGATTTATTGTGAATTTCCCGAAAGGTAAGCTGCAGTGTCAAGGATAAGAAATGAACCCTCATCCACAATATCCCTTCCAACAGCAAACTCAAATTCTTTCCACGCACTCACTCAATTTCCAGTCTTCCTTGCAATAACCATACTGACATACTGACCTCAAAATTATGTATTCTCTGCCTTGGTGATATTCCCGCCTCAAGACAGGGCTCGCCAAGTTTACCAAAGTAACTAAAAATCTCTTCGCCTGCACTTGCACACCCATTCATGACACCCGAGATCATTTAGGCCCCCAAATACGACAAAATGACGTCATTGTTTTGAATGGACGAAATCCAGCTGAGGCCTTTTCACCGAGGCCAATTCGGTACTTGGATGTCTTTGGAATCCCATTTATCATTAATAAACGCCTGGTTGAGGGCAATCGAAAGCTAGAACTGTTGCTAAAACATGTTTCAACTTGAAAAAAACTAACAAAAAGAAAAACAAAGGTGTATTTTAAAAAACAGATTGAAAGGTGGAATCGGCCTCACTTAAAGTGGATATTTGTACCGAAATCACGATGTTGTTCTGAGTGTTTGAAAATTTCCAAGAAGTTCTTAAACCGCATAGTAAAAATACCTAGAAATTACCTATTTATTTTTCTTGAAGAAAAAATGTATTCTTTTCCATTTTTTGTTCAGTAAAATAATATATATCCTAATTTATTCATCTATGTTACCAACACTAAAAAATAATCCAAAAATCCGAGTTGACTTTGGCAGCCTCCTTGTAACCGGTTGACCTGAATCGGGTTTGTGAACAACCTTTACCCCAGCCCCGGTATTGAATTTACAAGATTACATGCACATTATTGGTGGTCTTGGTAGGAATCTACGTTTCATTTTAAACCTTTCAAACGTGACTTGTATCCTATTCTAATGCGAATAATTGCCGAAAAATAAAAGTGGACGAAAACGAATGCGCCTCGATCCAATCGGCCTCACTGAACAAATACCCACGTGAATTATTTCCTTCGCCTGAAAATCTGGTAGCAGCCAATCCCAAGCCGGCTCAGGCAAAAAGTATGCGCCATCTTTTGTGTTTGAAGGGCCAGAAACTCCTGGGACATGACAAAGTTTGTTATACCTCCAGAAAACCTTTGTTCCCTCACTTTTCCCATGTCACCGTTGGTGTTTTTTTCTGTGGGTTTGATGTTTTAGTTTGGGGCAGGCCGGGATTGTTTCGTTTTGTGCGGCGTTAACATGTCATCGTTCTTGATGTATGTGAGAGTAGGATTGGCGTTTGAGATTGGCGAGAAGACGTAATCAGGCAAGATATTACATCACTGGTGGTTGGGAATTATACTTACATTGTGTGGGTATTCACTGTCATAATTTAGATGTGTATTATATCGGTTTTCATGCCCGGGAATCTTCTGCCAAGTGAGGCCAAAACAAGTCCCTGGTGAGCCCTAAATAAACCTGAAAAATACACGTTTTCCACTTAAAATTGTGAATTTCAGGACACTGTTCAGCCACCTTAGCTCTTTTCGATGTTCGGAGATGTGTTTGCGTCGTCTTCTGCCAGTGACAACGCGAATGACAAAGTTGATTGCTTTGCCGATTCTCTGTCTCTTTTGAGCGATGCGAGGTGCCCATGCTGGCAGGCAGTAGCATATGCGGGACAGCACTGGCGTTTCCATCAGGGATTTGGGTTTGACAAAATGTGACGCAGTTTGTTTTTGGCGATTAGGCTTCCATAGCGGCGGCCAACACTTCGCTGTTAGTGGTTGCCAGTTAAGGTCTTTGTCAATAGTTTGTCCTAGAATTGTCATGGTTTTAGAATCGAGCCAGACATGTTGGCTTCGAAGTGTTGACTTCCTTGGTCTGCGATGGTGTGCCAATTATAACGAGCCCAGCCTTCGTCGGGTTAAGCTTCAGATCATTACGCTGGAACCATCTCGGTAGAGTGAGGTCAGCTTCTAGTTCCATTTTGAGGTTATCCAAGCCCCGTACGTTTGGTATCTCCCAATGTATGAGCTGAGTGTTATCTGCATATGAGATGATACGTGGTTGCCGGAGATGTGACAATGCATGTCGTTGGTGAACGGGAGGAACATTTTCGGGCCGAGTATGCTGCCCTGCATTACACCCACAGGTACTTCCAATCTCGGCTGTCCTGTTACGTCTGTGTGCGATTGGTGAAGTAGTACTCGAACCAGTGCATATGTTACAGGGAAAGTGCGAAATCCTGGGAGTTGGAACCCCTAGGATTGGCTTCGCGAAATCACTGACCAGCCGGGAGTTTGCAAAATCCCTAGGGCGTTCGCGAAATCCCTGGGTAACCGGGGAGTTCGCGAAAGTCCCTGGTCTTAGAAGTCAGGGAGTTCGCGAAATCCCGGATAAACACTCAGTGAGTTCGCGAATTCCCTGACATTTAGTCAGCTCAAGGATGACTATCCAGGATTGCGGACTATTGTTCTTATGATTTATTTCAAACAGTAACCGGACATTTTCCGTAAAAATCACGTATAAGGGAGGTTTTAAGCTAAATATAAGGAAGGTTTTAAGCTACATATAAGGGAGGTTTTAAGCTAAATATAAAGGAGGTCATAATTATATTGTTGAGGTCGTAGCAATACATTTATCGAGTTTCGCTGATAAATGTTGAACTGCAATGTAAAAGTTCATTTGCTGCTGATTGCAAATGTGGATAGCGGGAGAGAAAGAAGGTAAGTATGTACGCCCTCCCCCTGCCCTTCCTGCGGAACCAGTCCAGCACCCGGCGCCTCCACACTGGCCCCTGGCGGTTCCAAAACGCCCCGGTCACCTCCTGAAATTTTGTTTCCCACACACTCCACCCACAGAATACACCTTCGCCTTCACTGTGATTTGGTACTCGGTTATTTTATATTCATGACATATTTTATGCGTGGATATAGGGGAAAAAGGGGGTAGGTGCCCCCCCCGATCGACCCTCGGCGCCCCCTGAAATGGTCACGACGCCACTCTGAAATGTCGCCTTCCATCCCCCGTCCCCAGGGATGTGAAAATCGGCGCCCACCGATAGGATTTTGCGCCCACCTGATAGGTTTTTCCGGTCAAAAATGGCACTCCCCTGGTCCGGATGGCGCCCTCCTCCCCACCCCGGGAAGATGCCCCCCCACGATCGGCAATCCTGGATCCGCCTATAATATATCTGTATGTTTAGTATTATACATATGCAGTGCATGGAGTCAGCATAACTACCCTAGTATTCAATAAAAGGTGGTCTACGCTATCGCCACGTTTCATAGTTATGTGGCGCTATGGTTATTTTAATGAAATCTACATCACAGAATAATGTTACGGTATTTTATGTAGGTTGCATTATTATGGAATTGCATCTACGGAAACGACAAAGAAAATTGTATGAAATCCATGGCTTGATCACTAGAATAAATCCAGTTCAAGAAATGGCAGAAATATTTGCGTTACTGAAAAATGGTATAAATACTCGGCAATGGTGCAACGCACCTACTTTTGAGCAAACCATGCCATCCGAAAAAAGAATGTGCCAATAGCTTCAAATTCTTGGGCGTCACCTAGATTCCCGATTGAGTTTCAATGAGCATATCACCAAAGTCGTCTCTAGCTGTCAAAAGCGAGTCAACATTCTCCGCATGCTCGGCGGCACAGAGTATGGCGGGGATCGAAAGACCCTGCTTACGCTCTACAAGTCCCTGATACGGTCCATTCTCGAATATAATTCGTTCGTTTTTGACTCGACGAACAAGATCAATGAATTAAAGCTAGAGCGAGTCCAAAATGCCAGTATCCGGGCAGCCACAGGCGCGCTCAGAGAATCCCCATCACCAGCCTGCTAACTGATAGCGGGCTATGCCCACTGCAAATAAGACGCGACGCCCAGCTTATTTCTTACTACATTAAGGTCCAATCCACCGAAAACCACCCGGCAAAACAATGTTTTGTCCATCCCGGACGAGCAAATAAAGCCACTCTACAGAAGTGGCCCCCATTTAAGCACAGAGTAGCGAAAACCCTGGAAAGCCTCAATCTTGCACTGCCAGCAACAATAGGCAAACCCCACTCTCCGCTTCTGGACTCGGAAAGAGCCCAAAGTGGAATTTCTTTTCACTTCCCGTAAAACGGACTTCTCAGAGGAAGAAGTCTCCCAGAAATTCCTAGAGTTCCGATCTTGTAACGCGGACAAGACCTTTATATTTACAGACGGCTCCAAAATAGGCGAAAAAGTAGGCCTCGGCATCTGGGGGCAAAATATTTGCCCACAGAAAAGACTTCCGGACAACTGCTCTATCTTCACAGCCGAGGCTGTTGCCATCCTAAATGCATTAGCCATAATCAGAACCCAAAATATCAACTCAGCCGTCATCTGTTCAGACTCTAAATCTGTCCTGCAGGCCGTCAGTAACGTAGTCAACCCCAGCCACCACGTTATAGCAGATATTCAGAAGGTATCGATGATACCCCTGATGTCTCTTTTCTTTGGATCCCGGGCCTCTGCAAAATTCAAGGAAATGAAAAGGCCGATGAGCAGGCAAAAAGTCCCTAGAACTTAGAGAGATCGCACCCTTAATGTGGTCTGGAGATGATAGCAAAGCTCTCCTCCAGGACAGTATCCGGAAGCAAATTCAAAATAACTGGACAACAAACCACAGCGCCCACCTATTCTATATCAAGCCTAACATCGGCTACTGGCCCAGTTCCAACCAAAAGAGTCGCCGGCGCGAGGTTATTCTAACCAGACTCAGAAATGGACACACAAAATTAAATGCCTATTGGAACGCGGGTATCTGTGGTACCTGCGACGCAATGGAGAATCCCTATCACATTCTCATCGATTGTCCCCAGCACAATACCCATCAGCAACCCATGCTAGATTACTGCCGAATCCAAAACATCTCTGTAGACCTAAAAACTCTGCTCGGTAACGACCATCCTGAGCTACTGGAAAAGTCTTTACATTTCTAAATGACTCTGGGCTGAGAAGTTTCTATAAATCACCCCTCCCAGTATATATGATGGAGGGTGCATGGTGCACCCCAAAGTAGGACTTGCCTATTTTCCAACTAACCACTCATGTCATAGATGATCCACTGCAAAATTTAAGCAATAGCTGTTTAACCTTTAAATGGTTTATCTTAGGCTAAGGATAGGTTATGTTAGGCTAGCTTTGAAATCAGGTTAGGTTAAATAGGTTAGATTTCTTCACCGCAGTGATACCTTTCACTGCGGGTCTATGCTAACCACACTCATACTCTTACTAACAATCTAACTGTCCTCTCACACTTCTTTTCCTCTGCGCGGCGGCTGCCCAGCCGGAGAGGGGAGCTGCAACCTCACCTCCGGGTTGCAGGGTAAATTCGCGGCACCCTGGCCAGGTGTTTAGCGCACTTTCTAAAATATGAAAATTATTGATTTAACGGAGGATTTCGAGTAACGTAGACAAGCGGACATCAGTAGCTGACACACAAAGTTCTAAATTCTAAATTCAAAATTCTAAATTTAAGGTCTTCAACCACAGAAATAACCTTCGCACTCTGCGGGTCTAAACTTATTAAAGACCTCCTTGGCATGGCTATGCCATTGCCACGACCGTCCATTCGCAAGCTAAAACATCTTGCAACCCATTACTTGAAATAACTCCCTTTGCTTTAACAGACTAACGTAGCTTGCCCTCACGCAAAATTCTAAAATTCTCCCCGCACTCCTTTAGAGGCGGGCAAAGGTGCTATGCACAGAACGCCTAATAAAAAGCCATTGATTGATTGAGAATGTGCCCGACGCTCACATTTCGGCATACTCATCACGTGTCTTTTGGTTGGTGGTGCCGATGAGGTGCCGCTCACCGAGGTCAGTTGCGAAGTCTCTTATAACTATGCCTTTTGATGGCTCAAAATCATCACTGTCAAAAACGTTTGGTATGGGTCTGAAACTAGTTTAGCGGGATGCAATTTTTAAGACGCGCAATGCCAGGGGTCTGAGCCACCTTCACTCTGGCGAGGGTTTGGGTTACACCCCCCACCTAACATCTAACAATTACGCTTGTTAGCGAAAGAAGTAAATGGCGTGAGTTGCACAACCTAAGCTTCAAAGGAAGTGTTCTATACATTCTTTTGTCTGGTAAAATTTGAGGGCATTGGAAGCCAAAAAATGTCACAATATGGATATGGTAATATAACTGAAAAATAGTTCTTCAGCTTTGCCATCTGATGTAGAAGAGATACAATATATAAGGATTCACTATCTGAAGCTTTTCTGCGAGCGGCGTCGAATGATTAATAATGTATATAATAATAATGTATAATAATGTATTAATAATGTAATGATTAATAAGGATAAATTGATTCTTGGTCAAAGCTAATATTCGACCTGACCTTGATCAGATCAATATCAAATGGGGTCAGAATGCATATCATTAGAACAGCAGAAACAAGACAACCCCAATGATGCCAAAATGTACAATTTAGCTCCGTTCCCAACAAAATTATTACGTTTAAACAATTTTACCGATACTTTTCCAACGGCGGTATCATGACTCATAACTGACCTTAGGTCATCGACTTCAGAAATCCTAAAAAAGACATTTTGTGTACTCGGTGGACCCTTAATTCAATATGAATTTTTGATCGATATATTAAGCTGTATCCTGATTGGGTTGTTTTCTTCATTTTTTAGATGAGCTTACTGGACAGACAAACACACATGCGTTTTCGTAAAGAGGCACTACAAAAAATAAGACAAAAAATAATAATTATTGACCTGCACTAATGTCCTGACCTAAAATGACCTGAACTGAGCATTTTGAAAGGAGTTGTAAAAAGCTTCAGAAAAAAGTTATACTGGGCACAGCGGCGCTGCACGTAGCCATTTTCAAGACTTTGCGAAAAACCCAAGGGGAATGGCTACCCAACCCAGCCCCGGCAATGCACGTACGCGGTACGAAGTCGGTCAGGTGCACCAACTGTAAGTACCGTTAGATACTAAATTCTGAAGCGCTTCTTTCCAACTCACTTGTCCAGCATTTGCAGAGAGATCATTATTTTATAACAACCCTCACTACTATACAAAAGAGAAATGCTGCATATCTGATTGCCATTTCGTATTACAATCTAGGTAAGGAAAATACAATAATGCTATATATTTTTGTATTAATTTCATTAATGTATTCCGAAGCTTTGGCCAATCTTTAGAGGTACGGCTTGGCTATACTAAGATGAATTTTCAGAGCTGCAACAACGAAATAATTATTCTGCAAATTAGCACAGACCATATCTCTGTTTTCAGTTTATCAGTATATCAGAAGCGTTATACAGTTCCAGCTATAGCTGAACATAAACCGACTACTCTAGTTATCGGCATAAACAGGATACGGAATAATACAATTTTTATGCATATTTGCCATGTGCTATCGCATTGCCTATTGGCATGGCCGTGGCTGGAGCACTTAAGCTTGAAGTGCATTTGCTAGCCCGCCGGAATCGACGATAAAATTTCTGAAAGCCTTGGCAATGGTCCACGATGACAGGCCCGGCTCTTACACCGAGAGCGGTTTCGAGACCGGCACTTCCTCCAAATATATACAAATAAAATTATTGGAAAAATTGCGGACGTCCGTAGTACATTCCAACATAGATATAGCCATAAGTTTCGCCACCGGCAAAAAAGTGAGGGGGGCAGCCAAACTTCAACCTGATGCTGACAAAAAAATTCAACATCAGGACCAAAAACTGTTCGAACTTGGGCTCCTCGTTACTTTCCGCAGCGGCTGGATATAAGAATGTCTGGCTTCCTCTCATTTTGACTGAGATCAGGGAATTTTTGCCCAAAAAGTGGGGGGGACCAGGCCCCCCTGGCCCCCCTTTTCCGACGCGTATGGACATAGCTAAAATAGACCTTTGGGAAAGTGCACCAGTTCTTTGTCCGTTTCTTAGGGCACCGTACTTCCCATCAGGAGTTTGCTTTGTTAAGGTTGACGGGGGCGGGTCCCCCCTGGTTTTCGGGATGAAACGGGGCGCGTGGCCGCGTTTGGTATACCTTTTCCTTTTTAAACTCTGTAATTTTAGGTTGGTTCCCAGGTCGGTCCGTCGGTAGTGCCCACCTAAAAAGTTTAGTGTAGTGGGCGGGTGACTTTCCGATTGAATTATCTATGGCCGTTCTAAATATGTTCGGTTTTTTGATATCGATACCTAGGTGGTGGGCTGACCTCCCATTGGAAATACATGGGAAAATGTTTTTACGGAATAACTCGTACGGTGGTGATCTTTTTTGTGCATTGCTGCCGGGCTTTGGTTTAATGATATGATTTTTTTTGCCTGACCTCCTGGTGGTTTTGATTTGTGAGGTAATTATATATCTTGATTGTTGTTGGGATTTGTTTGTTGTTTTGTCTTTTTATTGTTGTGTAATGGCCGAAAACTGATTTATGTTATCTTGGGGTTTTTGCTGGCCTTAATGTGACCTGAAAATGGTTATGTTTGTGGGGTGTGGGCCAACCTTTTTTGCCTCCGTTTGATCTTGGGGGGGTGTGTGTTAAGGAATCAAGATATTCATTACAGATGATAATGACAAAAGTAGTGGCATCTCTAGTTCGTTTTGACCCCCCCTCCCCACCTACGGTTCATTTTGCATAAACTATGCACCTCGAGGAAGGCTAGCGACTCAAATAATTCGTCAGCGGGCACAAGGACCCGGTGTGAGGTTGAGCCGAGGGTGTAAATTAATTTTCAAAAATAAATATCAGTCCGACATAAAATCAAGCAAAATACATCATAGAAACAGAAAACATGGACGGGGAGTGTAACATCAGATCACTGAAGGATCATTCTTCGTATTTAAACTATATGACATATTGGCATGTTAGGGATTTCGCGAAATCCCTGAAAAGCATTCAGGTAATTCGCGAAAACACTGAAGTTTCAGTGAGTTCGCGAAATCCCTAGGGAGTTCGCGAAATACCTGGTCGGTCAGTGATTTCGCGAACTCCCTGGCTGGTCAGTGATTTTGCGAAATCCCTAGGGAGTTCGCGAACTCCCGGATTTCGTACTTTCCCTGTAACACATAGATATTCCATTCCATCGCGAGGAGAAGGCTTCGGCTCACGCAACGAAAGCTTTGGACATATTCATTGACGCGACGCTCGTGATGCGCCCATCCTCCATGTTGTTCGTCGCACAGCTTGTTATTTCGGTTATTGCACCCATGGTGGAGTGGTTTGGACAATATGCGTATTAAAGTTCAGACAAAATGTGATAGATGATACGTAATGCAACACTTGTCTGCTTACCACATTTTCGGTGAGCTTTCCTACAACGCTTAATACGCTAATAGGATGAAAATTTGATGCTTCAGATGGTGAGCCATTTCTGAATATTGTCACCACTATTACTTCTTTCCATAGTCTCAGAACTGATCCCGAAGTTAGCGAAAAGTTGTAACACGTGAGGACCTGTGACAGGGAAGCATTTCCTCAGGATCTCTAAGCTGACATTGTCGGGTCCTACCGCTTTCGACTTGTTCACGTGTTTCATTGCTTGGCTAACTCCGGTAGAGTGATGGAGTGAATTGTGATACAGTCGTTGACAACAGACGCATCGGTAAGTGGTCGCTTGTGTTTGCACTTGTAATCTCGGTAATCATTTTCCTGCCAATATTGGTAAAATATTGGTTAAAAGCCTTTGCTGTGCTGGGACTGAGCTGAGGGCTTGGCTTAAACTGTTTGATGGTCATGCCATAGCTGTTTAGTTTCTTCCAAGTCTCCGCAGGTGTTTCTTGTGCTGAGACGCTTAAGAAGTTGGCATCTGCTCTTCGTAGTTCATTACTGAAATCCTTCTTCAACAGTTGGTAGCGTTGGCTAGCTGCTTCGTCATCACCTTCCTCGGCTTCTCCCCTTTGAAGAGCTGCTGATGCTGTATCACGCTGACGATGGGCTTCGTCTCTCCTTATTTTGAGACTTTAGAGTCCTTCATTTTCAGCAAAACAAGGACATGGCTTCTGCTTGAAGCGAATCGTTTTTGATGGACAGTGATTGTTCATATGGCCATTCAGCGTGGGCCATGTGAACAATGTGAAAGGCCGCGTACTTAGCGTCAGCTTCAGTGGCACTGTAAACGGAGGACCAGTGTGCCATCAAGAGGTCGAGATTGAGGTGGTTTCGTATGGTTCGTTGATCGGATCGTGCGTTGTCTGGGAGCTCGTCGTATCTTCCGGAACGAAACTTCGACAGAAATGAGGTCGTGGTCGCTGATGTGGGCTAAGATGACTTTAGCTTGGTTTGCGAGTCCCGGCGCGTTGGTGATGATGTGGTCGATAAAAGTTGGAGTTAAAGCGGGATGTGTTGCCTCCGTTATTAGTTGGTGGAGCTGGAGGTCTGTCACTGTGGTGAAATACTCATTGGCAAGAGGCTCGTTTTTTTAAAGCAAGTCAAGGTTCATATCACCAAGCAAGTACACTGGCTTGTCCTAACTAATTGTCTCTTCTAGCTGGTTACGGAGTTTGTTCAAGGATTCGGCCGGGCCATCTGGAGGGTGATACGTGGCTCCCACGTTCAAGTGTTTAGACGCTATGTTTTGGATCTGTATCCAGATTGTTTCCAGACGACTATTTGGTTGTGATGTTATGCGTAATTTTGCAGCTGCCAGCTCCTCACGAATTAGAATGGCTACTCATCCACCGCGCGGCAGCTGTGGGGCTCGTCGTGGAGTCACACGGTCGAAGCGAAAAACTTTGTATCCGTGGAATGCTAGTAAAGCGTTGGCAGAGAGCCCAAGTTTCTGAGATACACAGACAGTGGAGCTTTTGGTCGTGTAAAAGCATCCGAACGCTGTCTATTTTGTCCGATGACATCAACGATCTGACCTGGATGTGTCCCAGTCGAATCTGTTTTTCAGGGCGGTCGCATTCTTGAAATGGTTGAGGGCGTATCAGAACGGACTGCCGTTGAACTCGCTGGCGAGGTGGTGGTCGGCGATTTGTTATTACTGGTATAGTCTTTACCGTTGGAGCTGGATCTAAGGCGCGTAATTCTTCGATGGTGTATGATATGATTGCCAGACACATGATAAAAATATTTAATAGATAAGTTATTTTATTTATTTAATGAATAAAATATTTGATTCCTTGGAGGTATTCCGATCAACAACAAACTTGAAAATTCGACGATAACCCCAGCAGTGCTTTCCAGCTGTCACCGATGACGGCGGTGGCGGGGCCGCCGCCACCGCCACCACCACCACCGGAGACGGTGGCGGGGACCGCCGAACGTCGGCTCTTATACCGGGAAACCACCTCATTTTGACCAATCTCCTCGTCCCGTCACCTTTTCCGGCTCTGTATGTGCAAAGTTCTGAAATATCGATTATTCCTGACTGCAGCTTTATGGAGGAAGAAATAAAGCCCTGGACAAGTTTGTTGAATTGGTTTGATAAAGTTAACGCCGGTAGCGGGAGTCTAGGGAGGATAGAGGCATATACGTCACTAGCGGGAGCCTACTAGTGAAACCTAGAGAAACATACAAAATTCGAAAATTCTCACAGGTAGGTTGAATGTTTGTAATCAACGGTGTTTTTTCTTTCCCGTCACTTATTCGTGAAAATGATGGCTCCTTGGTCACAGTGTCACATTTTTTTGTTTGATTTACGGCAGGCCTTTCTTTGTTGTTTCTTTGCAGTTTTCTTCGATGCGCCGCTTTGGTCGCACCCATTTCAGCGACGATCGTTCAAAATCATTCGAGTTTGTTCAATATTAAAACTTTCAGGGTTGTGAAGCATCACCAATGACAAAAAAGCGTGTTACTTTGCATACTTTGTCGTCGTTCTGACTTAATGCTTATCTGAGTCAGATTTGAGACTTACCAGCTCAACGCGGTGAGTTGAGTCAGAATCAGATTCAGCCGCTAAGCTGGGAGTCAGTGTTGAGTCGAATACAAGTAGTCATCAACAATTGTGGTCTGCTGTCGCCGGCTGGCCTTCAGGCAGTGGTCATTAGCGCTGGGAGAGGACCCGTCCATGAGGCGGCGCCCCTACAACTACCCGACTGCGCCCAGCGTGACCGTGTGGAGAAGGGCGGCGTCGAGGGCAATTAGGCGCATATGATGGCAGCGCTGAGACGCATGGATCGATCTGGTACGACCGTGAATGGACCCCACTGGGAGGCGACTGCCTAGCTCAGAAGCAACAATGCACCGCAAGAAAAACTGCCACAGTTCAGATGGCCAAGGCTGGTGTCGTAATATACGGGTTCCGAAGCCAGGAATGATGACTGAACCCATCAGCGTAATGAAGGTGGAATAGTGCCAAACTGAGGGAAAGACAAAACAGGAATGTTGTACAACATTTTCACTAGATTCGCGTCATTTCTATAATTTTCTTTTTACATTTTTACCCCATAAACTTCCAGTAAAACTTAAAATAGTAAGTAGGGGAAGTCCGTGCACGAGCGACACTTACCTTTCTAAAGGTTTTCACTTTTCTCCTATATGTATCACAGCTAAAATGTTTATATGGTTGTTTAGCCTGAAGAAATGTCTATGTATGGTTCATGTTGCAACTTGACGTGTAGGAAACGAACTCGCTACGAACCCATCAAAAATAAAGTCACGTGCGTACTCTTGCCGGAGTGGGTCGGTAAGAGTACGCAAAAGAGGAGGCTGGAGTACGCATTGATGCCCCGCTGTGCTTTAGGTGCAAAGGCCACGTCGCGAAGCTTTTTTGTCGCCAAACTAGGCGATTGTATGATTTATATCATTCTAAATAAACAAGAACTGTGCTGCAATGTTTGGTTTTTCAAATATGAATTACGGATCCTGTCCCGGGCGAAAATAATTTTTCCTATCTCTTATGCATGCCTACTCTTGCACAATGGTCTACTCCGTACTCTTGCCGGACATGCTCCCTTGGAAAAAAACCTTCACAAACATGCTGATAGGCGTTTTAGCGTGAGCTACAGTCCTGCTTCACAGCGCCTTGGCTCAGCTTTCTTACTGATGACAGACCGTAATGCATATTTATTGCAATGCATATTTGGAAGCCGCTGCATTGAGATATTTCATTATCAAGGGTGGCGGCTGGGCTGGCGCGTGCACGGGGTTAGAGTCGATATAAATACCTGCCATGACATCGATGCTGCATGTGTGATAGACATAAAGCGCGCGTCCGTGGTCATACATGTGCGTGATTTTTAAGCCAGTGTCCAGACATATAGTTCCTGCCTGGCCATGTTGTTCATGGCGTGGAGCCTATCGCGTAATCCGGGTTTCCACGGTTTCTAGAAGCCTTTCTCTGATAACCGCCTGCCTGCGTGCCTGCCAGCGTGCGTGCCTGCGTGCGTGCGTGCGTGCGTGGTGCGTGCGTGCGCGCGCGTGTGTGTGTGTGTGTGTGTGTGTGTGTGTGTGTGTGTGTGTGTGTGTGTGTGTGTGTGTGTGTGTGTGTGTGTGTGTGTGTGTGTGTGTGTGTGTGTGTGTGTGTGTGTGTGTGTGTGTGTGTGCGTGCGTGCGTGCGTGCGTGCGTGCGTGCGTGCGTGCGCGCGCGCTCGCTTGCCTAGGCTCTGTGCTCTGTGGTGACAGTGTAATTTTTGGGGGCCCTATTGGCGGAATTTCAGGGGCCCTCTTTGGCCGCCGCCCCTCCCCCTAAGCAAAATCCTGGCTACACCCTGACTGTGTTTGTGTGTGAACTGTGTGATATGTTGTGGACTGTGTGCTATGTGTGAACCGTGCTGTGAGAGGACTGTGTGCTGTATGTGGACCATAGGCGGATCCAGGATTGCCGATCGGAGGGGGCACCTTCCCGGGGGGGGCGCCATCCGGACCAGGGGGCGCCACTTATGACCGGCAAAACCTATCAGGTGGGCGCCAAATTCTATTGGTGGGCGCTGACTTTCGTATCCTGGGGGGGGGGAGGGTGGGAAGCGACATTTCAGGGGGGCGCCATCGACCATTCAGGGGGGCGCCGATGGTCGATCAGGGGGCACGTGCCCCCTTGCCCCCCTGGATCCGCCTATGATGTGGACTGTGTGTTGTGTGTGCACTGTGCTGTGGACTGTGTGATATGTGAGGACTATGTGCTGTGTGGGGACTGTGGGCAATTCCAGCACCAATCGACCAAGGCCTACACGGTACCTCTCTGATTTTCTTTAAAATTGGCATATGGGCCCCAAAACCGTGGGCCCCAAAACCGAATCTGAGAGTTTCAGCTCAATCGGAGTAAAACTTTAAAAGTTATTGCCCCAGGCATTTTTTGAAAATTTGCTTACAGTGCATTATTTAGGTGACCATACAACCCACAGAGACTGATGAACTAAACATTAAATATACATTTTCCTGTCTGAAATGAACCGAAAAACTCGAATCTGAAGTCCGTTTGACCCTAGGTCACTTGTGAAAAAAATCTATGATTTGACCTTGACCTAAGGTCATGTCCCAAATTTGTTGGTACACCTTTTTTCAAAATGGAATATCTCAAATTGAAGATTTAACTTTTTCAGTCCAATAAAATAAGTTAGAACATCCGTTTTTATATCTACTAGTGTTTTTAACACGCACAGTGGAGGGTGGTCTGGTGTTAACACGTAATGAAGGGGGCCCCGAAATGCCTCCCCTGAGATCTCGCCAATTAAGAGGGTTAGGAAAGCGCATGTTCCGGGATTTGTGAGGCCTGTAAACTCTTTTATTTGAGCTCAATTGTATGGACTTATATCTATATCTTTAAGGTCAAATCAGGTAATACATGACAAGTGTATGTGCGTCATACCGGACACCTTTAGTGAAGTGCCGTGATTATACGGAAAAAGTCGCGAAACATTTGAAACATATAACAGTGATATATTGAAACCGTGATATTGAAAAATATAACAGTACGGTGACAGTGGACACCCTCACGTCAACGGAGCCCTGTAGAGGAGGAGGTTAGGGAGTATTTATACTCTTTTGACTCCGTTCAAATGGCTTCTGGAGATATTACGTTCAAAGAATGGTCAAAATCAGAGAGAGAATCGACGCTTTTGGATTGCGTAAATAATATAGAGCGATTTGTTGATTCCCTGAGTGAGAAGGTATGTAACCTAACCCGTCACCACTACATCTCTATGGCTCAAGGACATTATATAGCAAACTGGAGGGAAAAGGCACAAACGGGGGGAAGCCGTAGTCATCGATGGCTCATCAGAAAATAATACATGTACTGCGCAAAATGCTGCTCAGTCGTATCACTGGTCCGCAAAGCACGTGACTGTACACCCTTTTGTTCCATACTGGATTGAGGATGGAGTCCGGTGCAGTAGAAGTTGTTTTTTTAAGTGACGACTTAAAGCACTCTCACGTCATGGCTCATACCTTGCAGCACAAACTCGTACCTTGGCTACGCACCCACATGCCGAGTTTGAAGAAAATACATTACGTATCAGACGGGTGCGGTGGCCAATACAAAAACAATTTTCACTTTACCAATGTGTGTTATCATCCAGATAGACTTTCAAATACCATGTGAATGACACTTCTTTGCTACCAGCCACGGGAAGAACGCCTGTGACGGAGTTGGCGGTAAAGTTAGAAGAAGAACAGCCAAGGTAAGCTTAAGGAGAGAAGAAAAGGATAAGATCTTTAGTCATCTATTGATGTTCTCTTTTCTGTCGCAATACTTCGACACCACAATCCATTTCGCGTTCGTCAGTAGAGAGGAGGTCTTTGAAATGTCAAAACGACTGATCCAGCGGTACAGCTCGACGTTGAAGATCAAGGGCACCCAACGGTTTCATCGTTTCGCACCCGTAAACCTGAACACCATGCAGGTGCGAGAGCTCTCTGAAGACATCGATGGTTTGGGAGGAGCAAACCAAAGTCAAAAAGGAAAAAGAGAAAAAAACGTCACGCAGTGAAAAATTGTGCTACAATAATATGATTTGTCAGTAGGATTTGGGATATTTGAGCCAAAAAGCAAAAAAAAACGTCACGGGGTGAAAAAGTATGGGCTCAAGATTCTTTATCTATCCAAGATCCAATATTTACACTGAACTTCAATGGTTCTGTTGGAAATTGAGAGTTGAAGCACCGAAATCTTGCTTATAAATTAAAAATGAGTCGGGGCATAAAGGAGGTCGACCGCTTGGGGGAGGGAGGGGGAGCAAAAATATAGTTTTGCCCCTAACTTTCCATTTGGGGGACATGTCATTTTTGCTTTCCCCTGGATCCGCCACTGGACGGAACAGAGCTGCCTACTGTGACAGCGTAAGGTCAGCTCAGCACAAAGACAGCTCATGGATGCGCCATCTCCCGTATTTCGGTGCATTGTTGCAAACCGGTGTCCGGTGTACATACACACATATTTTTCCACGTGGTGACAAATGCTTGCTTCCTTTAACTTCAAGGAGAGTAAAATCGCGCAAAGATATCGTCAATGAGAGAGTATTGCTATAGTTCTAACTCGCAAGTGGGAAATGCTTGCTTCGGTCCGATGCAGAAAAAACTTATTTGAATTGACGCGATAGGCGAGCTCTATATATGAACACGGGAAACCACGATTGCCTTATTTGGCTTTCACCAGACTTCTAGCACTGGTCCTATTGTATCACCATTTCGTCCCACTACATATCCAATATAGGTACTGTCGAAGCCCCAGCGACGAGTTATTGTCATCCTTTAAAGCATTGTAATGAGCATTAACACGCAGTCGGACAGGGCTTAAGCATAATTACCCGAGGTGGCCGGAAACCCTTCGTGGCAGAAAAACAACATCGATGAGCGAGTTAATTTTGGAAAGAACTTGAAAATCTGTCCTCTATGTTTACGCACTGACTGACCTATAGGCTTACAAAATCAGATGTATATTCCTAAATAGCCATAACCTGCGGTCACATAAGCATCGCCACCGGAAAAAAGTGGGGGGCCAGTCAAACTTCAACCTGATGCTGACAAAAACCTCTCCACGATATGACCAAAAACTGTTCAAATTTGGGCTCTTCGTTGCCTTCCACAGTTACTGTTTATGAAAATTTCAGGTTTTCTCCCATTTTGACTGAGATAAGGAAATTTTGGGCCAAAAAGTGGGGGGCCTATGGGGGGCCTATTTCCGACGCCTA